>BPTQ01000004.1:163762917-164191294 GCA_019973895.1 Chrysanthemum seticuspe
AATCCCAAACCAACTCAAAACAATCTCGCCAACCAATCAATCAACCAAAAATACCTGAATAAAATATTATGACCCTAATGGTCATGACACGGTCGCGGTTAAGACCACGTGAACCAAACAAGCTCTAGAAGCTTTTCGGCTCCACGCGTCTCATCCAAACCTCAACTACATCAACCAACAAGCTACCAAATCGACCTGACCCGAACCCATGGCCCAAGTGGGTCACGTACGCAAGCCAAGGGCTACGTACGTGCCCTTTGTGGCTCGTACACCCTTCCAATCCAATCCAAACACTACCAAATCAATTCCACAACACCCAAATCCAATCATTCAAGCTTCAATGACTAACCAAACACAAAACCCATCATCTATCTTAACCAAAAATATGAAACTAGACCTAAAATGCATAAACCCATCAAATTGATACACCACACATTTACCAAACACTAATTACTTGTTTATTTAGTCACTAATTAGACTTAATTTCATGTTCCACCCAAAAGCCCTAATTTATTTCATAGGGTCGAAACCCTAATATGAAATTCGTGGCTTATTATTAATTAAACAAGCTCCAAACTTGTTCCATTTACCTTATCCAAGCACCAATTGCAAAACCCACTTGAAACCCTAAAAATCCGAATCTTAATCTTTAAATTTGAGGGTGTTAATGAGGGTTTTAGTATGAGTATTATATATGGTTGGATAGAGGATGAAAAGATCTTCGATATGGTGGTGGAGGTGTAGCACCACTCGCCAGTGGTGGCCGGATTTTGGCCGGAATAGTGGCCGGATAACAAAGGGGGGCGGCTAGGGTTTTTAGAGAGAGAAGGGGAGAGAGAGAAAGTGTTAGTGTGTGTGTTTTAGAGAGAGAAATAAAGGGTGGAAGTGAAGAGATTATGGGGTATATATACTAGGACACTAGAGACCTCAAAATAAATAAAATATGGGGAGGGAGGTGGCCGGCCTAGGAGAAAAGGAGGGGCCGAAGGCGTCATTTTTCGTAAACTATCCCGTTTACCCATTCTAGAGCTCACATATTGTCCCACGAGTGTCCCACAACGTTCATTCGACTTTCTATCATCGTTATTTATGTTTTTCCACGCGTTTTGACTATTTATTTGTCAATTTTCGAGTTACGGTCTAAAAGTTACAATAATTCTCATTTTAGGCTTTTCTAGTGCCGAATCGAATAGTGCCTACCAAATAGAGTTAAAACTCATACGATAACTCGTTTAATAATGAAATAATCCATAAAAACCAATAGACGATATAAAATCAAGTCATGATTTATAAATATATTGATAAAGGCAAAACTCGGTTTAGTTTAACGTAATGCGGTTACCTAAAATAGACTCCCTAAATTTCCAGTTGTCACAGCCTCCCAGCCTCAGAAGAAACCCGTCCCGGGTTTCACTCCGAGTTGCTTGATGTCATGAAAGGTTTAGGATACTTCCTACGAAAAACGTCCTCACGTTCCCAGGTGAACTCCGGTCCATGCCGGGAGTTCCAACGAACCTTAATAATCGGAATACGACTATTCTTCAGCCTTTTGATCTCACAGTCTATAATCCCAATCGGTTCCTCAACAAAATTCAATTTCTCATCAATAAGAATATCTCTAAAAGGCACCACTATGTTTTCCTCCGAAAGACATTTCTTAAGATTACTAACATGAAAGACATTGTGTACACTACTCAGTTCCGATGGTAGCTCCAGGCAGTATGCTACCGGTCCGATTCTTTCCAGGATTGGAAAGGGACCAATATATCGGGGATTGAGTTTTCCACGTTTTCCAAAATGAATCACTCCTTTCCAAGGAGAAACTTTCAACATAACACGATCTCCAACTTGAAATTCTAAAGGTTTACGTCTCTTATCGGCATAAATCTTTTGTCTATCACGAGCGGTTTGCAACCGGTCACGAATTTGTACTATCTTCTTAGTGGTTTCTAAGACAAGTTAGGGACCTGTAAGTTGACTCTCGCCAAATTCAGCCCAACAAACAGGAGAACGACATTTTCGGCCATACAGTGCCTCAAATGGGGCGGCCTTAATGCTAGAGTGATATCTATTGTTGTAAGAGAATTCGGCCAAAGGGAGGTGTCTCTCCCAGCCTTTGCCGAAATCAATAACGCAGGCTCTAAGCATGTCTTCTAAAGTCTGAATGGTTCTCTTGCTTTGACCATCGGTCTGTGGATGGTAAGCAATGCTCATATCCAAATTTGTTCCTAATGCTGTCTGTAATGATCTCCAAAAGTGGGATGTAAAACGACTATCCCTATCGGAAATGATAGATATCGGTACTCCATGACGCGATACTATCTCCTTAAGATACAATCGAGCAAGCTTATCAAGGCTATCGGTTTCACTAATAGCTAAGAAGTGAGCAGACTTAGTTAAACGATCAACTATTACCCAGATAACGTCATTGCCGCTAACCGTTCTCGGTAATTTAATGATAAAGTCCATGGTTATTCGCTCCCATTTCCATTCCGGGAGTTCGGGTTGAACTAAGAGTCCTGATGGTTTCTGATGTTCGGCCTTAACTTTGGAACAAGTCAGGCACCAAGTGACATACTGAGCTATATTGGCTTTCATATTAGGCAACCAGTAAAGTTTCTTAAGATCCTGATACATCTTATCGGCTCCGGGACGAATAGAGTATTTTGATTTATGCGACTCGTGCATAATCAACTCACGGATTCCACCATAAAATGGTATCCAGCTTCTGTCTTTGAAGCATAATGTCCTGTCGGAATGCTTCAAGAAGCCGTTTTCACTTTCTACCATTCCATGAAGATTCTCATAAGGACGGTTCTCTTTCGTCAATGCCTCTGCTTGGGCGGCTAAAATTTGAGACGGTAAGGGCGAAACAATGGTCATTCCTAATGATCTAACAAGTGGGGGTGCAATGTCCTCCTTACGACTAAGTGTATCAGCCACAACATTGGCCTTACCAGGATGATAACGAATCTCACAGTCGTAATCACTAAGCAATTCCGACCAACGACGTTGTCTCATGTTCAGTTCCTTCTGATCTAAGATATGCTTCAAACTCTTGTAGTCGGTAAATACTATACACTTGGTTCCATACAGGTAATGTCTCCAAATCCTTAGAGCAAACACTACAACACCTAACTCCAGGTCATGGGTGGTGTAGTTTTTCTCATGCTTCTTAAGTTGTCGGGATGCATAAGCAATCACCTTCTCTCGTTGCATCAAAACAACACCTAAGCCTTTATGCGAAGCGTCGCAGTACACGACAAAATCTTCGCTTCCTTCAGGCAAAGCTAGGATGGGCGCACTACACAACTTCTCCTTCAGAAGTGGGAATGCTTCTTCTTCCTTTTCTCCCCATTCGTACTTAACATCCTTCTGTGTTAGTTTGGTCAGCGACTTAGCTATCTTAGAAAATCCCTCAATGAATCTCCTATAATAGCCTGCTAACCCTAGAAACTGTCGGATTTCAGATGGGTTCTTAGGAGCTGCCCATTCCTTAATGGCCTTAATCTTAGCTGGGTCAACATGAACACCTCAACTATCTATCACATTGCCAAAGAATTGCACAGACGAAATCCAAAATTCACACTTAGAGAATTTGGCATACAGCTTCTCCTTTCTAAGCAATCCTAAAATGAGCCTCAAATGCTCTTTGTGCTCCTCACTACTCTTAGAGTATATCAAGATGTCGTCTATGAATACTATCACAAACTTATCCAGGTATGGCTTACACACTCGGTTCATGAGATCCATGAAAATCGCTGGCGCGTTTCTCAAACCAAACGACATCACTTGGAATTCATAGTGTCCATAACGAGTTCTAAACGCAGTCTTAGGGATATCCTCCTCTCGAACTCTAAGCTGGTGATAACCAGATCGTAAATCGATCTTAGAAAAGACACTAGCTCCTTGGAGTTGGTCGAATAGATCATCTATTCTAGGTAACGGATATCGGTTCTTCACTGTTAACTTATTCAATTCCCTATAATCGATAAACATCCGAAACGATCCATCCTTCTTCCTCACAAACAACACTGGTGCTCCCCACGGTGATGAACTTGGTTGAATGAATCCCTTCTCTAACAATTCTGCCAACTGTTTAGACAGTTCCTCCAATTCTCTTGGAGCCAGTCGATAGGGTGCCCGGGCTACAGGTGCCGCACCGGGTATCAACTCTATTTGGAATTCCACCTGTCGGACAGGTGGAATCCCTGGCAGATCGTCGGGAAACATGTCTGGAAATTCTCTAACAACGGGTACATCGTTAAGGTGTCTTTCACTCTTCTCCTCACTTTTCTTTTCAGAAATTCGAGCCAAGAAAAGACAACCTCCTCTATCGATGTACTTCTGGGCCTTAATACAAGAGATGATGCCCAATCGGGAAGGACTTCCACAGTCGCTCCGATCTCCTTGTATGCTCAGAACCTTTCCGCCATACGGTAAACGCACAATCTTCTCATCACAAATGATGTGTGCACCGTTCTTCGATAACCAGTCCATTTCGATAATGACGTCAAAACTTCCTAAGGTAACCGCCAATAGGTCTATACTAAACGGGCGGTCTAGGAAACTCAAGGTACAACCTCGAACTATGGTGTCTATCTTTTCTCTATTCCCATTCGCTAATTCCACATCATAACTAAACCCTAGAGGTGTTTGGGAGATTCCTAGTAATGGCATAAAATTGGTGGATACGAAACTCATATCTGCAACAGTATCAAACAGTATGGAAGCATAGCGATTATTGAGAAGGAATGTACCCGTAACTACGTTAGGGTCCTCACCAGCTTCCTTCCCAATAGCGTAAACACGCGCTGTTCCCATGTCTCTCTGCTGATTCCTAGCACCATTGTTTCCCTGGTTTTCCACAACCTCACGCTTCACAGGGTTTAAGCCATTACCTCCTACACCTCGGTTAGCAAATCCTCCTACATTACCGGGATTTCCTCTCATCCACGGCTCTCGGCACTCATTCTTAAAGTGTCCCTTCTTTCCACATCCAAAACAGGTGACAGTGGCCTTCCAGTCCGCTCCTTGTGTAGTTTGTGTTGCAGCAAGTGGTCGGGACCTACAGTCTTTGGCCAAGTGTCATACCTTAGAGCACTTTCTACACACATTCGGGCACAGTCCATGGTGGTGTCGGTTACAACGACCACACACAGGCTTACTACCTTCATAATCTTTCCTACCTCCATTTCCTATGGCGAACACTCTGGCTGTCTCTTGCCATTTTTTGCCATTCCCTTTTGCAATTTCGTTCCTCTTCCTCTTATCGCTCTTATCATTCTTACCTTTGTCTCCTACTTCTAGCACATAAGATTCCATCAAACTCTGAGCCATAGCAATTGCCTCTTGCAAATTAACTGGCTTGGCAGCGATGACATCATTTCGAGTAGCCAAAGGCAATCCATCAGTATACCTTTCAATCTTAAGTTTTTCGGTGCGAACCATTTCAGGGCAAAGCAATGATAGCTCTTGGAAACGAGGAGTATAAGTCGCCATGTCAGTACCCTTAACCTTATGGTTCCAGAATTTACTCTCTAACTTCTTAACTTCATTCCTAGGACAGTAAGTCTTAATCAGGAGAGTCTTAAACTGAGTCCAAGTCATACTATAAGCTACATCAATTCCTACTGATCTGTGGTAGTTGTTCCACCAGGTCAACGCCTCGTCCTTCAAGATGAATGTTGCATACTTAACCTTACAATCCTCATCACAGTTACTCACAGCAAACACAGATTCAGTTTTCTCCAACCACCTAGTCAGGTAAACTACTCCCTCAGTTCCTCCAAACTCAATGGGACCACATAATCGGAACTCTTTGCAGGTACAACCCCGAGTTCGATTCAGCATTGGGGTTCCACTAGAAGTGTTAGAGAGATTAGCCTCAGCTAGCAGTTCAGCGACACGCTGCGACACTAGCTGGTCAATGTGGGTTGGGTTCACAGGTGGAGGGTTTTGTGGAACAGGATCATTCTCAGCACGGTCGTTCACATTCTGGTTCCCTACAGCTGGGTTATCAATGTTCGGGTTCTCAACAGGTGGTGTGGTCGGGGCCGGACGACGACCTCGACGACCAGGGGCAACAACAGTAGCAGGAGCTGCTCGGTTGTTCCTACGCAAGTTTCGTCTTGTTGCCACCATTTTGGAGGCAAGAAGAACAGTTTCATAAGTTCACAATTCACGTTTTAAAATAGAGTTGGGTTCCAAGGGTCACCCAATAACGGCTGAATACATAATCAAGGCCAACAGGGATAACGCTATACCAAAGCGAAACAATCAAATACCGAATCATAACTAAGGATGCACGTTCCAATAACCATAACTCATAGGTTTCAAAAGTGGAAATACATGGAAGGATACAGAGAAATAAAAAAAGATCCTAAAGACGATACTAGTATGACAACTAGGATAATCCTACATCTCGAACCAAGTACTACTTAGTTTCAAGATGGTACAAAACCATAAATCTAATACCATCTAGCCACGATTACGAGCACTCCTAAATGATCTCCAAACATCATCCATCACTCTCCATAGTGACAAAATCCCCAAACGCTGAGAGTCACAATCCTTCCTAATATTCACGACCTCCTTATCCAAACCGTCGACCTTGCGCTGGAGCGCCTGGTTGGCCTCCAAGGCTGTAAGGCACTCTGTATGCCAGTCCCCAACCTGCTCATAGAGTCCCGACAGACCTTCTCTCAAGGTCATCGACTTCTTCTCTACCTTAGTTAAATCTACCCTCAAATCCTCTACACCAGTCCTCGTCACTCCATTTAATCGATCTGACAACCTACTGAGACTAATATTCTGGGATATAATCCTCCTCCAGATCTGACTCGTCTCACCATAATCCTAGGGCTCTGAAGCAATCTCCGATGGTATATCCGATCCTAATAGGCTACCTATATAAGGTGAGTAAGGTGGTGAGTTGATGTCTAAAGGCTGTCCAGGGGACTCAGGCTCAGGCAAAGGAGAACCTGGTCACGGAGAATGTGCAGGACTCTGCAATGGAGGAGTACCCCCTTCTGGGATATCCTCATCATCCTCCTCCTGAGGATCCTCATCCTCATCAACATACTGCTCCTCAATCTTATGATCCTCCTCAACCTCATGCCCCTCCTCGCCCACATCCATAGGGGGAGAGTCCATGAGTCGGAGTCTCTGTGCAGGTGAATCCTGAGGTGGTACACTAGGAGATCTAGGCCTCCTAAAACATGGTGATGCTGGTGGTGATGACAGAAGAGAGTGGGCTGCTAAACGGATAGGTGATGATGGTGGTCTCACGGACATGCGGGCATTGCTATAAGCAAGCCTAGGAGTCTGTGCTCGCGCCAAAACCTGATGTAAAGTGAGCTGCCTAGATGAGCTAGGACGATCTGATGATGATGAACTAGTGTGACGGGCAATCTCATAAGGATCACCCTGCGCAACCGTCATGAGAGTCAATGCTGGCGAACTAGCAACATCAAGGACCTCCTCAGACACATCAAAAGCTAGTGAAGGCATAGTCTGTGACAACGGCATATGGTAGGTATAAGTGTTCGAAACGACTAGTTTTAATAAGCGCATCAACTCAACCAAAACATATATCACATAATGAAAGCTTTAAAAGTAGAGGTACCGCATTACTCAAAACATGCCTTTAACGAAACGCGTAAGTTCAGTTCTATCACATAATCCCATATCAAATCAATCGAGTTCAAAATTTCCAAAAGCATAATATATCGTTTACTCAATTCCAATACCGTAGTATCTCAATAATCACATCTCATTTCCCAAAGTCAATAATCATATCTCCAAATAATAACGTTTCTAAAATCAGTTCACAATATCCCTTAACAGATCATCCCATAATTCAAATCATAGTTCATACCATAATCAAATAAGAAGCTTCGCCTTGGCAAGCGGGCGTGCGTCGGTCGAGGATCAATTTTTCTTAAAAGTGGTTATAGTTTAGGGTTTATAAAATACCTAATTCTCTATAACCTTGAGCTCTGATACCAATATGTAACACCCCCAAATCTCGGTACAGCGGAAGACTTAATCAAGTCTTTGGGGCGTTACTATTGGATTGGTATCGCACACAAGTATAGCAAAAAGATAGTCATTTAACATTCAAAACCAATCCCAAATTTAGTCGTTTAAAACATTTAATCCAAAAGAGTAAATATTAGGCCCAAAACATGGTTTAATCAAATAGGTCCCCAAAGTTTATCAGAGTCAGAAATGATCCTTGAACCCCGCCTTCTTGCCAAGCTTCCACCGATCAAGTAATCCAAACATCTCTCAAACACCTGAGAAATCATGCTTAAAGGTCAGCTTACGCTGGTGAGTTCATAGGTTTAAGTTCAACAAAATCATAGTAGACCTGTAAGAGTTGATTTGCTATGCAAGACCTAGATAGATAAATACCGTTTCACACACTGATCCTATCCGGATCTCCAATCATATCCCGCATCCAGGGATTACTCGGGCCCCGCGACTCTAGTCCAGCACTGTCGTGGCAAAATCTAGAACAATTGCCAACCCCGGAATAGGTCGATGTAGAAGTCTATTCTTAGCTAGGCACGGTTAAACCTAGACTAAGGCAACAACTACCACACATCTATCTAAACAGTCAAGCATATAAGCAAATCCAAATAGTTTTAACGGTCCAAAAATAGTATCATGATTCTAACCCCAAAATAGTTCAAAACGTAGTTAAAACGTAGATAAAAGTGGGGCTATTAAACTAACCTCAAGCAATCAAAACACAATTAAACACTAGCAGAAGGTAACGGTAATCACGGCACAGCAACTATCGACTCGGCACAACCTATTAATGTAGACCAACTTTAATATATATACTCATCGAAATCAACGTTATCTACCCCAATATATTCCATTTCTTTATTTCCAAAAACGTCTCGTTTCACCATTTAATCCTAGTGTTTGGTATTCCTCATGTGGGTGTATCGACTCAATATGATGCCATGAATGCACTCAAACAACCAATATATAACTCAATGCGACACAATGAGACCTCTAAACGATAAGCTCCATAGTTCAATAAGTTTCGGAATAAATAGTAGACCTTATCAAATTCGTCAACTCTATAAACTCCTTTATTTATTCGTGTCGCTTATTATCCCATAAATCAATCGTGTCCTAAAGAGTCATAAGGATAATTCACCCATTAATAAAGTTACCCAACGTACCTAGCGGGCTCTTATTAGATTCGTCAACCTAATAAGTCCGCTACCCACGTGGATCAACACTATTAATGCTAGGTTTTCCGTAACCCATGCACACAACGTAAGTAAATAAATACTTAACTAATATTAAATGTCCACAATTGACATTTATTGATAAACGTGTACTCGAAACATTAATTACTTATTCATTACAAAGCATTTCTAATTTAGTAATTAGTTTCCGTTTAAAAATAGTAAATAACAAGATAAGTCTTGTTATCGAAATTTTTGGTACAAAAGCCCATTTATTATTTACATTTCATAGTTCTATTAGCATTTTCATGTATAAATATATATTTCGTCAAATTCCAACATTAATCTCATATCGTTATTTGTTTCGAGTCCACAAGCACGAGTCATAACTTCTCGGCTTTTAATCAATCAATAGTCCAAATTATACTAAGGTCTATGTTACGGCTTTGTCGGAGTCAACTATTGACTAAAAAGTCAAAGTAACGCCGACGTAGCTCAAAGTCAACAATATATATATCAAGTCCAAATTAAATGTCACAATATCGCAATTCAATCCCAAACCAACTCAAAACAATCTTGCCAACCAATCAATCAACCAAAAATACCCGAATCCAATGTTATGACCCTAATGGTCATGACACGGTCGCGGTTAAGACCACGTAAACCAAACAAGCTCTAGAAGCTTTTTGGCTCCACGCGTCTCATCCAAACCTCAACTACATCAACCAACAAGCTACCAAATCGACCCGACCCAGACCCATGGCCCAAGTGGGTCACGTACGCAAGCCAAGGGCTACGTACGTGCCCTTTGTGGCTCGTACACCCTTCCAATCCAATCCAAACACTACCAAATCAATTCCACAACACCCAAATCCAATCATTCAAGCTTCAATCACTAACCAAACACAAAACCCATCATCTATCTTAACCAAAAATATGAAACTAGACCTAAAATGCATAAACCCATCAAATTGATACACCACACATTTACCAAACACTAATTACTTGTTTATTTAGTCACTAATTAGACTTAATTTCATGTTCCACCCAAAAGCCCTAATTTATTTCATAGGGTCGAAACCCTAATATGAAATTCGTGGCTTATTATTGATTAAACAATCTCCAAACTTGTTCCATTTACCTTATCCAAGCACCAATTGCAAAACCCACTTGAAACCCTAAAAATCCGAATCTTAATCTTTAAATTTGAGGGTGTTAATGAGGGTTTTAGTATGAGTATTATATATGGTTGGATAGAGGATGAAAAGATCTTCGATATGGTGGTGGAGGTGTAGCACCACTCGCCAGTGGTGGCCGGATTTTGGCCGGAATAGTGGCCGGATAACAAAGGGGGGCGGCTAGGGTTTTTAGAGAGAGAATGGGAGAGAGAGAAAGTGTTAGTGTGTGTGTTTTAGAGAGAGAAATAAAGGGTGGAAGTGAAGAGATTATGGGGTATATATACTAGGACACTAGAGACCTCAAAATAAATAAAATATGGGGAGGGAGGTGGCCGGCCTAGGAGAAAAGGAGGGGCCGAAGGCGTCATTTTTCGTAAACTATCCCGTTTACCCATTCTAGAGCTCACATATTGTCCCACGAGTGTCCCACAACGTTCATTCGACTTTCTATCATCGTTATTTATGTTTTTCCACGCGTTTTGACTATTTATTTGTCAATTTTCGAGTTACGGTCTAAAAGTTACAATAATTCTCGTTTTAGGCTTTTCTAGTGCCGAATCGAATAGTGCCTACCAAATAGAGTTAAAACTCATACGATAACTCATTTAATAATGAAATAATCCGTAAAAACCAATAGACGATATAATATCAAGTCATGGTTTATAAAAATAATGATAAAGGAAAAACTCGGTTTAGTTTAACGTAATGCGGTTACCTAAAATAGACTCCCTAAATTGCCAGTTGTCACATAATGAAATATGAGAAGAGATTTAAAGAGTGGGATGATACGATGATGTTCTTATTGATGATATAACCCCGAACGAAGAATCTCGACTATCGTTCTTAAAAGGAGCAGCAAGATCGATGATAATGGTGTGCTTCTGTGTGCACCTGGCTAAGGCAAGCTTGAAAGAAAGCTTCTAATCTGCTCAACAAAAGGATTTTCGGTTTAGGGGAAAGCTGCCAAAGTCTCTCTTTCTCAAAGGCTCGGGTTCTATCTTCAATTCTGGAGCCTCGGAAGCTTTGGTGGTGGAAGTTTAAGAGATGACGAATTCTATCTTCTACGACGTGCTGCTCGATATCCTTATCTCGGTACTCGTATTATCATCTTCTTAATCTATATCATCTTCTCTATCATTGTAAATATTTATCAAAAAGAAAATACAAAAATATAAAACCAGCAAAACAAAAAAGAAAATTTTAAAACCAACAAAAATCCATAAAAAAATAAAAAAATTTGAAAAATACCAAAAATATGTTTTATCAAGACTTGTCTTCTAGTATCGATAACATCTGCGGTCTTAGAAATGTCATTCAACAATGGCACGGGACCATAGATGAAGTTCGAGCATAAGGTGTAAATATTCTTTTCAAAACATGTCTCAAAATATGGCTTACAGTTAATTCAGACTGTAACTCGCTCTTCAAAACTATGGCTTGCTGTTATTTCAGACTGTAACCCGTGCTTAAAATCTATGGCTTGCTATTATTTCCGATAGTAACCCGCTCTTCAAGGAAGGAAAGTGCGGCGCTAAACCAATTTTCTAAAAATTTCGTGCACTTATCCTAAAAGCAAAATGAGGAAAGTATGTCGAAGGACTGCTGTTCCTACTCAAATATTTTTCCGTCTAAAATTCTTCAGAAAAATATTTGTTTTAACTTAATGGTGGTAAATGAGTTGCTTGAAAATCAATAAGTATCGGAGTTTTCATAAATTTGCAAACTCAATCAATGACTTCCGCGCTTTCAATCTTTTCATAAAACGAGTCATTGATTGAGGGGGAGAATGTTTTTTCAAATTTATATCATCTATCGGGCTTATCTAATTATCCTATATGCTTAACTGAAAAATGATGTTAACCTACGTTGAAGGACTAGGTGCCTAGGATATGCTTGTTAGGATTAGATGATTAGAGTTTGATGAACACATAAATCCCATGCCTTATATGAACTGATTGATATGTTGAATTGACTTTTATTAGTCGATTGCTGTTTGGGTGTTGTCGACCACCATATATCTGTTTGTATGTCTACTAACGTATGCAAATATCATGGATTATAAGAATGTTCCCGATCCGGATCCCACAATAGAAGATGATTGGATGCCGAAAGGAAAGGGTAACTATATCTTTGGTTGACAAATGAAGAAACGGAGCTTAATTTGTCCTCTATGTAGAGTTGGCATTAAAACATGCAACGTAAGAGGTCTCACTGCTTCAGCAGATGGTTTTCTTCCAGCCTTACAGCAACAACAAAAGCAGCTTCTACACCACCTAACGTATCTTGTGCAGGAAAAGTAGTGAATGATACCATTTTTAAACAAGTTTTTGAGTAATATTGTTTTGAAAAATGGAAAAATATTGGTTTTGAAAATAAATTGGAATTAATTTTAAAAATCACCGGACTTCATTCTATCAAAACTTAAGTCACTCAATCATCGACTACGGTCATCGATTGAGGGGGAGAGTGATTTAAACTAAAATATTTTTAATCAATATTTCATCAATCAAGTCCGTTTGCACAAAATAAGTGGTGATCTAAAGATTTAATGTTATCTCATGGTATGATTTTCTTTAAAACCCAAAGATCTTTCAAAATGAATTTTTTTCTATTCTTGTTTGATTGTGAAATTGTTTTATTTTACTTAGAGATCTCTTAAAAACTATCATACCTGACACTAACAATCTTTAATGTCGAAAAACTATTCCTTATCCATCATTTTTTCAAAATTAAATCAAGCCACGTCTTTCCCCAAATTTTTCTAAAAGATTTAAATCAATTGGGATCACAAATCTCAAATAGTTTGATATTTTTGATCGGGGGAGAGATCGTGATTTAAGTCTCAAATCTATTTTAGCCCTTCAAAGGCACTCCTGCCTCCATGTGCCGAACGATTTCAGTATACATAATGAACATGTTGAGGGGGAGCATTTATCCAAAAACAAGATAAGTTTTTAAATCAGGCACATGTTCTCCCATTTTTTCTAAACCGTATTAAATCATTTGGGATCCAAAATCTCAAAGGGTTTGATATTTTTGATCGGGCGAGAATTTGTGATTTAATAATAAAATTTGATAAAAGGTGATCGTTTTGATTCAATTGTGCAGGTTGCTCTCCCATATGTGCTAAATACTTTCGAATCTCGAAGCATATATTGAGGGGGAGCATTTCAAAAAGAAAATAAACTTTCAAGGTACAAAGATTTCTATGTTTCAACATAAAGTACCTTGATTGATTTTCTAAATGGTTTCTTAATGGTTTTTGTGATCGTGGATGTACTTCAAATGAACTCTTTCCTCTATGTGATAAAATGATTTCAAATATTCTACGCACATATTGAGGGGGAGAATTTTACCAAGAAAATTAAATGGCTTTTTCTATGAAAATTGTGATCAAAGAAAATATTTCAAAGAACTATTGCTTCCATGTGATAAACAATTTCAAAATCATATGCACATGTTGAGGGGGAGCTTTTCTAAATGATCAAAACAATTAAGGTACAACATGCTTTGATTTTATATCACAAGTACCTTGATTGATTTTCCAAATGATTTTTCAATTGGTGAGGTTATGTATTAGTTCCCACGATCCGCCAGAACCGGAGGGATCTACCCAGGGACAATCCACTAGATAGTGTAGAGTCCTTAGGTATATTGAAAAAAGGTGAAAAGTGAGAATTGGGAAGAGTGCGGACTGAGATAGAGCTAGAACTGGAATAAACCCAACAAGGTTCTAGTTATGAAGTCTCGGTAAGCACTGAAGGGGTTGAAGAATGAAAAAGAAATGAAATGAGAAAAGAGTGAAAAGAAATAACCCTCCATTAATTCAACCTTAGGGCAGAAACCGGGTTCAATACATATGCTACTGGTGGTTGATAAGGTTTTAAAATGTACCTTTTTGAGGGGTCGTTTAAGCCCTTATTTGATCACTTTGGTATCCGTTATTACTTAATATCGTTCCTTTTCACTTTTTAGGTCTCTTGAAGGCAAATTGCTGGAATGACACTTATTTGGATGAAAAGGTGCGGATATACGAAGAAAATGGCCAAAGTCAAGAATCAAGACACTCAAGCTGCTGAAACACAAGGTGACGGTGTCAAAGCTTAAACGCGACGCCGTCAAAGCATTTTGTGACGGCACAGAAGCCAAATTTCCTATTTTCAAGTGACGGTGTCAGTCTTTAAAAGAGTAGGCCGTCGCAACTCAGAAGGCCTAGATTTGATCCAGACGGCGCCAGAAGCTGAAGAGGACGGCGTCACAAGCACAAGGTGACGCCGTCGCAAGACTAACGTGGCCAAGATGAAAACCTAATGACGGCAATCCGACCGCATCACAAAACATAAGGTGACGCCGTCGCACATGTAATCTTATATATCGAATCCGAATTTTTTAATTTTAGAGAGTAGTCTTTTGGAGTAAAAAACCTAAACCGAACCAAGGCTGTCTTGTACAGTATTTTAGGGTTCCAAACCCTATCTTACATCAAGATAAGTGTTTTACTTCATTAATTCAATTATGTCTTTGATTATTTGTGTGTATGCTTGCATGTTCTCCATGTCCGGCTAATTTACTTGTGTGTTTGCTTAGGGAATATGAAACTTAATTATTAAATATTGATTGGTTGTCTCTTATCTTAATTGTTAATGATCTAGTAATGCGATAGGTCATTCGTTGTGTAATTAATGCTTGATTAATCTTTGTGAACCTTAGGCTATAGCACTTAGAGCGGTTGTAGGCTAAACCATCCAAAGAGGGCCTTAGAGTTAGAGTTTATAATCCCTAGTGGGTTTTGTAGATGAGACCCTTTGGTAAGTTCAAAGAGTTAGGGATAAACGCATACCCTACAAATTTAGACACACAACGCGATAAAGAATAAGGACGTGACAATTCAACCACCAATAGGAGATAATTAAGGAGTAATAAAACCTAAGTAAACACATCTTTAAACTATCATACGAACACACAATAATTAGACATAGACTACCCATTAGTTTAGATAATTAGATAAGTAGAAGTAATCGGTAGAAATACTAAAACCCCCAAACTCAAACCCCGAGATTCGTACCTTTCCATTTCCTAAAAAAACATAAAAAAGATAAAAAATAATCTTCATCAACCCCAACCTTAGCGTAGTAACTTCTCACTAGCATTCCTATTCCCCTAGAGAACGATATCAATACCCGTGGCTTACCCTAATACTACACTACAACGATTAGGTTCACTTCCTAGGGTGTTATAAAACTTGCTCGAAGAAAAGGAAGTTCCTTTGACCCCGAATGACGCGTGTAGCGTTATCAAGTTTTTGGCGCCGCTGCCGGGGAATAGAATAGTTAGTTAGTAGTCTACCTCCTTTAGGTTTCTTTGCTTGATTCCTATCAAGTAAATTTTTCTCATTTTTAGCTTTCTCGTAGTCTATCCCCCTTCTTCGTGACCTTTGTTCGTAACGCCATCACTTTTCATCATGGAAGGTGATAACCAACCACCATTCTTCAACCTACCACCAAATGACCCGCCAAGAGCCCGTAATCTTGGTGAATACTCGAGACCAACCCACCTAGGCTATAGGAACACCATTGAGCTTCCCGACCAAGCCCAAACTACGGCCCTGCGATCCGACACCATCCGGTTGGTGCAAAACGGATGTGCATTCCATGGACTTTGTTCCGAAGATCCAAATCAGCATCTAAGGGATTTCCTTAAAATTGTCGATTCCATCGAGCTTGATGCTACTACTCGGGAGACCACGCGCCTGCGTCTCTTCCAATTCTCTCTACGGGACCAAGCTAGTAATTGGCTTGAGCGACTTCCCGCCGGATCCATATCAAGTTGGGATGATCTCACCTCTCGCTTCCTTGCTCAATTTTTCCCACCGGGGAGAACCACTAAACTTAGGAATGACATCTTGATGTTCCAACAACGTCAAGGTGAATCTCTCTACGAAGCATGGACTCGATTCAAGGCTTACTTCATAAAGTCCCTCATCACGGCATTGATCTTTGGCTCTAAGTCCAAATCTTTTATGATCATGTCAACTTCCCCACCAAGCGATCCATTGACCAAGCGGCCGGTGGAAAACTTAGTGATCTCACCACGGAAGAATCATGGGGTATAATAGAGGACCTTGCTCTCTATGACAACGAAAGTTGGAATGACCCCCGTGAGTTTCCTAAAACCGTTAACGCAATCTCCTTGCCTCCCATTGACTCACAATCTTTCGACCGTAGGATGATCGAACTTGAATATCAAGTTAAATTCTTAATGAGTTCCTACGAAAATCCTAAGTCTTCACATCAAGTAAATAAAATCACTCTTCCTTGTGAGTTATGTAGTAGTCCCCATGACACTCGTGATTGCACAAGACTCCCCGAACAAGCTTTTACGGACTACGCATCCATGCGTACCGATGGAGCGGGAGAGAAGTGGTACACTTTCAAGCCCGAACAAAACAACTTAGGAAACTCTTACAACCCCTCATGGAGAAATCACCCTAACCTTAAGTGGAACCAAAACTCTAGCACACCCCAAAGCTCATCTAGTCCACCTAATAGGTTCAATTCTCTAAACACCGGGAACCCCACTAATCTTGAGGCAATTGCATCTAGATTCATGTCATCTCAAGAAACTCGATTGACTAAGCTTGAAGCCGATTTTAAGCAAAGAGAAGGCGAGATGACAAATAAGCTTGATGCTCTTTTAAAAGCCTTTAATGAAAGAGAAATTGGAGCACTTCCAAGTGACACTATAAAGAACCCAAGAGTGAATTCGATTTCGTCAACTTCATATTCTTGTTCACCATGGGATAATGCACATCCATGCCCCTCACACCCAACGGTTCACTCGGTAAATGCTATCAAAAAGGGTTCCAAGCCATCCAAAATGAGGTACCAAGGCCCTGCACCATTGGTAGAACCTACTCTTGAGAAACCCGTCAACCAAGCACCCAAACCTAGTCTAGAGGAGGAGTACAAGGAACTCCATCAAGAAAAACCGGTTCTTGAAGTCTTAGCTCATGCACCTTATTATAATGCTTTAAAAGAAAAATATGAGTTAGAACTTAAACTTGGAAAACATGGGTCCGCTTTTGTGTGAAATAATTTACCTAAGAAGTTAGACGATCCCGGGCTATTTACTCTTCCGTGTAGGCTTGGAACTTCCAAACCTCTCGATGCTCTAGCCGACTTAGGATCATGCATCAATCTTGTTCCGTTGTCCCTCCATAGAAGCCTTAACTTAGGTAAGATAGAACCAACGGAAACCATCTTAGGTCTAGCGGACGGTAGTGTTGCACATCCGGTAGGAATAATAAAAGACATGGTAGTACACGTAGGATAGTTGACTCTTTTGGCCGACTTTCATGTGCTAGACATGAATAAGGACCCGACATGCCCATTACTAGTAGGAAGAGGATTCTTAGCTACCGCTAGTGCCATCATCGATTGTAAGATGTCCAAGATAGTGGTAGGAGAGGGGAGTGCTAGGTCAATTTACGATGTCAAAAGGCATACGTACTACAAAGAAGAGGAGATCCCACATGAGATTAGGTTGGATAGGACGCCTTCTAGATATGGACCTTGGATAGATAAGAACCTCATAGGTCCCCAGCGACCTTTCTACTTAGATGAAGCCTTTGCTAGTAAAGCAACTTTCCATGAAAAAGAGATGGCTAGGGACATGGAAGTGAACCCGTTCGAGGACGCCTTAGTATTTAGGAAGATGACCGAGTTCCTAGGAAGTTTGCCCGTCAACCTTGTCATGAATAGGTGGAAAATTGAAAAGCCTAAACATAAGTGGGATTGGAATAGACCACCTAGTGATGGTAATGGAGAGTGGCACATTAGGATAACAATCTATGATCCCGATGGAGAGAAGTTTGAAAAGGCATATCGAACCGAATGTACTACTAGGAACCTAAATGATAAGTTTGATCCTTATGACATTGTTAAGGATAGGCTTACTTATATCGGTACGTAAGGGCACGACTACGAGTCTAGCTACAAGACTCTTAAATAAATAAAAGCGCTTCGTGGGAGGAAACCCATGCTTAATTGTTTGCTTGTTAGTGTCGTATATCTTTTATTAATTGTTTATTCTCATGTTTAAATTTGTAAAAATGCATTATTTTGTTTTTAACCTCGACTTAATTGCATATAAAGGTATTTTACATAAAGGATAAGTGTAGGGAGGATTACACACGTTTTCAAAAGAAACGCAAACATGAGAATAGCAATTCATTAAAAGATATATATGTGTGTTTGTTCGAGTCAAATGCTTGTATCGAGTCATAATAGATGTTTTGCAGAAATTTTTCTAGATTCTAAAGATGTAAATTTTCCAGAATTTTTTTTCAGAAAATCGTAGACCAGTTTTTGTCAGGATAACCTGACGGCGTCAGGAAGGAGTAAAAACAACAGATTACTTTTTTCTCGTTTTCTGAGCTACTTATAAATTTTTGGAATTTTCCAGGTCTTAATTTTCCAGAAATTCTGTAAACATCCATTCTACAAGCATTATATCTTAGTTTAGTAGAGTCTTATATATATTATTACCGCCGATTTTACACGAAGGTTTCGTTTGTTTTCTTCGAATATGCAGGTTTTATTTATCAAGAAGAAGAAACAAAAGATTGGAAGGAGATTTTCACGCACACATTCTTCTTGGAAAGGATTTAACCACTACTTTACACGGATCCTACCGAGCTAATCAGGGGAGTACTAGTTTCTTTCGTTTTTAATTACCTTCCATTATCATAACTTTGATACTTTCGGGGAACATTAGGGACAATGTTCAGTTTAAGTGTAGGGAGGGAAAATAAAACGAGAACTTTGAAACTATGCTTATCCTTGATTATTTGCTTTGTCCAATTGTATTTGTGTAATAAACCATGAGAAAATGTCGGTTAGGGTAATTTTGGCACCAAATTTAAATTTTTTCATGAAATATAGGAGTGGGCCATTAGTCTTAACAAAAGCGTCTCACGGATAGGAAGTTGCATGACTAGCACAAAAAACCCTTTACCACCTAAATTCCACCCAAAATGTGAGGATCGCCCTTAGATTAGTAGGAACTAAAAGCATTCATCTTTAATGCTTAGAGTGTGAACCGGTAGTATATTAGATTCTACAACTTGTTTTGTGATGCATTCCGAGATCACTAGTAAGACTACACTTGTGTAGTTAGGAATAACTAAATGATAAGAGGCATTAGGATAACCCTTGTTTGATACCCGTAATATAATTACTTCTTCCACATCGGTTGAGTAATTCCCCCACACCCTTTGCATTGTACTCATCTTTAGTACACGATACCCCTAGTTAACCCCTCAGAGCCTATCCATTTCGCGGTTCTCGTAATGTTTCGGTTTTTCCGGAATATCAATGAAGAGCATTGTTTACACCCCACCCCCAAATATACACCAAAATCGCCTTAGCCTACCCTGTATGCACTCACTTTTAGTGCATTATTGTTATCACCCCAAACCCTTAGTTCAATTATCTAGTTACTTGCAAGAGTTGCTAAGTCGAGTCATATCCTTTGTACACAGTTTTGGGATGATTGGGACTCATGGGAAAAAGTTAAAGTTTATAACATACCCCAAGTGTTTTGATCTTTTCAATTCGGGTCAAATTAGTGTTAGAGTAATAAAAACTCAAGTGTAGGGATGTGCCTATAAATCCCTATCATTATGATGTTACCGTAGAGGATGGTAGAGTAAAAGTGTATGAAAAAAAAAATATAGAAAAAGAGAAAAGAAAAAAATATAGTGTTAAAAAAAATACGGGCTACCATCCTACATCTATCCTTTAAATTTATGTTTGTTTGTTTCAGTTAGCTAGAGTGTATAGTGTCAAGTCTTGGCTTAGCAACGCCATTCTTCGTATGCTTGTAACAAAAAGATTTTTGACTTGCCCCCACTAAATATCCTATCCCACCAAACCCTTTGTTTCTCTACCGTAAGCCTAACATTACAACCCTTTAAAGACCTCTTTGATAGTCTTTCCTAGGTGCTTACGCCAAAGCAATGGAGGTTTGATCTATTCTCAAGCCTATGGTAATCTATGTACTAGGACCAGTTAATGAGTGTTTAATCTTCCATTTCCAACTTGTTATATTTCATATACACCCGAGAGAGATGTAAGTATCCAAACACCCCATGTGAGGTACTAGTATGTAATTTATGTGCTTGTTATGACTTTTGCGGGGCTTATATGTGTTGTGGACTGTTTTAAACCAATGCTTCATGACCCCTAACTTATAAATTAATTGGCTAAAAGCACATTTGCTTGAGGACAAGCAAATACCAAGTGTAGGGATATTTGATAAGGTTTTAAAATGTACCTTTTTGAGGGGTCGTTTAAGCCCTTATTTGATCACTTTTGTATCCGTTATTACTTAATATCATTCCTTTTCACTTTTTAGGTCTCTTGAATGCAAATTGCTGTAATGGCACTTATTTGGACGAAAAGGAGCGGATATACGAAGAAAATGGCCAAAGTCAAGAATCGAGACACTCAAGCTGCTGAAAGACAAGGTGACGGCGTCACTGCTTAAACGCGACACCGTTGGAGCATTTTGTGACGGCACAGAAGCCAAATTTCCTATTTTCAAGTGACGGTGTCAGTCTATAAAAGAGTAGGCCGTCGCAACTCAGACGACCTAGATTTGATCCAGACGGTGTCAGAAGCTGAAGAGGACGGCGTCACAAGCACAAGGTGACGCCGTCGCAAGACTAACGTGGCCAAGAAGAAACCCTAATGACGGCGATCCGACGGCGTCACAAAACATAAGGTGACGCCGTCGCACATGTAATCTTATATATAGAATCCGAATTTTTCAGTTTTAGAGAGTAGTCTTTTGGAGTAAAAAACCTAAACCGAACCAAGGCTGTCTTGTACAGTATTTTAGGGTTCCAAACCCTATCTTACATCAAGATAAGTGTTTTACTTCATTAATTCAATTATGTCTTTGATTATTTGTGTGTATGCTTGCATGTTCTCCATGTCCGGCTAATTTACTTGTGTGTTTGCTTAGGGAATATGAAACTTAATTATTAAATATTGATTGGTTGTCTCTTATCTTAATTGTTAATGATCTAGTAATGCGATAGGTCATTCGTTGTGTAATTAGTGCTTGATTAATCTTTGTGAACCTTAGGCTATAGCACTTAGAGCGGTTGTAGGCTAAACCATCCAAAGAGGGCCTTAGAGTTAGAGTTTATAATCCCTAGTGGGTTTTGTAGACGAGACCCTTTGGTAAGTTCAAAGAGTTAGGGATAAACGCATACCCTACAACTTTAGACACACAACGCGATTAAGAATAAGGACGTGACAATTCAACCACCAATAGGAGATAATTAAGGAGTAATAAAACCTAAGTAAACACATCTTTAAATTATCATACGAACACACAATAATTAGACATAGACTACCCATTAGTTTAGATAATTAGATAAGTAGAAGTAATCGGTAGAAATACCAATACCCCCAAACTCAAACCCCGAGATTCGTACCTTTCCATTTCCTAAAAAAACATAAAAAAGATAAAAAATAATCTTCCTCAACCCCAACCTTAGCGTAGTAACTTCTCACTAGCATTCCTATTCCCCTAGAGAACGATATCAATACCCGTGGCTTACCCTAATACTACACTACAACGATTAGGTTCACTGCCTAGGGTGTTATAAAACTTGCTCGAAGAAAAGGAAGTTCCTTTGACCCCGAAGGATGCGTGTAGCGTTATCAGTGGTTACTAAGGTAACACCGGTATTGAAGACAAGACGTCATGGACCCAGTGACGCACTGCACTAACTTCCCAAGCTACTCAAGTTCCTCTAAAAAGGGCTTGTTTCATTCTCACAGGGAACCTACATAATCTATCGACTTTCTCTTAGAGATTGTTGATATTGAAGAAGGAGAACCTCTCCCTAGTCTCCGGTATAGGAACCAAATGTGCACAATTGAGTCTAGAGCCAAGAGATCAACCACAATATCTCATTAGGACACAAAATTAATGAAGACTTGTTGTTTCACACAATGTGGAAAGTAAGTATATATTGAGAGTCCTACGCATTATCCTTGTGGTATTGCCAGAACATCCGAGTGAATATGGAAATCCTTCTAGAGCCAACATTAAACAAGCTCTTGGTGGGTGACATGTGAGATCTTTCCAAAAGATCAAGCTTGTGACAAGTGGATAGAAACAATGGGGCGATTCATTCTTTAATAAACCTTGATCCCGGAAATGAATTGACGAATACTTTTGGAAAAACCGTTCGATGTGCAAATCTTCTTTTCTCTAGCACATCTAATGTGTATTCATGTTTTCAAACTCAAAAAGTATCTCTGATTGAAAAAATACTTTTGGAAAAACCGTTCGATGTGCGAATCTCTTCTTTTCTCTAGCACATCAAATGTGTACTCTTTTCAAATACAAAAAGTATTTATGATTGAAAATTGATCTTTCTCATAAAACCTTCGTCGTATTGCAAAACTCTTTCTTCTAAGTAATACGCGATTGTTTTTCAAATCAATTTTTCATAAATCAGTGAATCTCAATTCGCTGGTTCACTCACTCCGTGTTGTCTTCTTTGAGACGTTCCGGTTTGAGAACAGCTAGAACAGCTGCGAAACCCTATCAAGGAGATTCTTCAGAATTATACCTGATCACAGGCAGTACTTGTACTGATCAACGGGAAACCGTGGGCGGTGTACCTCAATTCAACGAAAGTGATCAAAGATACTTTCGTGTGTTTTAATGCTAACTGTTGTTTGCAGGTACATTTGGACGGTTGCAACTGATTAGAATTGAGAAGTCAATCCAAAGCCGCATGCTCACAACATCCACACTTAATTAAAGAAATCATGTCTAGTGCATATCTACATAACCTGGCTCTGATATCTTTATATTATGCTTCTGCTACGCTGCTGAAAATATCATGAACCAGTAAAGCTTCCGCTACTCTGATGGAAAGATGTCATGATCCTGAAAGTGTGAGCATGTCGGTCCAAAAGTCACAACATCACATGATGGCAACACAATAAAGGGTGATCCAGAGATTTACTGTAGCTGATGATCTCGAATAAAGCTCGAAGATCATCAAAGATGTGGATCAGTTAAAGGCCTCCACTAAAAGTACAAAGTTATCGGACTTTAAAGAATCACTGCTAAAGCACAAAGATGCATATGTTGAAGAATTAATGTCTACGAGCTCAAGACTAAAGATTAAATAGAATGCTAGGATTCGAAATGTAAAACATGGGGTGACCTCCCTTAGGGGGAGATTGTTAGGAATTAGAAATTCCATAGTGAAGTATCGGTCACCCCAAATATTATCTAGCATAAGTTAGCTCGTAGACATATCGTTAGTTACGTTATTTGTTATTTTATTAGTTAGTTATTAGCGTAGTTTAGCTTAGTGCAACACCGTGGAGGAAGGACGGGTCTTTACCCACTGTATGCATGATCCACAGTCCGTTAGGAGGACGTATTGTGTGTAACTATAAATACCCTCTACCTCCCAAGGTAGAGGGTTAGACCTTTCACTCAATCTAACATTCTTTCTTTTGTTTTACTTTATCTCTCTAGAAAGGATCCCATCTTTCACTTTCTCTCTCTAAAACCTACTCATATTCGACCCATATATTGTTATGTGATGTGTTTGTGAAATCCAATATGTTACAAAAATCGAGGGTCAAGAGTCAAGGGGTCTTCAATACACGAGTCAATGCATATAAAATATAGCGTAGTGCCTCATGATCTCCATAAACCAGGTAAGTAAGATGCACTAACTCGGCCTTCATTATCAATGAAAAAAAAGTATGTGCTATAAAAAAAATTAAAATTTAGGTACTTTTAGCACATATTTCAACCATAATCAACCATTTCTATCTCCCATCCCCCCCACTTGAAATGTACAATGCCCCCATTGTACGAATATTGATTAAAATTTGAAAGGCGAGATAGAAATGTTCAGGTTTCTAATTTTATCCGTAACACAAAACGGATTTGTAAAAACTGCGCCTAACTGAAACAAGGCGAGAACACTTATCACAATACGACACATAAGCTGATTTATATTTCGATCAACAATAAACAAACTAACAAACTCTTGCTTGCATTCTTTTTTTTTTCTTTTTTTTTGATGCAAGACAAGGTATACATGGATAAAAATAAAAACAATACGAACATATAAAGCATCCCCCCACTTGAGATCAACTATCATCTGATTTTCTTCCAAAACCCTTTATTCAAAACCCGCCACTTTCACAAGTGGAACCAAAATTAACCAACAGCGCCCGGACCATGGACATAAAGAAACTACAGGGTAGGCTAGGCGATAGGTGTAACGAAACAATTATATTGGGTGAACAAAATGAAAGGAAAGGCTCTGAAGGGTGTATCTTGCACTAATGGTGAGTGCAACAAAAAGGGGTTTAACAGGGGGATTGACTAATCGATGTGAAAAGTCAATATGTGGAAAACTAGAAGGGGGGGGTTGAATAGTTTTACCAATTAAAACTTCGTTTTAAAACATTTAGATCAACTTATGTCAATCTATTTGGATGTGTATCTTGGACGTTGATAGATAGATATATAAAAGTGTAATGAAAGATAGAGAGTAAGAAGCACATAACCACGACACGAGTATTTATAGTGGTTCGGCTACAAGGACACCTTCCTTGCCCTACTCCACTCCCCGAGTCACCTACTCGAGAGTTCGTAATCACTACACGACACCAAATCCTTATGGCGGAGAAGCCTTCACAACGTCGCCTACTCTTTTTCCGGTACTAGGCTAACCACCGGGTTCTTTCACACCAAGGTGAACCACACCTACCACAACATCCCCTACCCTTTATCCGGTACTAGGCTAAGTACCGAGTTCCATTACAATGGAGGAACTACTACCCAACACTACATAACACCTAATCCCAAAGGAGACCCACTCCTTATTACAACACCATCAAGGATATAAACATCCTTGGAAACAAACTGTTAGGATTTAGTAAATCCAATTATTAAAGAGTCGGTCACCTCAAGTATATGTAATCATTAGAAAGCTCGTAGTCGTAGATTATTATAAGTTAAGTAGTATTTAGTTAAGTAACACCGTGGAGGACGGACGGGTCTTTACCCACTGTATGCATGATCCACAGCCTGTAGGTGGCGATTTGTGTAAGACTATAAATACTCTCTACCTCCCAAGGTAGAGAGTTGGAGCTCATAATAATACTTTCATTTTCTCTAACTAAGTTCCCAAACCTCTAACTCTTTCTCTCTCTAAAACCTCATCTTGTACGCCTCTTTTGATTATGATATGATGTGTTTGTGAAATCTAATATTTTACAAATGGTATCAAGAGCCATGGTTTTATCATCTCTCTTACATATCCTTGGATTTCTAGTGGTTTTAGATGGTTTTTGAGTTTCAAAAAGTTTAGTGGTTTTTGCATCATTTCTAGTGTTAAAGTTTGAATTTTGGGTGTACTTTTGTGTTAAGAATCATTGTAAGTGCTTGGGTTTTGATTTGGTAAACTTGAATCACTGTGGTTGAGCTTGTTTTGGATTGAAAAGTGTGTTTTTGAAATTTTTCTTGCTAGCGACTTGGTTCTCATAGTGTTTTTCATCGTAGCGACTTGCTTCAGTAAAAGGTAGCGAGTTGTAGTGTTAATTGTTAGCGATTTGGTCCTAGCGACTTGTCTATTGAGACAAGCCGACAAACAGTACAACTTAGTGGATTCTCCACTACGGCTAGCGACTTGGTGAAGTTAGCGACTTTCTTTCAATTTTGTTAGCGACTTGTACTTAGTATTCTTAGCGACTTGGACCTTAGCGAGTTGCTCTTTAACGACTTGACTGTGTAGCGACTTGGTGCTTTAGCGACTTGTGTCCAGCGACTTGGGTCTTAGCGACTTGGTCTTAGCGACTTGGTGCACAGGAAATTGAGATCTTGGCGAGTTGCTACTTAGCAACTTGGTTATTAGCGACTTGGTTCAAGAATTCGTAGCGACTTGGTTGATTTTTGTTTGTAATACGTTTTTCTCTTGATTTAGTAAAATCCCGTGAAAGAATCTATTTCCCGGTTTAATCATAGAGTTATAAAATCCCGTGTAATCTGTTAACATGTCTACCAACGTACCTACAATTATCTCCACTGTTTCTGAGGATGTTCAGGCAGCTGGTTCAGATACTCGTCCACCTATGCTTGACAGAACTAACTACGACTCTTGGGCTCAACGAATCAGATTGTACTGTCTTGGAAAGGAAAATGGGGTCAACATTCTCAAATCCATTGATGAAGGACCTTATCAGATTGAGACTACAAGAGACTTAATTGATACAGCTGCAGATGGAACAATGATCTATGGATTAGACAGACCAAAGACGTATGATGAGCTCAATGATAAGGAGAAAAAGAGATTCGATGCTGACATCAGGGCTTCTAACATTATACTTCAGGGTCTTCCAAAAGACATCTACAAGCTTATCAATCACAACACTGAAGCCAAGGAAGTTTGTGATAATGTCAAGATGCTTCTCTCAGGTTCTGAATTAACCAAGGAAGACAGAGAATCACAACTGTATGATGAGTTTGAGCACTTCAAGATGAAGCCAGAAGAAGGTTTCTACGAGTATTACGTGAGATTCCACAAGCTTGTGAATGATATGAGGAATATCAAAATGACCATGCCAAATATTCAGCTGAATTCAAAGTTTGTGAACAAAATGAATCCCGAATATCATAAGTTTGTCACCTCTGTGAAGCTAACCAAAGGATTAAAGAACACCAACTATGAGAAACTTTATGCATTCCTTCTTCAGAATGAGAGACATGCTATGTTTGAAAAAAGGATTCTTGAACAGTTCAAAACCAACCAGGGAGAAACAAGTCCGTCAAATGACTCTACAGCTTTTTACACCCATGTTGGAATTACCACCAAAGCTTCTCAAGTCATACCCATGGGTAATGGTAATTACAAACTCATCCCTGATCCAGCATATAAGCCTCCTGACCCAAACACATTCATGGAAAACTTCATCAATCAACTGTCTCTCATGGTTAGTCAAAACATGAACTCTCTCCCACACACCAAAAATAACCTCAGAACATCATCCAATCCACACAATCAAGCTACTGTCAGAGATGGGAAGGTTATGGTGCAACCAGTTCAAGAAAGGCAGTATGAACAGGGAAGAGGTGGAGTTGGTAGAGGATATGTGGCAAATCAGAATCGTGGAAGGAATCCAAATCAGGGTCAAGCTAAGCCAATTAAGTGCTACAACTGTGGTGGTGATGGACACATAGCAAGGAACTGCACTTCTCCAAAACGCCCTCAAAATGCAGAGTACTTCAAAGACAAGATGTTACTTGTGCAAGCTCAGGATAATGGAGCTGTGTTGAAGAAGAGGAGTTGTTGTTTCTTGCTGAGGGCAATGCCAAGACATATGATGCAGATGTGGATGAGCAACCAATTCAGGAGATAGGTCATAATCATCAGAATGCCTTTCAAGTCGCCGACTGTGATGCATACGACTCTGACGTTGATGATGAACCTACTGCACAGACAATTTTCATGGCTAGCATTTCTCCAATGGTCTCTCCAAAGGTCCCCTCACCACAGCAAGCTGGTCCATACAAAGAATCAATCATCTCAGAAGTATTAAAACTATACGATGATGTTGATGAGCAAAAGATACATGACAAAGTACAATCAACTGAAACTTTTGAGTCAGATATTGAAAATATGGGTAATATCAATGTTGTCCCATATGATCAATATGTGAAACAAAGTGAAAGTGAGACTGTAGCAAGTGATGCATCTTCTACAGTCAATGATGACTATATTTTTGATGAATACACTGCATGTGCCCCTGATGATTCTGTTATTTCTGAACTAAATGCCTATAAAGAACAAGTTGCTATTTATGAACAGCGTGCTAAGTTTGAGCTAACCACCCGTGAGCAGGAAATGGATGACCAAATGCGTACAATTATCAGAAAAAGTAATTTTAGAGAAGAAGTATTAAAACAAGAGTTAAACTCCTTACAAGAAAAGCTTTCTAAAACTGCTAAGCAAAAACAGGAACTTCAAGAAAATGTTAAAATACTTAAGCAAGAATTTAGTGCTAAGGAATCAAAACTTTTGAATGATTTTTCTAATCTAAAAACCTTGAAAAACAAGCTTGAAAATAAGTTGTACGTACAAGGGAATACCATTCAGACTGCTCACATGATCACTAAGCATAGAGTTCTCAGCGATAAGCATAGTATCCCCATTATAAAGGAATCCAACCCTGAGTATGGTAAGAAAGCAAACTCTTCTCAAAATATAATCTATGATGGCAATGAGATTCTTAAACCTAGACAGAAACCTAGTTGCATTGAGTGCACTGAGGAAGATAGAAAATTAGATGATGCATCTAGGGAGAAAATGGATAGGAAGCTTAACGATCCTGCGTGTAAAGAGAATAACATAATGATCAAACCCCATGATTACACTAAGGAAAATTGGATATCCTTAAACAAGTTTAAGCCTCAGACTCTATTAACCCCTGAACAAGTGTTCTGGAAAAAGGATATGGAGATGCAAAAAGCTGAAAATCTTGTTGAAAAGAATCCCCCTTGTAGGAAATTCCCTAAAGCAACTGTGTATCCTCCTAATACACCAATGAATTTAGTTCCTAGATCTATTTCCACTAATAGCAAGACCTTAATCAGCCTATATGTTGTTTATCAGCTGTTTGTTGATTTTGAGAAAACGTGTAAGAAGAGAATCACACCTACTGGGATAACTGAGGGGGAAAGGGGTTTTGAGCAAACTAAAGAATGTTATTTAACTGAGGTCATGCCCTTATTTAAACAATTAAAAGATCAATTTGAGAGTCTTCAAAAGGTAATTAATTATGATATTAAAGAAATGGAAAAGGAATTTGATGCAATGATAGTTGAGGTTAATGATTATGAACAGGAACTCAAATATAATGAAGTTGAAAGGAAGAATTTGCATATCTCAAATGAGAATTTGATTTCGAGTTGTGTGGCTCAAGATGTGTTTTATACTGTCACTAAGCACTCTATTACTGCTTCTCAATTTCATGAATTATCTATTGCATTGAAAGTTTCTCATGATCGTGTTATTGAGTTTGAAAACAAAAACTCAGTACTAAATGAGAAAATTGATCAGGATGATCACGATAATTTGGTAAAACATCTTTCTAAACTAGAAGTTGAACATTTTGATTTGCAACTAAAATATCAACATCTTAAAGAAAATGTCAAAACCTCAAATATCAAGACATCCTCAGATGTTCTAGAGTTTGATGCAGTTTTTCAGATAAACAAATGTGACGAACTGATTCAAGCTCATTGTAACACGATCAGATAATTGAAAGCCCAAATTTTACATTAAAGGGCGAAAAGAACAATGTGACTGGCTCCCAAATGCCTCCTCCTTTAGATTCTCAGTAATCTCAGACTTTTCATCTTCAAAACTTGGTTAATGCTTTACAAAAGGAAAACGAGGGTTTTCTCAAAGAAAATGAAAAAGTTAAACGACACTTTAAAGAGTTATATGATTCAATTAAAGTCACTCGTGATAAGAACAACGAAAAAATAACGTCTTTACAAAAGGAAATTGAGACTCTGAGGAGACAAGAAAAAGGGAAACTGATCTGCGCAAAACCGTCAAGTCAAACAGACTTAAAACAGCTTAAACACAAATGCAATGAAGATCAGAGAATACAGGGGATTCCCGGGTCGTTATGTCCCACGGAGACTCAATGGTGTGTAAAACTGATCAGACGATAGATTGATCACTAATGATAGTGATCAGAAAGGATTTGAAAAGGATAATTACACTACTGAAAAAGTTGATAAATAACAGCGACTTAAATACAAATTAAGAAAATTAAAAAGATAAAAGATATTAAATAAACGCTATCACTATTTTTAAAGTGATGAACGCTTAAAACCTAAAACGTACGTTAAAATTAAAAACTACGTAAACGTACAAAATAAAAAGTGAAACTTATACAATATAGATCCTAAAAATATGAAAAATACATTTTTACAAACCTAATGATATGAGAAAATATTTAGAAAAAGAAAATTATTTTTATAACTATTTATTTAATTATTATTAATTAAAAACTATTTTTAACTATTAAATAATTACCTAAAATACAAGAAAATAGTAAATAAAGCTAGAAAAATAAAATTAAGACTTAGAAAAGTCTAAAATGACAAACTAGAATTTTCAAAACTATTTTTGTATTTTTATGATTATTTTTCTATTTTCTAGGAATTTTAAACTAATTAAAACTAATTAAATTATTTAAAAATACAAATTTAACTAAGAAAAATCTAGAAAAATACTTTTTTCTCTTTTTATATTTATCTTAACTTAATAAAAATGAAAATATATTTTTTTGAACCTTTTCTTAATTTTTTGTATTAAATGCTATTTAAAAGTGCTTAAAAACTAATTTAAATTAAGAAAAATAGCAAATGAACTTGGAAAAATCTGAAAATTGCAGGAAAAATCTAAAATGATATTAGGAAGCTGGGAAAAATAGAAAAAACAGGGCTTGTGTGCAAGATATTGAAACTGATGTAGCTAGTGCTTATAAATAAGCACTTTAATAAGCCAAATGGAGTCCAAAAGCTACCAAACTGATAAGGAAGCTATAATAAGCTAAAAGGACTAGAATGGAACAAAAAACAACAAGTTAAAACCTCTGATTAGCACTCTGCAATGATTTGATGTTCTAAACCAATAAGCTAAAACAAATGAAAGGGTGGCTACTTGCATGGGGAAAATAAGCAATCAATAAAGCTAGAAACTGGAAACAATAACTGGGGAATTGTACAAGACCTGGGTGACTATCAATAATCCCAAGGATCAGACCTAGGTGAGCCAAGGTTAGCCTGAAACAAGCTCTGCAATTCCCTGAGAAAACTCAGCATCTGCTGAGTTCTTGGACAGGGCAATTAAGCCATTTTGACAGGCTTATTAGAGGCTTATAGGAAATTTACAAAATTGTACAAAAATAACAACAAGAAAATAGACCAAGAGGAGTTTCTAAAACCACAAGATTCAGTGAAAATGATTCAGAAGAGAGCTCATGAAAAATCTTCCTATTTGGCTTAAAACTGAAATTTGCACCATTTGACTTTTTTATCAAAACTGAAAAGTTGACTATCTCCAACTTTGATCATGATTTGTGGGTTGATAATGATGTATTAAGGTGGAATGAAGTTAACAAAAGCAAGGTTTATGAAATTTAAACTCAAAACAAGATTTGGCTTTGCTAAAACTCCAACAGTGGAACTGTTATGGGAGATAAGAGAGATTTTTGACTTTTATGAGTTGCAGACTCAATTTGAAGACAGATAAGAGGTCATGTGAGTTAACCAAGCTTAAAGCAATAAGTCCTAACCATTACTCTATCCTCTAGCATAGTTTGTGCAGCAAAACCAAACACCTCTTTAAACTAACTGCTATGCAATAAAAGTGGACAAACTGCTGAACAAACAAGATTTAAGGATCAAACTAAGTTCTAATAACCATATGACAACCATGTAAACACACTGAAACAAGTTGTGACCACAGATACATGATAAGCATAAGCTGCAATTTTGACTTGAAAATGAAAAAATGAGAAAGTTACTCACAATTGTCCAACTGATGTGCAGGTTAAAACAAACTCCAAATCCTACTCTAACCTACCAAATCTAACCCATGATCATCACTGCATCACCAGTAACCATTCCAATTCCAATATGAGTCTAAGAGTTGACTTTTATTGACCAACATTCAAATTTGCTTAAACTGATTCCAAAGGCATACCAAAGGGTCTAATAAGCTTAAATGAGCTTATTTGACTACAACATGAGCTTATGAGAAGATTGAACATAAAGTTTTGAAACTGCAAATTAGACAGTAAACCATAAACTTGATATTTTATAAGAAAACTTAGATTAATACTCAAAAGCTTAATACAATGGTTCTTTAACTTAAATGTGATACAAGGAAACTGAAATTATAACATTTGGATTAAACTACAACATTTATTAAAGAAAACGACATTTTAGGAAAAATAATAAAACTAACTAACTACTTATTCTGCTACTTTCTTCTCTCTTTTATACTTCAAGAAGTCTCCACGTGTCCTCTAGATCAAATCCCACCATTAATTTTAGCCATAGGATTACTTTAGGTGTATTTTGGTCGTTGGATGGTTTTGGCGGGAAATCCTACTTTTGACAGTGGAGTGAGATAGAGTGTTTGGTGAGGGAAGAGTTATTGATTCTTGGATTGTAGGAGATGTGGGGGGACAAAGAAGATGGATAGGTGAGGGGGTGGAGTGTTGGTTGGGTGTTGCAGGTCTAGTGGGGGAGGAGAAGTGTTTGGCGCCAACTGGGAATAGTCAAACCATTTGACCGGGGTTATTAATACCAGGGGGGTTCAAAATGGTAAAGTGACAGGGGTTCAAAATGCTTATGACCAGGCCAATTGGGTAATAAAGGGTTTAAATTGACAAGGGACTAAAGTGTAAATGCTGAAAATCAAAGGACCATTCCTGCCAATTCAAAAAGTTTCTTCCAAGGACCATTAATGACAAGCTTCAAAAGTACAGGGACCAAATCTGTCATTTCCCAATTTTCCAGGGGCCATTTCTGCCAAATTTGAAACTTGAAGGACCATTTTTGCCATTTTCTCAAACTTTTGATATTTTTCACCAAAGGACTAAATTTGACAACTTATGATTTTAAAAGGACCTTTGGTGACTTTACTTTTGAAATTATGTGCTCAGGGACTATTTTTGACAACTTTTGAAACTTGGGGGACTAAAACTGCAATTTTTGCAAATTTGATATGTTTTTCATCTGATTTTGATATTTTTGCATTTAAAACACATAAAACACTGATTTGTGATATTTTGATCATTTTGATGTGTTTCTGAGTGTTTTCAGATGATTTTGCAGTCTAGATAGTACAAAAATGATGAGTATTTACACACTCATCAGAAACTGCCACTTGTCTTTAATGAGAATGTTGCATCAAGATCATCCTCAGACTGCAAATATACTGTGACTGTTAAATACATTTCTCCTCATATTAGGAATAATGAACTTGTATTTCATAACTATTTTGCTCACCTTAAGGATAGTCTAGAATGTCTCCGTGAGATTATGGAAGAGGATTTTATAAATAAGCCTCTTGACAGTGAAATTAGGTTTGCGTGCATTCAAGCCAAACGACCTCAAGAGCTGCTAGAATGTTTAATAGCAACATGTCCTAAATCCTTAGGTGCGAAAGGTAAAGCTGTGATGCCTTGTTCTATGCCTAGTGCCAAGCATACAAACCATTCTATGCTCACTATTAAGAAAGTGAACTCTAATGTGCCTTCAAGTAGTTCAGATCCCTACACTTCTAGTTCAGGAATGCAAAAAGTAGCAAAACCAACTAATGTTCCAATTCCCTCTACAGGAGTAAGAAGTGACACCAAAGTAAGCGGGTCAAAGCCTCAAGGCAACACAAAGAATGATAGGACCTTGCATGCTAGGAATGTTCCGTGGAAGAGAGTAGAAGATCACCTTAGGGAGAATTTGAATAAGACGAATCGTGTTGATTCTAGTGTTAGCTCTAAACGTACTGTAATTAATGCGAATTCTGCTACTTTTGGCAAAACATGTAATGATGATTGCGTGGTTTCTGTTACTAATCTTGAATGTGGTATGAATGATTTGTCTAATGCTGTCAAATGCCCGGTTAAAACTGTTAATGTTAAAAATCAAACTAAGAAGGCAAAAAGGCAAAAGCGAAAGAAAGGTAGAAAAACAATGGAAACCCACAAGAAGGAAATTTAGTAATATAGGATATCAATGGATAACTACTAGCCGTAAGATTAATGAGTTGTGCCCTAAATTTGCTAAGTCAATGCTCACTAGAAAATGGATGCCTACTGGTAGAACTATTCCCTTAAAAAGTGAACACGCTTGGAATAGGTAAAATATGGACACTAGCACTGCATCTATTTCTGATGATTCTATTGCTTCTACTTCTGATGTGGGTGTTCCAATCACTGTTACTAACCAAATGGAACCCATTCTTGCATGGGGATCCCAATTATCCAGTTATCCATTCTTGTCTGTGTTCAACTGCAGATCGTTCAAATCGTTCTGTGGTACCTGGACTCAGGCTGTTCCAAGCATATGACTGGAGACCAGTCACGGCTCATGAACTTCATGAGTAAATTCATCGGAATTGTGAGATTCGGAAACGATCATTTTGGTGCTATTATGGGTTATGGAGATTACGTGGTTGGAGATAGTGTAATTTCCAGGGTATATTATGTTGAAGGTCTTGGACATAATCTGTTTTCTGTCGGACAATTTTGTGACTCAGATTTAGAAGTGGCCTTCAGAAAACATACTTGCTTTGTTAGAGAACTTGATGGTGTGGAACTTCTCAGAGGAACTCGTGGTTCAAACCTATACACCATCTCTATCAAAGATATGATGAAATCTTCACCCATCTGCTTGCTGTCAAAGGCTTCCAAAACTAAGTCATGGCTATGGCACCGTCGTCTCAATCACTTGAACTTTGGTACCATAAACAATCTTTCCAGAAAGGACTTAGTAAGAGGATTACCCAGATTAAAGTATGAAAAAGATCATCTTTGTTCAGCTTGCCAATTGGGAAAAAGCACAAAATATGCCCACAAACCAAAACCCACAAACTCAGTAATGGAAGTTCTTCATACCATTCATATGGATCTGTGCGGACCAATGAGAGTGCAAACGATAAATGGGAAGAAATACATTCTAGTAGTTGTTGATGACTACTCTCGATTTACTTGGGTAAATTTTTTGAGGACAAAGGATGAAACTCCAGATGTCATCATCAAACTTATCAAACAGCTTCAGGTTCGACTCAACAATACTGTTAGAATTGTTCGAACAGACAATGGCACAGAGTTTGTTAACAAAGACTTAATTTAGTTTTATGAAAGTGTTGCAATTAGTCATCAAAGAAGTGTTCCACGAACTCCTCAACAGAACGGTGTAGTTGAAACACGAAATCGAACTCTTGTGGAAGCTGCAAGAACAATGCTAATTTATTCAAAGGTTCCAATGTTTCTATGGGCTGAAGCCATTGCCACTGCTTGCTACACCCAAAATCGTTCCCTTATTCACACCTCTCATGGAAAAACTCCATATGAACTTGTCCATAAACAAAAACCTGATCTATCCTACCTTCGTGTGTTTGGTGCTTTATGTTACCCAATTAATGACTGTCAAGATTTAGGTAAACTAAAAGCTAAAGCGGACATTGGAGTATTTGTAGGTTATGCATCAAACAGAAAAGGATACCGAATCTACAACAAGAGAACCCGAAATATCATGGAAACAATTCACGTTACGTTCGATGAGCTGACCGGTCAAATGGCTCCAGGACAATCCAGTTCTGGACCCGCATTTCAACCTTTATCAAGTAGTCCTATCAGTTCTACTCTTGTTTCTAATCTCTCACCAGTAACTCCTTATGTACCTCCTACAGAAGATGATTTGAAGAAATTATTTGATCCAATGTTTGATGAACACTATGAGCCAAGTGCTAATGATATGTCATTTCCATCAACAAAGGCTGCCTCTATCCCTGTCAATGAAGTTAACCCTTCAGTTTCAATGTCATTAAGTCAAGAAGCGCCTGCTGCTGATCACTCTGTCTCATCAACAAATCATCAATCATCGAGTGTACAATGGAAATGTTGTTGCTGTTACAGATGATGAAAACCCTTTTGCTCCTCCAGAAGATGAACCCTTTGAAAACATATTTGCTCCTGAATCATCATTAGAACCATCTTCTTCAGGAGATATCAACTCTGCTACTTCAGTTCCTCAACAACAACCACATGAACACCTTAGAAAATGGACACATGATCATCTATTGGACAACATCATTGGAAACCTTTCCCGTCCAGTATCCATACGGAAACAACTTGCAACCGATGCCTTATGGTGCTTCTTTAACTCCGTAATCTCTAAGATCGAACCAAAAGACGTGAAAACTGCCATGAATGAAGACAGCTGGTTCAATGCCATGCAAGAAGAAATTCATGAGTTTGATCGACTAGATGTATGGGAATTAGTACCTGCTCCAGATTGTGCAATGATCATTGCTCTAAAGTGGATCTTCAAAGTAAAACTTGATGAGCATGGTGATGTTTTGAAGAACAAGGCTCGATTGGTTGCAAAAGGATACTGTCAAGAGGAGGGTATTAACTTTGAAGAATCATTTGCTCCTGTTGCTCGTATCGAGGCAATCAGAATCTTCTTGGCTAATGTTGCAAGTAAGAACATGGTAGTCTATCAGATGGATGTAAAGACGGCGTTTCTTAACGGAGATCTTAAAGAAGTCGTATATGTCAGCCAACCTGAAGGCTTTGTGAATCCAGAGCATCCTACTCACGTCTATCGTTTGAAGAAGGCTCTTTACGGTTTGAAGCAAGCTCCAAGGGCATGGTATGATACGCTATCAAAGTTTCTTCTATCTACTGGATTCAGCAAAGGAGCAGTTGATCCGACATTGTTCACCAGAAAGTCAGGCAAACATTTAATCAGTTCAAAGACCTCCACTGAAAGTACAAAATAATCGGACTTTGAAGAATCGCTACAAAAGCACAAAGAATGCGGACATTGAAGAATTGAAGTCTACGAGCTCAGAACTATAGACAAGAATAGAATGCTAGGATTCAAAATGTAAATCATGGGGTGACCTCCCTTAGGGGGAGATTTTTAGGAATTAGAAATTCCATAAGTAAAGAGTCGGTCACCCCAAATGTTATCTAGCATAAGTTAGCTCGTAGACATATCGTTTGTTACGTTATTTAGTAGTTTATTAGTTAGTCAGTAGCGTAGAATAGTTTAGTGTAACACCATTGAGGAAGGACGGGTCTTTACCCACTGTATACCTGATCAACAGGCCGTCAGGAGGTCGCTATGTCTGTAACTATAAATACCCCTTCCATCCATGGAAGGGGTGGTGCTTTCAATCTAACCTTTCATATTTTGTAAACCAAGTCTCTACCAAGAACACCCATCTCTCTACTTTCTCTCTCTAAATGGCAAACATGTATTTCCATCATCCAAGACCACCCGAATCATCAACAACATAAATATTACGATCCTACAAATGGTACCAGAGCCAAGGTTATTGTGTTGTGTTGATTTTTGTGGCTTAGTATCATGGTTATGGTGGTTTTTCGATCATTTTTTTAAAACTGTTTTTTTACACTTTTGTTGGTCGGAAAATAATCTTTTCAGTTTTACTTTGGTATAACAGTTTTAAATATGGTCTTGTATCCTTTTCTGTTTGGTCAACAAATAAATGTCATCAGTCTTTCAATGTTTATCTGTCTTGTGTCATTTGTGTCCAAGTCACATGTTTTTATCATTTTTTGACTTTCGTTACCAAAATTCGTGAAACAATAGTGGTCATATGGTCAGATTGTTATGGTCCATACACTGGTCAACATGGGTCAAAAGAAGCAGTTCTTGTCATTTTTTTCTGGGTTTATATGAATGTGGTCGGAATTTGGTAGAAAAACTCATCGGAAAATCTCAAAAATCTTGCTAGCGACTTGTCACAAAACAGTCCTGTTGGAATCACTCCTAAACTATATTTCAAGTGTTAGTGATTCATATGTAATAGTTATCTTAATATGACTTTTATGTTAGTAATCAAGGCTAGGCTTATGTAGAAATCCCATAAGCCTAGGCCAAGCCCAATAAGTAAAAAGATGGGAACTTAGAGTGTTGCCCTAGTTCCCTCCTATAAATACTCTTGTATAACCCTCACTTGAGGGTTGGTTGTTCAATGCATACATTTTCCTACGCATAACTCGTCTCATATCATACGTGTTTGTGTGTGTCTTGTTCATCCGATCCTTTCTCTTCTCTATTTCTTATATTGATGCTTGTGTTACTAATATGGTGACCTAACAGTGGTATCATTCGCCAAATAGTTGGGTGAAAAGTTTATTTGTTTTTGAAGTTGTTTGGTTCTACACGTAACTCACGATTCAAAACTTGGTCACGTTTAAAAACTCAATTTTTACACTTTTTAATCCAAGATTCTTGTACTTTCATCGTTTTTACGTGTTAAAATTTCAGTTTTAAGCAAAAAGTTTCGAACTTTACGTGTTTTTCCTTAGTTTTAAGCTTTATTTTATACGCGTGTTCATCTTTACGCGTAAGGTGTTTTGAAGTTTTGGATCATCAAGTTTCACACTTTTGTGTTATTTTGGTGATATTGCAGTTGTTTCATCACAAAAATCTTGCTTAGAAACATCTTTGGGCAGAAAATCAATTTTGGTTGCTTTCTACGCGTAAGAAAACCCTATTCTTATGCGTAACTTATCCTTGGATCGATCTTCAGTTTTCGTGGTTTACTCAGTGTTTTGTTGCTTGGATAAGCCTGAAAACACTTCGACTTTGGATATCCTTTGCACTGTGATAGTGTAAAAGATCTTTTGGGCAAAACCCTAATCTTACGCATAAGCTCAAACTTATGCGTAGAACTCATTACGCATAAGATTATTCTTACGCCTAAGATCTGTCTTTCGTATAAGCTAATCCTACGCCTAAGTTTTCTACGCTTAACTTTCAGTTTACGCATATCTTTAGTGTTTCTCAATTCTTACGCGTAAGCTAATCCTACGCGTAACTATCACGTTTACGCGTAAGTTTGGTGTTTTTACGCTTAAGTGTTACTTTGCCTACACTTGGTTTCTACGCCTAAGGATACTTCATCAACAATGTTTCATTCGACTACAAATATCCATTTAACAACACAAGTTTTCAACATGTCACAACCACCATACTCTAGCTATTTTCCTTACACTCATCATCATCAACAACAACAACAACTAAGTCCACAACATCAACAATTTAATCAACAACAACAAATTTATCAACAACACTTTAATCAACAACATACTCCACAACTTGGAGCAATTCCACCACCACAAATGGTTCAACCACCACCTAGTCTTCAAGTACAACCTTACACAAACTTCTACAATCAACATCCATCCAGGAGTACTATGAAGGAACCAACATGGTTTGGCAAGATGTGTGAAGCCTTAAGTAGCCAACAATCAATTCATGAAGCTGGCTCACTTGATAGACCTCCAATGCTCACTCCCGGAAATTATGATCAATAGGTGATAAGGTTCTTTAGGTTTTGTGATCTGAAGAAGCCACATGGAAAGTTCTTAAAGAATGTCATTATGGAAGGTCCATTTCAGATGCCTACTGTTGTCACACCCGCAGATCCAGATGCCAATCCACCAAGAGATGCTGTCACCAACATTGCAACTATCTCAGACCTCACTGCTGATGAACTTTTACACTTTGAAGCCGATGAACTAGCAATGTAATACATCCTTTTAGGATTACCCAATCTAATCCTTCGAAGTGTTGATGCTCAAAAGACTGCAAAAGCAATGTGGGAAAATATTCATCTTCTTATGGAAGGCACAACACTCAATCAGGAAGACATAGAATCCAAAATATACTTGGCTTATGAACACTTCATGATTGAACCAGGAGAGACATTAGAGTCATATCATCATCGTTTTTCAGATATCATTAATGATTTGGACAAACACAACATCATCATGCCACGAATTGCTGTCAACACTAAGTTCCTAAGAAGTCTTGGTCTGGAATGGGAGAAGTATGTCATTTTTCTCCGTCAAGCTAAGAATCTTCATCATGCTACATACGGATTGTTGTACGACTATTTGAAGCCTCACCAAAAAGAAGTTGACAAAGAAAGGACTATCCGTGGACTCCTGGCTTCACAGTCAATTCCTGATAATCAACAACTTGCTTTGTGGGCTCAAACTAGTCTTCCTCCTCAAACAGCTCCTCAACCCGCTCCTCAACCAACTGCAATCATCACACCATATGATCAGTCACAGCAACAACCTCAACAAACTCAATTGGTTCCATACAACAACAACAATGCTCAAGCACTTTACAGTGAAGCTGATGAGGACTCTGCTGCTTTCGATGAATTGCAACAAGGATTTGTCATGATTGCTAAAGCCTTCGGTCGGTATACAAACAAATCCAACAATCACATTCGTTCCTCATCAAACACAAGGAATCAGGCTGTTGTGAACAATGGACGCGTTGAAGTTCAGAATCGTAGTTATGGTCGTCAGATGGGAGGTGGTCAAGGGTTTAATGCTATGGGAAGGAATAACATGGGTGCTCCGCAACAACAAAGGGCTCAAGTGGTTGAACAGGGAAATGCTCAGAATAGGGTTAATGGTCTTCGTTGTTATAACTGTAATGAGAAGGGTCATCTGGCTAATGCATGTCCTAAGCCGAGGACAAGAGGCAGTGCTTATCACAAAGAGGCGTTGCTCTTGGCTCTCAAGGATGAAGCTGGTGGCACTCTTACAAACAAGGAACAGAGCTTTATGGCAGATGCAAATTCTGATGATGATATGGAGGACTTGTAGGCTAATGCAGCAGTGATGTTGATGGCACAAATGCAAGCTCTACACATGAGTGATACAGGCCCAGTGTATGACACTGATGGCTTGTCTCAGGTACTGGAACAAAATACACTCATCACTGATCTGATATCTCTGCCAATTTCTCCATCCGACAAGGATTAGAGTGTTCAACATGAGCAATCCACATCTCATTCCGATGATTATCAAATAGATCTCGTAGTTATATTTGACGATCAAGATAACCTTATGGTTAATATTGATAATCAAGTTGACTCCATGATTATATTTGAGGATCTAAATAATGATCATGTTGAGACTCACGTTGAACAAAATGAGCTTTTGTCTAATAGAGAATTTGAACTCCAAACCTTAATTAAAGACCAAGAATCTCGTTTGGAAATGTGCAAACAATTAAAAGATAAAAATGCACTGTTAATTAGGGATAAGGAATGCTTAATTAGACAAATCAACGTTTTTAAAACTCAAGAAAAACGTGAACATGGTTTTGAAGTCGCTTTTGGTAAATCTCATCAAAACGAAAAATCATTAGAACGACAGATACGTGATCTAGCCGCATCCAAGAATGCTTTGTTGTCTCAAATAGAACAACTGAAACATGAACATAAACAACAAATTAACGCTCTTACTTTGGAAACTCAAAAAGCCAAGGTTGAGTTGTTAAATTGTCAAAAACAGTTCTCTGAGTACAAAAAGCATTCCACGAAACGAATAGATAACTATCTTGAAGAAATTGTCGACTTATAACACAAAATCAAGGAGTTTCGAAATGTTGTTTATAAACATGGTGAGTCAATCACAACTATTCAAAAGTTTACTTTTAAACCAAATCCAAATGGATATGGCCCAATTCTTGCTGATTACAACCCTAAGTTTTCAAACAGAGCATTCAAACAAAATCCTGAAGTTTACAGTGTAGAACATAGAATTGATGATTCAATTATGACTGTTGTTGAATATAATCGCATGGAGGAATTAGATGCAGATGACGAGAGTCGGTCAAAAATGGAAATGTCGTTTATAACAAACCATTTAACTATTCAAAAGCCGTAACTTTTGTCACACAACAAGATACTTCTAACAAACCTTTTCTTGTCACACCAGTTTCTGAAGTTAGTCCCAAACACAATGGTGCACAACTTAATGGTCCTTTACCTTCACTTAGTGAAGTTAAAACAAAAGCCGAAAGTTGTCGTGTTATCAAATATTTTGACACTTTCTTATCTGACCTCAAAATTTTGGAACGTGAGATTGAATTTCATTCTGAAATAAAAGTTGAACATTTTCAATCGCCAATGGCGCGAGAACAAAGAGATATTCTTCAGAAAAGAATTTTACCCCATGTCAAAAATTTAAAAACTTGTGCACTATATTGGGAAAGGAATTTTCACAAGGAACTTGGTCTCATGAAAACAGTTTTCGAGAAAATAGAAATATCGATTTCAAATACTAAACGTAAAAAGAAATTGTTGAGAAAAGATGTTGATCGACTCTTGGAAGATGTTATACGTGCTGATATCAATAATCTTGTTTTATTACAATCTGTTGCATATGCATCTGATCATATCTCTGCTGATTCTATTGATTCTGTTGATATTGTTGAGAATATTAATAATGTGCATCAGATAGAGTCTTTAAAAGCTGAAAATGAACGACTGTTAAACGAACTTTCAAATTTAAAACGTCGTCTTCAATGGTGTCACAAAGATTGTCAAAATCGTGAACTTGCTTTGCAAAACAAAATCCACCAGTTGAAATAAAAAACGTTTAATCCTAACATTGAGCAACTGGATGATCAAAACGTGTCTTTGAAATGTCAAATCTCAAAATATGAACAAGAACTTGCAAAATTTAAAAAAGAATATGGTGTCATATTTGATTTACTCAAACAGACTCGTAATGAAGCATCAAACGAACTTGATCATTATCTTGCACACACTGAAGAAGTCATGAATTTTTCTGGGAATCTTCGTTCTGAAAATCAAGATTTGGTGCACACTATCATTAAGTTAAGGGAAATGTTAGGAAAGTATGAACAAGTTCAGCCTAGCATCATTAAGAAAATTGCACTTGTAACACTTAGCAAACGTGAACCCATATTGCCTACTGACAAAACACAAGATACTAATGTGCTTCCCTCTACTGAAATAGGAAAAGTTGCCTCTTTTCCAAACGTCTGCACTTCACATCCTAGGAGCAATACAAGGAAGAATAGGAAGTTGCGACCTAAGAAAAGATCAATAAAGAATGCTGAAGTAGAAGAACACCCTAGGACTTTGAATAAGACTCAAGTTGCACCCACTTTAGATATTGCGTCTGACAAATGTAATGGAAAAAGTGTTGTAACAAATGCTAAAGCTTTAAGTACTTTTGATATTCATTCTGATGCTTCTTGTGTTATTTGTCGTAAAAGTATGCTTTCTGATTGTCATGACAAATGTGTTTCTAAAGCTATCTTGTCTCATTTATAGAATCCTAAGAATCGGAATACCTCTAGGCCCACTAATGCTTCTAAGTCTGTGCTTGGTAAACCGCCCTCTTTAGATTCTAAGAAACGCATTGATGTCCCTGTAGTTCCAGTATCACCTCCAAGGAATGTCGTACCACCTAGTGCATTCACTAAGACTAAAGCTAAGACTAGTTGGAGATGGCAGAAATGGTTACATAATACACTAGGATTTAAATGGATGCCTAAAATCATTGATGTGTGTATTTCTACTATATCTGCTTCGGAACCCTCTAACACTTCGGGTTCCACATCTACTTCTATTCCATCTGTGTCGTCTGTGTGTAATGCAGGTGATACAGATCATCCTTTGGATTGTTGATAGCGGATGTTCCCGACACATGACATGTAATCTTAAACTGTTATCAAACTTTATTTCAAAGTTCATTGGCACTGTCTGATTCAGGAATGATCACTTCGCAGCTATCATGGGCTACAGAGATTATATCAATGGCAATATCGAAATTAGCAGGGTTTATTATGTGGAAGGCCTCGGTTACAATCTCTTTTCAGTTGGTCAATTCTGTGATGGAGATTTGGAAGTTGCTTTTCGGGAGAACACTTGTTTCATTCATGATCTACAAGGAAACGATCTCATGTCTGGATCTCGCAATTCTAGTCTATACACAATCTCAATGCAAGACATGGTTGCTTCATCTCCCATCTGTCTACTCTCAAAGGCTACATCTACAAAATCTTGGCTATGGCACCGTCGTCTCACACATTTAAACTTTCAAACCATCACCAACCTTGCTCGACACAAACTTGTTGAAGGTCTCCCGAGATTCCGTTATTCTAAAGATCACCGTTGCTCTGCTTGTGAACAAGGGAAAAGCACTCGTGCTCATTTTCCTTCAAAGGTGGAACACAGCTCTCAGCATGTGCTTCATCTTCTTCACATGGATTTGTGTGGCCCGATGCTCGTGCAAACGATTAATGGCAAACGCTACATCTTGGTAATTGTCGATGACAACTCACGATGGACTTGGGTCTACTTTCTTCGAAGTAAAGATCAAGCTCCACAGATGATCATCACCTTTCTCACGAAAATTCAAGTTCAGCTCCGGAACACCGTCCGCCAAATCAGAACAGACAAAGGAACTGAATTTGTGAACCAAACTCTTCGAGAATTTTATGAGAAAGTGGGAATGGAGCATCAGACATCTATTGCACGTACACCAGAACAAAACGGAGTTGTTGAAAGACGAAACCGTACGTTAGTGGAAGCTGAAAGAACAATGTTAATCAATGCTAAACTTCCAGATTATTTGTGGGCAGAAGTTGTATCAACTGCATGCTATACTCAAAATCGTTCAATGATTACAAAACGCCACAACAAAACACCTTTTGAGCTTATCCACAACCATAAACCGAATATCAAACACTTTCATGTATTTAGATCCCTTTGCTACCCAAATAATGATCGTGATGACTTTGGAAAGCTCAAAGCCAAAGCCGACATTGGAGTCTTGATTGGATACTGTGAGAACTCTAAAGGTTACCGGATCTGGAATCGTCGTACAAAGCAGGTTATGGAAACGATTCATGCTAATTTTGATGAACTTACTGACATGGCTTTTGAGCATAACAGCTTGGAACCCGGTCACAACCGTTTAAACTTCCCTCAAACCCCATCATCAGCTGAACTAAGCCCCCAGCTTATTCGTCAACAAATGGAAAAGCTATTTGCTCTGCTGTTTAGTGGTGACATTGATGAACGTGCTCCAGGTGTATCCGCTGTTTCCGCTGCTCAACCTGATCATACTCTTATACCTGATACACCTGCTACAACAACTACTGTTGAAGAAGCACCACCAGTTGACTCTACAATAACAGTTGAACAAACTGCTTCCAACAATGCTGAACCAGCTGCTGATGTTCTTAAAGAAGTACCCTCACCTGCAGATTTTGATCCAAATGCGTTCTTTAACCCGTTTGCCAATGAAACTGCTGCACCTGATGTCACGGAGTCATCAACAAACCATTTGAATCCTCAAAATCTTCACAATGTATACCAATATCAACCCTCTACACATCGTTGGACAAAAGACCATCCTCTAGAGAATATTATTGGTAACCCGAATCAACCAGTCGTTACAAGACAACGTCTTCACACAGATGGTGAACACTGCATTTATGCACTCACTATCTGCCAATCTGAGCCTAAAAACATTAAAGACGCAATGACAAAAGACAACTGGATTGAATCCATGCAAGAATAACTCAACCAATTCAAACGTCTTGAAGTATGGGAACTGGTTGAAAGAACAACAGGGGTCTACGTCATTGGTCTAAAATGGATTTAGAAGAACAAATTGGATGCTGAAGGGAACGTAATCAGAAACAAGTCACGTCTGGTAGCTAAAGGTTATAGACAGGAAGAGGGTATTGAATTTGAAGAATCATTCGCTCCGGTTGCTCGTCTTGAGGCTGTTCGCATCTTTCTCGCATTCGCGGCTCATATGAATATAACGGTCTTTCAGATGGACGTCAAAACTGCTTTTCTGAATGGTCAACTGAAAGAAACAGTCTATGTCAGCCAGCCAGAAGGATTCGTTGATCCCGAGTTCCCGAACCATGTCTACAAACTGAACAAAGCTCTTTATGGTCTCAAACAAGCTCCTCGGGCGTGGTAGGATAAGTTATCATCCTTCCTCATTGCCAATAAATTCACCAAAGGTTCGGTAGATCCTACTTTTCATACATTATCACGGGGATCACATCTTAATCGTTCAAATCTATGTGGATGACATCATTTTTGGGTGTCAACACATTTAAAATACTCAAATGCTTTTGCAAAACTAATGACAAAACATTTTGAAATGTCAATGATGGGTGAACTCACGTTCTTTCTCAGAATGCAAGTCCATCAATCACCCCGTGGTATTTTCTTGAGTTAGTCCAAATATGCCCTTGAACTGTTAAACAAATTTGGAATGCAAAACTGTGACACCTATGCCACACCAATGGCTCTTACCAAGAAGCTAGATGCTGATTTACATAGAAAATTGGTGGACCCTACCAAATACCGTAGTATTATTGGGTCTCTCATGTATCTAACAGCTAGTAGGCATGATATTGTGTTTGCCGTATATCGTTGCTCCCGTTATCAGTCGAGACCAACTGAAACCCACCTCTCTGAGGCTAAAAGAATCCTCCGATACATCAAGGGAACCATTAACTTGAGGATTTGGTATCCGAAGGATTATGGTTTTGAACTAATAGCATTTTTAGATGCTGATCACGCAGGATGCTTAGATTCACGGAAAAGTACTTCAGGAGCATTACAATTTCTTGGTGATAAACTGGTGTCATGGCAATCGAAGAAGCAGGATTGTACATCGCTCTCCTCAACAAGAGCAGAATATGTAGCCATGTCGGCGTGTTGTGCTCAAGTCATTTGGATGAGAACACAACTCAAAGACTATGGTTACGTGTTTGACAAAATCCCGATGTACTGCGACAATCAGAGTGCTATTACGACCTCGTGCAACTCAGTACAAAATTCGAAATCAAAGCACATCGATCTTCGATATCATTTCATCAAGGACCACGTGGATCAGGGTACAGTTGAATTATACTTTGTGGGTACAGAATACCAATTGGCAGATCTCCTCACAAAAGCCTTAGCTCCTGCTAGGTTTAATTAGTTAGTTAACCTGATTGGTATGCAGTGTTTGACTCAAGAGGAAATGGATGAACTCTTAAAACATTCTTAAAACCAGTCAAACACTAAAACCTCTTTTGTAAATATTTTTCAAAAACAAAATACAAAATTATAAAATCAGATAAAACAACAAAATATTCGTCTATCTATATTTCTTTTAACGTGACAAGTACAAATCTTCCGTCAACACTCAAATCTTTCAAAATTCAATATTTTTTCGATCCAGTGTTGAGGGGGAGAAAACAAATAATTTTTCGGTTTTATAAAACCTTGTACTTGCATGTTACTTTATCTCGGTTGTTTCTTTAAAATGGTGGTCATATTTCTGGTTCACTGACACTCCTCGGACTAAAATTTATAAAACTTCATTATTTCTTAAGTCAAGGGGGAGTGTCGTCAAAATTCTTTCCAAATATCCTTCGTTTGGTAACCAAAATGGAAGTTATGGACATTGGATGTAAATGGAAAAGGTGGAGGGGCTAAAACTGTCAAAAGCTCAAAATTACTTTAATAAAACATCCACCTAACTCAATAACTCTTCACATTTAATACCACACCTACCAAATCCTACGCCTAACAATCAATCTCCTAATCTGTTTGTTTGATCATCATTTTGTAAGTGATTTCATAATTTAAACATGTTTACAAACAATGGTTTTGATTCATTTATTAAACCAACTGTTAGATTTGTTTCTATGGATGATTTTGTGTTCTACGCATAAGCGTATGAACATACAATCATGTTTGTGTGTTTATGGTTAAAATGAGTGTGTCAAAACGTTTATCTAACATCATTGAAACTATTTTTATCAATAAACATCACCCAGATACACGAATTGATTGATTTTGAAAACTAGGGTTTATGCGTAAGTTTGGGTATTTTTATATGTGAGTGTTTCTGGTTAAAAAGATTGTTGTGTGATGTTGTTTACTAGATGAATTGACCATATCCATGCTCAGAATCAACCCAGAAACACTAATTGCTAGTTAATTAGAAATTAGGGTTTTGTCAGGACCGATTAACATAAGATTTATGTGGTTTGGAGGCCTTGGTTGGTGAAAGTAGATGAAGAACATCATCTTGCTTAGTGAGAGAAAGTAGAGAGAGGGAGGAGAAAACACAAGGATTTATTAAGAAACACACACAATACAACTAGCCAAATGATTCACCTCACCCCTCATGGAGAGTCATGAGGGGTATATATATGCCCTAACTTTGCCACATAAACCATACTAGTCCCTAAGGGCAAAGTATACTACGCATCTAGTCCAATTCACGTAAGTGACGTTATCTTTAGAAAAAGCGAGGCTAACAATCTCCCTCCAAGATAGCGTCACACGTGAATGGTTACAATGAGACCTATAAATACAAAACAAAGTAAATTACAATAGTAAAGAACAATGTTGACTTTCTTGAAGTGCAGAGTCTCTGTAGTCTAGATACTGAGGCAAACTTGAAGTTCTCCCTTCCGATGACCTCGGCAAATGATCTTCTTGTAGCTCTGAACTTCAACTGTAACGGTCTAGTTAGGTTATTACTCCCTCCTAACTAGTGAGCCTTTTTACTTTCTATGCTCCCTCCTGAACCGACAACACTCTTCCAACACGTCTTTAATCTTCAGACACGCAGCGGAGAAAGTAAACTCTTGAAGTACAATGGTTGTCGTTCTGGGAACATCATCACAACATAACTCACTTAGTATTGCTTCCAAGTTGGTAAAAAACGCCGATGTACACCACACTACTTCTCCTTCTTCAGTCTTAAGCAAAAATCCCTTCGTAATCCAATCACGGAAGATGAAATACCAACTTCTCCCTCCTGATGGTTGCGAGCTATCGGAATCATCATAATGTTGCGTACATGCCGTATTACCTTCTTGATGCAATATTTAACATCATAGCTTGATCAAAATCCCATGAGAATATGTCGCAAGAATACTCTCAATATACTTCTCTCAAACCAACCTTTTATCGAACCTCCTTTGAATTCACCGGCTAATAGTAATGACCACATGTGGAGATAGCCCGATACGACTAACTTGAAAAGGAAGTAAGCATCCCAACTTGTGACTTGCTGCTTGTTCTAAATTTTTGAACAATCCACAACTGCGTGTGACACTGAGCACAACAACGTAACTCCTTAAAGTGATGGTTACACACTGTGAGCACTACAATGTAACTCCTTACCAGTTATAACCAGATTTTCAAATTTCATAATGTGCTCCAACAAGTTATCTTGAGACATGCATCCAACCAACCATCGTCTCAAAGATAAAGAAGTCCACCCGTGAAATGTCACGTCAATTTCTCGTCAATAATACCGTACAAAAACTCCGTAGTCATTTTTCAAATTTTCCTCAAGCCGTGAATATATGTATCCTCCGTGAAAATTATACCATACCAATAATACCAAATTTTTAACAAAATAAAAATTTCATCCAAATATTTTGACAAATAATTCGGATAACATTTTTATTTCGCTGTCAAATTAACATGAGCAGCCCATTCCATATCATTATGATAAAGGCCCGTAAGATCCAACCAAGGAATAATACTCTCCCTCCAAGTCCATATTCAGTCCAAGTCACAACTTGTTAGCCCACTTCAGATGAAATGACAACACGATCCAACAAAAAGCCTTAAAGAATCCGGATATAAGACAACCTTACACAATTGACCTAAACCTAAAAGTCACACAAGTGATAAAACACGCCTACACCCAAAGTGATTTACTCCTAACGCCTTTCACAAATCTGTCTATTCCAAACGCAGCATCCCTCATCACTATCAAAAACGAATCTCAACACTCATCTCATTTTAATATCAGCAACTAATCTCCTTTCAAGAACACATCTTCTCCTATTAATCATGCAATGAAGGCTTCAAGATCCTAGGATGGGTCTCGGGTAGGTGTTAACTGTTATAGTAATTCGTTTTCTTCTTCCTTATTATTCGATTGAGTTCTGAAAACGAATCAAAGAAACGAGTCTTAGAAAAGGTATAACATACTTGTTATAACCTTTCTTGAAAGATTCGGATAGTAACGATTTGAGTCTTGATTGATGTAGAAGATGGGGGATAGGACTAATGAGTTTGAAGTTGTTGAATGAGGTGGGTTTAGATATAGGTGATTGTTTTGGGTTTTGATTCAGTCGTGATATATCTTTAATTCAGGTCGTGCTTCACTTTTTAAAAAAAATTCGGACTGATGATGTCAGTTGGACTGAGGTCGAATGGTGTTGTTTGGTATATGGTATTTGTCTTGTGGTCAAGGTCTAGTCTACGCGTAACTTTTTTTTTTTTTTTTTTTTTTTTTTTTTTTTTTTTTTTTTTTTTTTTTTGCTTATGCGTAAGCCTACGCGTAACGTTTTCTCAACCCGTTATGCGGAAGCATATTCTTATGCGTAATGCAAGTTATGCGTAAGTCTGCATAAGCGTAAGCCAGACTTAGGCGTAAACGCATACGCGTAGCTTTTTCCTACGCGTAACTTCACAGCTACGCGTATCTCAACTGTAGATTCCCCTTACGCGTAAAAAAAAGGGTTTTGACCCTTTGACTTTTTCCGGTGAGGTTTTCCGACCATGTTTTTCCGACCATCTTCATACAATAACCCAGAAACAGCATAAAAATGCTTCCTTTTGACTGTTTGACCATGAGAAGATGACGGTTGACCACTTTGTATTTCACGTTATTTTGGTACAAAAAGCATGAAAGTGATGTTTGGACAAGATGACCAAGACAGATATACAAGAAAGACTATGACTTTTTGTGTTTAGACCAAAATAGGGATACCAAACACATGAATAAAACTGTTAACCACAAAAATACGAAAAAAAAAAATTCCGAGCCACCAAATAAGCATAAAAACAGTTAAAACCATGTGTAAAACCAACATAAATCAACAAAACAACAACCTTGGCTCGTTATACCAATCGCCTAACAATGGTTTAGGAGTGTTTGTGTTTGTTTTGAAGGTTGATACGCGTAGCTTTGTTATAAACGTTGTCACGCATAAAGCTTTAATTTTTGCACTCAAAAATTCAAGATTCTTGTGGTTTAAGGTTTATTTGGTGCTAAAGTTTCAGTTTTTTGCAAAAAGTTCGAAGCTTTACGCGTTTTGGTTAAGTTTTAAACTCGTTTTTGGTTTGTTGGTCATTTCTACTCGTAACTTTTCTAGGCACTTTGGGTGAAAAAGGTCAACATTTTTGGGTTATTCGAGTGTTTTTAAGGATATCTGTGCAAGAGAAATTGTTTGAATCATTGGAAATTTTTTACGAGTAGGTCAAAACCCTAGTTCTACTCGTAAGAAAGTCAACTACGCATAGTTTTCTACTCGTAACTTTTTGGTGAAGAATCTTTGTGCTATAACGGTGACTCAGTGCTTCCCTCACTTGGATAAGTTTGTGGAACACTTCGACTTTTGGATATCTCTTACACTGTGATAGTGTAAAGGATTTTTGGGCAAAACCCTAATCTTACGCATAAGTTTCGACTTACGCGTAGAATACTTTACGCATAAGCATTTTTCTTACGCCTAAGTTTTTCTTACGCATAAGCTAAATCTTACGCTTAACTTTTTCTACTCGTAACTTTAAACCTACGCATAAGATCCTATGCCTAAGGAATCCTACGCCTAAGATCCTACGCATAAGATCCTACGCCTAAGTTTCTACTCGTAACTTGTGTTTCTACGCCTAAGCTCTTTCTACGCATAAAGGTTTAAAAAAAAAAAAAAAAAAAAAAAAAAAAAAAAAAAAAAAAAAAAAAATTGGCGGGAAAACTTGAGTAAAATTTAAATTTTTGAGGAGACTAAACGTTCAATTTTTACGCGAGATTCAAATTTTGGTTTAACTGTGAAAATTTTGGTCAAAAATTCAAATTTTTGGGCCTAAATTCAAATTTTTCGGGTCAAATTTGGCGTCAAAATTGTCATAACTCAAATTTTTCATACGACCTTAGAATTGATTTTTATAGTGAATTTCAAATTTTGGGCGAAAATTTTTTAAGAACCGAGTTTACGAGTACGACTTTCGGAAACACCTCAACTGAGCTTAATCTTCCTCAACCACAACTCCTTTATCGTTGAATCGATCCTACATCAACTTTATCAGATCATAACTTCATCAATGGCAACTCAACAAGACATTCATGCAGCCGGTGCCGAAAACCGACCTCCTATGTTGGCAAAAGGTGGTTATCTTCAATGGTCAAGTCGTATGCTCCGTTACATCAAGACTAAAACTAATGGAAAACTCATGATTAACTCCATTCAGAATGGACCCTTCAAGCCTCGACAAATCCACGACCATGGAACTCCTGACATCCCACCATCTTTTCATACTCAAACTGAATCAGAATACACTACAGAGGATCAAAAGCAAGTCGATGCAGATGATATGGCAATTCATATTGTCCAACTGGGTTTACCAATAGACATCTTTGCTGCGGTAGACAGTTGTGAAACTGCTTTCGATATGTGGGAACGTGTAAGACGACTTTGTCATGGAACTGAAATTGGTCAACAAGACATGGAGAACAAGCTGCTAACTGAATGGGAAAAGTTTACTTCCACACCAGGAGAATCCATTGAATCCTACTATGGAAGGTTTTGCACTTTGATGAATGAGCTAATCAGAAACAAGCTGACACCCAGAACTATCGTTCAAAACATCAAGTTCCTGAATAATCTACCAGAAGAATGGGGACGATATGTCACTATTGTCAACCAAACAAAAGACTTACATCAGGTGAACTTTGATCAACTGAATGATTTTCTGAAACAAAACCAAGCTGAAGTGAATGAAGTCAGGAAAGAAAGATTGGCAAAGAATCATGATCCATTGGCACTCATTGCAAAGACTCAAACTCCAGTGAATACACAACAACAAGCTTCATCATCTTCCAACAACAACAACTTGCAGCAATTCATTCCACAACCACAACAACAATTCTATCCAGAACAACAATACCAGGAACAAGGAATCACTGATCCTGAAAATGACCCAGAAGCGACCTTGCAACAAATATACTCTTTCTTGGGTAACGCACTCAAAAGTCGCTATTCCACACCAACTAACAACAACCAAAGGATTTCGTCAAACACTCGCAACAGGCAAATTGCACAGCCGGGTGTGAATATGGGCAATCAAGGACAAATGGTTGGAGTTATTGGGAATCAGCAGGGATATGCTACTGGATTTCGTATGGGTAATCAGGCGGCTCCGTATCAGGGTAATCAGTTGGGTCAGAATCAGGGTAATCAGATGGGTCAGAATGTTGGGAATAGAGCAGTGGGTAATCAGAATGGGAATGTTGCAGCTCCAGTCGTTGGGAATTATGGAAATGTGAATCAGGGTAATCAGATTAAGTGTTATAACTGTCAAGGAGTGGGTCACATGGCAAGAAACTGTCCCACTAAGCCGCACAAAAAGAATGGTGATTTTCTTCGGAAAGCTGCTTTGTTAGCAGATAAGCTAGATGCGGGGTTACAGTTGAGTGCTGAGGAAAATGACTTTTTCGCTATTGTGGATGAATTGGAAGACCTCGAGGAACTCAATGCAAATTGCATCTTCATGGCAAATCTTCAGGAAGCTAAGTATGACACTGAGTCAGACTCACCTCCTGTCTATGACGCCAATACCGTATCTGAGGTACCAATCATTGATCCATGCTATAACAATGTCATATTTGATGTGTTTACTCATGACGAACAGCATTCTGTGATTCCAGCACCTACTTATGATACATATATGGACAATCCGAGTTGTAGCAATACTAACTCTGAAACTCCAGATGTGGATCCTAATGGAGGCTGTGTGGCACAAAATACTGAGACTGATGAGGAAACGCGTGCTTATTTTGAATCATTAATCAATAAATGTGGCATTGAAATTGAGAAAGTCAGTAAGGTCAATCGCGAAGTTAAGGCCGCGAATGTTAAATTGACCACTGAGCTTGAGAGTTACAAAGAGAACGCCAGAGCCTATGAATTTCATACAAACAAAATATCAGAATTAGAAATTGGTTATCGAGATTCTGTTTTAAGAGAACAACAATTGCAAATCAAGTATGATACACTTGATGTGAATCTGAACTTGCAAATAAAATCTTTAAACAAGGAAATTTCTGAATTAAATGACCAACTTTCTAAACAAAAAGCAATGTATTCTGATCTTGAAAAAGAGAAGAAGAAGTTGATTACTGATTTTGCAAAACGAGAAGATTCTCTTCTTGATGAAATTCTGGACAAAAATGAAATGATCAAAAAATTGGACAATTTACTTCTTACAACGGGTCATTCCGCTAAGACAAACAAAATGCTTTCTAATCAAGTAAATCCGATTTTTCATACATCTCACAAAATGGCTCTTGGTAACTCACCTCCTTGTTTTCTCAAGGAAGCTCAGAAATCTCAGAATGTGTTGCACAATGGAAAACCATTGCATGAACCCATAATTGTGCATGACTCGCTTGAAACGTTGGAACTATCTGAGGAGAGTAGATCAAAAATGAAACAAAAACATCCGGAAATAAAACCTATTGATTATAACAAATGGAACAAAATTAATGTTCTTCCTTTTGTTTCTCAAAAAGGACAATCAACGTTTTCCACCACACCAAGTGTTTCAAACAAAGTGTCAACATCTGTTTCAAAATCAGTTTCAACACCAGTAGTTGTCTCAAAATCTTTTTCGAAAATCGAACAAATGTCTTCAAACAATCCTTTTAACACAGGTGATGCCAGAAGCATTTTAGACGATATTAAAATTAGAATTGGGAGACTTCAAGAGACTGTTAAAACTAAAACTCATATTACAACCAACATCTGGTTTAATAGTTTTGATATTGAACAGAAAAAGTTTTTTGAAACTGAAATTGCCCCTCAGCTGAATAACATCAACACAAGGGTAAATTATTTTGAACAAACCTTTTTTAGAGAAACAGCTGACTTTGTCAAGGACCATAAATCCCTGGTAAAGCAAGCAAATGACAGTGTTGAACACATTAACGTTTTGGAAAAGTTAAATGATTCTCTCTTCGAAGATGTTCTGACCACTGATATTATGTCCATCATTTTGCAAACATATTCTGTTGAAGATCATGAAAGACTCCAGGATGAGACCTCCGAAATTGTTTCAAAATATGAAAAAGCTCTTATGAAACTTGAAAAAGAAAATATCTCATATTTTAAACAACTTGATCGAAAAACTGAGGAATGCAAGTATGACAAATTGTCATATGAGCGTGCCTACAATGACATGAAAGCTAAAAATGATCTTTTGAGGGCTCAGCTGGAAAGTCAAAAAGGAAAGGCAGTGGAAACTGTGATTACAAAACCATTGACTGCGGAGAAAGCAAATGTTCTCAAACCGGTTTCAAAACCAAAAATGTCTGTTTCTTTGCCTCCTCCAAAAGTCAATGAGAAAAATGTTTCATCAAAACCAGTCACTCCACCTGCCCCACCTAAACAAAATGTTGATAAAGGGAAAGCGGTTATTGAGAATCCTAAAGTTTTAGCACCTGGCCTTTTTAAGATGAGTACCACTAATGCGTCTGCCTCCACATCTAAAGAGACTAGGATAGCTGAAACCACGTCCCTTCATAAAAATGTGAATCCTAATGCGTGTGCCTTACCTTCTACAGGACTAGAAAGCACCTCTAGGAGCAGCAGACTAAAGCCTAAGAGCAATACAAGGAACAATAGAGTCTCGCATGCCTCTAGGAGTAGTAGCTTGAATAAAGAGAAGAAAGTAGAAGAACACCCTAGGAATTTACAGCCTTTGAATAAGAAAGACATTTCATCTGAATGTACTGAACCTATGAAACTTGCTAAGTCTAATGAATGTGTTGAATATCTTTGTGTAACTTGCATGAAATCTTTAAATGTTCAAGATGATTGTGTTTCTAAGAATGTGAATGATAAGCCTGTTAAGAAGAACGTCCCAAAAAGTAATTACGCTAAACGAGTAGGAAGACTAGTTGCAAAACTTAGGCTTTACACTACTGACAAGAACCAACGTGTATACTTTAGGGATGATATTTGGAAACCCACAGGTAGAACTTTCACACTCCAGAATGGTACAATGAGTGATAAACCAGAATCCCCTGTAGAAAACCTCTCTGAGTGTGATAAGGATTTTACCTCTAACCCAAAGGAACCTAAATCAAAACGGTTTCCACAATATTCTTTTTCTGTAACTGGCAGGTTATCGAAATTTGTCTTTGGATCGTCGACTCGGGTTGCTCCAAGCACATGACCGGGAATCTGAAGCTGCTGATCAATTTCGTCTGGAAATTCATGGGAACCGTACGTTTCGGAAATGATCATGTAGCAGCTATCATGGGTTATGGAGATCTACCATTTGGAAATTATTTGATCACTCGGGTTTACTATGTCGAAGGGTTGGGACACAATTTGTTCTCAGTCGGGCAGTTCTGTGATGCAGATTTAGAGGTTGCCTTTAGGAAAAATGCTTGCTTCGTTAGAAACTTGGATGGCACTGATCTCTTAACTGGGAATCGTGATACAAACTTGTATGCTATCGACATCAACAAAATGGCCTCTTCATCACCAGTATGTCTTATGACACGAGCATCTGGAACACAGTCCTGGTTGTGGCACAGAAGGTTATCCCATCTCAATTTCGACACCATCAACAAAATTGCCAAAGACAACATCGTCAATGGACTTCCAAAGTTCAAATACACCAAGGATCACCTATGTCCATCATGCGAACAAGGAAAAAGCAAAAGAGCATCATATAAACCCAAAACCGTACCTAGTTCGGAAGCAAAGTTGCATATGTTGCACATGGACTTATGTGGCCCAATGAGAGTTGAAAGCGTTAACGGGAAAAAGTATATTCTTGTTATCGTCGATGATTATTCGAGATATACATGGGTTAAGTTTCTGAGATCAAAAGACGAAGCACCAGGCATAATCATCACCTTTCTGAAACGAATTCAAGTACTTCTTCAAACTACAGTAAGGGTTGTAAGAACAGACAACGGCACAGAATTCACTAATCAGGAGTTAAGAGCTTATTTTGAAGATGTTGGAATTACTCATCAGACATCAGCTGTTAGAACTCCACAGCAGAATGGGGTAGTTGAAAGAAGAAATCGAACTCTTGTGGAAGCTGCTCGCACAATGCTAATTTATTCTAGTGCACCGTTATTTCTATGGGCTGATGCTGTTGCCACTGCTTGTTTCACTCAGAACCGATGCCTTATCCATCCAAGATTCAATAAAACCCCATATAAGCTTGTGAACAACAGAAAACCAGATATCTGTTACTTACACGTGTTTGGCGCTTTGTGCTATCCTACGAATGACAGAGAAGATCTTAGAAAATTGAAAGCTAAAGGTGATATTGGAATCTTCATTGGATATTCAGATAACTCGAGGGCATTCAGGGTGTATAACAGAAGGCTAAAGAAAATCATGGAGACGATGAATGTGAAGTTTGACGAACTTTCACAGATGGCTTCTGAGAGACTCGCTCTAGAACCCGCACTAAACCGACAGACTTCTGGACACATCAGTTCAGGACTCGTACCTCAAAGAGCTCAATCAACTTCGTTTGACAATCCGAAAGAACAAGAATGGGAGAATTTCTTTGAGTTAATGTTCGATGAGTACTATGGTGGAACTTCGACAAATGCATCAAACCATCATTCCGCTGCACCCGCTCAAAATCATCCTCCACCACCAACAGAAGATGCATCTACAACGGTCGAAACCAATGCACCAACTCCATCAACATCATCTACATCTACTCAAGTTCTTGCACCCGTTCTACCAACAGTTGATGAGCAAAACCAAAACCGAAACGATGCAACGTTAGATGACGACTTATTTGAAAACCCGTTTGCTACGGAATCAGCTGAATCATCTTCATGCTTACGAGAACCATCTAACTCGCACACGTTTAACCAACGGTATCCTTCTACTCTGAAGTGGACAAAAGACCACCCAATTGAACAAGTTATTGGTGAACCTTCAAGGCCAATTCAGACGAGACGCCAACTTGCCACCGATTGCGACTTGTGCATTTACCTTTGCTCAATTAGCAATATTGAACCAAAGAACATTCGCGAGGCAATGGCAGATCCCGCATGGATAGAAGCAATGCAGGAGGAACTTCTTCAATACCGTCTACATGACTCTTGGGAAAAGGTTCCAAGACCAATTGACGTTCGTGTCATCGATCTCAAATGGTTATGGAAGAACAAACGGGATGAAGAAATGACTGTAATTCGCAACAAAGCTCGTCTTGTGGCCAAAGGATACAGACAAGAGGAAGGGATAGACTTTGAAGAGTCATTCGCGCCGGTAGCTAGACTTGAAGTAGTCCGGATATTCTTGGCCTATGCAGCTCACAAAAACATCACGGTTTATCAGACGGACATTAAGACCGCGTTCTTGAATGGAACTCTAAAAGAAGAAGTGTACGTGAGTCAGCCAGAAGGCTTCATAGACATGGAACATCCAGAGTACGTCTACAAACTCAAAAAGGCTATATATGGTTTAAAACAAGCTCCGAGAGCGTGGTATGACGAACTGTCCTCTTTCCTTATCCAAAACAATTTCACCAAAGGAACAGTTGATCCTACCTTGTTTACACAAAAATGCAAAAACGACATTTTGATTGTTCAGATTTACGTGGACGACATCATCTTTGGGTCCACTAATCCGAATCTTTCAAAACATTTTGAAAATCTCATGAAAAGCAAATTTGAAATGTCCATGATGGGGGAACTAAAATTCTTTCTTGGTTTACAAATACATCAGTCCCCTCGTGGAATTTTTATAAATCAAGCTAAGTATACAACTGAGATTTTGAAAAATCATGGTATGGACAATTGTGACTCGGTCGGAACACCAATGGTAACTTCACCAAAAATTGGAGCCGATTTGTTTGGGAAACCTATTGATCCGAAGAAATATCGGAGCATGATTGGTTCTCTCATGTATCTTACTGCTAGTCGACCAGATATTCACTTTGCTGTTTGCTTATTAGCACGGTTTCAGGCAAAGCCTACCGAACTGCACCTCAAAGAGGTTAAACGGATCTTTCGGTACCTGAAGACATCCATTCACATGGGACTTTGGTATCCGAAGGAATCCGGATTTGATCTAATTGCCTTTTCAGATGCGGACCACGCAGGTGATCAAGTTACAGCAAAAAGTACATCTGGAGGAGCACAATTTTTGGGTGAAAAGCTAGTCAGCTGGTCTTCAAAGAAACAAGATTGCACTGCACTTTCAACCGCTGAAGCTGAGTATGTGTCTCTATCTGCGTGTTGTGCTCAAGTTCTATGGATGAGAACACAACTCACAGATTATGGCTTTACATTCGATAAAATACCTATGTATTGTGACTCGAAAAGTGCCATAGCCATATCATGCAATCCTGTTCATCACTCAAAGACTAAGCATATCCGTGTCCGCTATCACTTCATCAAAGAGTACGTCGAAAATGGTACTGTTGAATTATTCTTCGTGAAGACTGATTACCAACTCGCCGATCTATTAACTAAAGCCCTTCCAAAAGAAAGGTTTGAGTATTTAGTTCGACGAATTTGAATGCGAAGCCTAACCCCTGAGGAGTTAGAACGTCTTCTCGAATCTTCTTGAAAATGATTTTCCAAAAAGCTTCGCTGTAAATATTTTTTGAAAAACAAAATACAAAATTTGAAAAACCAACAAAAGCAAAATATAAAAATATAAAACTTTCAAAAAATACAAAAACAATATAAAATCAAAAATCCAAAAATATTCTTCTACGACATGTCTCTTGTATAATCGATATTCTGTACGTATCTAGAAATGTCATTCAACAATGATACGGGCATGTACAGATGCTTGAGCGAGAGTTCTTTATATGTTTTCTAAAACATGTCGTTTCTCAAAATTTCTTAATAAAATGGCTTTCGTATACATCAGTACGAAACCCGGACCGAGATGATGACTTTTGATTATTTTTCAAATCAAAACTCGTGCTTTGATCGAAAAATGAGGTGTACGCTTCAGTGCACTACATTTAAAAATGGTGAGAAATCATCATCATCTTGAGCACCTTTTCAAGATTGTGCAATTTTTGTGCTCAAGATAACTCCCTCTAAAACCCTTTAATTGAATATGCTTTATTAAAGGGGGAGTATAAAACAAAAATGTTCCAAATTCATGCTTAAATCAAATCCGTTTGTCTCCCCAAAATATTCTAAAATGTTGTTTAATCAGTTGATTTCAAAAATATCCCGAATATGCTATTTTTGAGGGGGAGGAGACGTGATTAAAATGTTATCAAAATCGGTGTTTGAATCTCAAAATGAGCTCGACTCAGACGGAACCAATGAATTGACGAGCAATCAAATGTACCATCTCGAGAAACTTTCTATGGACTTGACCAGGACGGGTAATAATTTCAAGCTAGTTCTCTAGTGATGGAAACGTGTCTCGAATCGGTCTAGTTCATTTAAAGTCGATCAATTCAAAACGTGCGAACTCTACCCTCTCTGTGCAGATTTCTGTCAAAACTTATAAGCACATGTGAAGGGGGAGTGTTTCTGAAAATATAAAACTCACGGAGTGTTGCAAACTCGTTTTCTATCATAAACACTCTGAGAGATTTTCAAGGAAAATGGTTTTGTGGCAACAATAGGACAGTCATGGAGTTATAAGGTGACTAAGGATAGGAAATTCGTCCTATGATCCGCCAGAGTCGGAGAGATCTACCCAAGGACATCACAAATAGTTAGTACTAGAAGTCCTTAGGAATGATTGAAAAAAGGAGTAATGTGAGAAAGGAGAAAGAAGGGGTTGAAGAATTAAAAAGAAATGTATTGAGAAAGGGTGAAAAGAAATAGCCCTCCATATTAAACCTTAGGGCAGATACCGGGTTCAATTCATCTGCTACTGGTTGTCACTAGATGACACTGGTATTGAAGACAAAGACGTCATGGACCCAGTGACGCACTGCACTAAACCTTCTAGCCACTCAATTCCTCTTAAAAGGATTTGTTTCATTCTCACTGGGAACCCTACATAATCTATTGACTTTCTCTTAGAGATCGTTGATATTGAAGAAGGAGACCCTCTCCCTAGTCTCCGCTCAGGAAAACCAAAATGCACTATTGAGTCTAGAGCCACGAGATTCATCAAAATATCTTATAGGAACACTTAACATGACATCGCTTGCTATTCATCATTAAGGACACAAGTGATATATTCTAGAGTCCTACGCAGGTCTTAGCAATCTGCCAGAACATTTATGAGAAGTTTCGCATCTGTGATATTCAATGATTGAATGGAAACTCCTGCCAGGGTCAACATCAAGCAGCCCTGACAGCTAGTCACTTCGGTAATTCTCCGTGGATTACGCTTAGTGTGTCTCAAACGGTCTACAGTCGTGGGGTGATGCTTCGGTGTACCTCATCGACTCATCAGAACTGTAGATGTACTTCGGTATATCGCGTTATCTCACTTGTGGGACTCCAGTTCAGGAACGGCCTCTGCGAGAATTAGAGACGTGTTTTCACACTATGCTGTTAACACCCTCGAAATTCAAACTTTTAAGTGCCGGAATCCGCTTATTACTAACAATGTTTTATGTTTTCTTCTTATGGAAGCTCTGGAGCGGATGGATCGTGCAGACTTGCCACATGCTCATACCAACAACACATGAAAGTTCTCATCATAATCAAAGGAGATGATTCTTCGTCAATGTTAAAGAATCTACAAAGTTTAAAGACTCCAGAACTACATCATTGGTAACCAAAAGACAAATAGAAGTGTGAGCATGGTGGAGAAAGAAGTGGAGAATGACGTGGAGACACCTAACCATCGAAGTTGACAACGGCAGACTACCACATTAACTGATCACAAAGCATGAAGGAACAAAGAATCACGACTATTCAATATCTACACACAAAGTCCTAGCTCAAGAAAAGTAGAGACCTAATCAAGTGGAGCATCGTTTGAATGACCACCCCTTAGGGGGACATTGTTAGCCTTAATAGTTTTATTAGAAGTGATGGTCATTCACGATTAGGAACTTTGTAACGTGTGTTAGATATCGTGATAGAATAGTCAACGGGCTCGTGGATTGGACTAAGCTAAATGGGCTTTAGTTTAGTTAAGCTAGCATTGAATAATGGCGTGTAACCCATGTCCAAACCCAAGTCCACGAAAAGCCCAAGCCAAGCCCATAGGAAAGCCTTTTAGGTTTTCATGTATTATACTATAAATACCCCTCAAATGGTCATTTGAGGGGTGTGCTTGAAAGTGTGTGTGTGTGTGTGTGTATTTTCTCTCTCAAGGAATATACAACTTATTGTTTGCATATCTTATCATCACATACACGGATTTTATATCATTCAAGTCACCAATCATCTCATCTTTTCTTTCTTTGTTATAAGCTTTACGTTTATGTTGTTTGTGTTAACGTGGTATTTGTGTTGGGTTTGTGATAAGGTTGATAAAAGTAAGGTCCTACAGGTTTATGTTCTTGATATTTGGGTACTTTTGATTTGTTTGGTGTTTGATGTTAAAACTTGGACTGAACAACTCACTTGGCTTCTTAGACTTAACAGAACATGTTTAGTGCATTTCCCATGGTTAAATTGCTTACTCGTAATTCTTAAGCTTTAGGGTTTAGGTTACGCGTAACATGTGTTCTACGCATAACTGTTTGATTGAGTATTCGTGTTTAAAACTGATAAGGATTGAATGTATGTGTTAATGTTAGTGTTATGATGAATTTATTTCAGGTTTCTAAGCGTGAACAAATTCAGAATCAAGGTTACTTGCAATCTACGCATAAGGATCACCTTACGCGTAGCATGTTATGCGTAAGAGAAATCTTACGTGTAACGTTTACGCGTAAGGTTCTACATTGGGGACAACGCGTATCCTGTGAAGGATATGCATAAACAGTAACCTCTTCGCATAAGGTTCACTCTTACGAGTAAGCCTTACGCGTAAGGTTCAATATACGCTTACGCCTAAGCTCTACGCATAAGGTCCCTTTTTCCTACGCGTAATATTTTTTACGCGTAAGTCAAGAACCTACACATAAGCTTACGTTTACGCGTATAAGCACTCCTGTTTACGCATAAGCTTGCCATCTCTACGCCTAAGCCTAGTTTTAACCTTAATTATGAATTGTTACGCGTGCAAACTTGTAAATAAATAAATCATAATGCCACAAAACTAATAATGTCACTAATAAGCTTAAACGTTTAATAAGTTGTGAAAAATAAGTGAAAACATGGACTTTAAAACTTAAAGTAAATCAACTCACGAAACTTATCACGACGTCTGTGAACTATTGGACAAACAAGTGACATTGGACTCGTAACAATCATCGACATATCACATTCAATAATTAGACAATAAAACCATCTGTTGACTAACATAATGTCTTTCGATATGTTGGTTCTTTTGGCTAAATATCTTTCAGATCACTACATGGACGCTCAAATGCAGAATGTGGAAGCACCAAATGTTCTCACCATTGCTGATATCTTCCTTAATGGTTATCCAATGAACATAGGAAAGAATAACCTTCGTGTTGATTTTGATACTCTCACCTGCTCGGAATCTTCTTGTTTAATTGCTGTGGATATTCTGAAGAATCATCCTTATCAGAACATGCTCACCAATTCTGCTACAGTGCCTGAGATCTATATTCACCAGTTCTGGAATACAATGCAAAAGATCAAAGGACAAAATGCTGTGGCAGTGACGCTCGATGACAAACAAGTCACCATCACACCTACAGACTTAAGGGCTATTCTTCTCATCCCTGTCATCGAACCAACTGAATACAATGCCGCACCAACTGAAGAGACTGTTCTGCAATTCATGATCGACATTGGTTATGACGAAGCTACAGGAGTAATTACTAAGAATTCATATGTGGATCTTAAGAATATTCCTCAGCCATGGAGAACTCTCTACATCATCATCACCAAATCTGTTTCTGGACATGACAGTGGCTATGAGCATCCCAAGCTCATGGAACTGCAGATCTTTTGGACTTTGGTCAACAATAAACACATTGAATTTGAAGCTCTGATATGGGACGACATGATGTCATTCCTTAAAAAGCTTGGCACCAAAATCCCGTATGTCAGATATACCAAACTGTTGATCGAACGAGCTCTAGGGTATAATCCTGATATTCCCTTAAGACTCGATGACCCCAAACAACACTCCATCTTGTATGAGCCCACACTCTCATTCAGATTTAAGGACTCTACAACAAAGAAACAAGGTGCAGTGCTGCCAGATCACCTTATAACCGATGATATCAAACAACTGTACTCGTACAAACGATATCTGGTAGCGGTTGAAGAAGGCAAAGTAGGTTTTCTCGATGAAAAGTCCGCTGGTACACCTACAAGGAAAACCAGAAGAGGCAGTGCGGGAAGTGTTACAAGCACTGAGAGTCAAAGAAAGTTCCCAAAGAGGAAACCTCCACTCAAAAGGACAGTTCCCTCTAAGGAAGCTATTCCTATTCCCATTCCCAAGTCTGAACCGCAAAGAAAGCTAGTGGATGAAAGCTCTGATGAAACCGAATCAGACGAGGAGGTCATCTACTCTGAAACTGCAACCGATGTCACACCAACAGTAGCTAAACCTCCCAGTCCAAAAGCTGACCAAGGCAAAGGGAAGACTCCAGTACTTGAGCATGAAGAAGAAAGCTCAGATGAAGAGCCACTAGATACTGAATACAGGAAAAAGTTCAAAATCATTAGACTCCAACACGTGGCAAAAGATTTTGAACAGCAACAAATGCGTGGCCCCGGAGGGTCAAGTGGTGATGTCCAATCTACACCAATTCCTGATGCGGTTAATCAACTCGATAAGGGAACTGGTGCCACCAATCTTGAGCAACAACAAAAGTGCCTGGAGGATTCTATTGATTATGACTTTGAGGAACCTGAAAAGGAAAAGCCTGAGAAAGAAAAGGCTGACGAAGAGGTTGCAGCTCAAGCCAAAGCTGATGAAGAGGCCCGAATTCAGGCTGAAGTAAAGGCTAAATCTGGACAAGATGACGATGTGAAGTATGATGATTATCTTCTTGACAGTCCTACTCGCTCTAAGGAGGTAACTTCTGAACCTCCTAAGGACCCTGAATCACGTCACGACTCCTCATCATCATATTCATCTTCTCACTCTTCACCCCTACCATCCAAAGGAACAACCAGATCCACATCCAAATCTGTGAAGAAACCAACCGACTCTTGGATATCTCGGGCAAAGACAAGGATTGTTAAAGCTGTCAAACAGGTCAGGAAGAAAGATGTGACCAATAAAAAGTTAGATATACTCGCTGACAACATCAAACATCTTAATGAAGAGATAGAAAAGATGTCTAATGAAAGGGAGTATATTCAGAAGTTCATGCAACGTGATGTCCAAGGAGAACTGAACGAGATGATTAAGGGCTATACTCATCAGTTCTTACTCGACAAAGTTCTGGGTGTGACAAGAGAGATGTTCAACAGACAACTCTATCCAAATCTGATGCATATAGCCAAGCAAACTATAAGATCAACACCTATGACCGTAACAATTAACCCTACTAATCCTATAGTGTTCTCAGATGCTGAATTGGTTTCCAGGCTGGTAACTCAAATGTCTAAACGATCTGCAACATTTACTTCTGACGAAGGTAAATTGTTTAAAGCATTGCTGGAATACCAACTCAAATCAGCATGCAGAGAAGAAGCTCAAAGGCTTAAACGTCCAAGAGACGATGAAGATAAGGATAAGGATAAAGATAATGAACCTAAACGTTCAAAGAAGTCTGGAGAATCATCCTCCATGCCACCTCCACTCCACAGGACTCCATCTCAACAACGATCTCCTCCACGCTCTTCTACTGACAAACCTCAGGACTCTGAGTTACCACCTCAGACAGAGAAAACCGGTGATCCCTTCGAGTATACTGGTAGTGACGATGAGGAAGTCCCTGAGCCCCAACAACAACCCACCTCTCCCGCTTCAACAAAGAAACCATCATCCACATCAAGGCCAAAGAAAAAGAAGAAGACGCCCAAGGCTGATGTCGTCTCATGGCTAGACAAAGACGACACCGAGTATGATTGGTTCTCCACACTTATTGATGCTACTCCCGCCCTAACTGATGATCCAGATATGGTAGAAGGTCGTACGCCGGAGCATGCTAAGCTACTGCAAGAAAAGTTCCGTGTGAAGAAGATGACGAAATCAGAGTTGAAACTAATCAAGAATGAAGCATTTCAACTACTCAAAGACAGCTCGGAAAGTGCTATTGAAGTTGAATATCACCTTGAAAGTATAGCACGAGCCATGGCTAACAACATTGATTGGCTCAACCCTAAAGCAAACATCGACTTCACCAGAAGAGACAAGGCTCCATACTACACCGATTGGTCTAAACCTCTACCAACGATTGGTCAACCAGATCAACCTAAGATTCCATTCCGCTACGTCTTCAAAAATGACTTGGAATTCCTTCTACACGGTAGCGATGATTCAAAGAAATACGCTACATCACTTACACTTCCGTTCCCGGCAGCCATATACTCCAACTGCATAGCCATCGAAGAAAAGGCTACCCACATGTTTTCCAACAACGTGGAAAGGTATGACATTGATGCAATGTATGGGATTCACCATTGGCCAGAACGCCGACGAATCTACTACAAAAGCTGCCAGGTTCGAAAGTCTCAACATGAAGTGTACAATGATAAAGGGATCGTTGCTGTTAAGCATGTCACTCTTTCGTCTAAATGGGATTACACCTTCCTCAAGAATGTCGTGGTCAAAAGACAAGACGAAAGGGACTATGAATTATGTGAAGCGGACTTTCAGAACTTGTCTCTCAACGACATTGAAGATCTGTATCTTGCCAAGGTACAGGGAAGAATGAGACAATTCTCGACTAAAATTCAACGTGAATACATCAAGTCCTTGCTCATCTTCATCAGAAGCATAGCGATCCAGGAACGTGTATAAGATTTACAACTTGCTGTTGAATCATATCAGACTCGTGTCAATCTCACCAGACCTCAGCTAGAACTTCCTGACATCAACCATCTTCCACAATACACTCTCGTCAGCAAACCATTCGGAGTAGTTTACCGTAGTGAACTACAACGCAACTGCTTGATGGCGTGTTGAGATCTTCATAAGTTTGGGGATCACACACTGAAGAAGGTCAGCGATGGGTTAGCTTATCGGTTAAAGGAGATACATGAAGGCATCGGGTAGAAGAAGCGATGGAATTCTCAGGAAAAACGGGATGTTAAGAGGATCATCACTCGGATCGATGAAAGGTTGTACAGAAGGGACCAGTTCAGAACTCTAGAGAGCTTTGTAGGTGGTCGTCCCAGGATTACTCTCACAGGCTATCAACGCCCTGTTCGCATTCCTGGAGATATTGCTGCACTACCTGGTACCCCTTAAACTGTTTCAATTTCATACTAATTTGGATGTGTGATTATTTAATGACAATGGCTTGTGCACACATAGCAGTGTACAACCCGTTCTTGTAATGAAAGGACCCTGTGGTACGCTTCAGTGCCACAATCCTTTAAAAGGAGCGAAAGCTTCTTACTTTTGAGTAAAACTTATCAAAACTTTCATTTTTCAAAGTTTTGCTCAAAAGAACAAGTACTTCCCCTTACGTTTTTCAAAACCTCAAAAGTTAGTATTACTTGTTGAGGGGGAGTGTTTGCTAGAATCTTTGTTCAAACTAAATGTTCTTCGTGGAAATCTTCCCAAAAAACTCGAAATGGTCATATTTAATATCAAAACGTTATAAGAAATAACATTTATATGCCATTTTTGAGGGGGAGAAAATTATTGGGATAAGAAATATGTTGATTTGCTATTGAATCATCATGTGAAAAGACTTAACCCATGAATTGACGGGATCTGAACAGTCATACATTGAAAAGATTTGTCTTCCAAAGACTTATCCAAGTAAATTGTACCTATTCGAGAAGCTCTTGATAGACACGAACTTTGACGGGTTTGACAACCTTTCGAGGTTTGTCCACACCTTCAAGGTAGTTATTAGAGCTAGTTGTCACCTAAAAGCTGACAATGTAACTCTTTAACTATGCAACGTAACCGTGTCCCTCGGGGAATTGTCTATCTTGAGTCGATCAATTAAAAAGTGCGCACTCTTCTCTCACTGTGCAGATTTCTGTCTAAACACTTAAGCACGTGTGGAGGGGGAGTATTTCTGCAAATGATCAAACTCTTACAGTGGTACAAAATGTTTTTCAATCATAACCACTTTGAGAGATTTTCAAGAAAATGGTTTTATGGCAACATAGGTTAGTCATGGAGTTATAAGGTGACTAAGGTTAGGAATAACCATCCTATGATCCGCCAGAGCCGGAGGGATCTACCCAAGGACACCACAAATAGTTAGTACTTAGAAGTCCTTAGGTATGATTATAAAAAGGAGAAAATGAGAATTGGAGAAAGAAGGAGTTGAAGAATTAAAAACAAAAGAAAAGTAAAGGGTGAAAAGAAATAGCCTTCCAGATTATTCAACTTAGGGCAGACACCGGGTTCAATTCATATGCTACTGGTCGTCACTAGATGACACCGGTATTGAAGATAAAAGTCGTCATGGACCGAGTGACGCATGCACTAAACCTTCTTAGCCACTCAAGTTTCTCTCAACAGAAGCTTGTTTCATTCTCACAGGGAACCCTACGTAAACTATCGGCTTTCTCCTAGAGATTGCTGGTATTGAAGAAGGAGACCCTCTCCCTAGTCTCCGCTCAGGAAAACCAAAGTGCACTATTGAGTCTAGAGCCACGAGATTCATCAAAAGATCTCTTAGGTGCACTTGAAAATTCATCGCTTGTCGTTCAACAATAAGAACGCAAGTGATATATTATCGTGTCCTTCACAGATCTTAGCAATCTGTCGAGAACATTTATGAGAGGTTCACATATGTGATCCTCGGTGATTGAATGGAAACTCCTGCCAGGGTCAACATCTAACAGCCCTGACAGCAGGGCACTTCGGTAACTCCCCGTGGATTACACTTAGTGTGTCTCAAACGGTCTACAGTCATGAGGTGATGCTTCGGTGTACCTCAGCGACTCATCTGAACTGTAGGTGTACTTCGGTACATCGTGTTATCTCACTTGTGGGACTCCAGTTCAGGAACGGCCTTTGTGAGAATTAGAGATGTGTTTTCACACTATGCTGTTAACACCCTCGAAATTCAAACTTGTAAGTGCCGGAATCCGCTTATTACTAACCGTGTGTATGTTTTCTTCTTATGGAAGCTCTGGAGCGGACTGATCGTGCAGATTCTTCACATGCTCATACCAACATCATCATTAATGCAAGTTCTCTCAAAAGGCAACACAAAAGTCAGAATGATTCTTCATCTGTACTGTAATCCAACGTTAAAGAGCGTGTGAGCATGTTGGAGAAAGACGTGGAGACACTGGAGCAACGAACCAGCCTGATGCAGACAACAATAACATACTATCACTTTCACCACAAAGAACAAAGAACTAAAGAACAAAGAAAAAGATGACGTCAAAGCAGAACTCTTCAAAGGAAACAATTTCTCTACACTGGGGAGATTGTTCGAATCAAGACACTTCTTCTTACAAGAAAGAAGAATGTCAGAAGACGTCAAAGCTACTATTACATCAGCACCTACATCATTTATCACTCTATCATTCATCAATAACACTTAGGGGGAGATTGTTGGAATCACTCCTAAACTATATTTCAAGTGTTAGTGATTCGTATGTAATAGTTAGCTTAATATGGCTTTTATGTTAGTAATCAAGGCTAGGCTTATGTAGAAAGCCCATAAGCCTAGGCCAAGCCCAATAAGTAAAAGGATGGGGACTTGGAGTGTTGCCCTAGTTCCCTCCTATAAATACTCTTGTATAACCCTCACTTGAGGGTTGGTTGTTCAATGCATACATTTTCCTACGCATAACTCTTCTCATATCATACGTGTTTGTGTGTGTCTTGTTCATCCGATCCTTTCCCTTCTCTATTTCTTATATTGATGCTTGTGTTACTAATATGGTGACCTAACAATTCCAGTTTCAATGTACTAAGTAGCGACTTGACATTTTTGAATGTCAAGCGAGTTGTTAAACTGATCTATGTAGCGACTTGTGATAAATGAAATCTGCCTAGTTACTTGTATTTACAAGTCGTAGCAAGTTGTGCTTTGAAGCTGTTATATCGACTTGGTTAAAAAAATTTGCTAGCGACTTGACTCAAATGCATTAGTAGCGACTTGACTATTATAGTGTAGTAGCGACTTGACACGGAAAGAAAGTACAAAAGGAAAAAGAAGACTGATGTGCTTTGTTGACCTATCTCAATACCATATGTTCAAACTTTACTCAAATATCATACTTAACTCTTCGTTTCAACAAAGAAATCAACAAACAAAAGAGTTTCTACTAACGACATTAACCTACATCATCAATTACTTTCACAAACATTTACCACCAAAATAAAACATCAAAGGCCAAATGTTCTTGATCTCAGTTCCCTAATTTCGTGGTAATAAATTATTACATCAAGACCATAGGTCTAAAGCACGAAATTAGCCAATCATCACAGATCCATGGTTTTTTTTTTATATTGATACGAGAAAAAGTAATGACTCCATCAAGACTCAAAAGTGATAATAAGACTCATGTCATCAGAATCCTTTTTCGTGTTAGTCAATGATAAATCAAGACTTATGGAGGTCAATATTCAATAAAGGGATTCATCATCGACTTCAATATTTGAAGCTTAGCTGCATCTCACTATACGAAACATGAAAGATAGACAAATAACAATTCTGTTATTATCTAAGCTTGGTTTCGAAATGTCAATCACAAGTACGAAATTGTCACAATTCTCAAATTCCGGTCATTTCTTAAATTAAATATGTATCATATTAGTTCATTCATGGCATTTCATTTCACATTTAACGCGTAATTTTTATATTTAATAACGTTATCGCGTGAGTTATTATTTTGAATATTTAATCCGTTACTTTCAAAAATGATCCCGACATATTTTTAAACTTACATTTAGTTTATAAAAACTATATTTTGAGTTTACCTAGTGTTTTAAATTTATTTCGTATATAAATCGTTAAAATTATATTATTACGACACTTTTCTTAAAAACTATACGATAATTTTTATATCACTCAAATTTCACAAGGAATGTATTTTTACAATTTTTATAAAATCATTATACTCTATTTTGATCTATTAAAAATTTGCTTGTACCTAAAAGATACCAAAACCTTACAAGTTACATTTACCTACACAACTTTACTTACACATATTTAACAAAGTTTATACATTTTATAAAAAGAAAAAAAAAATAAAATATCTTGAAATCCCTCCCCCTTGGACGACAAGGGGAGGGTGACATTAATGTTGAGTATGGTTTTTCTTGATTGTATTAAATGATACATTACATAAAGTCTACTCTTTCACTTACTTCATATCATTCATTTCATTTCTTTCTTCTCACTTTCAAGTTACCAAAAGTTTTCTTTCTCTTGTTTTTCTTCATTATAACCGGTTCTCATCAAGAAGCTACAAGGGATCAAAAACTTTTCATGTTCAAGAATTTTTACAATCTAGATCACACTCTTGTTTAGGTTTTGAAATAAAAACCTAGAGTGTTTAGGCTAACCTTGTTCTTTGCACCTCATCATTTTCACTTGTAAGCATGTTTTTATCATTTTTCATGTTTTCTTATCATTTCTTATGTATCTTTTCATTTTTGGAGCAAGTATGCTTGATATGTGATTTATACCATTTTCATGATTTTAAGAAGTTATATATATATTTATGGTCATCCTATAATTATCCCCATGGTATTCTTGGTCTTGATGGTGATTAGGAACCCATGACACCCTAAGAAGGTGTATGGTAGGATTAGTTTAGCTTTGGAGTTGATTTGAAGGGATTAGAATAGGTTTTGTCCGAGAAAAATTATTTTCGATAACTATAATTTATGTTCTGTCCTTATTTCATTTTTCTGGAAAAACCGACAGTTGGTACGAAACTTTGGCCTTGATATTTAGAAAATATACTTTAAAACGAATCCGTGGCCGCTTGAACGGATAAAAACGAAGTTATAACGAAGAAGTTATGGATTTTTAAAGTTTGACGACGAAATAAATAGTTTTCTGAAATTTCAGCATGCAGTTTTTAGTTTGTTCGGGTCAAAAACGAGCCTTAAGCTTCACAAATTATTTCGACTAGTCAAAAATATATTAGTTTACTTCGATACGAAGCTAAGGACATATTATACGTAGAAAACGGATTTGAAACGACAAAGATATGCACGTTTTTATAAAGTTGCCGTAACTATTATTTTCTGAAAAACAATATTATTTTTACGTTACAAGTGTTTCATTAGCTGTAACGACCATGTTTGCGGCTGTTTTTAACGAGGTTGTGAAACTTTTTGGAACGAATTGTCTTCTAGTAAAATCAAGTTCACCGGCCATATTTTTCAAAACGATAAGCCGTTTGTATAGCGGAGTTATAGTAAATTAATTACGATTGCTCAAACTTGGCCGAAACTCACTTTTTGCACTACAATTAGCCAAAACCATTATCTTTAGCCCTTATTATCTTTATGATCGAGACCTTTTGGACGAAAACTTCTGAACTGAAACTTCTAGATATCGATACAAACTTTCCAAAACCGTCGAGTTCGTTCTCTAACGATCGACGTACACCATTTTACGACTAGATTTCCAAAGCCATTTTTGTTAATTTCATGATATTTCCGACGACATTGTTTTGCGACGAAAAGTGAAAATTTCACCATAAATCATTATAAAACCATTGTAGGATGGCATTTTGACGTAAAAACTTGTAAAGTGATTTTTGAATGGTCAAGACGTCAAAAGAGCATTTTTCGACGAAAAGTAATATTTTCAAAACCCGCAAATGGTATAAATAACATACGAAATGCATGCATAACATTACATTGCAACTCATTGCATATCATATCATTCGTAATAGGTCCCGGTTAACACATCACATTATACCTCGGTGTACCCACTTTTGTCATCGCCTCAGTTTACCAGGTGAGTAATCACAACCCCCTTTTTCCGTTTTTACTATATTTTGGGGCGAAATGCATGAACCTTTATTGAGCTAAATTGTTTACTACTTTTATTAACTAGTTTGACTAGAACTTGTGAACTCGAATCAAATCCTTGAACTTAATTACGAACCTATTACTTATTTGAACTTATTGAACCGTACATGCTATGAACCTAAAAGTCTCGCCTTATTGGTGGAGCGTACAAAGTCTCCCATGTTCGGAGCATCACTATAAAGTCTCGCCTTATTGGTGGAGCGTTCTCAATAAATCTCGCCTAGGTGGTCGAGTGACAAAGGAGTCTCCCTTGTTGGAGCAGTGCAAAGTCTCCCATGTTCGGAGCATCACTATAAAGTCTCGCCTTATTGGTGGAGCGTTCTCAATAAATCTCGCCTAGGTGGTCGAGTGACAAAGGAGTCTCCCTTGTTGGAGCAGTGCAAAGTCTCCTATGTTCGGAGCATCCCTACATTATTATATTCATGGTACTATATTGTGAACTATTATGACCGCTTATACTTGACTACTTGACACGCTACTTTTGGCAGTGGGTTGTGAACACACAGGTTGCAAGTTTTGTATGGGCGGAACTTGGAACTGAGTGGATTTACAATGCCTTTGCTTTGCGGACCATTTTTCGTCGACCGAAAGCTTTGAATATTTCTTACGAGTTTTCTTATTTTTGCTAAACGTGTTTACTCACCAACTATTTTCATAGTTGACCCGTTTTTCTCTCATGCATTTCAGGTGATCGTTAGTACGCTCTTTCTACCAAGTCTTGCATAATGAAGTTTTCACTTGTCAATATAAATCATTATGTCTAAAATATAATATTTTGGAATCTAAGCTTTGTAATATATTCGCCGATGTCGGCTAAACTGGTATTGTAATGGTGTAATATTTCTTTTTAATATTAATGTTGGTATGTTCTACTATCTTGTGCTTATGTTCCCTTCCGTTACACCTCGTGTTTCCGCCTCCGGCGAGGGTGTGACAGATTGGTACCAGAGCCAAAGGTTATAGAGAATGCCGATTTTTCAAAAATAAAAATCACAGCTATAACCGGAATAATTTTTTTTCGTATATTATTTTATTAAACATTGAACACCATTCGAGTCAACTAGTCCTATCGTTGCATTGTTACTCATAAATTATACATAGCCTGATCAACTATGTCTAATTTATGAAGAACCATGCAATGATAAGAGTGGTAGTTTTAAATCATGTTAGTCGAGTCTTTAAAGTCTGGTCACCTGAAGTTGCATTGGTCGGGTGGGTATGCATGGCATGTTTTTACGTTCACGTCTATATTACCGTACCTTGTTCATATCTTCTCTTTTCCATCTTTCGACCTGTTAGACATAGCATGTCTCTGTTCCTGTCATGTTTCGATCACTATAACACATTACCACCGTTCTGCACCTCATCTGACTTCGTTCGAATGTCGTTTACTCAACCCGATGTTTTGGTCCTCTGTAGGATCATGGCTGCAAGAAACACACGCTCAGGAGGTAACAACAACGGCAACTCAAAAAACAATGACAATCCAGACAACAACGCTGCTGGAATAGCGGATCTGCTCACCCAAATTATAACACATCTCGATGCTAGACGAACCAACGCTGGAGAAGGTACTTCAAACGCTGGTCAAGGATGCAGCTACAAAACTTTCATGACATGCAAGCCAATGGAATTTCATGGTACTGAGGGTGCCATTGGACTGCTAACCTGGTTCGAGAATGTTGAGTCAAAGCTTAGTATCACGAAATGTGCTGAAGGAAACAAGGTTGAGTTCTCTGCTGGTCTACTACAGGGTCGAGCATTGACCTGGTGGAACAACCAACTACAGATCAGAGGAAGAGGGGCTGCAAATGCGTTATCTTGGGAAGCATTTAAGAAACTACTAACCGATGAGTACTGCAGAAAAGATGAAGTGCAGAAACTGGAAGAAGAATTTTGGAACCACTTGATGGTAGGAGTAGAGATCGACAAGTACACGATCCGGTTCCACGAGTTAACTAGGATGGTTCCTCACATGGTTTCCACTGTGGAAAAGTTGATTGACCGGTATATATGGGGATTGATACCAGAAATTAGGAGGGATGTCACTTCGTCGAAACCAACCACTCTGCAAGCCGCTGTGAGTATGGCGTATCGCTTGACAAATGATGTGATCAGGTCTGGAGAACTAACAAAAGCAAACGAAAATGGACGAAAGCGACAGGAGGATCACCAGGGAAACCGAGACCAGAATCAGCAAAACAAGAGGCAGCGAATAACCCAGAACTATGGGGCGACCACCCAGGAGCGCAAAGGATATGCAGGCCCACATCCTTTATGCACCCGATGTAATTATCATCACTTAGGAGACTGCCCGAGGTGCGGCAAATGTGGACAGACGGGCCACTTCGCGAAAAATTGCTCAAACAGAACTGGAAATCAAGGACAGAGAAAAGCATGTTACGAGTGTGGAAGTCTAGATCACCTTCGCAATACCTGTCCAAAGCTGAAAAGAACTCCCAATCAAGGAGGTAATCGTCCAAACCTGGCGTTGGCAATAGAAGGCCCACAAGATCAGAACATTGAAATTCCTCCCGCACGTGGTCGAGCATTCTATCTGGGCACCGAGGAAGCCCGCAACGCTTAACGGGTACATTCTTTCGAACAACTACCTTATTTCTGTACGACATAATTTTGAGTGCATAGCTTTCTTCCAATCTTTACCACGTTCACGACATTGATTAATTTGAGACCTATTGATATCGACCTTAGTTGTTATATATTTTGTTGATTTGATTTGATTTGTGTAAGCAAATCCAATATCGAGCGAATCTTTCAAAAGACTTCATTCAAGGATGTTGATTCCTATCTTTCTAACAACTTGTTTCCTAGCTTGATCTAGTGACAGTTCTTGTTTGATGAGTTGCGAAAATCAAGCTAAGAGACAAGTTTACTCAAGTCGGTTTAGTTTAATCTCATGACAGTTCTTGTTTGATGAGTTGTGGGATTAAATTAGAATCGACTACCTAAAGGTCTTTTGAGAGCTACGTTCGATATTGGGCGAGTTTATCCTATCCAATCTAATCACGGGCACGTACTTAGTTGAATGGGGAACCTGTACGCATGGGCATTGATATGATCATATAGACTGTTCGTTCGAGCATGAACTTTTAGAACTCTTGTCGAGGTTCGGACCATAGTATCGTTAATCGAATCACGGGGACGTGATTCCGCTGACATGGGAAGAATGTCACAATTCTCAAATTCCGGTCATTTCTTAAATTAAATATGTATCATATTAGTTCATTCATGGCATTTCATTTCACATTTAACGCGTAATTTTTATATTTAATAACGTTATCGCGTGAGTTATTATTTTGAATATTTAATCCGTTACTTTCAAAAATGATCCCGACATATTTTTAAACTTACATTTAGTTTATAAAAACTATATTTTGAGTTTACCTAGTGTTTTAAATTTATTTCGTATATAAATCGTTAAAATTATATTATTACGACACTTTTCTTAAAAACTATACGATAATTTTTATATCACTCAAATTTCACAAGGAATGTATTTTTACAATTTTTATAAAATCATTATACTCTATTTTGATCTATTAAAAATTTGCTTGTACCTAAAAGATACCAAAACCTTACAAGTTACATTTACCTACACAACTTTACTTACACATATTTAACAAAGTTTATACATTTTATAAAAAGAAAAAAAAAATATCTTGAAATCCCTCCCCCTTGGACGACAAGGGGAGGGTGACATTAATGTTGAGTATGGTTTTTCTTGATTGTATTAAATGATACATTACATAAAGTCTACTCTTTCACTTACTTCATATCATTCATTTCATTTCTTTCTTCTCACTTTCAAGTTACCAAAAGTTTTCTTTCTCTTGTTTTTCTTCATTATAACCGGTTCTCATCAAGAAGCTACGAGGGATCAAAAACTTTTCATGTTCAAGAATTTTTACAATCTAGATCACACTCTTGTTTAGGTTTTGAAATAAAAACCTAGAGTGTTTAGGCTAACCTTGTTCTTTGCACCTCATCATTTTCACTTGTAAGCATGTTTTTATCATTTTTCATGTTTTCTTATCATTTCTTATGTATCTTTTCATTTTTGGAGCAAGTATGCTTGATATGTGATTTATACCATTTTCATGATTTTAAGAAGTTATATATATATTTATGGTCATCCTATAATTATCCCCATGGTATTCTTGGTCTTGATGGTGATTAGGAACCCATGACACCCTAAGAAGGTGTATGGTAGGATTAGTTTAGCTTTGGAGTTGATTTGAAGGGATTAGAATAGGTTTTGTCCGAGAAAAATTATTTTCGATAACTATAATTTATGTTCTGTCCTTATTTCATTTTTCTGGAAAAACCGACAGTTGGTACGAAACTTTGGCCTTGATATTTAGAAAATATACTTTAAAACGAATCCGTGGCCGCTTGAACGGATAAAAACGGAGTTATAACGAAGAAGTTATGGATTTTTAAAGTTTGACGACGAAATAAATAGTTTTCTGAAATTTCAGCATGCAGTTTTTAGTTTGTTCGGGTCAAAAACGAGCCTTAAGCTTCACAAATTATTTCGACTAGTCAAAAATATATTAGTTTACTTCGATACGAAGCTAAGGACATATTATACGTAGAAAACGGATTTGAAACGACAAAGATATGCACGTTTTTATAAAGTTGCCGTAACTATTATTTTCTGAAAAACAATATTATTTTTACGTTACAAGTGTTTCATTAGCTGTAACGACCATGTTTGCGGCTGTTTTTAACGAGGTTGTGAAACTTTTTGGAACGAATTGTCTTCTAGTAAAATCAAGTTCACCGGCCATATTTTTCAAAACGATAAGCCGTTTGTATAGCGGAGTTATAGTAAATTAATTACGATTGCTCAAACTTGGCCGAAACTCACTTTTTGCACTACAATTAGCCAAAACCATTATCTTTAGCCCTTATTATCTTTATGATCGAGACCTTTTGGACGAAAACTTCTGAACTGAAACTTCTAGATATCGATACAAACTTTCCAAAACCGTCGAGTTCGTTCTCTAACGATCGACGTACACCATTTTACGACTAGATTTCCAAAGCCATTTTTGTTAATTTCATGATATTTCCGACGACATTGTTTTGCGACGAAAAGTGAAAATTTCACCATAAATCATTATAAAACCATTGTAGGATGGCATTTTGACGTAAAAACTTGTAAAGTGATTTTTGAATGGTCAAGACGTCAAAAGAGCATTTTTCGACGAAAAGTAATATTTTCAAAACCCGCAAATGGTATAAATAACATACGAAATGCATGCATAACATTACATTGCAACTCATTGCATATCATATCATTCGTAATAGGTCCCGGTTAACACATCACATTATACCTCGGTGTACCCACTTTTGTCATCGCCTCAGTTTACCAGGTGAGTAATCACAACCCCCTTTTTCCGTTTTTACTATATTTTGGGGCGAAATGCATGAACCTTTATTGAGCTAAATTGTTTACTACTTTTATTAACTAGTTTGACTAGAACTTGTGAACTCGAATCAAATCCTTGAACTTAATTACGAACCTATTACTTATTTGAACTTATTGAACCGTACATGCTATGAACCTAAAAGTCTCGCCTTATTGGTGGAGCGTACAAAGTCTCCCATGTTCGGAGCATCACTATAAAGTCTCGCCTTATTGGTGGAGCGTTCTCAATAAATCTCGCCTAGGTGGTCGAGTGACAAAGGAGTCTCCCTTGTTGGAGCAGTGCAAAGTCTCCCATGTTCGGAGCATCACTATAAAGTCTCGCCTTATTGGTGGAGCGTTCTCAATAAATCTCGCCTAGGTGGTCGAGTGACAAAGGAGTCTCCCTTGTTGGAGCAGTGCAAAGTCTCCTATGTTCGGAGCATCCCTACATTATTATATTCATGGTACTATATTGTGAACTATTATGACCGCTTATACTTGACTACTTGACACGCTACTTTTGGCAGTGGGTTGTGAACACACAGGTTGCAAGTTTTGTATGGGCGGAACTTGGAACTGAGTGGATTTACAATGCCTTTGCTTTGCGGACCATTTTTCGTCGACCGAAAGCTTTGAATATTTCTTACGAGTTTTCTTATTTTTGCTAAACGTGTTTACTCACCAACTATTTTCATAGTTGACCCGTTTTTCTCTCATGCATTTCAGGTGATCGTTAGTACGCTCTTTCTACCAAGTCTTGCATAATGAAGTTTTCACTTGTCAATATAAATCATTATGTTTAAAATATAATATTTTGGAATCTAAGCTTTGTAATATATTCGCCGATGTCGGCTAAACTGGTATTGTAATGGTGTAATATTTCTTTTTAATATTAATGTTGGTATGTTCTACTATCTTGTGCTTATGTTCCCTTCCGTTACACCTCGTGTTTCCGCCTCCGGCGAGGGTGTGACAGAAATGACAATCAAGAGTTAAGTGTTATTATCTGAGTGTTTTCAGTACATATTTCGAATCATGCCATGACTACCCAAGTTTATTATCACTTACCTGTAATCCCTTAAAGCGCTAAATGGCTCGTTCTTGATTTGTGAAGCATACGGTTGGGTACAATTTTTTGTATATGGACTTTGATTGTTATGACGTTGTGAAGATTTGATATTTGTTGGGATGAAGATGGCTGCATTTTGGATTCAGATATGAGAAAGTGTTTAGGGTGAGATGGGGGCGTTAGTTTAGTAGAGGATTTTTAGGGTTATCTTGGTGTGATTGGTGAGTTAAATACCCGGTTGATTAGGGTAAAGAGGGTATACTGTTATGTTAATGGGCTGATTGTGTGTTATACATTGATATGGGTCATACAGTAATATGATAGACTTGGACCGAGTAATTATTTTTTAATAAGGGCTTGTGATTTTGAATGAGTTTGGGCCCGGAAGACAATTGCTGGACGTGGAATATTTGATGGACCAAACACAATGCTATGTTTTGTTAATCATGTATAAGCATTGCGTTTGTCCTTGGGCTTTCGTGGGTCTTGACTATGTTGGGTATGTATTGAACCGAATTACTGTTACCATGAGTGTTATATTATGCATTTTGTATTCTTATTCCCCAACGTCACTTGGTGTTCAATTTATATGTTGAAACGGAAGAATCTAATGGAGTGGTAATGAAACGGGTGAAATGTTGATAGATCGGGTATTGGATTTTTTTCAATGGGCTTGAACGGATGTATTGTTATTTGGTTAAAAAGGCTAACGATGATAATGGATTGGTTGAGCATAATTACTAAATTGGGCCCATGGAAGATTGACACCGTGGATTTGGAGTTAAGATTGATGATCTTTTTGAGTCGAATTATATATCACTTGTATTGAATGATGAAATAATGGGTTTCTCATGAGTGTGATTTGATTCTATCGGATTTGTTGAAGAGATTTCTCGATGAAATGTGTGATAATGAGATTTGATTATGAAATTTGGGTTATGAGTCTTGATGATAAGAGTTGATGTTGAGAATTGTTGTGGTGTGCGGGTAGATTCCTTGTGTTATACATTTTCATGAAGGATATTTTGTCACGGCTTGAAGTGTTTATTGAAAATATTGACTACGGGGTTGTTTGGACGGTATTTCTTATTTGAATTTGAAGTGAAGTTTTTCAGGCACGTTTACTTATCTCATCTTCTTTCTTTCTACCATTCCGCGAAGATGACTTGTTTGAGCAGTTTATTGAGTGTGATAAAGACTTGGCTATTTAGTTACGGTTGTGATTCTTTCTTGCTTAACCCACAACGTAACTATCACTTCGGTGTCTCATGCAGTTGAGGATACGTCAAGAGGTTTTGTACATTGGGTACACCGTTTCTTTTTCACAAGGATTAGTACAAGTTTAAGTAACAAATCTGCGGAATTTTATTTCATGATCAAGTTTGGCATATCGGGTTTACTTCACCATGTTGTCACTGCAATAGCCAACAGAATATGTGGAAGATGTGCTTTCCAAAGTGTTTAATGGTTGATGATAGTATTGATGATGGAGAATGAACCGCTGATGAACCGCTGCATGTTCCCCTAAAACAGATATTCACTGAAACCAAAGTTGTCATAACACATTCAAGCTGATATTGTTTACGGTTTTGTCTTGATTTTGTAAAATCCCACGAAAGAACCTATTTCTCGGTTTAAATCATAGACTTGTAAAATCCCGTGACAATGGAAACATCCTGATAATAGTAAAGAAGACAAGACATCATGGACCCAGTGACGCACTGCACTAAACTTCCCAAGCTACTCAAGTTCCTCTTACAAGGACTTGTTTCATTCTCACGGGGAACCAACATTATCAATCGACTTTCTCTTAGAGATTGTTGATATTGAAGAAGGAGACCCTCTCCCTAGTCTCCGACATAGGAAACCAAATGTGCACTATTGAGTCTAGAGCCAAGAGATCATCCACAATATCTCATTAGGACACTAAATTAATGAAGACTTGCTGTTTCACACAATGTGCAAAGTAAGAATATATTAAGAGTCCTACGCATTATCCTTGTGTTATTGCCAGAACATCCGAGTGATATGTAAGTATTCACGATGAAGATGGAAATCCTTCTGGAGCTAACATCAAACAAGCTCTTGGTAGGTGGCATGTGAGATCTATCCAATAGATCAACCATGTGACAACTGAGCAGAAACAATGGGGCGATTCAATCCTTTGAATCAATCCTGGTTCAGGTTAAGGATTGAGGGATACCTTTGAAAAACAGGTCGTTGTGCTTAAAAATCCTTTTCCTTAGCACATCGACTGTGTACTGATATTTCAAAATAAAAGGTGTTTATGATTGATAATTGATTTTCTTTAAATCCTTCGTTGTATTGCAAAAACAATTTCTATTGAGCGGTACACGATTGTTTTTCAAATCTCTTTTCATCAATTAGTGAATCTCAATTCGCTGGTTCACTAACTCCGTGTTGTCTTCTTTGAGACGTTCCGGTTTGAGAACAGCTAGAGCAGCTGCGAAACCCTGTCAAGGAAATTCTTCGGAATTATACCTGATCACAGGCAGTACTTGTACTGATCAACGGGGAACCGTGGGTCGTGTACCTCAATTCAACGAAAGTGATCAAAGACACTTTCGTGCACTTTATTGCTAACTGTTGTATGCAGGTACGCCCGACGTTTGCAGCTGATCAGAATAAAGCGGTCAATCCATAGCCGCATGCTCACACTTCACATTCATCTCTAAAGAAATCATGATAAGTGCATCATCGACTCTGATATTTTCACTCCATGCTTCTGCTACGCTGCTGCCAATATCATGAATCAACGAAAGCTTCCGCTACTCTGATGAGAATATATCATGATCCAGAATGTGAGCATGTCGGTCCATAAGTCACAACATCACATAATACCAACATCACAATGGATGGGTCAGAGATTTATGTTTGCTGATGATCTCAATGCTGGCTCAAAACTCATCATCATGTGGATTAGTTAAAGACCTCCACATTGATTATCCAACATGCAAAAATGATGAATCAATGACTACGAGCTACAGAGCAAAGAACATTAACAAGAATCCAAGGACAATCTTATTGTAATATCTGTTTGTATTCAATGTATTTTTGAGGTGACCTCCCTTAGGGGGAGATTGTTAGGATTTAGTTAATCCAGTTATTAAAGAGTCGGTTACCTCAAGTATATGTAATCGTTAGAAAGCTCGTAGTCGTAGATTATTATAAGTTAAGTAACACCGTGGAGGACGGACGGGTCTTTACCCACTGTATGCCTGATCCACAGCCCGTAGGTGGTGATTTGTGTAAGACTATAAATACTCTCTACCTCCCAAGGTAGAGAGTTGGAGCTCATAATAATACTTTCATTTTCTCTCACTAAGTTCCCAAACCTCGAACTCTTTCTCTCTCTAAAACCTCATCTTGTACGCCTCTTTTGATTATGATATGATGTGTTTGTGAAATCCAATATGTTACACAAACTATCACTATATGTATAACAATGCACATCATCGATTATACGACCTTGGCATTCTTCACTAATGTCACTTGATTTGATTTCTAAGCATCCTTCACTAATGCCCTTGACACAACGCTTGGCATCTTTCACTAATGCCTTCGTCTTGACACCTTTAGCATTCTTCACTAATGCTCTTGACACGGACGTTAAGCATCTTTCACTAATACTTTCGTCTTGACTCTTTCGGCATCCTTCACTAATGCTTTTGACACTACACTTCTATAGAGGAAGAAAGAACTATCAACAAGAGAACCTCATTAGTCTTAATGATGACGAAGCATGGCAACTCATGGACTTGAGCTTGCTCGACTTCAAGAAGTGGTGATCTCGCCTTTAAGAGGAACCTAGAGAATCACATAAAAACAAAAGACAAACTACATAGAAAGATCCTTAGGATCAGTAGTTAGAGAGTTAAATACTTGGGAAAAGTATGTATGAGAGTGGCAAGCCAAAAGGAAGAAATGGCTCACTATTTATAGAGGAGAAATTCTTACTGTTCCCCGGATCCCACGGATCCCTCCCACAAGGGATCCGTCTAGTGTAAAACTAGGGATCCGTGGGATGCTTCTCTTTGCCCATGGGTATTTTGGTTATGGGTCATGGGTTGATCCATGTGTCTTTTATTAGATACAATGTATCTAATGAGTGCAATGCACCTAGTCAAATGGGTATAGGTCAATACGATGGGTTATGGATATATTCCATGGGTTATAGTTTTAACCCATTTTATAATACATACTAGTTATGTATATATTTTGCCCAATATGTAAACACTAGTTGTTATACATATGTATTACTAAATCATAAAATCACTTATACTTGTTTTAGTGTTTTATGTGAAAACGTAAGTGTGTTAGAAAACTATTGGCTCAAACTATTTACGTATTGTATTTGTTTCGTTAAAATAATTTTACGTTTGTTATCGACAAAACATTAGAAGATCGTAGAATATAAATAAACGTTTTACGGCTTATTTGTATTAACAATCTCCCCCTTTTTGTTGATGACAAAACATAAAATTATTTTAAGGAAAAACTAAAATTCGTAAAAGTTCGAATTGGAGTTTTTACTCTCTTCTCCCCCTTTTTGTCGAAACAAAAAGAGCGTCAAAAAGAAACTAACACGTTGTTTTAGGAAAAACATGTAAAAAAAATGTAAAGAGAGCAAGTGATGGGCATGGTTCTCGTCTTAACTCCCCCTTGACGAGTCCATCCCTTTGTGAGGGCGTCAAGTAAATCTAAAGTAATAAGCTAACGAATTGCAATTTTGTTTGCAACTGGTTTCGTCCTTGTAACGAAAAATGCTCCCCCTTGAAGATTGCAAATTTGCAATGGGGTGTCATGAAGTGTAATCCAAATAAGGATTATGTTGCAAATGGTTTTGCAATGTTTGATTTTGACACAAAGCTCCCCCTAGCTTAGGATGTCAAAGTCTTCATGCGTATTTTAAAAATCTACAAAATAAAGGTTAGAAAACAAGAGTATAGTGCATAATTCCCTGAAAATAAGACTCAAGTTAGTAGAATTTTGTTCTTCTGTACCACGGATCCCACGGTTCCCTCTTTTGTGTGATCCGTCTAGGCAATTTCCAAGGATCCGTCTGTCTGGTGACAAATTATTCAGCAAAGGTGATATACCAAACAATGCTAAATATAAGAGTGAGATATGAATACAACAACAAACATATACTCAAAGCAATATGGCAAATAGGTTATCATTCAATAAAACACAGAGATAATCAACAAATCTCTAAAACTAAGAGAATGATCAAGCTATGTAATACATATTCCACTTAATGCTAATGAGGAACCTAAACTTAAGAAGCAACCCCATGCTTAAGGATGATCAAACATGAAATGGGATTCCTAAATGTTCTAAGTTGAGCTTGAAACTAAGACACCGTTTTTAGGCTCATGGTTGTTTAGGTTTGTTGACCTCATCGAAACGTTCGAGGAGGTGATAAAACATGAAACGTTGCTCCCACGTAGTTCATGTATCAACTTTTCAACATGTTGACAATGGTACCAATCCTTGTCATGGTTTTGAAGATATGGTGGTAAAGGTTGGGTTTCTTGAAGCGGAGGTTCAAGTGAAGTGGGTTGAGGATCCTCAAATAAAGGAGGAATTGGTGGAGGCTCATTAAGTGGTGGCTCAACAAGGTTTGAGGGTGGAGGTAGAGAAGTGTCAACTTCCATGTGGTCGGGTGGTTGACTTTGATGTCTCCTCATAATCCAAAATGGACCATTAGAGGGAAATTAAGAAATTGACATTGGTGCAAATGTTGATTCAACACTTTGATTTTGTTGTACAACCTTTTCTAGTGAATGTGTTGGTAATGGTGGAGGATGAGATGGCCTAAGGGGTAAATCCTCTAATTTGTGAGAATGTGGAGATGATTGTGAGGTGTTAAATGATGTGGCTCTAGGCACCAATGATGTTGGTTGGGTTGAAAAGGGTGTGTTTGGTTTAGTAGAGTTTGGTGATGATATCCTTGTGGGAACAATCCTCTTGGGAATTAGTTTGATTGGTTTATTTGGTGTAGGGGAAATCCTAGCATTTGTGGACTTAACCGGAGATGATTCGGTTGAGGAAACTTCGTGTATGACCCTAGCAAGTTTCTTGGGTGGTTCTTGGGTAGATGAGTTAGCACTAGGAGCTTTTATCATGATGAAATGACTAAGAAAGATGTTTGTAATTGCTGAGAATTATGTTGTGTTTGATGACTTAAGGAGTTCTACCAAGATGACTTATAAAAGGGAGAATTTGGCAAGTGCATTTAAGACTTAAGTCACTAACATTCTTAGGAATGTGATCATTAACATGCACAAGAGTCAAATTCAGATTTTTACTGATCTAGGTACTCAATTAATATGAGGTGGAGTGTTCAAGTTAGCAAGATAGGCTTGAAATGATTATTTTTTCTAGAGTTGACATAATCTGTCACCCGGATCCCACGGTTCCCTCCTTTGAGGGATCCGTATAGGCTAATCCTAGGGATCCGGCTCTCAGTAGCTATGAAAGGTTAGAAATGATGTTTCTAAGATCTAACACCTATACCATCTTGAGTGTTTCAATCCTCCTAATTATCTTAAATGAGGGTGAACTTGAATGATGAATAGCAATGAGTGATATAGCTAATGATTGCCTTTTATTGAAGGAAAATGAGACTTTGTGACCACCAATGGATGTTCAATGATGACACTAAGAAATTTTGATGGTGTCAAGCTATAATAAATGATCCTAGACATCAGATGTGAGCTTGAGATGAAGTTTGAAAAATCCTCAAAAAATCAAAAGAATTGAAAAACTAATTTTTGACCCGTTTTGAAACAAGGATAGGTAGAAACACTTTCCTAAAATTGATCAATATATCCATCTAGGTGTTTTGAGATGTGAAAGGCAATGTGTGAGTGTTGAAGCCAAAATATGGTGAGTTTTGATGAGTTGATAAATCAAAAGCACTTTGAGTTTGATCTTATGTAAGCTATGGGTGAGTTTGAAGCTTTCTCATGCTTTGAAGAAGACTTAGTTGGGTTCTAAAGTCTTATGTTTAGCTAGTGTGAAGTGATCTAGTAAGCTATTTTGATGTATGGGGATCTGTATTGCTGATCTGTTGTCAGGGATCCCACGGTTCCCTCAAGGGAGGGATCCGTCTAGGCTAATCCTATGGATCTGGCATCTGCAGATCAGAACCATCACAGAATCAAGTGCAGATTTTGCACCTAGCAATATACACTAATAACCATTAAACTAAACAATGATATAAACATGTCATCACATAAAACATTTCATAGATAATGGTAGAAACAATAATATTCAAGTTAACACAAACAAGAGTGCTAAAACATAGTCATTTAAATATTAATCAAATGTCTCGAATTAAACATAGTTCTATAGTCTCTTTAGTCAATCCTTTCTTTTCCTCTTTCCCGACTTTGTGACGTGGTAAGCTAGGTTTTGAATCAAAGGGTCTCATTTGGAATAGTTGGAAGTTGTTGATAGTAATCAAAGGGTTCCAATTCGATGTTAGCTATGGGGTCGACATGTTCTTCTTCTTCATCTTCTTCTACTTCACCATCCGAGGAATCCAAGAGAGCTTTAGGTTTTCTTCCATTGACCGTGAACCATTTAGGGGGTTGTTTGGTAAGAGGTACCATGACGTGATCGGAAAAGAAATGATCATGGTTGATAGGCGATGGTTGCAATGCACTAACATAGTTACAAAGTCGTGTTAGGAGCATACCATATGGAAGTACCTTGTTGGAAACTTTGAATACCCCGACCATTCTCTTCACCATGTAATAGGCGAGATTAAATGACTTTTGGTGGATAAGACAATAGATCATTTGCACGAGACATGCATTTGGATAATCCTTGTTACCAACTAGGCTAATGACGTTTTCCCTAAGAATTTCTTCCCATTTTCTAAACATGGGGTGCATTTCGAAGAGTTCCATTTGAAAGGGATCACGGTGAATGAGCTTCTTGTTTTGGTTGAGACGGGATTGGTCGGCTCTTACTTTGAAAATGGTGTCTCGGACGGTTTCGGGTTCATCAAGAGGAGTATGGTATATTGGGTTGGGATCAAGAGCAAAGGATTGACAAGATATTGCCCAATCTTGAGAGTACATATAATTCCTTCACAAGGAATGCGAAGGATTTGAGCGAATGTGTTGAGGGGTAGAGTGAAGCTTCGTTTATCGATGATGAAAGCGATTGAAATGCTATCATCGGTGTTTCGAATGATTCTAATGCTTTTGTAGAATTCAAAGATGAAAACCGGACACATTTGTTCATCAATGTCAAGAAGACAATCAAAGTTGATTGCCGAGAAGATTTGACGAATGTCGGTATCTTCAAGGAAACATTCCTTCACTACACGACCTTCGTGGATAAGTCATTTTTCAAGTCTTTTGAAGACTTTTCGATCGGTTTTTGACAATCCTTCTTTCTGATAGTAATGGGTGAGGTAATGGATGGTATCATGGTGGTCTTGTTGAGTGGCTTTAGGCATGATTTTTCCTAGAAATACAAATATTTCAATTAGGCAAAATTTGTTGAGATGGGTTTATGGTTTTGATTTGTATTAACAATGTTGTGAACATAATGTAATCTTAGTTGAGTGAAAAGCCCTTTGTAATGATTTATTTTGAAAACCCTAATTAAGTTAATTGATTAGAAACTGAGAAACCATAAACCCTAGGATGAGGATGATGAAAATTAGAACATGATAGTGTAATTACTTACAATGGTGTTCTAGAGAGGAGTACTTGAGGATATGGAGTCCTATGAGGATGAAATCAGTTCTTTAGTCGTTTTTGTGTTTTGTGGGGAGAGGGAAAAAGATCAGTATTGGTTTTCAAAAGCGTATATATGTTTTCTGTCCCACGGTTCCCTCGGATCCCTTGTATTTGGGATCCGGCTAGTACAACTAGAGGGATCCGGCTACTGTGGACAGAAAAAGGTTGTTTGGCATTATTTTTGTAATATGCTATAGACTAACTTATGGAAAAAAAATAGTTTAGAGTTTTCAAATGAAAAAATATTTTGGTCGACGGGATTTGATAAGTTAATTATCAAGGATCCATTTGTGACGACGGCGTTAGTTTGACGAAATCAAGAGGAATACTATTCCCGATGATGAGTAAGTCGGGAAAGTGACGAAATAGAGACTTTTAAGAGATTAACAATTATTAAACAAACAAGAACTATGATATCAACATAAACATGTAAGCTAGCTAATGAAAAATAAACATACCTTTATGCTTCTTGGTTTGGCTTATGAAGACGTAATACCAAAAGTACTTCATGAGCTCTTAAAGTAATCTTTCGTACTTAGAGTAAGTAGGTTGTGATTACTTTTAGATCCTTTCTTAAAGGTTGACTTCATTATTCTTTGAATAGAAATGAAGGTTTTGAAGAGATCCTAGCATGAAGATTTCTTGAAACAAATATGTTAGAATGATCTATCAATGTCCAACATGAAAGAGAAAAAAAAATGTTTTGAAATATTTCCTTCTTTGTAGTTTTCAAACATACACGGATCGTATCAAGTTTTTAAAGTACAACCTACTCTAAGAAACTTGGTAACGAAGCTCTGATGCCAATTGTGGAAAACTAGAAGGGGGGGGGGGGTTGAATAGTTTTACCAATTAAAACTTCGTTTTAAAACATTTAGATCAACTTATGTCAATCTATTTGGATGTGTATGTTGGACGTTGATAGATAGATATATAAAAGTGTAATGAAAGATAGAGAGTAAGAAGCACATAACGATGACACGAGTATTTATAGTGGTTCGGCTACAAGGACACCTTCCTTGCCCTACTCCACTCCCCGAGTCACCTACTCGAGAGTTCGTAATCACTACACGACACCAACTCCTTATGGCGGAGAAGCCTTCACAACGTCGCCTACTCTTTTTCTGGCACTAGGCTAACCACCGGGTTCTTTCACACCAAGGTGAACCACACCTACCACAACGTCCCCTACCCTTTATCCGGTACTAGGCTAAGTACCGAGTTCCATTACAATGGAGGAACTACTACCCAACACTACACAACACCTAGTCCCAAAGGAGACCCACTCCTTATTACAACACCATCAAGGATATAAACATCCTTGGAAACAAACTATCACTGTATTTATAACGATGCACCTCATCGATTATACGACCTTGGCATTCTTCACTAATGCCACTTGATTTGATTTCTAAGGATCCTTCACTAATGCCCTTGACACAACGCTTGGCATCTTTCACTAATGCCTTCGTCTTGACACCTTTAGCATTCTTCACTAATGCTCTTGACACGGACGTTAAGCATCTTTCACTAATACTTTCGTCTTGACTCTTTCGGCATCCTTCACTAATTCTTTCGACACTACACTTCTATAGAGGAAGAAAGAACTATCAACAAGAGAACCTCAGTAGTCTTGATGTTGACGAAGTATGGCAACTCATGGACTTAAGCTTTCTCGACTTCAAGAAGTAGTGATCTCGCCTTTAAGAGGAACCTAGAGAATCACACAAAAACAAAAGACAAACTACATAGAAAGATCCTTAGGATCAGTGGTTAGAGAGTTACAATACTTGGGGAAAGTATGTATGAGAGTGGCAAGCCAAAAGGAAGAAATGCCTCACTATTTATAGAGGAGAAATGCTTACTATTCCCCGGATCCCACGGATCCCTTTGACAAGGGATCCGTCTAGTTTAAAACTTGGGATCCGTGGGACGCTCCTCTTTTCCCATGGGTATTTTGGTTATGGGTTCATGGGTTATGGGTTGATCCATGTGTCTTTTATTAGATATAATGTATCTAATGAGTGCAATGCACCTAGTCAAATGGGTATGGGTCAATACCATGGGTTATGGCTATATTCCATGGGTTATAGTTTTTACCCATTTTATAATACATACTAGTTATGTATATATTTTGCCCAATATGTAAACACTAGTTGTTGTACATATGTATTACTAAATCATAAAATCACTTATACTTGTTTTAGTGTTTTATGTGAAAACGTAAGTGTGTTTGAAAACTATTGGCTCAAACTATTTACGTATTTTATTTGTTTCGTTAAAATGATTTTACGTTTGTTATCGACAAAACATTAGAAGATCGTAGAATAAAAATAAACGTTTTTACGGCTTATTTGTATTAACACAATATACACAAACATAACATATATGAAGGGCTATTTAGATTTAATCCTAAAAATTGTCTTAAATCCTAGCTGCACCGATCACACCAAGTTACCTCAGTGTAATGCTCATGATAATGGTCTCGAAAAGATATGCAAAGCCAAGTTCTAAAGTCTACTACAGCCATCTGCACACTCATTTTTATGGAATTATGTATAAGGGGAAAACGGAAAGGCTTATCCTCTCATAATGGAAATATAGGGTAGGTGTGCTCAGTCTAGATTAATCTAGTTAAGTAATGAAAAACATGTCAAAATTTTATTAATGAAACACTTTTTATCAAAAACTAGAAAAATAAGGGCAAATAAAATCAAGCGGGTGTCTATGTCTAATCCCTTCCCCCCACTTGGGTCATACTTATGCATATAAATGAAAGATAAGAAGGGTTAGAGATGGAACAAAAAACTCCCCTGGATTCGCTCGGTATGATAAATAATGCATGTTCAAAAACATGCTCCAAATGTGCCTCATCGAGCAACATCCATCTTCACATCAATACTCCTTCCAAACACCATAACACTCAACTAGGACGGATAAAAAGTGTTTCCTTGCAGCTAATCAAAGCTCCAAAATTCATCACCCTATATTACTGCAAGAAAAACTAATACCAAAAATCATAATTTCGGATAAACAGCAAAAATAGCACGAGATATAAAAACAAAATAAAACCTAACTCAATTTCGTAGGAATCACGATTGCATTTAGCGCATGCAACAAGCCTTTTAAACCAATCTGTGTCCTGATTGGACGAGTGAAGTCTCGTGAGGGTTTACAGGGAACGCACCCACAAAGTTCATTTAATTACTAATACAAGGTTATGAAAATGTTTTGAAACTGTTTTTAGAAAAAATTTCATCACAGAGGATAGTTACGGCGTAACTGGATCGACCCAGTTACGGCGTAGGTGAGTTGACTTAAGAAATATGTTTACCAGGAAAGGGTTACGGCGTAATAAGAAAGCCCGTAAAATAAAATACCTGGAACAAGGGAGTTACGGCGTAACTAGATCGGCCTAGTTACGCTGTAGTTATGATGAAGTAGGCAGATGGCCTTACTGATCGCCGGTTACGGCGTAAATGGATTGGCCCATTACGCCGTAATTACTATCTGATATTGTTGTGCCCAAAGTATCAACTCCTTCCTACGTGTTCAAGAGGAGTTATTGGTACTCCTATCATCTATCAGTGGTCTTTATACCTGCAAACGAGATAAACAAAACATGCCAAACCAACTACAAAACCTAAAAACCACAAAAATATCCAAAAAAGTCTGAAAAAAAATCAAAAACTAAATCTCAGATATGGACGGGTAGTCTCCCGACGAGCACTTTTCTTCATCCTCCCGAGTCATTAAGTTAGACTCCTGCAACAGGCATCAATCGGACGTCTCCAATCATGTCCATCGCTCAACTAATCTCGGCTTATTATCAGTCGAGATTCTCTCCACTTGTTCTTCTTGCTCAACCTGCACACTATCACAACCTCGTGCATTAAATGTGTAAAAATAATAAACATGAGCAACAAGCGAGATATAACACATCATTAATAATTTTAAGATATCTCAGACTTGGTTATCGGCGTAAGTCCTATTAATAACTACGCCGTAACTTCAGTCTGAAAGCAACCTGATACAATATAAGAATAGATTACGCCGTAACCATGGCCAAGGTTACGTCGTAATCTCAAGACAGAAGACATAATTGTAGAATAATATTAATCAAACAGCCAAAAATACGAAGACCGTTCCCCGGAAGCGGCGCCAAAAACTTGATGCAGGTTTTAATGACAAAGTTTTACATTTATAGTAACTCGTCTACCTATGGCATACCTAATGCACTAACGGGCAGTGTACCCGGTCGAATGTAGTGAGGGAATGGTAAGACCGAGGTCGTCCCAAGAACGGTTGATTCCTACCTGTCTAATTAATTAAATTAGTCAAATAAATAGGTTTTAATGAAAGGATTGATAATATTTAAGGTGTCACGTGATCAATTGGGCTGGTTCTCTGGTAAACAAGCTAATGGGAACGATAGTGATGCAATTCTTAAACCGAGTTCTTCCACAAGGGCAACAGTCGATAGACTCCTTTGGTCAATTCGCCTACCCTATGGTTCTTAGAATTCTCACCAAGATGAACAGGTCACCCGGGATCATTCGAAAATCTAATAGCAGTCATTAAGAGCCGACGCTTACTATCGCATTACATGGGTTCTAAATATCACTAGATTCCTGTTTTAAGTGGAGTCAAAGTCGAGAGGACAGCATTTGGTCAGTTCGTCCTAACCTATCAGCAAAGAGCCACCGCTGGAGAAGTCAGGTGTCCCCTCATAAGTCCAGTTGTTCCTGGTCCCCTAACCCAAGCCATTAAGTTTCGATACATGCTAGATTTATAATAGTGAGTGCCCGGGCGCTAGCATCTTAGACACCCACCTCCTAATTCTTAAGTTCATCCAAACGGTAAGTGATCAGTTGATCAAATCGCACAAGTAGAAAGGGTCGTCAGTTGGTCATATCTTACCCTTCCCTTCTCAGTCTACTTACTTAGGGTCAGTTGGTCATATCTCCTAAGTAACTAGCCTCTACCGCCATTCAAAACTACCGAAACAAGGGTAGCTACCAACAAAATAATAAAAAGAATCAAAACTAAGCCAGGACCTAATTTCCACATCACTAAAATACCCTAGTAGAATGACAAATAAAATCCTTATATAAAACAATAAATAAACAAAGACATAACATCAAATAATTAATTGACTAATAATAAATTAATAATCAATTAAATAGAACACAATAAGAATTAATTCGCCAACAATTATATTGAGAATCAAGATTATAATAAACAATAATGAAACCAAAATAATATTATGAGTCAGAAAATAATTACATATCGTGTCAAGGAGAAAGCTATCGATTCCCTAGTTAAGTACCCCATAAAAATCTTACTGTGCTGCGCCTCTCTTTCTTTTCCTTCGTACCACACAGCAACAATATTTTAAAAACCTAATTGATACCTAAATGACCTACGAAGGTCATGTATATATAATAAAGCAATTTTCACTTGAACCTTCAACTATCGACAAATTACACATAGGGCCCTTATGGCATTTTCACTTAATAACATAGCCGTATTTAATTAATTACGGCGTAATTAAATTATAATTACGCCGTAGCCTTCAAAACTTTACGTCCAAGTAATTAATTACGGCGTAACTAAACATCGGGTTACGCCGTAATCCTTCGCCAATTAATAATTACGACGTAACCATATTAAATGGTTACGCCGTATCCTTCAAAGCTCATATTTACGCCGTAACATTATTAAGAAGTTACTGCGTAACCTTCACAAATAATTCATAAGCCCTCGTAAATCAATCTTCAGAACATATATTTGGCCTTTTATCACTTCTTTTCCGCTCCAACGCCTCATTTATCCTGAAATGCAAATATGAACGAATTAAGTACCATATTAATAAAAATGAGGCCATAAACAAGGGAATTTGATATATAAAAGATCAGGCTAATTTGATGTTATCAACTTTTCAGACCTACTTCCAAATTTATCATGACTATTAAGAATGGTAGCATAAGCAAGATACCCAAAAGCCCTCAAATGCTCAAGAGGAGGAGCAAAATCATGCACAAGTTCAAAAGGAGATTGCCCATTGATTGGCTCCTGACGGTCAGTCCTTTATCACACAAATCAACCACTTGTGAATGATCAACCGTAATAAAAGCCAAACAGTCTGAAACCAAAGCAATTAAGTCCAGGAGAGTTTAGTGTTTCCCCAGGTCGTTAAGTCCCAACGAGCTGTGCGACTGAATAACCAAACGTATAGTGATCGGGTGAAATTGAACGGGAAAAGGTTTGTGGATTATGAATAATTATACCTAAAGAAAAAGTTTATAAATTACAGGGGCTTAAATGCAAATTAAAGAAAATTAAAAAGCTAAATTATATTAAATAAACGCTATCACTATTTTTAAAATTTGATTTTCTTGATTTTTCTTTTATAAATTTAAATTAAAAACTAATTTTAAACTTTAAAACTACATTAAAATACTAAAAATTATGAAAATAAAGAGGAAAATTGTGAAACTATTTTTCAAAAATCTAAAATAACTAAAGAGAATTTTCAAAACTAATTTTGTATTTTTCTGATTTATATTCTAATTTCTATGATTTAAAAACTATTTAAAAATAATTAAATGGCTAAAAATTACTATTTAAACTAGGAAAATTATGGAAAAATATTTTTTTGGCTTTTTATATATATCTTAACCTAGTAAAATTGAAAACTTATTTTTTTGAAGATTTTCTGATTTATTTGTAATAAAGGCTAATTAAAAACGCTTAAAAACTGATTTAAATTGGGAAAAATAGCAAACAGTAATAGAAAAATCTGAAAAATTCAGAAAAAGTATAAAATAATATTCTAAGTCTATGAAAAATATAAAAACATATACTAGTGTGCAAGATTATGAAGCTGCAGTGAAAAGTGCTTATAAATAAGCACTCAAAATAAGCTAAAGGCCACAAATGAGCACCAATTGATCACAGAAGCTAGATTATGCTATAACTACCTGAAATGAGGTAAATTCAACTAAGCTATACCACTGAATATCAAGCTACAATGGTTTGATGGTTTACAAGCTTAAGTGCCAAAACAGTTTTTCTCCTAACTTCTAGCTTAAGCACAAGCTTATTGAAAAAGCTTATGTGAAAACCAAAACTAGAGACCTCAAGACCCCCAGCTTAACTATCTCAAGACCAAGTTTCAGACCCTATAAAGCTAAATTGAAGCTTGTGCAAAGCTTGCAAGAGGCCTGTTTCACACTCAGTGTATGCTGAGTGTGAACAGGGGAGATGGGAGCTTATTAGATAGCTGATTAGGAGCTTGTAAAGACTTGAGAAAATTCAGCAAAAATCAGATTTCAAAAATAGGCCAACTGAACTTGTTAATCCCAAAGTTTCAATGATTTTGAACCAGAAATGAAGCTATGATAAATCTAACAAGTTGGGTGAAAAACTGCTTTTCTCACTTTTGACTTTGAACACATGAGTGACAGTTTGACCAAAATGAACTTTGATTCTAATTTATGAACTGAGATTGATGAAATAAGCTACAATGATACTGAGATAAACTAGCCTATCTAAATCTAAGCCTAGTAGAAGCCATTGTTTGGCTAAATACTAACTCATTTGAACACTAGGAATGGTTTTAACAGATTTTGACTTTAAGACAGAATAGATTCAATATAATTACTAAAATGACTATAACTAGCCTATATGATAATGCAGAATCAATACCTAACCAGTATCTAACCCTCTAGCACAGTTTTTCTACTATTGCCAAACACTCTATTACAAACTGAAATGCAATCTAAACTTAACCCAGCCTAATAACTAATCCATGACAGCTATATAATATGATCTAGCTACCATATGGAAAACATTATAATGCAATACCAACAATAATACCCAACAGATTCAAGTTACTTTATTTCTAGAATGGAACAGTAGTGAAAAGGAAATTTAAGAACAAATTACTAGAACTTACAATGGTCCAGCCACTGTGGCTTGCTAACACATGATCAATAAGCCACTATCCTACTGATAACAACCCAAATAACTCTAATCTCAACCCATTTCCATATCCAAATCAGTAAGCTAGATTGATTCTTCACAATATGAGCAGTTTGACTTTTGTTGACCACATACCAAATTTACTTGAATCTGTTTCTAAAGCTCACTGAAAGCTATCAACAGCTTCAGTGGGCTTGTTTGAATTTAGAAATAAGCTCTTTGGAGCTTGGATTTAACACATTTAGACTGAATAAATAAAAAGAAATCTAAAACCAAGAAATTTGTAAAACACTTTGAATTGATGCTTGAATTGGATTACAAGTGATTAAACAACTTAAGTTTAGTACATAGAAACTGGAAATTACAATTTTAGAATTAAACTAAGACATTAACATTAAAAACGACATATATGAAAAATGTAAACTAAAACTACCCTCTGTCTCTCCTTCTCTTTATTCCCAAAAAGCTTCCCACGTGTCTTCAGATCATTTCCCACTTCTTTTCTGGACCATTGGATCACTGGAGTGGTTTTTAGCCATTGATGCCTTTTTGGCGGGAAAATGATATTTGCCAGGGGAGGGGGATTGAGTGCAAGGAGGGGGAAGCATTTAATGTTTCTTGGATTGTTGGGTGAGGTGGAGTGATAAGGGTGTGGGTTGTGAGTTGGAGGTGAGGGATGTCTGGGAGTTGCAGAGCAGGTGGAGGAGGTGAAGTGTTGGAGGGAAAAGGGGAGTTTGACCAAGATATTGACCGGGTGTATTATTAGTGGACGGGGTTCAAGGGTCAAGGGGGGGTCAAGTGGTATTATGGCAGGGGTTCAAGCTCAAGCAAGGGGTTCAAGGGTCATGGTATTAAATAACAAGGACCAAACTTGCATTTTCTGATATTTGAGGGACCAAAACTGCCAAATTTTCAAAGTTATTCCAAGGGACCAATTATGACAAGTTTCAATAGTACAAGGACCATTAAAGATATTTTTAAACTTCCAAGGACTATTTTTGCCAATTTTGAAACTTGAAGGACCAAACTTGTAAATTCTCCAAACTTTTTACCCAAGGATCATTTTTGATAAATTTTGATTTTGAAAGGACTTGGGTTGACTTTTATTTCAAAACAAATGCTCAGGGACTGATTTTGTCAAGATTTGAAAGTCGGGGGACTGAAACTGCCAATTATGCAAACTTAGCTCGATTTTCATCTGATTTTAAACATTTTGCATCTGAAACATATAAAATGCAATTTTGAGATATTTTCAGTATTTTGATGCATTTCTGAGTGTTTTTAAATGTTTTGCAGTTCAGATTTGACCAAAATGATGAGTATTTACACACTCATCACCCATTTAGCACAGAGGAAGGTAATCAGTTAATCAAATTGGTAGCAATTAGAATACACTCAGACCACATATTCAAGGGAAGCCCTCCCTGAAACAAAAGAGATCTAGCAACATTAAAAAGATGCCTATGCTTCCTCTCAACAATGCCATTTTGTTGAGGGGTGTAACTACATGAGGTCTGATGCAAGATCCCATTTTGTTCACAAAACTTAGTAAACTGCTGATTAACAAACTCAGTCCCATTATACTCCTAAAATACTTAACATGTTTATTAAACTGTGTTTTAAGGTAATTATAAAAAACCATCAAGTTTTCAAAAACTTCAGTCTTATTTTTTAACAGGTAAACCCAGACAGCCATAGAAAAATCATCAACAAAAGTAAGAAAGTATCTATACCCATCCCTACTAGTGACTTTATAAGGCCCCCATAAATTTAAGTGAACCAAACCACCCATTTGTTTAGAAACATGATCACTTAAAGGGAAGGGTTCCCTTGTCTGTTTGGCTTTATGACAAATGTTACAAGTTATCTTTGAATCTTTATTAGAAAAGCCTAAAATAGGTTTCAAAACATTTAACACTTGGTGTTAGGTTCAGTAAATAACCAAACCCCTTAATTCTAGGATTTGAATAGAAAATACCCTAAGTGTTTAGATCCTTAAACACAAACAAGTCACTGAGCGCACAGCCACTCAATGAGCTGTCTTCAGGATACTCAGTAAGAGACAAAGAAGTCTCTCCACTCAGTAAGGCAGATCTTAAAGGGTGAAGACTAAGTTAAGAACAAGATGGTGGATTCTGTGAGTGATGACAATAACTCACTGAATCCCAAAATTCCTCACCAACTACTATCACTGAAGACAATACTGAAGATAAAGACTGAAGGCTAAAGAGACTGAAGAATGAGCGAGACAAGGCGGGATAAGTTTGAACAGATAAGACGAAGTCCTTATCAACCTAAGTCAAACTTTCCCTGAATCGCTAACTACCAGGCTTAGTGTCATCACTGACAAGAAGAAAGTAGCCTTGTCACTTAATCTAAATAGCCATTGTAAACAGAGACAAAATACATCAGTATTTTGTCTTCTGTAACCTGTCAGTTTGTCCTTTAGGATATAGTTAAAAATCATACATGTATAAATAGCCATAAGAAATGGAGTGAAAGATTTTAAGCTTGTGCATTAACTGTGAATTACACACACAAGCAATCTTTCACTCCTCCAAATACAACTATGTCCCTGAGATAGCTCAGTGGTACGTAAGTAGTTGTGCTTAGACTTAGCCTAAGCTTAGTGAGGAGTTACACCGTACTTGTCATTCAATCCCAAGTGTTGTTCCGCAAGCACTTGGGTAATATATTATTTTCGATTCATTATTAATAAAGGATATAAACGTTGGAAAATCTCAGTGTGTCTAAATTTTCATATCTTGTTTAATTGTGATTTTCTTTATACTTACTTCAGTCATGTGTCACTTTTAGTCTAAGATTTGTCATTTTACTAATTGTGAAACGGGAACAACAAGTGGTATCAGAGCAGGCTGATTTATAAAACTCTTTTTCAAAGCCTCTCAAAAACTTTTTTAAAATCAGGATCGAAACAAGGCTGAAAGTGATGTGTCCCAACTTGTCGACAAAAAGGGTGGAGCCTATGTTTTTGTTGCCCCTCGACTTGAAGTTGGGAAATTTAACAATTGGAAAAAGCGAATCCTTTGCTATTTGACTGGGATGGAACCTTACTACATTAAGTGTATTAATGAAGGTCCATTTATCCCAAAGACTACTGAAGGTCTACCTAAACCTGAAGCTCACTGGACTCAGGACGAGAGAAGAGTGGTCAACCAGGACCAAAGGCTCAAAGCATCATCATATCTTGTCTTCCTGATGATGTTATGGAGTCTGTCATTGGATGTAGTACAGCTAAACAAACCTGGAATGACCTAGTCCACAGCTATGAAGGTCCCTCAGATACCAAGAAAAACAGGATTATGGACCTGAAACTTAAGTATAATACCTTCAGAGCTAAAGACTCAGAAACTCTCTCTCAAACTTACACCCGGTATAAAACTTTGTTAAATGAATTGTCAAATGATGGTGTAAAGTTGTCCAAACATGAAATCAATATTGGTTTTGTCAATAGTCTCCCTGAGAAATGGTTGAATTTCTCTCAGGGACTTAGGAATGCTAATCATATTCAGAATCTTGAACTTCCTGAAATTTATGAGAAATTTGTCTATGAGGAAAACCTCATCAACACACGATACCCTGACTTGAAAAAGTCTTAGGAAGTCAAGAAGTCCCTAACAACCACTTCAACTCAAATTTCCACTGCCTTTTATTCAAACAGTGTGGTTCAGGATTTTCAGGAAAATTCAGATGATGAACCTGATGAGAGAACAAGCGAGGAGTACCTGAATGACTTTAACACTGAGTTTCAGGAAAGGGCACTCCTTGCTAACTCTAGAAGGTTTATAAGAAGGAAAAAAAGTTTTTCTAATGCTAAAGCTAATGAGGACACTGAGTGTTTTAAGTGTCATAAAAAGGGTCATTTTGCTAAAGACTATTTTTTGAAAACTATCTCTGAGCCCTCTTACAAACCCTCAGGATCAAACCAGTCCTTAGGTTTTAGCAAATTTCAACCAAAAGTCTATCAGTCTCATCAAAATTTCCAAAACAAGTCTGACCAAAACAAAGATGTTGATTTTGAAGCTAAGTATAGGAAGGCCAAGTCTAAACTAGCACTTCTTGAGGCCACTCCCTCAGAAACAATAAACAATATTAAATATGTGTAGGGTAAAAACAAGGGCCTAGTAGCTGAAGTCTTTGACTGGGATGAAGAGCCGGTCTCCTCAGACAATGAAATGGTGCAAATGAGTGCACTGATGGCTCTCTCAAAAGAGGATAAGCTAGTTGTTGGAAAGAGTCATGCTAGAAATGGTGAATTGGTCAATATCACAATGAAGAAGGTAAACATTTTACTTTGTATGGATGATGATTCAGATTGGCAGTCTTTCATGAACTATATTAATGTTGACCTTAAGTTCGTAGAAGAGTAGAGATTAAATCTTTTTTCAAAATACAACAAGTTAAGTTTTGAATTAAACAAGTGTAGGGATGAACTGCTTCTTTTTAAAACAAGCCAAGCTTGAGGCTGTTACACTACAAATTCAAAACACTGAATTAGTTAAAAGAAATCAGGCTCTTCAAGAAGAACTTAAAAAAGAAAAAGATATAATTGAAAGCTGGACTGCCAAAAATCCTAGAGTCTTTGACACTGTTCAAGCCCTCTGTAGCAAAAAGAGAATCATATGTGAAGATCATCTCCCTGATTCTCTCATTGAAGACCAAAGTCCAAAACCATTCGTGTCTGCTGGCATGCTTTCCAAAAAGGAGTTAATGCCTAAGTCTAGTGATTGGATTAAAAGGGTAAACCCTGAGAGTAAGCTTCCAAATTTTGATTCTTGAAGGATACTTGAGCCTGAAAGTCAGGCTCTCAAGATCATGCTTGGACTCCCTAATGTACCCAGTAGTACTGAACACATCACTGAGTCTGAAGTTTAATCTCAAGCACCGCTTCTACCTCTGAAACCTCTTCAGGGTGCTGCACCTAGCTCTGAGCTTACTCCAATGCAATTCCATCCTCACTAACAAAAAGAAAGGTATGGTCTTGGTAGAACCATTTTGAAAAGGTCAAATAAACCAACCCAAGAAGATTCAGTCCCCACTGAGACTTCCACATCTTTAGTTCCTACTGAAGAAGACCAAATCCAACAACTGACTGAACTTGTGAGGAAATTGACTGATAAGATGAACACTATTATGAAAGCTCCTGATTCAATAATCAAGGAACCTAATTCAACCTCCTCTAGTTCCTCAAAGTCAAAATCAAACACCAAGCCCAAGCAGAAGTGTGATTTGTGCCATTATACCAGCCATACCACTGATAATTGCTACATAATCTGTTTTTGCATGATCTGCAAAAAGGAAGATCACAGAACTTTTGACCACTTACAACATGTAACTTCATTCAGTGAAGCAAATCATACCAATTTTGGTCATCAGCATGCTTCATCTTCAAAGCAGGCTCACAGGCCTAAAGCAAAACCCTTTCCTCCTTGCCCACACTGTGGCTTCAATGATCATCATCTTGATGATTGCCTCATGAACACTTGCAGTGAAATATGTGGAAATCCAGCTCATGAGACATCTCAGCATGACAGAGTCATCCAAGCAAGGAGAAGTTTTAAACAACCCCGCATCACTGAGTCTTCCTCAGTTAGCAAATGCAAAACCTGTGGTAGCCCACTACACTCAACCACTGACCATGAATCAATTGCTAAATTTAAGCAGACCATCAGACCCAAGCCCACCAGTAAGTGGGTCAGCAAGAGAAACTAATTTGGTTTACTATTTGTGTAGAGACACGCCAGGGAGCCTATTTGGCATCTAGATAGTGGATGTTCAAGGAGCATGACTGGTGTGAAGGAGTATCTGCACAAGTATGCAAAGGAACCAGGACCCAAGGTAGTATTTGGTGATAACTCATCATGTCCCACTGAAGGTTATGGTTTAGTAAACTGCAATGGAATATTTTTCTCTAGGATAGCTTATGTCAATGGTCTGAAGTACAATCTTATCAGTGTCAGTTAGTTGTGTGATGCAAAATACATAGTGCAGTTCAATGATAAACAAGGAACCATTTTCAATGCCAACAAAGAAGTTGTTCTGATGGCTCCTAGGAGAGATGATGTATATGTCCTTGATATGTCAACTCTCTCTCAGAATGGAACATGTCTCTTTGCCAAAGCCACTGAAACTGTCAATTGGCTGTGGCACAAGAGACTCTCTCACTTAAACTTCAAAAATATAAACAACTTGGCAAAACAAAACAAAGTCCTTGGTTTACCATCACTGGTTTTTGCAAAAGACAACCCATGCTCAACCTATGAAAAAGGCAAACATCACATAGCATCATTCAAAACAAAACAAAATTTCTCCATCAAAAGCTGCCTTCACCTCCTGCATATGGATCTCTTTGGACCTGTCAGTCCAAGATCAATCCAGCATGAGAAGTATACACTTGTCATAGTTGATGAGTTCTCAAGATACACTTGGGTATACTTTCTTTCCAGCTGATACCATAATGTCATTCATCAGAAAGATAGAAAACCATAATGACATTACTGTCAAACAAATCAGAACTGACAATGGTACTGAGTTCAGAAATCAAGAGCTTGAGAGTTTCTTTGATGAAAAGGGAATTTCCCAAAAAAATTCATCTCCACATACCCCTGAACAAAAAGGGGTAGCTGAAAGGAAAAACATAACTCTCATTGAGGCTGCTAGAACTATGTTAAATGGCTCTGCACTCTCAAAACACTTCTGGACTGAAGCTGTTAAAATAGCCTATTACACTCAAAACAGGTCAATCTTTGTCAAAAGACATAACAAAACCCCTTATGAGATCTTCAAAGGAATACTTCCTGATATCAGCTACTTTCATGTGTTTGGGTGTCCTGTGTTCATTCACAATCACAAGGATCACTTAGGCAATTTGATACAAAAGCTGATGATGGATATTTTTTAGGTTACTCACTTATCTCCAAAGCCTTCAGGGTGTTTAACACCAGAAGACAACAAGTTGAGGAAACCGTTCATGTCACCTTTGATGCAAGTACTGAAAGCATCAGGTTTACAAATACCTCAGTAGAGGAAATAGGAATTGATGGCTCATCAAGATACCCTCCTGACGAATTCAACACTGAAATCAATTCCTCATATCAAGCAGATGCTGATATCTCATACTATGTCTTGCCTCACAACCTTACTCAACCAACAATCAGTGAATTAATTGATACTCAATCAGTCCCTACTGAGATAGGTAATACTGAACCAAATGTTCAGGAACCTGTAATTCATGAACTTCAACCTGAATTACAATCCTCCTCTTTAAATGATCATGTATCTGTTGCAGCAGCCCCTGAACCCATTCCTGAGTTCCCAGTGACCTCATCATGCTCAGATCCTAGACTTCAAAGTAAGTGGACTAGATCTTAAGACATTGAACTTATGAACATCATTGGTGAACCCACTGAAGGCATGCTCACAAGAAGCATGGCTGCTAAATTATCAGCAGCTTCTGCCAATGAATGTCTATATGCTGCTTTTCTCTCAGATATAGAACCAAAAAGTGTGTCTAAAGCTTTGAAACATCCTAGATGGGTTCAGGCTATGCAAGAAGAGCTTCAACAGTTTGATAGGAACAAGGTCATGACCTTAGTAAAATGTCCTCAGGATGTCATTGTCAAAGGAATGAAGTGGGCTTTCATAAACAAGACTGATGAAAACGGCACTGTCATAAAAAGCAAAGCCAGACTTGTAGCCAAAGGTTACAGTCAAGAAGAAGGCATTGACTATGATGAGACATTTGCTCCTGTTGCAAGAATGGAAGCCATCAGGATCTTTCTTGCATATGCAACATATATGAACTTCAAAGTTTACAAAATGGATGTGAAAAGTGCCTTCCTGAATGGTGAACTTAAAGAGGATGTTTATGTTCAGCAACCCCCAGGCTTTTAGAGTAGTGAATATCCTGACTATGTTTGCAAGCTTGACAAAGCCCTATATGGACTAAAACAAGCTCCCAGAGCATGGTATGAAACTCTCTCAGCCTTCTTGATCTAAAACAAGTTTGTCAGAGGAAAGATAGACAACACCCTATTTATCTATTGGACAAAACAAGATGTGATACTAGTTCAAGTATATGTTGATGACATCATCTTTGGCTCAACAAATTATACTCTTTGCAAACAGTTTGAAAAACTGATGACAAAGAAATTTGAAATGAGCATGATGGGAGAACTGACATACTTCCTTGGACTACAAATCATGCAAACTGATAAAGGAATCACCATCAGCCAAGAGAAATACACCATGAATCTCTTGAAGAAATATGAGATCTCTGATTGTGCTTCAGTGAAGACTCCAATGGTTCTTCCAAATAACCTTAGACCTGATCTTACTGGGAAATCAATCAATCAAACTCATTTCAGGGGAATTGTAGGGTCACTGATGTATCTAACTACTTCCAGACCAGACATACAATTCTCAGTATGTCTGATTGCAAGATATCAGTCTAATCCTAAGGAATCCCATCTCACTGTAGCCAAAAGAATTCTCAGATACCTGAAGGGTACTCCAAGCCTTGGACTTTACTATCCTAAATGTTCAAGGGTTTAACCTCAAAGGTTATTCTGACTCTGATTATGCTGGCTGTAATATGGATAGGAAAAGTACCTCATGGTCCTGTCAATTTCTTGGAGGAAAACTGATTTGCTGGAGCACTAAGAAATGGAAATCAGTGGCTATGTCTTCAGCTGAAGCTGAATATGTGGCAGCTGCAGGGTGTTGTGCCAATGTGCTATGGATGAAAAGTCAACTCAATGACTATGACATCCATTACAAAATGGTACCCATCTTCTATGATAACACAAGTGCAATTGCATCTCCAATAACCCTGTCCTTCACCAAAGAACCAAACACATTGATATCAGATATCATTTTATCAGGGACCACATCATGAAAGGAGACATAGAACTCCACTTCATCCCTACTTAATATCAACTTGCTGATATCGTCACCAAACCCTTGGATGAACCTACCTTCAGGATACTGAAAGCTGAATTATGAATGCTTGACATTGAAAGTCAGCAACCTGATAATCAATCATGATCTCAGCAAGTTCTCTCTGAAATGGTCCCTGATCCCTGAACAAAGCCCAAAAAAAGAAAAAAAAAGTCTTCTCACTGAATGAGTAAGACTCATTCAGGGTCCCTGAAAATGGATATGGAGCATTGAATGAGTAACTAAATGCTCTAAGTATTTCAGTTACTTAATGTCCTAGGTTAGTAAACATACCAATTTAATATAGGAATATATGTCTCTATATCCTTCTGTCATCCAAGTCAAAGGTCCACCTCAACCTTACCTCATCCCACTTGGCATTAAATGCCCTCTCTCAAAACAAATATCCTTAGGATATTTTAATCACTACAAATGCACATTTACTGTGCACTGCAACTGTTTCCTTGAAAACCGGGAAAATACTGCGGGTAGTGGAGTGGTCGCATTAAATGAGGTAAATAAAACGTTTTCAATAAATAACTTTACAATTCCTCATATGAAAATTACCCTCTCACCACTTTATAAATACCCTTTTCAAAAACACAAAAACACACACAAATTGATTTTTGAAAATAAACGCTGTCAAAATCCTTTCAAAACTCAGAAACAATTGTGTGTTCTTATCACCAAAACCAGTTTTAAGCAAAAATCCTCTTTGCAAACACATACAAAAGTTTTTACCATAAACTTTTAAAAGAATCTAACTTCTTTGATTGTTCTTGTCAAAAGTTATCAAAAACCCTAAAATCTTTTAATGGAAATGGTAAGAACTCAAAGTCTTTAGTTTGCATCACAGTAGGTAGGAGGTCTTGAAAGTGTTGAATTTAAAACTAACAATGTTATAGGCAATTTTGAATACCCACATGATGTCCCAGTCTATAAGGGAATCATGAAGTTTTTGCTAAACTGCCCACTGAAAAAGGCCTTTGTTCAGTCCCCTTCTATACTGTACCTAAACCTCCTCAGGGAGTTTTGGGCAACTGCAGTGGCCTATGACCCGACACCCTCAACTGATGAGACATACCTTAGACCCCTCAGGGAGTTTCTCATTAAATTCTCAATTTTAAACGGGGAATAATCAGTCACCCTGGACTATAAAACCTTTTGCACCTCCACAGGGCTTGACTATAATCCAAGAAATTATATTGCTCACTCTGACCCAGCCAATGTTAATGCTGAGTTAGGTAAAATTACTTTGGATCCAAAATTTTTAGACAAAACCCTAGTCACCAAGAACTCCTTTCCCGTGGCTTGGAAGATCCTGTTCACTTTTGTGATTCAGGTTCTCGGCGGGAACCATTCATCCACTGTACAGCTTAATTCTATTCAGTTGATGATAGCTTATAACTTGATGACTGTTGCTAATGTCGACATAGGGGAGATCATTTACAGTGATCTCGTAACCAAGCTACAAAGCAAAACTAGGGCGAAATACGTTTCGTACCCTAGGTTTGTATCTTGTGCTTTACAAGTGTTACTAAGTTGCAATTATCCTCGGGAATATAAATATGGCATTTTACCTGTCACCCTGAGCCCTTCAAATTTTCAAAAGGACCCGTCCATTGTCACTGAAATAGAATTGATGGCCCATATGGTTGCTGTAAACAACCAGAGGGACTCAGTGTCTCCAAACCCTACTCCCAAAAATTGAAAGGGAAAGTCTCTGACTGGGACTAAAACCAAACCCAAGTCTCAGGGCCCTAAGGCTTTTGGAGCACAACCTAAAAGGCAAAGAAAGCCCCAGACTGATAAGACACCTAAGGGCGACCAAACAACATCCACCCTGGCGACAACGAAGGACACTAATACATCACAATCAGTGCCCTTGGTCCCACACACTACTCCCCAAGATCCAGAGGGAAACACACAACCCGCTGGTAGGGTAGCGCCTTCTACTCAACCTGATGAGGACATTCCCAAATCAAATCTTTTATCCGAGGGCATAACAACTGATCCCAAAGACTCAGGGGGAAACGAACAACCCACTGATAGGGATATTACTGCTACTGTTTCTAAGGATGGCACTGGGAAACACCCACCAGTGCTTGAAGGAGCATCGAGGGAGAAAGACTCGAAAAGAAAGAAACAACCCGCCGATACGGAACTCACAACCAATCCTGACTCTGGAGAAGACACTGGGAAAACCCCATTAGTGTCTGAGGGGTCACTGGGGGATAAAGACTTAGGGGGAAAAAAACCACCCGCTGATATGGAACCCATCACCCCCACTGGCCTTCTTACTGTTGCTGAAGTTAATGATATTCTATTTTCTGATGAGGAGCTTGCTGCTGACAGTGAGGAAGAGATCTTCTCTGCTGGTAAAGAGATGGACGCTGATGTTCAACAACAAGAACAAGAGCATCAACCTGATCCAAAAGAGACTGAAGAGTTACCCTTTCAGCCTGATGATGACTCTTTTGACTCTTCAGACTCTTCTTCTTCCTCCTGCCCTGAGGATCTGAAAAAATATGACAACATTCAACCTTGTACTAAAAGGCAACTTGTAATGTGGTTAAAGAGGGCTACCAGGAAGCTATACTCTTCAGTGACTGATAATTTGTGGGATCAACATGTTGAAGCTGCTGCCATTTATGCGAATCTCAAAGCTGAAGTTATAGCTACCTATGAGAACAATGATGAGCACGGGGATTTCATCTATGACCATCTTGACAAGCTAGATGACAACCTGAAGAAGTTTATCCAAACCTTTCAGGATGCTCACACTAAGCTAGATGAAATCAAAGAATCTGTCAAGGAAGACCCTGCACTCAACTCTAAAGTGCTTGAGGCTACGGAGACCTACATAAAGAACTCCTCCAGTCTCACTGAACTAATCACCATGCTTAACACTGCAAATGTTCAGGGACTTACCTCCTCTGTGCAGGCTATTCAGTCCATCTTTGGCTCACTGGATACAAGGGTTGTAGATCTGGCTAAATCTTCTTCTTCTATGGCTTGGAATCTCGGGCCTAGAATGACAGCACTAGAATCATCTCAGACCAATCTTGATGAAAAGGTCACAAGTCTTCAACAAGATACATCAGACATCAAGTCCATGGTCTCAGAGATCTATCAAGCCTACAAGGGTCAAGCTGCTCCTTCTCCCTCAGTGTCACAACCAACTCTTGCTCTCACTGACGCTGCGAAAATAGTTGAGGGGGAGAGGGATACTTAAAGGACTTCCTCTCACACTGAGGGGGAGCCAACTCAACTTGTATCTGCAACACCCATCCCATCCATCCCACCATCAGGAACACCAACCTCAGTGACAACAACAACAACAACACCAGTAGTCACAACTACACCCCCACTGGTATCATCCTCTTCATATGTTCAGGACAAAGGCAAGACAATCATGACCACAACTGAACCTGTCAAGATTCCCTATGTAATTAGTGACACTAGGTATCTGCTTACTCCTGAACAGCTAAGTGCCTACCTTGAAAAGGAAGACAAACGTAAGAAACAGGCTGAGGAGGAAAGGAAAAGCAAAGAAGCCCTGGTAAAAGTAATGTCTGAGGAAGCTAAAAAGCTGGGAATTGATCCTAAAAAGCTTGAAAAAGGACAGGTAGGCCAAAAGTTCAAGGTGGCTCAGGATGCTGAGTGTAACACCCCCAAAATTATCGCAGCGGAAGATTGTGTCACTGAGGTATTACTTCATAGTTCACAGCACAAGTTACAGAAAACGGCTCTAAATGAGACGTTTTGAAATAAATTATCATTCGATTAAAATATCAGAGTTTACAAACAAAGGTCCCACCATTTTGTAATATCATAAAAAGTACAACATAAAAGTTGTAATTTTTTCGAATGATAATATATGCATCATCTTCAAAATATTTTTCGTGCGCCTTCACATGCCATGCTAGCTAATTCCTTTCGAACCTGAGATAACATGCTAAAAAGTGTCAACACAAAGGTTGAGTGAGTTCATAGGTTTGTAAGTAAAATAGTTGATCACAAGATATCAAGTTTATGAAAGTAGTGGGCTACGTTGTTATACGCCCATAGTGCGTTTGATTGCCTAACCGGTCAATACAAACGATAGAAACCGCATAGGTTTGAAAACAGTAGTGGACAATATAGTTTGTATTATAATTGCAATGTGTACAATTATCTTCTTGATAGTTATTATTGCTCTAAGCTCATGGCACTCACGACTGACTGTTGTATATATATCACCGAACGATATATATATAAATAACTTGCCCCGGGTAGGTATTTTGCCCTTTACCTAGATAATCTCAAATATAGTGCGCCTTGTTATTTTCGATAACAGAGACGGGTTCGTCAATTCCGATAGGCCTATCTACAATATTTGCGCTCACTCCCAGTGATTAGTGGTCCATGATGTTGGGGACTTTTGGCATAAACAACTTAGGCATGCAATAATGCAGTCAAGGCATTCATTTTGCAAGTAATTGTCCATAATAAAGCATTTTAGAATGTAGTAAAAGCAGTAGCATGTATCTCCCCCAAAAGAGTTTATAAAACAGTTAAACAAAAGTTGGGGCTATGAAGCTCACTGTAGTGATCAGCAGCGGAGTGTAACGATATAATGTTTATCAACGGTAGAGTATGACAAGATCACGATCTTTAATGATAACCTACGAAAGCATAGTATTCGCGTTTTAGTATAGTGTACGATATAAGTGTACAAGTATATGTAGTATGTTGGCTTATGATATGATGTTGTACATGAATCTTAAGTTGATGTATCCTTTAAGTGTTGTTTGGCTTATAGCCCTTTTATAAATAACCTCGTACCATCGTTCGGGCTATCAAAATCAAGAGGTCGTGTAGTGAACGTATGAGGAGCCAGGACACTTTAAATCGTAAATCCACAACTCGTCGATACGACACCCTGAAGAGGCCTCTTTATGATAATGAAATTCCCTACTATTGTTGTACTTGTCATTTATAAGTGAAGTATTTGACGAGATAAATGTTATATAAAACATGTGTCGTGTTTCGTCAAAGACTATTGATTGACTTGTGTGACGATATGATGATATAAGTTGTGTGTCGTGAAGTAGTTCAACATGTCATATGGTTATTTTCTTAGTTTATCAAAGTCTAGCAAAGTCCAATCTAATGAACAAGTTTTTGAAACAATTTTTGGGTTATCAAGCCCAAACTAGCCGTGCGGCTAAGTTATGGTTAAGCAACTTGAGACAACAATAAGGCCATACCAAATGGCGATTTTTAAGTCAAAATACATTGAGACATCAGCGTTGGCTTAACTTTGGCTTTTTTTTTGCCTCAAAGAATAAAAATACACTAAGGTTTCTTAGCCATGGTTGTTTTCCGGTATACAACAGGTCCGGTTAGTTTTTGTAGTTTTTAAGCTTTGTCGTTCCCTTTCTGCTTATGTGTGACAACTGGCAATTTAGGGAGTCTATTTTAGGTAACCGTATTATGTTAAACTAAACCGAGTTTTGCCTTTATCACTATTTTTATAAACCATGACTTGATTTTATATCGTCTATTGGTTTTTACGGATTATTTCATTATTAAATGAGTTATCGTATGAGTTTTAACTCTATTTGGTAGGCACTATTCGATTCGGCACTAGAAAAGCCTAAAACAAGAATTATTGTAACTTTTAGACCGTAACTCGAAAGTTGACAAATAAATAGTCAAAACTTGTGGAAAAACGTAAATAACGATGTTAGAAAGTCGAATGAACGTTGTGGGATACTTGTGGGACAATATATGAGATCGGGAATGGGTAAACGGGATAGTTTACGAAAAATGGCGACCACGGCCCCTCCTTATTCCCTTAGGCCGGCCACCCTCCCTCCCCATTTCATTTTTATTTTAGTCTCTATGTCCTAGTATATATACCCACCCACTACCTCATTCACTACTTTCATTTCTCTCACTAAAAACACATACATACTTACCTTCTATCTCTACTCTCTCTCTTCAAGAAATAAAACCCTAGCCACCACCACCACCTTAGCCGCCGCCCACCTCCGGCCACATTCCGGCAAAAATACGGCGAGTGGTGCTACACCTCCACCACCAAATCAAAGATCTTTTCATCCTCTTTCCATCCGTATATAATACTCATACTAAAACCTTCATTAACACCCTCAAATTTAAAGATTAAGATTCGTACTTTTAGGGTTTTCATCTAATATTGCAATTGGTGCTTGAATAAGGTAAATGGAACATGACTTGAGCTTGTTTGGGCAATAATGACCCACGTATGGATTATTAGGCTTTCGACCTAATGTCCAAATTTGGGGCTTTTGGGTGGAACATGAAATTAAGTCTAATTAGTGTCTAAATAAACAAGTAATTAGTGTTTGGTAAGTGTGTGGTGTATCAATTTGATGGGTTTATTCATTTTAGGTCTAGTTTCATATTTTTGGTTAAGATAGATGATGGGTTTTGTGTTTGGTTATTGATTGGAGCTTGAATGATTGGATTTGGATGTTGTGGAATAGATTTGGGTGATCTTTGAATGGTTTGGAAGGGTGTACGAGCCTCATAGGGCACGTACGTGGCCCTTGGCTTGCGTACGTGACCCACTTGGGCCACGGGTCCGGGTCGGGTTGATTTGGTAGCTTGTTGGATGATGTAGTTGAGGTTTGGATGAGACGCGTGGAGCCGAAAAGCTTCTAGAGCTTGTTTGGTTCACGTGGTCTTAAGCGTGACCGTGTCATGACCATTAGGGTCATAACATTGGTTTCGAGTACATTTGGTTGATTGATTGGTTGGCGAGTTTGTTTTGAGTTGGTTTGGTATTGCATTGCGATATTGTGACCTTTGCATTCGACTTGATGTATATATTGTTGACTTATAGCTACGTCGGCGTTACTTTGACTTTTTAGTCAATAGTTGACTCCGACAAAGCCGTAACATGGACTTTAGTATAATTTGGACTATTGATTGATTAAAAGCCGAGAAGTTATGACTCGTGCTTGTGGACTCGAAACGAATAACGATATGAGATTAATAATGGAATTTGACGAAATATATATTTATACATGAAGATGCTAATAAACTATGAAATATAAATAATAAATGGGCTTTTGTACCAAAAATGTTGATAACAAGTTTTATCTTGTTATTTACTATTTTTAAATGGAAACTAACGACTAAATTGGAAATTTTTTGTAATAAATAAGTAATTAATGTTTCGAGTACACGTTTATCAATAAATGTCAATGGTAGACATTTAATACTAGTTTAAGTATTTATGTGCATACGTTGTGTGCATGGGATTACGGATAACCTAGCATTAATAGTGTTGATCCACGTGGGTAGCGGACTTATTAGATTGACGAATCTAATAAGAGCCCGCTAGGTACGTTGGGTAACCTTATTAATGGGTGAATTATCCTTATGACTCTTTAGGATACGATTGATTTATGGGATAATAAGCGACACGAGTAAATAAATGAGTTTATCGAGTTGACGAATTCGATAAGGTCTACTATTTATTCCGAAACTTATTGGACTATGGAGCTTATCATATAGAGGTCTCATTGTGTCGCATTGAGTTATATATTGGTTGTTTGAGTGCATTCATAGCATCATATTGAGTCGATACACCTACATGAGAAATACCAAACACTAGGATTAAATGGTGAAACGAGACGTTTTTGGAAATAAAGAAGTGGAATATATTGGGGTAGATAACGTTGATTTTGAGGAATATATATTAAAGTTGGTCTACATTAATAGGTTGTGCCGAGTCGATAGTTGCTGTGTTGGGATACCGTTATCTTCTGATAGTGTTTATTTGTGCGTTGATTGCTTGAGGTGAGTTTCATAGCCCCACTTTTATCTACGTTTTTAACTATATTGGGGTGAGAATCATGCTACTGTTTTTGGACCATTAAAACTATGTGGATTTGCTTATATGCTTGACTGTTTAGATAGATGTGCGGTAATTGTTGCCTTAGTCTAGGTTTAACCGTGCCTAGCTAAGAATAGACTTCTACATCGACGTAGTTCGGGGTTGGCAATTGTTCTAGATTTTGCCACGACAATGTTGGACTAGAGTTGCGGGGCCCGAGTAATCCCTGGATGCGGGATATGATTGGAGATCCGGGTAGGATCAGTGTGTGAAACGGTATTTATCTATCTAGGTCTTGCATAGCAAATCAACTCTTACAGGTCCACTATGATTTTATTGAACTTAAACCTATGAACTCACCAGCGTAACCTTTTAGCATGATTTCTCAAGTATTTGAGAGATGTTTGGAATACGTGATTAGTGGAAGCTTGGCAAGAAGGCGAGGTTCAAGGATCATTTCTGACTCTGATAAACTATGGGGACCTATTTTATTAAACTATGTTTTGGGCCTAATATTTATACTTTTGGATTAAATGTTTTGAATATTTAAATTTAGGATTGGTTTCGAATGGCTAAATGATTATCTTTTACTATACTTGTGTGCGATACCAATCCAATAGTAACGCCCCGAAATGATTAAGTCTTTCGCTGTACCGAGATTTGGGGGTGTTACAGATTGGTATCAGAGCTTAAGGTTATAGAGAACTAGATATTTTATAAACCCTAAACTATAACCACTTTTAAAAAAAATTGATCCTCGACCGACGCACGCCCGCTTGCCAAGCCGAAGCTTCTTATTTGATTATGGTATGAACTATGATTTGAATTATGAGACGATATGTTAAGGGATATTGTGAACTGATTATGGAGACAATATGATAATGAGATAGGATTATTGATTTTGGAAAATGAGATTTGATTATTGTGATACTCCGGTATTGGATTTGAGTAAACAATATATTATGATTTTGGAAATTTTGAACTCGATTGATTTGATATGGGATTATGTGATTGAATTGAACTTATGTGTTTTATTAAAGGCATGTTTTGAGTAATGCGGTACCTCTACTTTTAAAGCTTTCATTATGTGATATGTGTTTTGGTTAAGTTGATGCGCTTATTAAAACTAGTTGTTTCGAACACATTTATCTACCCTATGCCATTGTCACAGACTATGCATTCACTAGCTTTTGATGTGTCTGAGGAGGTCCTTGTTGTTGCTAGTTCGCCAGCATTGACTCTCATGACGGTTGCGCAGGGTGATCCTTATGAGATTGCCCGTCACACTAGTTCATCATCATCAGATCGTCCTAGCTCATCTAGGCAGCTCACTTTACATCAGGTTTTAGCGCGAGCACAGACTCCTAGGCATTCTTATAGCACTGCCCGCATGTCCGTGAGACCACCATCATCACCTATCCGTTTAGCATCCCACTCTCTTCTTTCATCACCACCAGCATCACCATGTCTTAGGAGGCCTAGATCTCCTAGTGTACCACCTCAGGAGTTACCTGCACAGAGACTCCGACTCATGGACTCTCCCCCTATGGATGAGGGCGAGGAGGAACATGTGGTTGAGGAGGAGCATGAGATTGAGGAGCAGTATGTTGATAAGGATGAGGATCCTCAGGAGGAGGATGATGAGGATATCCCAGAAGGGGGTACTCCTCCATTGCAGAGTCCTGCACATTCTCCGGGACCAGGTTCTCCTTTTCCTGAGCCTGAGTCCCCTGGACAGCCTTTAGACATCGACTCACCACCTTACTCACCTTATATAGGTAGCCCTTTAGGATCGGAGATACCATCGGAGATTGTTTCTGAGCCCGAGGAGTATGGTAAGACGGGTCTGATGTGGGAGAGGATTACATCGCAGGGTACTAGGCTTAGTCAGTTGACGGATCGATTGGTTGGAGTATCTAGGGCTAGTATAGAGGATCTGAGAGTTGATATGGGTACTGTAGTTAGGAGGACTAGGGTTTTGCGTGAGGGTATGTCGGAGCTCCAGGAGAAGGTTGGGGACCTGCTGAGAGGGTTCGCGACAGCTCGTGATGCTGATAGAGCGATTTGGTGTAGGATTGGTGAGTTGGAGAGAGAGGTTGCAGAGCTTAAGAGTGATCGCGACGCTCGACGTGTTGAGTTAGCATCATTGTGAAGAGAGGTTGACGATGTTAGGAGGTTATTGAGTGGTATTCGTAGACATGGCTAGATAGTATTAGATTTATGGTTTTGTACCATCTTGAAACTAAGTAGTACTTGCTTCGAGATGTAGGATTATCCTAGTTGTCTTACTAGTATCGTTGTTAGGATCGTTTTTAGATTTCTTCGTATCCTTCCATGAATTTCCACTTTTGAAACCAATGAGTTATGGTTATTGGAACGTGCATCCTTAGTTATGATTCGGTATTTGATTGTTTCACTTTGGTATAGCGTTATCCTTGTTGGCCTTGATTATGTATTCAGACGTTATTGGGTGACCCTTGGAACCCAACTCTATTTTTAGAACGTGATTGTGAACTTATGAAACTGTTCTTCTTGCCTCCAGAATGGTGGCAACAAGATGAAACCCAATTAGGAACAACCGAGCAGCTCCTGCTGTTGTTGTTGCCCCTGGTCGTCGAGGTCGTCACCCGGCCCCGACCACACCACATGTTGAGAACTCGAACACTGATAACCCAGCTGTAGAGAACCCGAATGTGAATGACCGTGCTGAGAATGGTCCTGTTCCACAAAACCCTCCACTTGTGAACCCAACCCATATTGACCAGCTAGTGTCGCAGCGTGTCGCTGAACTGCTAGCTGAGGCTAATCTCTCTAACACTTCTAGTGGAACCCCAATGCTAAATCGAACTCGAGGTTGTACCTACAAAGAGTTCCGATTCTGTGGTCCCATTGATTTTAGAGGAACTGAGGGAGTAGTTTACTTGACTAGGTGGTTGGAGAAAACTGAATATGTATTTGCTGTGAGTAACTGTAATGAGGATTGTAAGGTTAAGTATGCAACATTCACCTTGAAGGACGAGGCGTTGACCTGGTGGAACAACTATCACAGATCAGTAGGAATTGATGTAGCTTATAATATGACTTGGACTCAGTTTAAGACTCTCCTGATTAAGACTTACTGTCCTAGGAATGAAGTTAAGAAGTTAGAGAGTGAGTTCTGGAACCATAAGGTTAAGGGTACTGACATGGCGACTTATACTCGTCGTTTCCAAGAGTTATCATTGCTTTGCCCTGAAATGGTTCGCACCGAAGAACTTAAGATTGAAAGGTATACTGATGGATTGCCTTTGGCTGCTCGAAATGATGTCATTGCTGCCAAGCCAGTTAATTTGCAAGAGGCAATTGATGTGGCTCAGAGTTTGATGGACTCTTATGTGCTAGAAGTAGGAGACAAGAGTAAGAATGACAGGAGTGATAAGAGGAAGAGGAATGAAGCTGTTAAAGGGAATGGCAAGAAACGGCACGAGACAGCCAGAGTGTTCGCCATAGGAAATGGAGGTACGAAAGATTATGAAGGTAGTAAGCCTGTGTGTGGTCGTTGTAACCGACACCACCATGGACTGTGCCCGAATGTGTGTAGGAAGTGCTCTAAGGTAGGAAACTTAGCCAAAGACTGTAGGTCCCGACCACTTGCTGCAGCCCAAACTGCACAAGGAGCGGACTGGAAGGCCACTGCCACCTGTTTTGGTTGTGGAAAGAAGGGACACTTTAAGAATGAGTGCCAAGAGCCGTGGATGAGAGGAAATCCCAGAAATGTAGGAGGTAATGGCTTGAACCCTGTGAAGCGTGAGGTTGTGGAGAACCAGGGAAACCATGGTGCTAGGAATCGGCAGAGATACATGGGAACAGCGCGTGTTTACGCTATTGGGAAGGAAGCTGGTGAGGACCCTAACGTAATTACGGGTACGTTCCTTCTCAATAATCGCTATGCTTCTATACTGTTTGATACTGGTGCAGATATGAGTTTCGTATCCACCAATTTTATGCCATTACTAGGAATCTCCCAAACACCTCTAGGGTTTAGTTACGATGTGGAATTAGCGAATGGGAATAGAGAGAAGATAGACCCCGTAGTTCGAGGTTGTACCTTAAGTTTCCTAGACCGCCCATTTAGTATAGACCTATTGCCAGTTACCTTAGGAAGTTTTGACATCATTATCGGAATGGATTGGTTATCGAAGAACGGTGCATACATCATCTGTGATGAGAAGATTGTGCGTTTACCGTATGGCGGAAAAGTTCTGAGTATACAAGGAGATCGGAGCGACTGTGGAAGTCCCTCCCGATTGAGCATCATCTCCTGTATTAAGACCCAGAAGTACATCGATAGAGGAGGTTGTATTTTCTTGGCTCGAATTTCTGAAAAGAAAAGTGAGGAGAAGAGTGAAAGACACCTTCACGATGTACCCGTTGTTAGAGAATTTCTGGACGTGTTTCCCGACGATCTGCCTGGAATTCCACCTGTCCGACAAGTGGAATTCCGAATAGAGTTGATATCCGGTGCGGCACCCGTAGCCCGGGCACCTTATCGACTTGCTCCAAGAGAATTGGAGGAACTGTCTAAACAGTTGGCATAATTGTCAGAGAAGGGATTCATTCGACCAAGTTCGTCATCGTGGGGAGCACCAATGTTGTTTGTGAAGAAGAAGGATGGATCATTTCAGATGTGTATTGATTATAGGGAATTGAATAAGTTAACAGTGAAGAACCGATATCCGTTACCTAGAATAGATGATCTATTTGACCAACTCCAAGGAGCTAGTGTCTTTTCTAAGATCGATTTACGATCTGGTTATCACCAGCTTAGAGTTCGAGAAGAGGATATCCCTAAAACTGCGTTTAGGACTCGTTATGGACACTATGAATTCTAAGTGATGTCGTTTGGTTTGACCAACGCGCCAGCGATTTTCATGGATCTCATGAACCGAGTGTGTAAGCCATACCTAGATAAGTTTGTGATAGTATTCATAGACGACATCTTGATATACTCTAAGAGTAGTGAGGAGCACCAAGAGCATTTAACGCTCATTTTAGGATTGCTGAGAAAGGAGAAGCTGTATGCCAAATTCTCTAAGTGTGAATTTTGGATTCCGTCCATGCAATTCTTAGGTCATGTGATAGATAGTCGAGGTTTTCATGTTGACTCAGCTAAGATTAAGGCCATTAAGGAATGGGCAGCTCCTAAGAACCCATCAGAAATCTGACAGTTTCTAGGGTTAGCAGGCTATTATAGGAGATTCATTGAGGGATTTTCCAAGATAGCTAAGCTGCTGACCAAACTCACACAGAAGGATGTTAAGTATGAATGGGGAGAAATGGAAGAAGAAGCATTCCAACTTCTAAAGGAGAAGTTGTGTAGTGCGCCCATCCTAGCTTTGCCTGAAGGAAGCGAAGACTTTGTCGTGTACTGCGACGCTTCGCATAAAGGCTTAGGTGCTGTTTTGATGCAACGAGAGAAGGTGATTGCTTATGCATCCCGACAACTTAAGAAGCATGAGAAAAACTACACCACCCATGACCTTGAGTTAGGTGTTGTAGTGTTTGCTCTTAGGATCTGGAGACATTATTTGTATGGAACCAAATGTGTAGTATTTACCGACCATAAGAGCTTGAAGCATATCTTAGATCAGAAGGAACTGAACATGAGACAACATCGTTGGTTGGAATTGCTTAGTGATTACGACTGTGAGATTCGTTATCATCCTGGTAAGGCTAATGTTGTGGCTGATGCATTTAGTCGTAAGGAGGACATTCCACCCCTACTCGTTCGATCCTTAGGAATGACCATTGTTTCGCCTTTACCATCTCAAATTTTAGCCGCCCAAGCAGGGGCATTGACGGAAGGGAACCGTCCTTATGAGAATCTTCATGGAATGGTGGAAAGTGAAAACGGCTTCTTGAAGCATTCCGACGGAACATTATGCTTCAAAGACAGAAGCTGGATACCATTTCATGGTGGAGTCCGTGAGTTGATTATGCACGAGTCGCATAAATCAAAATACTCTATTCATCCCGGAGCCGATAAGATGTATCAGGATCTTAAGAAACTTTATTGGTGGCCTAATATGAAAGCCGATATAGCTCAGTATGTCATTTGGTTCCTGACTTGTTCAAAAGTTAAGGCCGAACATCAGAAACCATCAGAACTTTTAGTTCAACCCAAACTCCCGGAATGGAAATGGGAGCGAATAACCATGGACTTTATCACTAAATTACCGAGAATAGTTAGCGGCAATGACGCTATCTGGGTAATAGTTGATCGTTTAACTAAGTCTGCTCACTTCTTAGCTATTAGTGAAACCGATAGCCTTGATAAGCTTGCTCGATTGTATCTTAAGGAGGTAGTATCGCGTCATGGAGTATCGATATCTATCATTTCCGATAGGGATAGTCGTTTTACATCCCACTTTTGGAAGTCGTTACAGACAGCATTAGGAACGAATTTGGATATGAGTACCGCTTACCATCCACAGACCGATGGTTCAAGCGAGATAACCATTCAGACTTTAGAAGACATGCTTAGAGCCTGCGTTATTGATTTCGGCAAAGGCTGGGAGAGACACCTCCCTTTGGCCGAATTCTCTTACAACAATAGTTATCACTCTAGCATTAAGCCCGCTCCATTTGAGGCACTGTATGGCCGAAAATTTCGTTCTCCTGTTTGTTGGGCTGAAGTTGGCGAGAGTCAACTTACAGGTCCTGAACTTTTCCTAGAAACTACTGAGAAGATAGTTCAGATTCGTGACCGGTTGCAAACCGCTCGTGATAGACAAAAGAGTTATACCGATAAGAGACGTAAACCTTTATAATTTCAGGTTAGAGATCGTGTTATGTTGAAAGTTTCTCCTTGGAAAGGAGTGATTCGTTTTGGAAAGCGTGAAAAACTCAATTCCCGATATATTGGTCCCTTTCCAATCCTGGAAAGAATCGGACCGGTAGCATACCGCCTGGAGCTACCATCGAAACTGAGTAGTGTACATGTACACAATGTCTTTCATGTTAGTAGTGTTAAGAAATGTCTTTCGAAGGAAAACATAACGGTGCCTTTAAGAGATATTCGTATTGATGAGAAATTGAATTTTGTTGAGGAACCGATTGAGATTATGGACCGTGAGATCAAAAGGCTGAAGAATAGCCGTATTCCGATTATTAAGGTTCGTTGGAACTCCCGGCATGGACCGGAGTTCACTTGGGAACGTGAGGACGTTTTCCGTATGAAGTATCCTAAACTTTTCATGACATGAAGCAACTCGGAGTGAAACCCGGGACGGGTTTCTTCTGAGGCTGGGAGGCTGTGACAACTGGCAATTTAGGGAGTCTATTTTTGATAACCGCATTACGTTAAACTAAATCGAGTTTTGCCTTTATCACTATTTTTATAAACCATGACTTGATTTTATATCGTCTATTGGTTTTTACGGATTATTTCATTATTAAATGAGTTATCGTATGAGTTTTAACTCTATTTGGTAGGCACTATTCGATTCGGCACTAGAAAAGCCTAAAACAAGAATTATTGTAACTTTTAGATCGTAACTCGAAAGTTGACAAATAAATAGTCCAAACTTGTGGAAAAAAGTAAATAACGATGTTAGAAAGTCGAATGAACATTGTGGGATACTTGTGGGACAATATATGAGCTCGGGAATGGGTAAACGGGATAGTTTACGAAAAATGGCGACCACGGCCCCTCCTTTTTCCCTTAGGCCGGCCACCCTCCCTCCCCATTTCATTTTTATTTTAGTCCCTATCTCCTAGTATATATACCCACCCACTACCTCATTCACTACTTTCATTTCTCTCACTAAAAACACACACATACTCACTTTCTCTCTCTACTCTCTCTCTCTCTTCAAGAAATAAAACCCTAGCCACCACCACCACCTTGGCCGCCGTCCACCTCCGGCCACATTCTGGCAAAAATCCGGCGAGTGGTGCTACACTTCCACCACCAAATCAAAGATCTTTTCATCCTCTTTCCATCCATATATAATACTCATACTCAAACCTTCATTAACACCCTCAAATTTAAAGATTAAGATTCGTACTTTTAGGGTTTTCATCTAATATTGTAATTGGTGCTTGAATAAGGTAAATGGAACATGACTTGAGCTTGTTTGGGCAATAATAACCCACGTATGGATTATTAGGGTTTCGACCTAATGTCCAAATTTGGGGCTTTTGGGTGGAACATGAAATTAAGTCTAATTAGTGTCTAAATAAACAAGTAATTAGTGTTTGGTAAGTGTGTGGTGTATCAATTTGATGGGTTTATGCATTTTAGGTCTAGTTTCATATTTTTGGTTAAGATAGATGATGGGTTTTGTGTTTGGTTATTGATTGGAACTTGAACGATTGGATTTGGATGTTGTGGAATGGATTTGGGTGATGTTTGAATGGTTTGGAAGGGTGTACGAGCCACATAGGGCTCGTACGTGGCCCTTGGCTTGCGTACGTGACCCACTTGGGCCACGGGTTCGGTTCAGGTCTATTTGGTAGCTTGTTGGATGATGTAGTTGAGGTTTGGATGCGACGCGTGGAGCCGAAAGGCTTCTAGAGCTTGTTTGGTTCACGTGGTCTTAACCGTGACCGTGTCATGACCATTAGGGTCATAACATTGGTTTCGAGTACATTTGGTTGATTGATTGGTTGGCGAGTTTGTTTTGAGTTGGTTTGGTATTGCATTGCGATATTGTGACTTTTGCATTCGACTTGATATATATATTGTTGACTTTGAGCTACGTCGGCGTTACTTTGACTTTTTAGTCAATAGTTGACTCCGACAAAGCCGTAACATGGACTTTAGTATAATATGGACTATTGATTGATTAAAAGCCGAGAAGTTATGACTCGTGTTTTTGGACTCGAAACGAATAACGATATGAGATTAATAATGGAATTTGACGAAATATATATTTATACATGAAGATGCTAATAAACTATGAAATATAAATAATAAATGGGCTTTTGTACCAAAAATGTTGATAACAAGTTTTATCTTGTTATTTACTATTTTTAAATGGAAACTAACGACTAAATTGGAAATGTTTTGTAATAAATAAGTAATTAATGTTTTGAATACACGTTTATCAATAAATTTCAATGGTAGACATTTAATACTAGTTTAAGTATTTATTTGCTTACGTTGTGTGCATGAGATTACGGATAACCTAGCATTAATAGTGTTGATCCACGTGGGTAGCGGACTTATTAGGTTGACGAATCTAATAAGATCCCGCTAGGTACGTTGTGTAGCCTTATTAATGGGTGAATTATCCTTATGACTCTTTAGGATACGATTGATTTATGGGATAATAAGCGACACGAGTAAATAAATGAGTTTATCGAGTTGACGAATTCGATAAGTTCTACTATTTATTCCGAAACTTATTGGACTATGGAGCTTATCATTTAGAGGTCTCATTGTGTCGCATTGAGTTATATATTGCTTGTTTGAGTGCATTCATAACATCATATTGAGTCGATACACTCACATGAGGAATACCAAACACTAGGATTAAATGGTGAAATGAGACGTTTTTGGAAATAAAGAAATGGAATATATTGGGGTAGATAACGTTGATTTTGAGGAATATATATTAAAGTTGGTCTACATTAATAGGTTGTGCTGAGTCGATAGTTGTTGTGCTGTGATACCGTTATCTTCTGCTAGTGTTTATTTGTGCGTTGATTGCTTGAGGTGAGTTTCATAGCCTCACTTTTATCTACGTTTTTAACTATATTGGGGTGAGAATCATGCTACTGTTTTTGGACCGTTAAAACTATTTGGATTTGCTTATATGCTTGACTGTTTAGATAGATGTGCGGTAGTTGTTGCCTTAGTCTAGGTTTAACCGTGCCTAGCTAAGAATAGACTTCTACATCGACCTAGTCCGGGGTTGGCAATTGTTCTAAATTTTGCCACGACAGTGCTGAACTAGAGTTGCGGGGCCCGAGTAATCCCTGGATGCGGGATATGATTGGAGATCCGGGTAGGATCAGTGTGTGAAACGGTATTTATCTATCTAGGTCTTGCATAGCAAATCAACTCTTATAGGTCCACTATGATTTTGTTGAACTTAAACCTATGAACTCACCAGCGTAAGCTGACCTTTTAGCATGATTTCTCAGGTATTTGAGAGATGTTTGGAATACGTGATTGGTGGAAGCTTGGCAAGAAGGCGGGGTTCAAGGATCATTTCTGACTCTGATAAACTATGGGGACCTGTTTTATTAAACTATGTTTTGGGCCTAATATTTATACTTTTGGATTAAATGTTTTGAATATTAAAATTTGGGATTGGTTTTGAATGGCTAAATGATTATCTTTTACTATACTTGTGTGCGATACCAATCCAATAGTAACGCCCCAAAAACTTGATTAAGTCTTCCGTTGTACCGAGATTTGGGGTTGTTACATTATGTGCTCCTGAGTTTTTGTAGAAAAAGTCATTCTTAGCAACTTTCGTGTTTTACACTTCTGCTGATTCGGATCAGAAAAGGGTTAAAACCTTGTTTTAAAATCGTATCACCAAGCTTTCTTGTTCCAGCACTATATTTCCTTTTAGTAACACTTAACTAGGCATAACTTTTTAACCACAAGTCCTTTTTAAGTGATTCAAAATCCCAAGTTTTATTTTTTACTTCCTTTAATAGCTTCTCAACCTTAATCAAGTCCAAAGTCCAAATTTTACTTATATCACTAGTCTAATTACAAGTATATACTTATATTTCATTGCAGAAAGTTTGGCTGCACAGTCATTCTTGCCAAAACGACCATAAGTTGAGTTCTACAACTTTTTTTGACACGCAGCTTTCGCCAAACTTCAATTTTAGGTCTTGGCAACATTTCATAAAACTGAGTCGACTTCCAGAAATGAACAGAACCATGGGGTTTTCCCAAATGAAATCTGGTGTGCAGATTTTGACATGTTTTGCCATTTTGGCTCTAATTTACTCATCGGGAGGAGTTATGAGGTGCGCCACCCGGCGAAAGGACCGTAAGAAATAGCTCTACAAGCATATCTTATTGAATAAATCTCAAAGTTTACTGAGATGATCAGTTTAATCAAACTTTGAGACTCTTGCAGAATTCAAACTCATAAAACCCACCTAAGGCTTGTTTTAGCTTATTTTCATGATCAAAACTTCATGTACAACATCAATCATGCCATATTACATATACCAATTATATCAAATTACATCCAATGAATATAAATTATTACAACCATATTGAATGAATATGAAGATATACTCAAACCTTACAAAGGATAGGATGAAAAGTTACTAATAATGAAGCCTAACTTCTTTCAATCTTCAACCCTTGTCTTCAACCCTTTAACCAAAGTTCACTAATCTCTTTACCCTTGTAATAGCTCCTTTTATTCAGCCACTAATACCTTGTTTAGCTCCTAATTCAACCAAAGGATCATGAAAACAACACAAGGACTAGTTGTAGCATCTTGAACCTTCAATCTTTCATGTATAACTTGAAGCTTGAATTAAGTTGGATGATGATGATATGTTGGTGATGGTGTGCGTTGGATAAGGAAACCAAAAGAGAAAGGAAATCCATTATCTTATCTTTTCATGTAAATGAAATGAAGTAATACTTTTGAAAGTGATTAAGCATTTGATAAGTTATGACTTTTTCTAAATTTGAGACATGTGTATATCTTATACATACATGAACGCCACCTCTTTCTTGAGGTGGTGAGTATGTGTAGCTTTGTGATGTTATTTGTATAACTTTGAGTTTACGGGGTGTGGTTTGGTCCCGGTAATTACTAATGTTAAGCCCTTAAGTCACGAAACTTAAAATCGGGTAACGTAAAAATATAATACTTACAAAAATGTATAAACTTATCAATATACTCTAACTAGGTATATTAAATGTGTGATAAGTCTCATAGGGTACGTCTATGTTGTTAAAACCTAATAACGTAGGTTTGAGCACGCGTATTACGTAAAGAGTAAAATGTTTACTTAAAAATAACAAAGTGGCAATAGTTCATATAAAATATGACTATTGGTGAAAGTAGAGTATTTTGAACACCTAGACTTATCGTAGTCTTGTGTTGACCGCGAGGAAAGTTTACACAATTAAACTTTCGTAATTAATAAAGTAACAACTTTAAATATTTATTTATAGCCATAGGTGAACAAAGAAATGTTCAGAGTGTAATAATTCGAACCAGAATGAATTATTTAACTTGGAAAATTACCAGTTACTACCAGTTACAGTATTTGCTTTTACGTTATGGTAAAAGTCAAATAGTCAAAAGTCAGAGTCAAAGGGCAATTTAGTCATTTTGCCTTATGAAAATTTTCGAGTTGCTACACTGAGATGGCTGCCTTTAAAAAGAAAAGGGATGAAAAGAATAAGAGGAATGCTGAATAAGAAAGGAAAGGATTGATCACTACAACTGGACCATGAAAACCAGAAGGGCACCTGAAAAGATTTCTGATGTCTACATCATCCCCAGATCCAGACCATTGGCAATGAATGTCTACAGGGGGGATGATAAAAGGGACTTTGAAGTTCATGATCCTTTGAAATTCACTGACTTCAGGATCACTGAGCTTGATGAACTTGGTCCCATTATTGAAAAGAAGAAGAATGTGGTGGTCAAGGAGTTGATGAAATCCCTCAGCAAACGCTATGAAAGACTAAGGGATGCACCAGCTCAGCTTGGGATACAGCCAGCTCTTCCTGAGGCTCAAGGATTTCAACCTCAATCATCCCAAGGAAAAAGAAAAAGGGTTGAATCTGAGCCTAAATCCAAGGTGCCTGGTTTTGACTATAATAGGGAGCTGCTTGAAGGGGTAAAGTTTGTAAATTGCATGGTCATAGAAAATCATGAAAGAGGACTTTTCTTCATTGATGTCTATGGGAACCCATCATTCCAGAGATAGAGTGACATTGATCAGGCTGAAGTTGCTACAATGGTGAGTTTTCTAACAGTGGCATCTCAAATCAAATCTCCTGAAAACATCAGGTTCTGCACATATCTGAATGCCAAGATAAGAGATCATCCTGACAATGTAACCCTCCTCTCCAAGAAGCCAAAGCTAGAAGCACTGGGAATCCACCTTGAATGACATCATTGAAACTTTTATCATTTTCATCTTTTGTACTAGTGATAGGAACTTTGTAATCTTATGAATAAACAATGTACGTTTTTGTTGAAATTAAGTGTTCCTTATTATGTTCATTAGTACATTTAGTGTAAGAAGAAGCCATTTGCTTACTTACACTGATCAAACACTTAGGCTATTTGTATATCCAAATAGGGGGAGACTGTTGGGTTCAGTAAATACCCAAACCCTTAATTCTAGGATTTGAATAGAAAATACCCTAAGTGTTTAGATCCTTAAACAAAAACAAGTCACTGAGCGCACAGCCACTCAGTGAGCTATCTTCAGGATACTCAGTAAGAGACAAAGAAGTCTCTCCACTCAGTAAGGAAAATCTTAAAGGGTGAAGACTGATTCAAGAAGAAGATGGTGGATTAAGTGAGTGATGACAATAACTCACTGAATCCCAAAACTCCTCACCAACTACTATCACTGAAGATAATACTGAAGATAAAGACTAAAGGCTAAAGAGACTGAATAATGAGCGAGACAAGGCATGATAAGTTTTAATAGATAAGACGAAGTCCTTATCAACCAAAGGCAAACTTTCCCTGAATCGCTAACTACTAGGCTCAGTGTCATCACTGACAAGAAGAAAGCAGCCTTGTCACTTACTCTAAATAGCCATTGTAAACAGAGATAAAATACATCAGTATTTTGTCTTCTATAACCTGTCAGTTTGTTCTTTAGGATATAGTTAAAAATCATACATGTATAAATAGCCTTAAGAGATGGAGTGAAATATTTTAAGCTTGTGCATTAACTGTGAATTACACACACAAGCAATCCTTCACTCCTCCAAATAGAACTATGTGTAACATATTGGATTTCACATACATATCAAATCACTAACATATTAGGCGTACAAGATGAATTCTAGAGAGAGAAAGAGTTAGAGGTTTGGGAACTTTAGTGAGAGAAAGAAAAATCTTATTATGAGCTCCAACTCTCTACCTTGCAAGGTAGAGAGTATTTATAGTCCTTACATAAAACGCCACCTGACGGGCTGTGGATAAGGCATACAGTGGGTAAAGACCCGTCCGTCCTCCACGGTGTTACATAACTAAATACTACTTAATCATAAAATAACTACGACTACGAGCTTTCTAACGATTACATATACTTGAGGTGACCGACACTTTAATACCTGGATTTACTAAATCCCAACAATCTCCCCCTAAGGGAGGTCACCTCAAACACACATTAAAATTACATAGAATACAAACAGATATTACATTGAGATTGTTCTTGGATTCTTGTTCATGTTCTTTGTTCTGTAGCTCGTAGTCTTTGATTCTTCATTTTTGCATGTTTGGATAATCTGAGTGGAGGTATTTAACTGATCCACGTGATACTGTGTTTTGAGCCAGCTTTGAGATCATCAGCCACAGTAAATCTCTGACTCATCCATTGTGGTGTTGGTATAATGTGAAGTTGTGACATTTGGACCGACATGCTCACATTCTGGATCATGATATATTCTTATCAGAGTAGCGGAAGCTTTTCGTTGATTCATGATATTGGCAGCAGCGTAGCAAAAGCATGGAGTGATAATATCAGAGTCATTGATGCACTAATCATGATTTCTTTGGAAATGAATGTGTTGTGTGAGCATGCGGCTATGGATTGACCGCTCCATTCTGATCAGCTGCAAGCGTAGGGTGTTCCTGCATAAAACAGTTAGCAATAAAGCGCACAAGAGTGTCTTTGATCACTTTTATTGAATTGAGGTACACGGCCCACGGTTCCCCGTTGATCAGTACAAGTACTGCCTGTGATCAGTTATAATTCCGAAGAATTTCCTTGACAGGGTTTCGCAGCTGGTCTAGCTGTTCTCAAACCGGAATGTCTCAAAGAAAACAACACGGAGTGAGTGAACCAGCGAATTGAGATTCACCGATTGATGAAAAGAGATTTGAAAAACAATCGTGTACTGCTCAATAGAAATTTTTTTTGCAATACAACAAAGGTTTTGATGAAAATCAATTATCAATCATAAACACCTTTTATTTTGAAATATAACTACACAGTCGATGTGCTAAAGAAAAGAGTTTTTAAGCACAACGACCAGTTTTTCAAAGGTATCCGTCAATCCATAACCTGAACCAGGATTGATTCAAAAGATTGAATCGCCACATTGTTTCTGTTTAGTTGTCACATGGTTGATCTATTGGGTAGATCTCACATGCCACCCACCAGGAGCTTGTTTGATGTTGGCTCCAGAAGGCTTTCCATCTTCATTGTGAATATGTTTGCATATCACTCAGATGTTCTGGCAATACCACAAGGATAATGCGTAGGACTCATAAGATATAATCTCTCTTTCCACATTGTGTGAAATAGAGAGTCTTCATTGAAAATGTCCTAAAGAGATTTATATGATGATCTCGCGGCTCTATACTCAGTTGTGCATATTTGGTTCCTATGTCGGAGACTAGGGAGAGGGTCTCCTTCTTCAATATCAACAAACTCTAAGACAAAGTCGATAGATAATGTCGGTTCCCCGTGAGAATGAAACAAGTCCTTTTAAGAGGAACTTGAGTAGCTTGGGAAGTTAGTGCAGTGCGTCACTGGGTCCATGACATCTTGTCTTCAATACCAGTGTTACCTTAGTAACCACCAGTAGCATATGTATTGAACCCGGTTTCTGCCCTAAGGTTGAATAAATGGAGGGCTATTTCTTTTCACCCTTTTTCACATTCAATTCTTTTTCATTCTTCAACCCCTTCAGTGCTTACCGAAACTTCATAACTAGAACCTTGTTGGGTTTATTCCAGTACTAGCTCAGTTTCAGTCCGCACTCTTCCCATATCTCATTTTTCTCCTTTTCTCAATATACCTAAGGACTCTACACTATCAAGTGGTTTTGTCCCTGGGTAGATCCCTCCGGTTCTGGCGGATCATTGGACCTCAACCTAACCTTATCATCCTTATATCACCATGCATAAAGTAAAGTTGGTTGGTCTTTTGATATAGTTCTTCCACCTTGAAATCAATTGAAAACCATTTGAAAATCAATCAAGATACTTGTGATATAAAATCAAAGTATTTTGTATCTTAATTGTTTTGATATTTTAGAAATGCTCCCCCTCAACATATGCATATCATTCCGAAATAGTTTAGCACATGGAGGCAAGAGATCTTTGAAATCGTTAGATTAAGAATGAAAGGTCCAATCTTTTGATTAACATTTTCTAAAATGATCATCATCACTTCCCAATCAATTTGAGTAGATAAAACATTTTGAGGAAGGATGAGGTTTTCAAAAGTTTGCTCCCCCTCAATATGTGCCTCGAAGTTTGAAAGAGTTTTGCTCATATTAGAGGGAACCTGCACTTAGAGACAATTCAATCACGTTTCAATAATTTAAGGTTTAAAGTAGATGCCCCCCCTCAGCATGTGCATGGAAAATATGAAATCGTTTGTCACATCCGGGGAGGAAAACTTGCTAAACACTTATGAACCCATTTATCGAATTATCAGTTTAAATCCAATTTAAATCACAAATTTTCCCCCGATCACAATTATCAAATCATTTGAGATTTGTGATCTCTGTAGATTTAAATTGATTTTGAAAGCTTTTAAGGAGAATTGTGACCTGATTATGAAAAAAAGTTTTAACTGATAAGGATCGGATTTTGAGACTTTAAACTCCATAGATTAAACATGCATGATTATCTTTTGAAAACAATTGTATGACAAATAACCTTTTGATTTAATTGAAATCATTCTCCCCCTCAATCAATGACATCAGCTATTGATTGAGAGATAGATAGTTTTGACTAACGTGAAGTCCGGATGATTTTCAAAAATAGAGTCCGAGTTATTTTTCAAACCAATTAGTTTTCATTAGATAGTAAGTGATAGTTTTATAGAATCAGAGCATGAGATTTGAAACATGAGATAAAGCATGGCTCTGTTCTTTTTCTGAAAAGCGGGTACTACCTGAAATGACAATAAACCATTGTTTCACTTTCTCCCAATATATATATATATATATATATATATATATATATATATATATATATATATATATATATATATATATACATATATATATATATATACATATATATATATATATATATACATATATATATATATATACATATATATATATATATATATACATATATATATATATATATATATATATATATATATTTTTTTTGAAAAATATGTACATTCGAACAACATCTAAAGACCCGTGTCACTCTTTGACTGACAGCAAAAAAGACCGTAGATATATATCGAATCAAGAAAGATATGACAAAAAGACAATATTTTTTGAGATTTTTCGAGTTTTTCAGATTTTTATGGATTTTATGAAAGATTTTATATTTTTCTATTTGCTTTTTGTTGGTTTTGTAATTCTGTATTTTGCTTTTTGAATAAATATATACAAAGAGATGATAGAGTCAATAACCTTTACTCCTCGTCTTCCTGAAGACGTTTGAGCGTTTCTGGTTGAAGGCTTTTCAAGCCAAGTCGTGGAAGAATAAACTCAAAACGTTCTCTTGGAAGAGCTTTGGTGAAGATGTCTGCTAACTGGTATTCTGACTTCACAAAATAGAGTTCCACCACACCGTTTTCTACTTGTTCCCGGATGAAATGAAGTCGAATATCAATGTGTTTTGCTCTTGAATGTTGAACGTTGTTGCATGAGAGAGCAATAGCACTTTTATTATCACAGTACAGAGGGATTTTGTTGAATTCAAAGCCATAGTCAGATAATTGGGATCTCATCCAAAGGATTTGAGCACAACAAGATGACATGGCTATGTATTCAGCCTCTGTAGAGGAAATAGAAGTACTCATTTACTTCTTTGAAGACCAACTCACAAGCTTATCACCCAAAAACTGAGCACCTCCTGACGTACTTCGACGTGTATCTTGACATCCTGCATGATCAGCATCTGCATAGGCTGTTAGTGACATACCGGTGTCCTTCGGGTACCATAGTCCTATATTGATGGTTCCTTGGAGATACCGAAAGACCCGTTTAACCGCTTCAAGGTGCTTTTTAGTAGGCTTAGCCTGATATCTAGCACACATGCACATAGCGAACAAGATGTCTGGTCTACTAACTGTGAGGTACATCAGGGATCCAATCATACTATGATATTTCGTTTGATCTACCATGATCCCTGAGTGGTCCTCATCCAGCTTGGTACGTTCAATCATAGGAGTGTCAACGGTGTCACAAGAAACAAATCCAAATTTCTTTAAAATCTCATTTGCATATTTAGATTGATTTATAAAAATGCCTCCGGGACTTTGTCAAATTTGTAATCCCAAGAAAAATGACATTTGTCCCATCATTGACATTTGAAATTTGGAACCCATTTCATTAGAAAAACGATCACATTCATTAGGGTCAGTCGAGGCAAAGATAATATCATCAACATAAATTTGAATGTGAATTAAATGTTTGCCTGACTTTCTGGTGAACAACGTCGGATCAACTGCTCCCTTGCTGAATCCAGTAGATAGAAGAAACTTTGATAGCGTATCATACCATGCTCTAGGAGCTTGCTTCAAACCGTAAAGGGCCTTTTTCAAGTGATAGACATGAGTAGGATGCTCTGGATTCACAAAACCCTCTGGCTGGCTGACGTAAACCACCTCTTTCAAATCACCATTAAGAAATGCGGTTTTCACATCCATCTGATATACCACCATGTTTTTACTAGCCGCATTAGCCAAGAATATTTTGATAGCTTCGATACGAGCAACAGGAGCAAAAGATTCCTCAAAGTCAATACCTTCTTCTTGACGATATCCTTTAGCCACTAACCTAGCCTTATTTTTTAACACATCACCATGCTCATCAAGCTTCACTTTGAAGATCCACTTTAGAGCAATGATCATAGCACAGTCTGGATCAGGTACTAATTCCCATACATCTAATCGATCAAACTCATGAATTTTTTCTTGCATGGCATTGAACCAGCTGTCTTCATTCATAGCAGTTTTAACGTCTTTAGGTTCGATCTTAGAGAGTACGGAGTTGAAGAAGCACCATAAGGCATCAGTAGCAAGTTGTTTACGAGTGGATACCGGACGAGAAAGGTTTCCAATGATGTTGTCCAATGGGTGATCATGTGTCCATTTTCTAAGGTGTTCATGTGGTTGTTGTTGTGTAACTGAAGTAGCAGAGTCGATGTCTCCTGATGAAGATGGTTCAGATGATGATTCAGGAGCAAATATATTTTCAAATGGAGCATCTTCGGGAGTAGCAAAGGGATTAACTTCATCTTGTGATTCAGAAGCAATTCCATGATGTACACTCGGTGATTGAAGCTTTGTTGAAGAGACAGATTGATCAGCAGCAGGCGCTTCCTGACTTAATGACATAGAAACTGAAGGGTTGACTTCATTAACAAGGATAGAAGCAGCCTCTGATGATGGGATTAACAGATCATTAGCAGTTGGTTCATAGTGTTCATCAAACATTGGATCAAATAGTTTCTTCAAGTCATCTTCTGAAGGAGGTACATAAGGAGTTGCTGGTGAGGAGCCGTGAACAATTGTAGAACTGATGGGACTACATGATGATGCGGGTCCAGAACTGGGTTGTCCTGGAGCCATTGGACCGGTCAGCTCATCGAACGTAACGTGAATTGTTTCCATGATATTTCTGGTTCTTTTGTTGTAGATTCGGTATCCCTTTTTGTTTGGTGCATATCCTACAAATACTCCAATGTCCGCTTTAGGTTTAAGTTTGCCTAAGTCTTGACCCTCATTAGTTGGATAACACAATGCACCAAACACACGAAGGAATGATAAATTAGGTTTTCTATTGTGGACAAGTTCATATGGAGTTTTTCCATGAGCAGTGTGAATTAGGGATCGATTTTGAGTGTAGCATGCAGTGGCAATGGCTTCAGCCCAGAGAAACATTGGAACCTTTGAGTAAATCAGCATTGTTCTTGCGGCTTCCACAAGAGTTCGATTTCGTCTTTCAACTACACCGTTCTGTTGAGGAGTTCTTGGAACACTTCTTTGATGACTGATTCCAACACTTTCATAAAACTCACTAAGTTGTTTATTAACAAACTCAGTTCCATTGTTTGTTTGGATGATTCTGACAGTTTTGTTAAGTCGTACCTGCAGCTGTTTGATAAGTTTGATGATGATATCTGGTGTTTCATCCTTTGTCCTTAAGAACTTAACCCAGGTGAATCGAGAGTAATCATCAACCACAACTAATACATATTTCTTCCCAAAGATATTTTGCACTCTCATGGGTCCACATAAGTCCATGTGAATTGTATGAAGAACTTCTGTAACTGAGTTTGTAGGCTTGGGTTTGTGGGTATATTTCTTGCTTTTTCCCAATTGGCATGCTGAACAAAGATGATCCTTTTCATACTTTAGTCTAGGTAGACCTACAACTAAGTCCTTTCTGGAGAGATCATTAATGGTGCCAAAGTTCAAGTGATTGAGACGACGATGCCATAACCATGACTTTGTTTTCGAAGCCTTTGACAACAAGCAAATTAGAGAAGACATCATCATATCTTCGATAGAGATGGTGTATAGATTCGAACCACGAGTTCCTCTTAAAAGTTCCTTACCATCAAGTTCTCTAACGAAACAAGTATGTTTTCTGAATGCCACTTCTAGATCAGAATCACAGAATTGACCGACAGAAAATAAGTTATGACCAAGACCTTCTACGTAGTATACCCTGGAGATAACACTATCACCGACAACATAATCTCCATAACCCATAATTGCACCAAAATGATCATTCCCGAATCTAACAGTCCTGATGAATTTACTCACGAAGTTCATGAGCCGTGACCGGTCTCCAGTCATATGCTTGGAACAGCCTGAGTCCAGGTACCACAGAACGATTTGAACGATCTGCAGTTGAACACAGACAAGAATGGATAACTGGATAATTGGGATCCCCATGCAAGAATGGGTTCCATTTGGTTAGTAACAGTGATTGGAATACCCACATTAGAAGTAGACACAATGGAATCATCAGAAATAGATACAGTGCTAGTATCCGTATTTGACCTATTCAAAGTATGTTCACTTCTTAAGGGAATAGTTCTACCAGTAGGCATCCATTTTCTAGTGGGCATTGTCTTAGTAAATTGAGGGCATAACTGATTAACTTTATGGCCTAAAGGTATCCATTGATAACATATCTTACTAAATGCTCTTCCTGTGGGTTTCCACTGTTTTCTAACTTTCTTTCGCTTTTGCCTTTTAGCCTTCTTAGCTTTATTTTTAACATTAACAGTTTTAAGTGGGCATTTGACAACATTAGACAAATCATTCATACCACATTCAAGATTAGTAACAGATACCACGCAATCATCATTACATGTTTTGCCAAAATTAGTAGAATTCGCATTAATTACAGTACGCTTAGAGCTAACACTAGAATCAACACGATTCGTTTTATTCAAATTCTCCCTACGGTGATCTTCTACTTTCTTCTAATGCACATTCTTAGCTTGCGAGGTCCTATCATTCCTTGCATTGCCTTGAGACTTTGACCTGCTCGCTTTAATGTCACTGATTACTCCTGTAGAGGGAATGGGAACATTAGTAGGTTTTGCTACTTTTTGCCTTTCCTGTTTTGATGAGCTGGGATGTGAACTATTTGAAGGCACACTGAGGTTCACTTTCTTAATACTGGAGGTGCTGGGATCTGAGCTACTTGAAGGCATACTAAAGTTCACATTCAAAACATTGGGCATTGAATGACTTGCATACTTGGCACTAGGCATAGAACAGGGTATCAAGGGATTGACTTGCTCACCTAGGGATTTAGGGCATATTGTAATTAAGCATTCTAGAAGTTCTTGAGATCATTTGGCATATAAGCATGCATGGCCAATTGCATTATCAAGTGGTTTCTCTAACTTATCCTCTTCTACAATCTCACGGAGACATTCTAGGTTGTCCTTAAGCTATGAGAAATATGTTTGAATAGTAAGTTTGTTATTCCTAAGATGAGAAGGAACATATTTCACAGACAAAGCATATTTATTACATCCGTGCACCTTTGAAGCACCATTCTCCCCATTGGTCATTGGCATTTTCCCTTTTACCTGACTCTTCAGATTCTCAATTTCCTTTTGCAACGAAGTTATTTGTTCATTATTTTTGTTACGAGTGACTTTTATTTACTCAAATAACTCATTGAAATGACGTTTAACCTTTTCATTTTCTTCTTGAAAACTCTCATTTTCCTTTTGTAAAGCATTAACCAAGTTTTGAAGATGAAAGTTTTGAGAATTCCGAGAATCTAAAGGAGGAGGCATTTGGGAGCCAGTCACATTGTTCATTTCACCCTTTAATTGAGAAATTTGGGCTTTCAACTTTCTGATCGTGTTACGATGAGCTTGAATCTGTTCATCACGTTTGTTTAATTCAAAAACTGCATAAAACTCTGGAACATCCGAGGATATCTTGATGTTTGAGGTTTTAACATTTTCTTTGAGATGTTGATATTTTAGTTGTAAATCATAATGTTCAACTTCTAACTTAGAAAAATGTTTTACCAAATTATAGTGATCATCCTGTTTAATTTTCTCACTTAATTTAGAATTTTTGATTTCAAGCTCAATGACACGATTATGAGAGACTTTCAAAGCAATAGATAATTCATGAAATTGAGAAGCAGTAATAGAGCAATTAGTGGCGGTGTAGAACACATCTTGAGAGATACATTCAGACATCAGATTCTCATTTAAGGTATGCAAGTTCTTCCTCTCAATTTCATTATATTTTAATGCTCGCTCATAGTCACTAACCTCAACTATCATTGCATCAAATTCCTTTTCCATTCCTTTAATATCTGAATCCATCCCTTTTTTAAGACTCTCAAATTGATCTTTTAATTGTTTAAAGAAAGGCATGACCTCAGTTAAATAGCATTCTTTTGTTTGCTCAAAACCCCTTTCCCATTCAGTTATCCTAGTGGGTGTGATCCTTTTCTTACAAGTTTTCTCAAAGTCAACAAATAATTGAAATATAACATATTGACTGATTAAGGTCTTGCTTTTAGTGGCAATAGTTCTAGGAACTAAATGCATTGGTATATTTGGAGGATACACAGTCGCTGCAGGCATTTTCCTAAGGGGAGGGTTTGTTTCAACGAGATTTTATGCTTTTTGCTTATCTAAATCCTTTTTCCAGAATACTTGTTTGGGTGTTAACAACGTTTGAGGCTTAAACCTGTTTAAGGAAATCCAATTTTCCTTTTTGTAATCATGGGGTTTGACAATAATCTTATTCTCTTTGCACTTGGGATCGTTAAGCTTCTTATCCATTTTCTCCCTAGATGCATCATTTAATCTTCCATCTTCTTCAGTGCTTCCAGTACATGATGGTTTTTGCCTATGTTTAAGAATCTCATTACCATCATACAATACCTTATGAACAGTTCTAGCCTTTTTAATGACCTCTGGATTTGGTTCCTCAACAAGAGGAATGCTATGCTTATCGCTTAAGACTCTATGCTTAGTGGTCAAGTGAGCAGTCTGAATGGTATTTCCTTGTACGTACAACTTATTTTCAAGCTTGTTTTTCAAAGTTTTTAGATTGGAAAAATCATTCAAAAGTTTTGATTCCTTAGCATTGAATTCTTGCTTAAGCACTTTAATATTATCTTGAAGTTCTTGTTTTTGCTTAGCAGTTTTAGAAAGCTTTTCTTGTAAGGAGTTTAACTCTTGTTTTAATACTTCTTCTCTAAAATTACTTTTTCTAATAATTGTACGCATTTGGTCATCCAACTCCTGCTCACGAGTAGTTAACTCAAACTTAGCACGTTGTTCATAAATGGCAACTCGTTCTTTATAGGCATTTAGTTCAGAGATAACAGAATCATCAGGGGCATATGCAGTGTATTCATTAAAAAATAGTTATCATTGACTGCAGAAGATGCATCCCTTGGTACAATCTCACTTTCACTTTGTTTCACATATTGATCATATGGGACAACATTGATATTACCCATATTTTCAATATCTGACTCAATAGTTTCAGTTGATTGTACTTTGTCATGCATCTTTTGCACATCAGCATCATCGTATAGTTTTAATACCTCAGAAATGATTTTGTCTTTGGATGGACCAGCTTGTGGTGATGAAGAGACTTTAGAAGGGACCATTGGAGAAATGCTAGCCATGAAAATTGTTTGTGCAGTAGGTTCATCATCAACGTCAGAGTCGTATGCATCACAATCAGCGACTTGAAAGGCATTCTGATGATTGTGGCCTATCTCCTGAATTGGCTGCTCATCCACATCTGCATCATATGTCTTGGCATTTCCCTCAGCAAGAAACAACAACTCCTTTTCATCCAAAGCTGCACCATTATCCTGAGCTTGGACAAGCAACATCTTATCCCTGAAGTATTCTGCATTCTGAGGGCATTTTAGTGATGTGCAGTTCCTTGCAATATGTCCCTCATCACCACAGTTGTAACACTTGATCGGCTTTGCTTGTCCCTGATTTCCATTCCTTCCCCTATTCTGATTTGTCACATATCCTCTACCAACTCCACCTCTTCCTTGTTCATACTGCCTTTCTTGAAATGGTTGTACCATAACCTTCCCATCTCTGACAGTGGCTTGATTGTGTGGATTAGATGATGTTCTGAGGTTGTTGTTGGTGTGTGGGAGAGTATTCATGTTTTGACTAACCATGAGAGACAGTTGGTTGATGAAGTTTTCCATGAGTGTGTTAGAGTCTGGAGGCTTATATGATGGATCAGGAATGAGCTTGTAATTACCATTACCAGTGGGTATGACTTGAGAAGCTTTGGTTGTAATCCCAACATTGGTGTAAAATGCTGTTGAATTATTTGATGAACTTGTTTCTCCCTATTTTGATTTGAACTGATTAAGAATCATTTTTTCAAACATGGCATGTCTCTCATTCTGAAGCAGGAAGGCATATAGTTGTTCATAGTTGGTGTTCTTCAAACCTTTGGTTAGCTTCACAGAGGTGACAAACTTGTGCCATTCGGGATTCATGTTGTTCACAAATTTTGAGTTCAACTGAATGTTTGGCATGGTCATTTTGATATTCCTCATATCATTAACAAGCTTGTGGAATCTCACGTAATACTCATATACACTCTCATCTGGTTTCATCTTGAAGTGCTTAAATTCATCATAGAGTTGTGATTCTCTGTCTTCCATAGTTAATTCAGAACCTGAGAGAAGCATCTTGACATTATCCCACACTGCCTTGGCTTTGGTATTGTGATTGATAAGCTTGTAGATATCCTTTGGAAGACCTTGAAGTATGATGTTAGAAGCCATGATATCAGCATCGAATCTCTTTTTCTCCTTATCATTGAGCTCATCATATGTCTTTGGTCTGTCTATTCCATAGATCATTGTTCCATCTGCACCTGTATCAATTAAGTCTCTAGTAGTCTCAATCTGATAAGGTCCTTCATCAATCGATTTGAGAATGTTGACCCCATTTTCCTTTCCAAGACAGTACAATCTGATTCTTTGAGCCCAAGAGTCGTAGTCAGTTCTGTCAAGCATGGGTGGACGAGTATCTGAACCAGCTGCTTGAACATCCTCGACAACAGTGGAGATGATTGTAGGTATGTTGGTAGACATGTTTAAAGATTACACGGGATTTTATAACTCAATGAATAAACCGGGAAATAGATTCTTTCACGGGATTTTACTAAATCAAGAGAAAACCGTATTACACACAAGAGTCAACCAAGTCGCTAAAAACCCTTGAACCAAGTCGCTAAGCACCAAGTTGCTAAGTAATTAGAAGACAAGTCGCTAAGTTCCAAATCGCTACAAATTTTGACAGCAAGTTGCTACGCACCAAATCGCTAAGACTTCAACTCGCTAAGGTCCAAATCGCTAACACAAAGTCAATAAGAAACTTAAGAACAAGTCGCTATCAAAATTGAAAGCAAGTCGCTACCTTACCAAGTCGCTACCCGTAGTGGAGAATCCACTAAGTGTACTGTTTGTCGGCTTGTCTCAAAAGACAAGTCGCTAGGACCAAGTCGCTACCAAAACTCACTACAACTCGCTACCTTTTACTGAAGCAAGTCGCTAGGATGAAATTCACTTCGAGAGCTAAGTCGCTACCAAGAAAAACTTTAAAAACACACTTTTCAATCCAAAACAAGCTCAACCATAGTGATTCAAGCTTACCAAAGCAAACCCCAAGCACATACAATGATTCTAAACACAAAAGTACACCCAAGATTCAAACTTTAACACTAGAAATGAACCAAATGATGCAAAAACCACTATACTTTTTCAAACTCAAAAACCATCTAAAAACCACTAGAAATCCAAGGATATGTACGAGATGATCTAACCATGGCTCTTGATACCATTTGTAACATATTGGATTTCACATACACATCAAATCACTAACATATTAGGCGTACAAGATGATTTCTAGAGAGAGAAAGAGTTAGAGGTTTGGGAACTTTAGTGAGAGAAAGAAAAATCTTATTATGAGCTCCAACTCTCTACCTTGCAAGGTAGAGAGTATTTATAGTCCTTACATAAAACGCCACCTGACGGGCTGTGGATCAGGCATACAGTGGGTAAAGACCCGTCCGTCCTCCACGGTGTTACATAACTAAATACTACTTAATCATAAAATAACTACGACTACGAGCTTTCTAACAATTACATATACTTGAGGTGACCGACACTTTTATACCTGGATTTACTAAATCCTAACACAATCTCCCTGAGATAGCTCAGCGGTACGTGAGTAGTTGTGCTTAGACTTAGCCGAAGCTTAGTGAGGAGTTACACCATACTTGTCATTCAATCCCAAGTGCTGTTCCGCAAGCACTTGGGTAATATATTCTTTTTGATTCATTATTAATAAAGGATATAAACGTTTGAAAATCTCAGTGTGTTTAAGTTTTCATATCTTGTTTAATTGTGATTTTCTTTATACTTACTTCAGTCATGTGTCACTTTTATTCTAAGATTTGTCATTTTACTAATTGTGAAACGGGAACAACACTTGGTCTGCAGGATGGCAAAGCCTGTAGTGCCAAGTGTATTTAGAAAGAAAAGAAACAGTGTTCACAGAAAACCTCTCAAGGTCTTTACCTTGATTTCCATCAAAGTAATACAAGCCACCAATCTGTTTACCAGTCCCCAGAATTTTCCATGCCCTCAAGTCCTGATTTAAGATATAGCAATGAGCCTCATCAAAAGAAATTATCAATTTACTATCCCTGGAAACTTTGTGAACAGACAATAGACTGACACAGTATTCAGGAACAACAAGAACATCATATAGAGTTAAGTAACTTGTTAAAGGCATATTCCCAATTTTAGTGATAAAAGCTTCAGTTCCATTGGGATGAGAAACTTTGATTTTAAGATGAGAAAAATCAACAACATTAACCAGAAACTTATCAGTATATGTCATGTGCTGATTAGCACCAGAATCAATAATGACCCCCTTAGTAACAAGATTAGCATGCAATTGACTATTAGAGCAAAAGAACTTATCAAAGTTATCATTAAAGACTCAGAAAGAATTATAAAAGGTACATGCCATATTGTCATGTACACCATTCCCAGAAACATAATTTTCCTTAATCAAAGAAATAAGGGTAGCCATTTGATCAACTGTGAAGGCAGAAGAAGAACTAGTTCCCACAGAATTATTAGCAACATTTTTTCCTTTAGAATTTTGACCATTTTTCTTTTTACCAAAATCAGCAGAATATCCAATTAGTTTAAAACACCTATCAATAGAGTGACCGTTGAAACCACAATGTTCACAAACAAGAGAAGAGCCCCCAGCAGCTCTTCTGTTATCATTAGGTCTAGGTCCAGAACTAGGTCTAGAAGGATTCCCAGAAGTTTGAGACCTTTGAGAATTACCTTTATCCCCACATTATAAAAGAACACAGAAGACTGGGCCCTTTGAGAGGTACCAGAACTAGAACCAGACACAACAACTCTGTGTGACTCCTCACTAGATATAATAGAAAATGCACCTTTAACATCATGCAAAGGATCTCTAGCCAAAATATTACTTCTAATTTGCATATAAGAGTCATCCAACCCCATCAAAAATTGCATTAACTTCATAAGTTGATTATGTTTTTTAAAGTATTCTGCTGCATGACAAGTGCACCTAGGTAACTTGACAAGAGCATCAAATTGTTTCCACAATGTACTAAGCTTGTTAAAATACTTTGCAATAGATGTTCCATTTTAACTTAAAGAGTTAATTTTGTAATGCAGATTAAATGTGACTGAACCATTAACTCTAGCAAAAGTTTCCTTTAATTCATTCCAAACATCAGAAGCCCTTTTTGAAAAAATTTGTCCCAAATATAGTTCCTCAGTTATAGAGTTAAGATCCAACAAAGAACCACAGCATTGACTCTATCCCATTGCCTCCCCAAGACCTCATCCACATTAGATCTTTTACAAGTACCATCTATAAAGCCAGTCTTATTTTTACCTTCTAATGCCAATAACAAAGCACAAGACCAAACATTATAGTTTTCAGTACCTTTTAGCTTAATAGAGATCACAGTTAAAGATGCAAAATCATTGGGATGTAACTGCAAAGGGTGACTTAAGTCCAATTTACTTATTAAAGTAACATTTTCAACACCAACATCATCATCTTCATGAAGAGATGATGGACCACTCTGCTCAGAATCATGCACAGACATGATGCAGACAAAAAATCAGAACAGACAAACAAACACTCAAAAGGAGAGAAAGAAGTTCCCAGGTTTTCCTTGCCACTCAAGGTGGTAGGTCAAGGGCGCACACAAGTAAACAGCAATATAAAGCACAAACACCAAGAACAGATCACATAATCAATCAAGAACCCCAGTCAAAATTCAAGCAGATCAAGCAAGAAATTTAAAGAGATAAAGAATCAAAGGTGTGAGAGGTGTTACAGTGCTCTCAATCAGCAATATTCGCGGAAGCACACACACTCTGTGTTCTTGATTCACTTAGTCAAGAACCCAGAAGAAACCCCAGAATCAACTCCAAGATCCACAAGAAACAAACCAAAAATTCCAAGAAGCCAGAAAGTACCAGAATTAACTCCAAGATTCACAATCAAACAACCAAGTTCCAAGAACCAAGAAGATAACAGATCTACTCCAAGATCCACAAACCAACTACCGATCTATTGATTAACAACGTTAATCAACCCAGGAGGTCAATGAGAACAAAACCCCCAAATTTTAAGAAACCTTAATTTTTTCAAAAATTAGGCGTTTTTGAAAAAACTTTTAGATCTGTGCAATTAAACACACAGACCAACAATTAACACTGGTTAATTGAATTAATCAAAACCAATTTAAAAAACCCACAAAAATTTTTCCAAACCCTAAAAAAATTTTACGATCAGATATAGAGCAGATGAAGAGCCTGCCTTAATACCATGAACAAATTTTGAAACTAACAACAAACTTGGATCTTTAACCAAGCTTCTTTATTAACATCAACCACAAACCCAGAACAATATCAAGAACTGATCTTAATCAGTTACCATAACTCAACAACCAATCAATGATACTAAAACCAAATCCTCCACTGCTACTCAGGTGAGGATCTATTATCTAAATGATAATAGTTCTATTATAACCAGAATGAAAAGCAATGACTATCAGACCAACAGGGTTTGTGATGTGAGAGAGAATACACAGTTTGGTCCTTAGGGTTATGAGAGAAAAGAGAGAATACTTCTGCTTTTATACTCCAGATACCAACTTCATGCCACTTGATAACTTCAGTCCTCCAACTTTGTACTCTTTGCTAAATAAGCCAACATCCCAAAACAAATATAACTGAAACTTAAACAAGATACAATATTAGTCCCTAACATATAAACACATAATAAGATTACTCTTTCATCAAATATACAAGCTTCATTGTTCGTCGTTCGCTGCGAAGGTGTAATTCCGTTTATTATACCGTGACATTTAAGAAAAAAGTACATACACACACATATATATATATATAGGAAACCACTAGTTAGATGCCAAGCGGACATTTAATTTATAAAATTATTAAAATTGAATTATAAAACAATAGGGGCATTATAGGAATTTTTTACTTTTGATTCTAATAAACAATGTTTTAAAACCTGGTTTGATCCGGCCAGTTGAACCGTGAACCGGCTTGGAAACCGGGCCGGATGTGACCGAGTTTTTGTTTGTTTGAGAACCAGATTGAAATGCTGGTTTTTTGTTTACCTAGTTTGATAAGCCCGGCCAGGTCATGACTTTTATCAAAAAATCTAACAAAAATTCTTTTTCTCCATCAACCTTTATAAGTGTAATTGGCAAGTTGAAGTAAGTATTAGTTAAACTTTTATAAAACAATAAATTAAAGTTATATATTATTCTTAGAAACACAAACTTTTATAGTTTTAATATAAACCATTATAACTTAAATTATATATTGATTATTGTTGCAAATTTTGCTACAATATTTAGTGATCATTCAACACTACATATTAAATATAAAAAAAATATATATACAAGTGTAGAACCGGTTCGACCCGGCAGTTCAACCCATTAAACCGGTGACTAAACCTGGTCGATATAAAAAAAAGGTTTTAAAAAATTGCTAATAAACACAAAACAAGTTGCCCTCATCAAATATTAAAACTTGCTCTCCACTAAAAACGCTCTACCCTCTCGTCTCTCCATCCAATTGTTTCGTATGAAGTGGCAATTCTTTTTGCGGATGATCATTTTTTTGTTCCAAATTGCTTTATGTACTTAATATTGTCTTCTCATGTATTAATGGATCATGGGTTTCCTTGATTCGGCTTATGCTTCAATTCTAATCAATGGGTCTCCAACAAATGAATTCAAAGTTGAAAGGGGACTTAGTCAAGGTGACCCCCTATCTTCATTCCTTTTTATCATAGCCGTTGAAGCTCTAAATGTGGTTGTTTTAGAAGCTAAGAACAAAGGTATATTTCATGGTATTGAGGTTGGGAAAGATGAAGTATGCATATCACATCTCCAATTCGCGGATGATTCATTGATAATAGGTGAATGGTCTCTCAATAATTCAAAAAACTTGTCTAGAATCCTCACATGCTTTCATCTTGCCTCCGGGCTCAAGGTTAACTTTAACAAAAGTAAGCTTCTTGGTGTAGGGGTGACCAACACGGAACTTATATCTCAAGCCTCCACCATTGGTTGTCAACCCTCTCAATTTTATTGTACCTACTTGGGTCTCCCTATTGGTGCTAATATGTCAAGATGTGCAAACTTGTCTCCTCTCATAGAACGTTTCCATAAACGTCTTTCTAAATGGAAATCTAAAATTCTCTCAATTGGTGGACGCTTAACCCTCACCAAATCCGTTCTTGGTAGCCTTGGTGTTTACTACTTCTCCACGTTCAAAGTACCAAAAAATATCATTCAAAAGCTTGAAAGTATTAGGAGAAGATTGTTTTGGGGAGGTTCACCTGACGAAAAGAAAATTGCTTGGGTCTCATGGGAGAAGGTCATCTCGCCTCGAAATCAAGGTGGGCAAGGAATTGGTAGTTTAAAGGTGAGCAATAAATCATTATTGGCTAAATGGTGGTGGTGATTTCACGTCGAGGAATGTGCCCTTTGGGTGAAGATTATACGTTTTATTCACGGTATTCATAGTGGGCTAGCGGATCCTTTCTCCATCAAATATAGATCGAGTCCTTGGTATCAGATTGCTAGACTAAATGACGACTTCCTTAGATATTGTATCAATCTCCACTCTTTATTTATCAAAAAGATCGGCAACGGAGAATCTACTCATTTTTGAACTGATACTTGGTTGGGTGGTGGTCCTTTAAGTGTTACTTTTCCTCGTCTCTTTAGGCTAGAAAGAAACAAAAATTTCCTTGTAAGTGATCGATCCCCTGTTTCTTATGTGTCGCCCTATTCTGATTCATCTTCTATTGGTCCCTCTATTTCTTTTGATCAAGCCAATACCATTAACCTTATAAGCCCATTATCACCAAATGGTCATTCTTTTCATTGGGCCTGGACAAGACGCATAAGGTCAATAAATGAAAAGACAAAGCTCATTGAGTTAATTAACCTGTTGCCACTATACATCTATCAAGTTCCCAAGATACTTGGAAATATTGCTTAAATGGACTAAATGAACTTTTAGTCACTTCTTTACGTCGTCACATCTTTAAACAGTCCCAAAGTTTGCCTTCATCCAACTTCAAATGGAACAATCTTCTACCATCAAAGGTAAACATCACTTCATGGAGAATTTCAATAAAAAGATTGCCAACTCGCATCAACTTAGATAAAAGAAATGTGGTCTTGGATTCACTAAGATGTCCTATTTGTGATGATGCTTTAGAATCGGAACAACACGTCTTTGTTTCTCGCAACCTTGCTGTTAAGATTTGGAAGGATGTTCTTAATTGGTGGAATATTAAAAACGTTGTTGTCTCTACCCTTGATGATGCAACCAATCTTGTTGGAAAAGTGACCATTAAAGCTTCACACCTCAAGTTTTCTTATGTGGTGGTCCAAACTACATTGTGGCTCCTTTGGAGGTATCGTAATGAATTCGTTTTCTCAGCTAAAAGACCCAAGATTGAACTCCTCCTAAATGATGTAAAGTTCTTTTCATTTACCTGGATTACGAGTAGGCATAAGAATATTTCCATTAATTTGATTGAGTGGTTCGCAAACCCTTGTAACGCTCTTCCAACCACATTGTTATTGATTCTTAGTGCCAAGTTTCTTGCTAGGCTATCTAATACATCTGTTGTTCAAAAAAAATGCTTGTAACCAACGTATCCATGATGTTTTTTTATATATAAATTTGCATGTTTGTGAATTGAAAGAAAAAAAAATGGATATGGTATTCTCATTCAAAATTGAAAATTTATTACGTAAGAAGTGCTTAAGTTTACTTTTAATGTATCACTGATGTTTTTTTATATAAATTTGTATTTGTTTTGTATGTTTGTGAATTGTCATCATTCTATTTGTGAAATTTTGTTCTGGATGTCGATCAAATTTGTACACTTGTGAATGTCAATAGGTTCCGATAGTATGTATCGATATTCGCTTGGTTGTGTATGTTATATTGTTTATTACGTTAGCTTTTTCAGTATGTGAATAATATTATGATTGTAAATTTATGTGGTCTGTCTGTTTATATTAATAAAAGTAGCATAGTGTAGAAAAACAGATTCTATTGATATCAAAACACTTTTATTACTCACAATCAAAATATTAAAATCACTAGAAACTGTTCTCAAACAGTTAATCAACAAGACAACAATATACTTGATCTTAATCAAGTATAAACAAAAACAGAAACAAGTGTTTTGATCAAGAGAATAAAGAACACAAAATAGGGTTACAAAGAGAGTAGATTGGTTTATTATTGAGAGAGATTGAGAGAGAAATCAGAGATGAATAATAATATATATCTTTGTCTTTTCTCTTTATATAGCAGCTACACCGACACTACTTTAGTTGAACAGATTAGAACCTCCATCTTTGACAAAGTTTCTAATGAGCTCCCAAAGTATAACTTCAGCTCCACAAAGGCTATTATAATTCCACTTTAAGTCCCTCATGAATCTCTAATCTTCAATATGAAATAAAACTTCAATAATCTAACTCCTCAGCTGTGACAACCCGTACTTTCAGGTCATTTCTCGGCACAGTTCATGTCTTATTATTTCAACATTTTTAGTAAACTTGGTTTACTTGTTTCAAATTCGCGTAACCTTGGAGGTTTAGCGGCGAATTCATGATCATGACATCACGTACATTTCATATGGACTATGATTAGTCTACATTTCATTGACATCATGTGCATCTCATTAATTCATTCACGACATTTCATTTCACCTTCAACGCGTAATTTTTATGTTTAATAATCTTTATCGCGTGAGTTTTTATTTTGTATATTTAATCCATTACTTTCAAAAATGATCCCGAGGTATTTTTAAACTTACATTTAGTTCATAAAAACTATATTTTTAGTTTTCCTAGTGTTTCAAATTTATTTGGTATTTTAATCGTTAAAGTTTAATTATTACGTCGTTTTCTTAAAAATTTGACGATAATTATTTTATCACTCAATTTTCACAAGGAAAGTATTTTTACAATTTTTATTAACTCATTACAATCTATTTTGACCTAATAAAAACTTACTTGTACCAAAAAGTCACAATTATATACAATTTACTTACCTTTTCTTTACAACTTATACAAATTATACACAAAAATTATACAAGTAATACATTTAAAAAAAAAATATATATATTGAAGAGACAACCCTCCCCAAAAACCGGCCAAGGGGAGGGTGTGTCATAAATGTTGGTATGGTTCATGTCTAATAATTCATTCTTACTACAAAAAGTCTTGCACTCAAAGTTATTTCTCACACATTACATTTTATCAAGGTGTTAAAAATTTTAATTCTCTCTTCTTCTTTGGCTTCAAGAACCGGCCACTCATCATAGGTGCCAAGGGATCAAAGTTTTCAAGCACAAGTGTTTTTACAACCTAGATTATATCCTTTATATGGTTTTGAAATAAAAACCAAGGATATTTAAGTTAATCCTTGTTACCTACACCTCATCACTATCACTTGTAAGCTTGTTTTTATCATTTTCAAGTTTCCTTGTCATTTTCATATGTTTCTTTTCATTTTTGGAGCTTATATGCATGTTATGTGATTTATACCATTTTCTTATGATTTATTGAGTTATATAAATATATTGGTCATCCTATAAATATTCCCATGGTAATCTTTGGTCTTGATGGTGATTAGGAACCCATGACACCCTAAGAAGGTGTATGGTAGGATTAGATTAGTTTTGGAGTTGATTTGAAGGGATTAGAATAGGTTTTGTCCGAGAAAAACTATTTTCGTAAACTATATTTTACGTTCTGTCCTTAAATCGAATTTCTGGAAAAACCTACTGTTGGTACGACATTTTGGCCTTGATATTTAGAAAATATGCTTTAAAACGAATCCGTGGCCTTTTGAACGGATAAAAACGGAGTTATAACGAAGCCGTGGTGAATTTTTAAAGTTTGACGACGAAACGTATATTTTCAGAAAATTTCAGCTTGCTGTTTTTAGTAATTTCGAGTCAAAAACGAGCCTTAAGCTTCACAAATTATTTCGACTAGTCAAAAATATATTAGTTTACTTCGATACGAAGCTAAGGACATATATTTCGTAGAAAACGGATTTAAAACGACAAATATATGCACGTTTTCATAAAGTTGCCGTAAATATTATTTTCTGAAAAACTATATTATTTTTACGTTACAAGTATTTTATTAGCTGTAAGGGCTATGTTTGCGGCAGTTTTTAGCCATGATGTGAAACTTTTTATAACGAAGTGTCTTCTAGTAAAATCAAGTTCATCGGCCATATTTTTCAAAACAAAAAGCCGTTTGTCAAGCGGAGTTATGGTAAATTATTTACGGATGTTCAAACATTGGCCGAAACTTATTTTCTGCACACAATTAGCAAAAACCACCATCTTTAGCCTTTGATATCTTTATGATCGAGACCTTTTGAACGAAAACTCCTGAACTGAAACTTTTAGATATCGATACAAACTTTCCAAAACCGTCGAGTTCGTTCTCTAACGATCGACGTACACCATTTTACGACTACTTTTCCGGAGTCATTTTTGTTAATTTCATGATTTTTCCGACGACATTGTTTTGCGACGAAAAGTAGTAATTTCACCAAAAATCATTATAAAACTCTTATAGGATGACATTTTGACGTAAAAACATGTAAAGTCATTTTTGAAGGGTCAAGACGTCAAAAGAGTATTTTTCGTCGACGAGTAATATTTTCAAAACCCGTAAATGGTATAAATAACATACGAAGTGCATGCATAACATTACATTGCAACTCATGACATATCATATCATTGATAATAGGTCCCGGTTGACGCTTTACATTAAACCTCAGTGTACTCACTTTTGCCGTATTCCAGTTTATCCAAGTGAGTTTTCATAGCCCCGTTTTACATGCTTTCGTTTATTTTCAAACCCACGGGGGAGAATACATTGCACTACATTTTTTTTTGTACGATACCAAGTATGTTAAATTCAATTACATTGCTTAAGTTACCGCATTTGCCAATTTGAAAGTCCCCATTACTTGAACATGAACCGTTAATCTTTGAAGCGAGGATGAGTGGATAGATCTATCGAGGGTGACGCCTCCATCCGGGTTGGTGAATCCCAACCAGGCAAACGGATGCATTTCATTTGATGGTATTACGGAGTTGTCTGGCAAACACTCTGCAGGGGCATACATTATTGAACAGTCTAGTTTCGGGGTCATGGGCTTAGAGCAATTGTAACATTATTTTTACGTGACTGGATTGTCATGCATAGTCTATACTTGTGTAGTCGTATAAAACATTTACATAAACCTATGATTTCTCACCAACATTATTGTTGACCGTTTTTAGCAATGTATTTTCAGGTAACTGAGGCATTCGCATCATGACATGGTTTAGGGACCTATATTTTGAGTCGCGGCGTCGACTTACATTATGTACATTATGGCACTTTATTTCAAAACATCGTTTGGATTTGTAACATGGATGTATTTCCGCAAACTTTGTAAACCTTTTGGGACCGATGTTGTACTCTGATTGTTTTTATGAAATATCCAACGATGTGTTTTTAAAACGACACTTTAGGTCGTTCAATATAAATGTGATGTGGTGCTATGACAGTCAATGCCCCCAGGAATTCCATTCCGCTGCAAAACAGGTAAATTGGGGGTGTGACAGATTGGTACCAGAGCTACAGTTATAGAGAACTAGGTTGCATCTTTGACCCTAGACTATAGCTACATTATCATAGCATCTCATCATTTCATCATAGTACATGTTCATTGTTATCATGCGGATTCACTTACACTTTATTCGAGATTATTTACTTTTATTTCACATCGGTTGTCACAGACATGTCTTCAGATTCTCACCCTATCACCATATCATCGGACTCTAGCTCGGATGATGTTCCGGCTAACCTTATCATGGATGATGATTCATCACATTCCACTGAGATTGTATCTTCTATTGGATCCACTGCAGCCTTCCCACTGATCATGACCGACACTGAGACCGAACCCTTCGAGGAGGGTGAAGTCGCACCCACACCTCACATTAGCCCAGCTCATAACCCGTTGCTCGCACCATCACCACTACCATCACCACTGCTAGCACCATCATCACCGTCATCATCATATTTTCTTAGGGATCCTGTACCCGCATCGGACTTGCCGCCCAAAAAGCGTGCACGTTTCGATATCCCTACACCACCATCGGCTGAGCCCGAGCCACCCGCTAGATTTGAGTTAGGCGAGAGTTCTAGGGCAGCTGCTGCACGTCAGCCTTCTACAGTGGCACTAGGAGCCCGCATTGATGCTCAGCAGACTCAGATTGATAGTTTGACGCGACAGTTGGAGGAGTTGTCGGTTGATAGGATTGAGCCCATAGCTGAGGAGGTTGAGGGTTTGATATTAGGCAGGGTTTGTATTGACTTAGATTTTCAGAGTCTCCAGCATAGACAGATTGAGGATAGAGAGCACATCACAGAGTTGAGGCAGGAGATGCCCGAGCTGTTTGACCGAGCCGAGATGACTCAGGATGAGTTACAGAGTCAGTCACAGGAGTTAGCTTTAGCCCGTGAGCGTATTGTTACATTGCAGGGTCAGATGGATGAGATGAGGAGTTTGATTGATAGTTTGGTTATTCAGGTTCGCGATCTTCAGGATAGGGCAGGCGGAGCACCATGAGGTGCCTTATGTAGACTTTTGTCATTGTATAGTTTTGACCATTAGTATCCTAGTCACAAGGTGTGTGACGTAGTTTAAAGAACTTGTTGTATTTTGGTTGTTGTACAAACAAATGTATCAAGTAGTGACTCTACTATGTAGGAATGGTTATTATTATCTATGATATCGGTCCATGTAGGCCGAAATTTTCATGTATATTATCCACGTGTGTTGTGATTATATTGTGATATTTCGTTATTGTTCCGTTGTGATTCCATTTATCTTTATGCATGTTGTGGTTGTGGATATATTTGTATGATGGTTGTTTCTACTTACGAGTTCTCATGATTGTTTCATCTTATGATTTTGAAGAGTTATGGCACCGAAGAAAGCAACAGTTGAAATGACCCAGGCAGCAATTCAGAAGTTAGTGAACGATAGCATTGCTAATGCTTTAAGAGTCGAAAGGGAAACAGTGGCTGCTGCTGCTGCTGAGGCTGCGGCTGCTGCTGAAGCCGCGAGGCTAGCTACTGCAACTGGTAATGCCGGAGGATCGGGGGTTAAGAAATGCTCGTACAAAGATTTCAAAAGTGGTGAACCCACTAAGTTTCGAGGTACCGAGGGAGCAACAGCAATGGTTCGATGGTTTGAAAAATTGGAATCGGTATTCTTGCTTTGTAACTGTCCGGATGACAGTAAGGTCAAATTTGCTACGAGTACTTTGCTCGATGGAGCGTTGTCATGGTGGAATTCATACGCGCAACCGATTGGTATGGAGAATGCTTTTAAGCTTACGTGGGAGGAATTTAAGAGCTTGGTGACTAAGAAGTTTTGTCCTCGAACAGAAATCAAAAAGTTGGAGACGGAGTTCTATGAATTGGTTACTATTGGCTATGACATTGACACATACATTCGGAGATTCCAGGAATTAGCCGCATTATGCCCGTCGATGGTATCGGATAATGAAAAGTTGCTAGAGGCTTTTATTGGAGGACTTCCCGAAGTGATTCAAGGAGATGTGACGTCGTTCGATCCACAAACAATCGAGGAAGCTATTCGAGTTACTCAGAAATTGATGGCACAAGTGGTGAAGCGAGGCAAGTACACCACCACTAACCGAAACAACAACAACAACCCCAACAACCGTTTCAACAACAATAACCGAGGCAACTACAACAACAATAACAAGCGCAAGTGGGATAACACAAGGGGTAGGAATGCTACTCAACAACCACCCAAAAGGCAAGAGGTTGCTAAGGTTTATGTCGCGGGTCAAAAGGAAGGAAAAGGGTATTCGGGGGTTTTGCCGAAGTGTAATAAGTGTTTGAGTCACCACAATCCGGGTCGATGTCCTGATCCGTGTGAGAATTGCAAGAAAGTTGGTCACCGTACTAGGGATTGCACGGCACCAAAAGTTACATGTTTTGGTTGCGGGGAACCTGGACACTACAAGAGGGATTGCAAGAAGGGAAAGAATCAAGCAAATCCGAATCAAGGAGGTATGGCTCAAGGAAGGGTTTATGTTATTGGAGGCGGAGAAGATAGGGAGGACCCGAATGTCATTACGGGTACGTTCCTTCTCAATAATCGTTACGCTTCAGTTTTATTTGATTCGGGTGCCGATAAAAGTTTTGTGTCTACTGCATTTGCACCTTTGCTCAACATTAAACCAACTACACTAGACATATCATACAACGTCGAATTAGCTAATGGTAGCGTAGTTTGCACCAACACCATTGTTCGCGGTTGCACATTCAATTTTCTTAATCATCCCTTCAACATAGACCTCATGCCCGTAGAGCTTGGTAGTTTTGACGTTGTCATTGGCATGGATTGGTTATCTAAGCATCGCGCAAAGATCATTTGTGATGAGAAAGTTGTTCATCTTCCCTACAATGGCGAAACTTTGATTATTCGTGGGGAACGAAGTGGAACTCGAATTAGTATCATATCGAGTATCAAAACGGAGAAGTACATTAAGAAAGGTTGTCTTGCCTTCTTAGCCCATGTAACCGAGAAAAAGTCGGAAGAGAAGCGACTTGAAGATGTTCCTATTGTCCGTGAATTTTCTGAAGTATTTCCCGAGGATTTACCGGGACTTCCACCGGCACGACAAGTAGAGTTTCAAATTGACTTAGTGCCCGGAGCTGCACCGATTGCGCGAGCACCGTACCGTCTAGCGCCATTCGAAATGCAAGAGTTGTCTAATCAATTGCAAGAGCTTCTAGACAAAGGATTCATTAGGCCGAGTTCTTCGCCTTGGGGAGCACCGGTTTTGTTTGTGAAGAAGAAGGATGGATCCTTCCGAATGTGCATAGATTATCGAGAATTGAACAAGTTAACGGTGAAGAATCGTTACCCACTCCCCAGAATTGATGACTTGTTCGATCAGTTGCAAGGTTCAAGTATTTATTCCAAGATTGATCTTCGTTCGGGTTATCATCAGCTTCGAGTTCGGGAAGAGGATATTCCGAAAACAGCGTTTAGGACACGTTACGGTCATTACGAGTTTCAAGTGATGCCTTTTGGATTGACTAATGCACCGGCGGTATTCATGGATCTCATGAATAGAGTTTGTAAGCCGTATTTGGACAAGTTTGTTATTGTGTTCATCGACGACATATTAATCTACTCCAAGAGCAAAGAAGAGCATGAAGAGCACTTAAGGACGATTTTAAGGCTACTCAAGAATGAGAAGTTGTATGCCAAGTTTTCGAAGTGTGATTTTTGGAACCACAAAGTGCAATTTCTTGGTCACATCATTGATAGTCAAGGACTACAAGTTGATCCCGCAAAGATTGAAGCCGTGAAAGATTGGGCTACTCCAACGAATCCTACGGAAATTCGACAATTTCTAGGACTAGCCGGGTATTACCGAAGGTTCATCGAAGGTTTTTCAAAGATAGCAAGACCTTTGACCAAGTTGACACAGAAAAACAAGAAGTACGAGTGGGGAAAGAAACAAGAAACTGCTTTTCAGTTGTTGAAGCAAAAGCTTTGCAGTGCGCCGATTTTGGCACTACCCGAAGGCATTGAGAACTTTGTTGTATATTGCAACGCTTCGCATAAAGGACTTGGGGCTGTTTTAATGCAAAATGAGAAGGTGATTGCGTATGCTTCTCGACAACTTAAGACTCATGAGAAGAACTACACCACTCATGATCTCGAGTTAGGAGCCGTAGTTTTTGCGCTCAAGATTTGGAGACACTACCTCTACGGTACAAAGTGCACAGTGTTTACCGACCACAAGAGTTTGCAATATATTCTTGATCAAAAGGAACTTAACATGAGGCAACGTCGTTGGTTGGAATTACTCAGCGACTATGATTGTGAAATCAAGTACCACCCGGGAAAAGCCAATGTTGTGGCTGATGCTCTTAGTCGGAAAGAGAGGCCTAAACCTTTAAGAGTTCAATCATTGTGAATGACGATTATTTCTCCTTTACCATCAAAAATCCATGAAGCACAAGTCGAAGCACTTAAGGAGGAGAATCGACCAAGTGAAAAGCTTTATGGCATGCCCGAAAGCGCAAATGGTTTTGTGAAGAGAGCAGATGGAGTACTATGTTTCAAGGATAGAATGTGGGTTCCATTGTATGGCGGAATACGGGAATTGATTATGCATGAGTCGCATAAGTCAAAGTATTCTATTCATCCAGGATCGGATAAGATGTATCAAGATCTTAAGAAGCTTTATTGGTGGCCGAACATGAAAGCGGAGATTGCCACGTACGTTAGCAAATGTCTTACCTGTGCTAAGGTAAAAGTCGAATATCAGAAGCCTTCAGGTTTGCTCCAACAGCCGGAAATTCCTCAATGGAAATGGGAACGCATTACAATGGACTTTGTTACGAAACTTCCTAAGACATCGGGAGGTTACGACGCTATTTGGGTAATTGTTGATCGCCTTACCAAGTCAGCTCATTTCATACCGATTAGAGAGACTTATTCCATGGAGCAACTCACTAGACTTTATGTCAAGGAAATAGTCTCGAGGCACGGAGCACCAATTTCTATCATTTCCGACAGAGATAGTAGATTCACTTCAAACTTTTGGAATTCATTGCAAGATTCATTCGGAACCAGATTAGAGATGAGCACCGCATATCACCCACAAACCGACGGTCAAAGTGAAAGGACCATTCAAACATTAGAAGACATGCTGAGGGCATGTGTAATTGATTTTGGAAATGGTTGGGCTAACCATTTGCCATTGATTGAATTCTCGTACAACAATAGTTATCACACCAGTATCAAGATGGCACCATTCGAGGCACTCTATGGTCGTAAGTGCCGATCACCTGTTTGTTGGGCCGAGGTCGGAGACGCACAACTTACTGGCCCAGAAATGGTTCGGGAAACCACTGAAAAGATCGTTCAAATTCGTGATAGACTTAGAACTGCCAGGAGTCGACAGAAAAGTTATGCGGATGTTAGACGCAAGGATTTGGAATTTCAAGTGGGTGACAAAGTTATGTTGAAAGTATCGCCTTGGAAGGGCGTGGTACGTTTTGGAAAACGTGGAAAATTGAACCCGAGATACATTGGACCATTCAAGATTTTGAGCAGAGTTGGTCCGGTAGCATATCGACTTGATCTTCCGCCAGAACTTAGTCATGTGCACAAGACGTTTCACGTTTCAAACTTGAAGAAGTGTCTTTCAGACGAATCGCTCGTTATTCCATTGGACGAAGTTCAGCTTGACGACAAACTCAATTTTGTGGAAGAACCTGTAGAAATCATGGACCGCGAGGTCAAGCAATTGAAACAGAGTCGTATTCCTATTGTGAAAGTTCGTTGGAATTCTCGACGAGGTCCTGAGTTTACTTGGGAACGGGAAGACCAGATGCGACGCAAGTATCCTCATCTTTTCGCCGACACCGTTACACCTAACAACGATTGAATTCAGGGACTGAATTCCTTTTTGGATGGGCGAATGTGACAACCCGTACTTTCAGGTCATTTCTCGGCACAGTTCATGTCTTATTATTTCAACATTTTTAGTAAACTTGGTTTACTTGTTTCAAATTCGCGTAACCTTGGAGGTTTAGCGGCGAATTCATGATCATGACATCACGTACATTTCATATGGACTATGATTAGTCTACATTTCATTGACATCATGTGCATCTCATTAATTCATTCACGACATTTCATTTCACCTTCAACGCGTAATTTTTATGTTTAATAATCTTTATCGCGTGAGTTTTTATTTTGTATATTTAATCCATTACTTTCAAAAATGATCCCGAGGTATTTTTAAACTTACATTTAGTTCATAAAAACTATATTTTTAGTTTTCCTAGTGTTTCAAATTTATTTGGTATTTTAATCGTTAAAGTTTAATTATTACGTCGTTTTCTTAAAAATTTGACGATAATTATTTTATCACTCAATTTTCACAAGGAAAGTATTTTTACAATTTTTATTAACTCATTACAATCTATTTTGACCTAATAAAAACTTACTTGTACCAAAAAGTCACAATTATATACAATTTACTTACCTTTTCTTTACAACTTATACAAATTATACACAAAAATTATACAAGTAATACATTTAAAAAAAATATATATATATTGAAGAGACAACCCTCCCCAAAAACCGGCCAAGGGGAGGGTGTGTCATAAATGTTGGTATGGTTCATGTCTAATAATTCATTCTTACTACAAAAAGTCTTGCACTCAAAGTTATTTCTCACACATTACATTTTATCAAGGTGTTAAAAATTTTAATTCTCTCTTCTTCTTTGGCTTCAAGAACCGGCCACTCATCATAGGTGCCAAGGGATCAAAGTTTTCAAGCACAAGTGTTTTTACAACCTAGATTATATCCTTTATATGGTTTTGAAATAAAAACCAAGGATATTTAAGTTAATCCTTGTTACCTACACCTCATCACTATCACTTGTAAGCTTGTTTTTATCATTTTCAAGTTTCCTTGTCATTTTCATATGTTTCTTTTCATTTTTGGAGCTTATATGCATGTTATGTGAGTTATACCATTTTCTTATGATTTATTGAGTTATATAAATATATTGGTCATCCTATAAATATTCCCATGGTAATCTTTGGTCTTGATGGTGATTAGGAACCCATAACACCCTAAGAAGGTGTATGGTAGGATTAGATTAGTTTTGGAGTTGATTTGAAGGGATTAGAATAGGTTTTGTCCGAGAAAAACTATTTTCGTAAACTATATTTTACGTTCTGTCCTTAAATCGAATTTCTGGAAAAACCTACTGTTGGTACGACATTTTGGCCTTGATATTTAGAAAATATGCTTTAAAACGAATCCGTGGCCTTTTGAACGGATAAAAACGGAGTTATAACGAAGCCGTGGTGAATTTTTAAAGTTTGACGACGAAACGTATATTTTCAGAAAATTTCAGCTTGCTGTTTTTAGTAATTTCGAGTCAAAAACGAGCCTTAAGCTTCACAAATTATTTCGACTAGTCAAAAATATATTAGTTTACTTCGATACGAAGCTAAGGACATATATTTCGTAGAAAACGGATTTAAAACGACAAATATATGCACGTTTTCATAAAGTTGCCGTAAATATTATTTTCTGAAAAACTATATTATTTTTACGTTACAAGTATTTTATTAGCTGTAAGGGCTATGTTTGCGGCAGTTTTTAGCCATGATGTGAAACTTTTTATAACGAAGTGTCTTCTAGTAAAATCAAGTTCATCGGCCATATTTTTCAAAACAAAAAGCCGTTTGTCAAGCGGAGTTATGGTAAATTATTTACGGATGTTCAAACATTGGCCGAAACTTATTTTCTGCACACAATTAGCAAAAACCACCATCTTTAGCCTTTGATATCTTTATGATCGAGACCTTTTGAACGAAAACTCCTGAACTGAAACTTTTAGATATCGATACAAACTTTCCAAAACCGTCGAGTTCGTTCTCTAACGATCGACGTACACCATTTTACGACTACTTTTCCGGAGTCATTTTTGTTAATTTCATGATTTTTCCGACGACATTGTTTTGCGACGAAAAGTAGTAATTTCACCAAAAATCATTATAAAACTCTTATAGGATGACATTTTGACGTAAAAACATGTAAAGTCATTTTTGAAGGGTCAAGACGTCAAAAGAGTATTTTTCGTCGACGAGTAATATTTTCAAAACCCGTAAATGGTATAAATAACATACGAAGTGCATGCATAACATTACATTGCAACTCATGACATATCATATCATTGATAATAGGTCCCGGTTGACGCTTTACATTAAACCTCAGTGTACTCACTTTTGCCGTATTCCAGTTTATCCAAGTGAGTTTTCATAGCCCCGTTTTACATGCTTTCGTTTATTTTCAAACCCACGGGGGAGAATACATTGCACTACATTTTTTTTTGTACGATACCAAGTATGTTAAATTCAATTACATTGCTTAAGTTACCGCATTTGCCAATTTGAAAGTCCCCATTACTTGAACATGAACCGTTAATCTTTGAAGCGAGGATGAGTGGATAGATCTATCGAGGGTGACGCCTCCATCCGGGTTGGTGAATCCCAACCAGGCAAACGGATGCATTTCATTTGATGGTATTACGGAGTTGTCTGGCAAACACTCTGCAGGGGCATACATTATTGAACAGTCTAGTTTCGGGGTCATGGGCTTAGAGCAATTGTAACATTATTTTTACGTGACTGGATTGTCATGCATAGTCTATACTTGTGTAGTCGTATAAAACATTTACATAAACCTATGATTTCTCACCAACATTATTGTTGACCGTTTTTAGCAATGTATTTTCAGGTAACTGAGGCATTCGCATCATGACATGGTTTAGGGACCTATATTTTGAGTCGCGGCGTCGACTTACATTATGTACATTATGGCACTTTATTTCAAAACATCGTTTGGATTTGTAACATGGATGTATTTCCGCAAACTTTGTAAACCTTTTGGGACCGATGTTGTACTCTGATTGTTTTTATGAAATATCCAACGATGTGTTTTTAAAACGACACTTTAGGTCGTTCAATATAACTGTGATGTGGTGCTATGACAGTCAATGCCCCCAGGAATTCCATTCCGCTGCAAAACAGGTAAATTGGGGGTGTGACATCAGCTTATATCATCTAAATGAGCTCAAACCACTTATTCTGCAAACATAAAAACCAACATTGAAGATATATCAGATACAGAATAAGCACTAAATTATTATTCTCAACATCCTCCCTTAATCTGATATCTGATATATGTCAAACATGTTAAGATTCTTAACCAAAAAATTATGTTGTAATGTATCCAACCCTTTTGTAAAGATATTTTCAATTTGATTTGCAGAATCTACTTTAACAGTTTTGACAACACCATTTAAAAAAATTTCTCTAACAAAATGCAAGTCAATCTCAAGGTGTTTGGTCCTTTCATGAAAAACAGGGTTGGCAGCTATTTTTGTAACACCCCAACCCGACAAGGGTCCGAATGCCACATTATGGAGTCATATCAGAACATACTAAACAAAATGCAAACGGAAGTCTCTATTTAAAATCATGAAAATCATCAAAACATAAGTCATTCAAAAGTTCCAAAGCGTAACCAATAACATGGTCCAAAATACTGAATGAAAGATAGTTTAAAATGCCAAAGGTCCAACAATAGGGTTCACTAGGGTAGGTCTTCCACTCCTACTCTCGAAATCCCATATCCCTGCTCCCGGCTAAAAACCTGCCACATGGAAAAGAAACGCGGCTGAGCTAACGCTCAGTGAACAGATATAAACAAATATATATATATATATATATATATCTATATATATATATATATATATATATATATATATATATATATATATATATATATATATATATATATAAACGATAATCAAATCAGAATCAAATACGCAAAGTTGTAACCAATATTATAACAAAGGGAAGTCCAACTGAAGAATAAGCATGGTAATCCTAAGAAAAGTCAAAGTAGTCAGATGAACTGAATATAAGAGAGAGAACATGGTAGTCAAACGAATCACATACGAATACTGAATCAACAAATAGTCAACCGAATAGCTGAACGAATAAGGCATAGCAACGAATAAATCAGAATATCATATAATCATATAATAGCCAGAACCAGAATTGTTGCCACGAGCGCCTATACTAAAGGAGATACTCCAATAGCCAAATCTACAAATCATATATCATAACCAATATCATATCCAATCCGTCAAATCATATTAAAGTGTACATGGGTAGCTAGCCCAAATGTACCAAATTGTGAGGGGGTGTATTGCACACACGCACCACATCACCAAAACTGAACTGAGTACCTAGGATGCATCCATACACTCCCTGCAAAACAAATCAAATATACATATGTCAGTACGAGACTGTACATACGTATTCAAAATGGCCAAGTGCACACATATCATAATCATATCAAAAGGGAATGTCGAGGACTAATCACACCGCCCCAGATAGTGTCATGCCATTAGTGCATCAATGACATGGCCATGGTACCTCCATGGCTAGTTAGCTCGGGCAACCAAACAAAACAAATCATATCATATCAAACCGATCATATAATGGAATCATATTAATAAGGGATCTCAAACGGACAATCATATCCAACGAATAAATAATCGAATATCAAATCAGAGGGTCATAGCAAACGAATCATATCAAATCAAGTAAGGAGAATACGAAACGGATATCAAAATAGACAAGAGTCATGAGAGAAAAGATGTGTCATTACTGAAATGACGGAATATTTGTACCTTATGCAAAGCAAGCAAAAATAATCAGGAAGCACACAGAAACTGAAGCTACTCCTTCTTCACACGATCTACATAAATTAATGATCACGCATTATTTAATGCCTGTAATTAATCAGATTATTCATTGGGTTCCTCTCTATTTTTAGAAACTTTTCATTTTTTGTAACGTTCCAATTTTAGTAAGTTTCCCGAATTTAATAACTTTCTGAATTACAATGACAATTTATTAAACTTAAAGCTTAATATTATTAATATTATTATTTAGAGTTGATTGTAATTATTTTCCAAAAATTAGGGCCTAATATGTTATTTAGCAAAGTATAGGGTTTAAATGTCAAAACCACCAAAGTTTAGGGTTAAAGATTGTAAATTCAAATTACTAATAGTATTCTTGAATACATGATATAGAATTTATGCATGCATGACTCAAATTCCCTTCAACCCAAACGTAGCATGTAGCACATGTTATAACCTTGTCGGACCCGGAAAATGTAACGCACTCGAACCTCGAAACCATACCGAGACTCAACTAGACGAAACCCCATCTCGGGATTACTATGCATGTCGAGACCAACTGCTATCATGCATGCGACAATCACATTTGACTCATACCAAAATCATATACTCTTAACCCGATTCATATTATACACGCATCATACAACACGACTCGAGCCCAAAGTCATACACGAATCACACACCTAATGACTAACCCCCGGCTCTACTCACCCGAGCCACTTTCAAAATATAAAAAGACCCAACCGTTAATCCCGCGATTAGCTTCGAACTCACCCCTACAAGGCACATTATTATGTTCATTTTACAAATTCTTGCACTGGTTTTTTTTTAATACACACGTATAGGCATATGAACAAAGTCACAAGGACCAAACCACATACGTTATATCACACTAGCATTCTTACACATACCCACGAGACAAAACCCACAGAGCCTTTGTTAACTTATAGACCCAAAACTTTAACCAACCCAAGACTAAGACTCTTGACCATTTTCAAATCAGTTTGTAAACCCACACAGCCCACTACTCGACTACCAACCTAATGAGACACACTCTCACATTAACGAGGCAACATCCTCAACATTTAACCCGTTTCAAAATCTGATTCATACATACGTTACACATACCTACCTAATAACGAGCCAAAACCCCTCATGAAATCACTGTTAGAAACTCGAAGGCCTTTTATGCTTATACTTGATGAAGAGAGAAACACTTAGAGAGCTTTTACAATGTTACTTTATTTCTTAAGCTTTGCTTCATACTTACATATGCATCACCACAACACCTACTTATACTACTCCATGGAATGTTCTAGAGATGAGATATTTCCATGGATATTCTACTACGATCTAGATACTTCCTACATCATCTTGATCATTCCTAATACATCATCATCCTTATCCTAATTCTAGATATTTCTATTACATTTAGCTACAATATTCTAGACATATCTATGGATATTTTCTAGGATTATTCTTTTCGTTCTAGAAGCTTCCATATCATTCTACGACTTTCTAGAAGCTTCCACTATATGGGCTCGGACTAAATCAAGTTTACGATCCAACACCCCCCCCCTTTAAACTTGATTTACCGACTCCAAGCATCATTCGTTGTCTTGAAAAAACTTTCTCGTTGATCGGCTTGGTGAGGATATCTGCAACTTGGTTTTCGGACCTCGTATGTATCACTTGGACATCTTTCCTTGCAATGCACTCTCGAATGAAGTGATAACGAGTGTTGATATGCTTACTTCGATCATGGTATACTGGATTTTTAGCTAAGTCAATGGCCGACTTGTTATCCACATAGATCTCAGTCGCATCTTCTTGTTCCATGTGTAGCTCCTTTAGCATACTTCTAAGCCAAATTGCGTGACATACACATGATTTTGCAGCTACGTACTCTGCTTCACAACTAGACAAAGTAACAATAGGTTGCTTCTTTGAAGACCATGTAAAAGCATTGCTACCTAGAAAGAATATGAATCCTGTTGTACTTCTTCCATCGTCTTTGTCTCCAGCCCAGTCACTGTCGCTATATCCAACCAGCTTGAAGTCTTCACTTGTTAAATAAAACATTCCGTAGTCTACGGTACCTTTGATATAACGGAGGATCCTCTTTGCAATCTCCAAATGCTTTGTCGTAGGCTCTTCCATGAAACGACTAATTAAACCAACTGCAAAGAGTATGTCAGGTCTTGTACATGTCAAATAGCGCAAACTTCCAACGAGACTCTTGAATTGAGTTGAATCTACCGCTTCTCCTCCGTCATGCTTAGAAGGCTTTGCCTTATGTTCTATGGGGGTGCCAACGGGATTGCACTTATCCATGCCGAACTTCTTTAATATCTCCTTGGCATATCCTTCTTGACTTATGAAAGTTCCATCATCCGTCTGCTTCACCTCAATGCCAAGATAATAAGACATAAGTCCTATGTCTGTCATCTCGAACTCTTTCGTCATTGACTTCTTGAGCTCATCAATCATACTCTGAGAGTTTCCTGTAAAGATCAAATCATCCACGTACAAGCAGACGAGCAGTATACTTCCATTTGCAAATTTCACGTAAAGTGCATATTCACTTAGGCATTTAGTAAAACCATGTTCTTGGAAATACTTGTCAATTCTAGTATTCCAAGCACGTGGTGCCTGCTTTAGACCATATAAGGCCTTCTTCAACCTTAGCACTTTACCTTCTTGCCCTTTGGCAACATATTCCTCTGGTTGCTCCACCTAAACTTCTTCTTCAAGAAGTCCATTTAGAAATGCAGACTTTACATCCATTTGGTGGATTTTCCACCTATATTGAGCAGCAATAGAAATAATCATTCTAATAGTTTCTAAGCGAGCAACAGGAGCAAATACCTCTTCGTAGTCGATACCATGCTTCTGCTTGTAACCTTTTGCCACAAGTCTTGCCTTGTACTTTTCCACTTCGCCTTTGGCGTTTTTCTTGATCTTGTATACCCACTTGACTCCAATAGCCTTTTGGCCTTTCGGAAGGGTCGTCAACTCCCACGTATCATTCTTCACTATTGACTTTATCTCCTCGTCCATAGCTTGTCTCAATTTCTTGCTTTTCATAGCCTCCTCAAAAACTAAAGGTTCACAATCAACGTATAAACAAGTAAGGGGTATTTCGTCAGTTACATGGTAGAGCTCCTACAAACTTCTTGTCTTCGGTTCTCCTTCACTTGAACTTGAAGGTGATTTTTTGGTTGGAGTTGGACTTTGAGGTTGTTGGACTTCTTCACTTGATTCACCCGTCTCTTCTTCATTAGTCATAGGAAGAAAGTCATACCTTTCATTTTCCTTGATGCTCCAATCCCATGTCTCTTCTTCATCGAAATCCACGTCTCTACTCACTACCACCTTCCTTGTGATTGGATTATAGAGCTTATAACCTTTCGACTGCTTGTCGTAACCAACAAACACATGCTTCTCACTTCTATCATCAAGCTTTAATCGCCTTTGGCTGGGAACGTGGACATATGCTATGCTTCTGAATACCCTTAGGTGAGAGATGGTAAGCTTCATCCCATTCCATGCTTCTTGTGGAGTCTTGTTATCTAAACTCTTTGACGGACACCGGTTCAATAGATATACTGCACAATCAACCGCCTCGGCCCAAAACTCCTTTGGCATCTTCTTACTTTTCAACATGCTTCGGACCATATTGAGAATGGTTCTATTCTTTCTCTCAACCACTCCATTTTATTGTGGGGAGTAAGGAGCCGTTAGAAATCTTCGGATCCCATTATCCTCACAAAATTTGTTAAATTCTTTTGATAAAAATTCTCCACCTCTATCAGATCTCATTGATTTAATTTTTAAACCTTTCTCTTTTTCAACCATAGTTTTAAATGTTTTAAAAGTTTCAAAAGCTTGGGATTTTTCTTTTAGAAAATATACCCAAGTTTTTCTTGAAAAGTCATCAATAAAGAGCATAAAGTAAAGATTCTTACTATAAGAGGGTGGAGTAATGGGACCACACAAATTCGTGTGAATTAGATGTAAAGGATCCTTAGCTTTTGATGTCGCTTCTTTCGGGAACGAACTCCTAGCATGCTTCCCAAGAAGTCATCCTTCACACAGTTGATTGGGATGATCAATTTGATCTAACCCTTTCACCATTCCCTTTGAGGATAATAACTTTAAGTCACCAAATCTTAAGTGCCCGTATCTCATGTGCCAAAGCCACGAATGATCCTTCAAACAACTCTTTAAGCACTTAGCTTCATCATGTTGAATGTTTAGAAGGAACATTTGGTTTTTGGTCATAGGCACTTTTGCTATGAGCTTTCCTTCGGGATTCCTTATTGTAGCACTACGATCCTTGAAATGAATATCATAATTTTTCTCTAAAAGTTGTCCCACGCTTAAAATATTACTTTTAAGATTGGGCGCATTGTATACGTCCGAAATATATTGGTGACTTCCATCTTTAGCTCGGATAAGTATCTTACCTTTTCCTTTCACCGGTGCCTTTGATTTGTCTCCAAAGGTGACGTTACCTTTACTTTTCTCCATCTCCACGAACAAGTCTTCTTCACCCGTCATATGGTTACTTGCAGCGGAATCTATATGCCATGGCTCTATCCTCTCTTCTTGTTCGTCATGTCTTGCCATTAGCAAGGTAAGCTCATCTCCGTCTTCTACCTCCACAAGATTAGCTTTTTCTTCCACTCGTCTTGAGCTAGTACACTCATTGGCATAATGACCATATTTACGACAGTTGTAACATTGTGTTTGGGGCTTACCTCCTCTTTGAGATTGAAAGCCTCTCCCACGAACTCTTCGATATGAAAACCATTGGTTTTCATCTTCTTTGTTGACATCTTCTCTTCCTCTTCCTCGTCTTCGGCCTTGGAAACCACCACGACCTCGAAAAATACCGCGTCCTCGTCCTTGCTCCTTTCCATGTAGAAAGCTCTTTTCTCTTTCTTTGAAAGAGACCTTTGAGTATAAAGCTTGCTCCAAGGGTTCTTTCCCCCTTCCTTTCTTCAACTTCTCTTCATGGGCTTGTAAAGATCCCATGAGTTGATCAATGGTCATTGAGTCTATGTCTTTTGACTCCTCTATGGCCACGACAATGTAATCAAAGCTTGGGGGCAAAGAACAAAGAATTCTTTCTATCACCCTTGTATCACTCAAGCTTTCACCATTTCTCTTCATTTCATTTGAAATGGTCAAGACACGAGTGAAATAATCCGAATTCCTCCATTTGGAGTTTTTCGAACTCTCCTCTAAGAGTTTGAAGACGTACCTTTTTCACTTTGTCGATTCCTTTGAAAGCATTTTGAAGGATCTCCCACGCTTCCTTGGAAGTAGTTGCATTTGCAACTTTTTCAAACATCGCATCATCAAGACATTGATAGATGAGTGTAAGAGCACTTTGATCCTTCTTTCTTGCCTTTTGCAACTCCACCCTTTGGGCGGCATTCATGGAACTTTCATCATCTACTTTCTCAACACCTTTCTCTACCATCTCCCATACATCATGTGAACCTAGTAACGCCTTCATTCGAATGCACCAACTACCATAGTTGTCTTTGGTAAGACGAGGAAATTGGAATAAGTTCATCATGCTTGACATCGTGATCTTCTAGCTCTTGATACCAATTTGTTAGAAACTCGAAGGCCTTTTAGGCTTATACTTGATGAAGAGAGGAACACTTAGAGAGCTTTTACAATGTTACTTTATTTCTTAAGCTTTGCTTCATACTTACATATGCATCACCACAACACCTACTTATACTACTCCATGAAATGTTCTAGAGATGAGATATTTCCATGGATATTCTACTACGATCTAGATACTTCCTACATCATCTTGATCATTCCTAATACATCATCATCCTTATCCTAATTCTAGATATTTCTATTACATTTAGCTACAATATTCTAGACATATCTATGGATATTTTCTAGGATTATTATTTGTCGTTCTAGAAGCTTCCATACCATTCTACGACTTTCTAGAAGCTTCCACTATATGGGCTCAGACTAAATCAAGTTTATGATCCAACAATCACACATGTTCAAGCCCCTTATCACTTAACCAAACTTGTACGTCCCGTGTGAATTATTTAGATATATTTCCAGTTTTAGTCATGTTCTAAGACATCATAAAGAATGTTCTAAAGACCAGGCATACACATGCATGACATCCGATTCGAAAAGAAGAACAGAGGTAAAGATCGACATGTATTGAATCCTATTTTCATGATTTTATGTGGTGACAGTTTCATTCGCCTCATCATATTAATGGATACATTGGACTAGTTTTACATGTTATAAACGTATGTGTTTATGTGTCGAGTTAGAACACAAGAAAAAACAAATGAAGGGTACCTAGTCAGATTCAAGACAAAAGCAAGAAACATAAAACCAAACTATCCCTTCGAACCAAACCGAGATGAATACCCCCGATCAAACCGCGATCACCCCACCTTGATTACCACCGAGTACCACCTTGTTAACCTTCGTACACCTTGCTTCCTTAGAAAGAAAGATGATCGAGAGCCAAATAGTATGTGTGTTTTAGGGTTTTAATGAATGTGAGAGATTTGTGATAATCCGTTACTTAAGTATGAGAGAGGAGGAGTTGAATGGCCGAAATTATGGGGTGACAAGTTTGTAAAAAAAATCATTTCCAAAACCGCAAGGTCTTATCTTTATTTGAATTGTGTACACTAATAAAAAGGTTCAGTTCCAGGAATTTGACTTTAGGCGTATATGTGAAATCATTTAAGTGCATATGTCTATTTTATGGATACATATGGTAAGCATTAAAGAAATACATAGGATTTTAGGGAAAACAAAAATATATTGGTTTATCGAAGCTATGTTTAGGATATATATATAAAAATAGGTGTATTCGCTCATTTAATTTCTTAAGAACTTGATTTAAATGTCACGCTAATTTGATTATCACATAACGTAAGTCTTAATTATTTAATAAGGTTCATAGCACTTAGGTAAAATTCAAATTATATGGCAATTTCGGAAAACGGATTTTAGGATATTACAATTTTAATAGCTGATTTATTATCACAGTGAAGTGGAACATGTAAAAGACCAGTAATCTCAAGATCCTTTAAAATTTTCAAAATCCAAATTACTTCACTGGTTACTGAAGCAAGAGCTCTATACTCTGCTTCAGTAGAACTTTTAGAGAGAGTAGAACTTCTAGTCACAATGCACTTAGCCCAATCAGCATCAGAATAAGCAAGATGAGTCATAACAGAGTTCTTAGTAATATAAATACATAAACCTGGAGCACCTTTTAGATACCTAAGTATCTTAAAAGCTATTCTGAGATGAGACTTAAGAGGTGAATGCATGAACTGGCTTAAACAATGAACAGCATAAGAAATATCAGGTCTAGTATTGGTTAAGTAAATAAGTTTTCCTATAAGCTTCTGATAATCAGTAATGTTATCAAGTAAAGGATCATTATCAGTAGCTTCATTAGAAATAACAAGCTTAGACTGCAAAGGAGTTTTAACAGGTTTGCAACTAAGCATACCATACTCACTTAATAGATCTAAACGATACTTCCTTTGATTTAAACAAATCCCTTTCTCAGTATCAGTAACTTCAATACCAAAAAAATATTGCAATTTCCCTAAGTCTTTAATCATAAACTTGGTTTTAAGAAAAACCTTGAAGTTGTTAATTTCATCAACATATTTCCAGTAATAATAATGTCATCCACATAAACAAGCAATGCAATAAACACATCATTTTTAGACTTGGTGTATAAAGAATAATCACTTTTACATTAAGTAAAGCCATTTTCAATAAGAGCAGATGTAAGTTTAGCATTCCATTGTCTAGGAGCTTGTTTTAAACCATATAAAGACTTTTTAAGTCTGCATACTCTGTTATCATCTTCAGGGAAGAATCCTTCTGGTAATTTCATGTATACAGTCTCATCAAGATCACCATAAAGAAATGCATTGTTAACATCAAGTTGAAAAATAGGCCAATCATTTTGAACAGCAATATTAAGCAAGAATCTAACAGTGACCATCTTAACAACAGGAGAAAAAGTTTCCTCATAACCCACTCCTTTTTTTTATTAAAACCTTTAGCAACTACTCTAGCTTTGTATCTATCTATTTCAATATTAAACTTATACTTAATCTTAAAAACCCATTTACTTCCTATAGCTTTCCTACCATGAGGTAAAACAGTGATTTCAAAGTATCATTTCTATATAAAGCCTCAATTTCATTATTTATAGCATCAGTCCAATAGATAGATTTAGAAGCTTCAAAATAGTTTTTTGGTTCATGACTTTTGTTCAACTAAACTGTAAAACAGTAATTTCTAGAGTTAAGTTTAGAATAATTCACAAAATTTTCAATTCCATACTTAACCTTAGACTGTACAACAAAATCATTATAGTTTTTTGGAAAAAACAGAAGGTCTAGAAGACCTTCTCAAAGGTACTTCTTCCTGAACTGGAGAATTTGAATCTTGATTCAAATTACCCTCAGAATTATTGTTTTCTACAAGTGCAGCAACCATCTCATCCCCATCAGCAAAAACATTATCACTGTTATGATCAGTAACAAGGTCTCTACCAGATAAAGGAGAGTATTCACCTTCACTTTGTAACTCAATGTCACTATTCAGCTTAGGGTCTACTCTCTTTTCATCATTGGGTAGTACAGGGGTTTCAACATCAAAAAAGTTCAAATGATTTAAGTCTTGAAAAACATTTTCAGAAGTATCATTGTTCTTATTAGTAACAAACTCTTTAAAAGGAAAGATGGATTCAAAAAATTTGACATCCCTGGAAAAAATGAACGAATGCTTATCAAGACTATATAACCTATATCCCTTTTTAAAATTAGAATACCCCATCATCACACACTTCTCAGATCTACTACTCAATTTTTCATTACTATTAACAATAGTAGCAAAGCATAAACAACCAAACATCCTCAAATCACAGAGAGTAGGTTTTTTGTTATATATCATTTCAAAAGGATATTTTTCATTTAGCACAAAAGAAGACAATCTGTTAATAAGAAATGTAGCAGTAAGAATACATTCAATCCAAAATCTAAGAGGAATTCCCCCTGAAACAGAAGGGATCTAGCCACATTCAAAAGATGCCTATGTTTCCTTTCTGCAATACCATTTTTATGTGGAGTATATGCACAAGAAGTCTGATGGATAATACCTTTTATCTCACAAAACTTAGAAAAAGTTTGATTAACAAACTCAGTACCATTATCACTTCTAAAACTCTTAATTTTTCTATCAAATTGAGTTTCAATCAGATTATAGAAAACAGTGACATAATGAACAACTTCATCTTTGGTTTTGATTAAATATACCCAAACAGCCCAAGTGTAATCATCCACAATAGTCAAGAAATATTTATAACCTTCTTTACTAGCAACCTTATAAGGCCCCCAAAGATCTAAATGCACAAGCTCACCTAAAACCGTTGAAGTATGATAACTTAAGGGAAAAGGTTCTCTAGTTTGCTTAGCCCTTTGACAAATTTCACAAACTATGTTTTGATCTTTCGAATTAAATTTCAAATCAGGTTTTAAAACATTTAGAACAGGGTCTGCAGGGTGACCAAGCCTGCAGTGCCAGTCAAATTGAGAAAGGAAAGCTTGAAACAGAAAGTTATTACTTTTAAAAGGAATACCTCTAGCATTGAAATAATATAAACCACCAGACTGATTACCAGTCCCCAGAACGTTTTCCAAATTCAAATCCTGATTCAAGAAATAACATTTGTTCTCATCAAAGGCAACCACAATTTTATTATCTTTAGCAAGTTTATGAACAAATATTAATGTGACACAATATTCTGGTATAACCTGAACATCATACAATATTAAGGAGTCAGTTAATTTGAGATTTCCAATCTTGGTAATAAAGGCTTATGTGCCATTAGGATGGCCAACGTTTATCTTAAGATGAGAAATATCAAAAACATTAATCAATTCCTTGTCACAATGTGTCATATGCTGATTAGCACCAGAATCCACAATTTTGCCATCATAAGTAAGTTTAGATTTCAAATTACAATTTTGTTGGAATCACTCCTAAACTATATTTCAAGTGTTTATAATCAATATGTAAATGTTGCTTAATTAGGCTTTTATGTTTGTATTAATGGCAAGGCTTATGTAGAAAGCCCATAAGCCTTGGCCCAAGCCCATAAGGAAGGAATGGAACTTGTAGTGTTGCCCTAGTTCCCTTACCCTATAAATAATGTTGTAAACCTTCATTTCAAGGTTGGTTGTTCACTTTACATAATATCCTACGCATAACCTTTCCCATTTCATACGTGTATATTGTGTTTGTGTGTTCGTCCGATCTCTCTTGTCTATATTTCTACATATTGATGCTTGTGTTATGATTGGTTCCAAACCGTCAAGTTTTATCACACAAGCTAACCACTTGTGAATGGTCAACCGTAATAAACTTCAAACATCTCAGAAACCAATGCAATGAAGATCTAGAGGAGTATAGTGTTTCCCCAGGTCGTTAAGTCCCAACGAGCTGTGCGACTGAATCACCAAACGTATAGTGATCGGGTGATAATGAACGAGAAAAGGTTTGTGATTGATACTAGATGACAGAGGAAAAATGAAAGAAAATTAAAAAGCTAAATTATATTAAATAAACGCTATCACTATTTTTAAAATGATGTTTTTGATTTTTCTTTTAAATTAAAAACTACGTAACGTACAAAAGAAAATGTGAAACTGAAACAATATTAATCCTAAAAATATAAAAATGAAAATTTTACAAACCTAATGATAAGAGAAAATTTTTAGAAAAAGAAAATTATTTTTATGACTATTTATTTAATTATTATTAATTAAAAACTATTTTTAACTATTTAATAATACCCTAAAATATAAGAAAATATGAAATAAAGCTAGAAAAGTGAAATTATGACTTAGAAAAATCTAAAATAACTAAAGAGAATTTTCAAAACTAATTTTGTATTTTTCTGATTATTTTTCTATTTTCTATGAATTAAAAACTATTTTAAACTAATTAAATTGCTAAAAATTACAAATTTAACTAAGAAAAATCTGGAAAAATTATTTTTTTGCTTTTTATATTTATCTTAATCTATGAAAATTGAAAACTTATTTTTTTAAACTTTTTCTGATTTATTTGTAATAAAAGCTAATTAAAAAGTCTTAAAAATTGATTAAAATAAAGAAAAATAGCAAACAGAACTAGAAAAATCTGAAAAATTCAGGAAAAGTCTAAAATAATATTCTAAATCTAAGAAAAATATGAAAACCTATGCTAGTGTGCAAGATTCAGGTTCTGTGGTGAAATGTGCTTATAAATAAGCACTTAAGATAAGCTAAAAGCTGCTACAGTGAACCAACTGACCACAGGACCTAATTTAAGCTAAAACTACTAGAAATCAACCTAATTTAACTACCACACAATACTGAGATGCAAGTTACACAGATTTGGATGTGCTTTGATCAAATGCTAAACAGGTTTGGAACCCCTGTTTTCAGCCTAAGCATAAGCTACCCAATAAGCTGGAAATTGAAACCAGATATTGGACTCTCAAGAAGACCTGGCAAGGAACTTGTAAACCAAAAATTACCCCAACACAAGCTCTCATGAACTTATTGTGAGCTCTACAAAACCTGTGCACACTCAGTTGTAACTGAGTGTGTGCACAGGGCACTTAGTGTCCAAAATAAGTACTTGTATAAGGCTTATACAAATTCTCAAAAATTTCACAAAAATGGTATTTGGGATGACAACCAGTTGAAGTCCTTGATTCCAAAATATCAATTAATTTGAACCATAAATGAGCTCATGAAAGCTCCACAAACTTTAGTGAAAAACCAGTTTATCAACTTTTGACTTTTTACCAGATTTTGAGATTTTGACTAAAATGAAATTTGAATCAATTCTTTTGCCTGAAAATGATATGATGATATGAAATAATACTAATGCGGGCTAAAGAATGACTATATCTATCTAAATGCCAAGCCTCACTAATTGATTTAAACAGTCATGAGCACAAGAGGAGAATCAAAAGGATTTTGACTTTTAAAGCTCTAGGGTGCAAAGTAATGACAGAGAATGACTTAATGATGCCAAAATAGACTAATGCAGCCTAACTTATCCTAAACTTGAAGCTAAATCTCAGATTAGAAAGCAGATCCAAACAATTTTGACTAAATGAGTTTGTAGATGCAATTTGAAGACTGAATTAAGTGTGAAGAACCCAAGTGAGACTGACTCAAATGAATTTACCCCTATAGCTAGTCTCAAACTCAGATTTGTACAATGAACCAAACACCACTTATACTAACTGCTAGGCAAGTTTTAACTACCAAATTCAGATTTAAACAATGATTCCCACAAATTTAGGTCCTAATATTATTAAAACACCTAAATCATGCAAGTACATCAACTATAACTATCATTTCTAAAATATGCTATATATGCAGAAAGGTAGATTAATGTGCAGACTTAACAACTAGTGACTGCAATAATCTAATGTTCCAATCAGTACACAAACAAATGACATTAATCTTAGATAAGCTGATTTCAACAATTAGTCAAACACTACAATTAATTCTACACTACAGATTATACAATGGAAATGGAAATGCACTCACAACTGTCCTGCCACTGTGGATGCAACTTTGGACCATGAATCACTATTTTAACCCATAACCAATCAAAATCAATGCTCAATTCCAACCCAGTTCCAAAGCAAACCAAGTATCTAAACCATTTCAACTTCCCATTTGATCACAGTTGACTTTTGTTGACCAAATTCCAAATTTACTTGCACTTGAGTTATAAGCTTACTAAAAGCTATCAATAGCTTAAATAAGCTTATTTGAGTTATAAAGAAGCTTATTGAAGACTGGCACTTAATACATTTGAAACTGTCTTGAATAAGAAAAATGTAAAAACATGAATCTTGATAGAACTTGAAATTAATCTTTGAAAAAGGTTACAATACACTGAACCAACTAAGTTTCATACAACAAAACTTGAAATTAGAACTTAGAACTTATTTAAGACATGGAAATTTTTAAAACGACATACATATGAAAATAAAAACTAAGTATTGCCCTCTCTACTCTCTCTTCTTCCCCTTTTTATAGCAAAAGTACTTCTCTCACATCTCTGAGCAAATCCCACTTGCATTCTGGACCATTGGATCAGTTGAGATAATATTGGCCACTGATGAGTTTTGGCGGGAAATAGATATTTGCCAGTGGGGAGGGTTGAGTGCAAGGAAGGGGATAGCATTTAATGTTTCTTGACTTGGGGTGTTTGGAGGGTAGGAATAAGGTGGGTGTGATGATGATGGAGTGTGTTGGAGGATGTTGCAGGCGTAGGTGATGATGAGGAAGAGGGAAGAGGGAAACCCATGAGTTTGACCAAGTTTGACTGAGGTGTATATTAAGGCAGAGGGTTTAAGGTCCAAAGGGGGGGTCAAGTGGTATATGGCAGGGGGTCAAGTCATGGGAAGGGTTCAAGGGTTTGATATTAAATAAACAAGGACCATTTTTGCAATTCACCAAAACCAAGGACCAAAACTGCCAATTCTGATTTTCCAGGGACCAATAATGTACATTCTGAAATTATAATCCAAGGGCTAAACTTGACAATCTCCAATATTCCAAGGACCAAACTTGTCAGTTTTGAAACTCAAAGGACTAAACTTGTAATTTCTCAAAACTTTTGACATTTTTCACCAAAGGACTAATTATGACAACTTATGATTTCAAAAGGACCTTTGGTGACTTTTCTTTTAAAATAAGTGCTCAGGGACTGTTTTTGTCAAGATTTGAAAGTCGGGGGACTGAAACTGTCAATTATGCAAATTTAGCTCATTTTTCATCTGATTTTAAACATTTTGCATCTGAAACATATAAAATGCAATTTTGGGATATTTTCAGTATTTTGATGCATTTCTGAGCGTTTTTAAATGTTTTGCAGTTCAGATTTGACCAAAAATGATGAGTATTTACACACTCATCAATCCCCCACACTAAACTATTGCTAGTCCCTAGCAATCTTTTGAGAAAACTTAATGGACTTGAATCTCTTTACCAAAAGCCATTACTTCTGGAGTAGCCAATTGTTTCAGTTCAAGTAAGAACCTTGGTACAACGATAACCAAATGATTTTGAGCAAATCACCAGCTTTCAACGGTTTTGATTTGTCTTTACCAGAAGCCGTTTGCTTCTGGACTAGCCAACTCTTAGATAAATTATCAATATTATCTTTGGTCAGTCGATTACCAATTATGGTTTTCCAACTGCCTTTACCACAAGCCATAAACTTGCGGGCTAGCCAACTCTTCACTAATTAAAGATATGGTGAGCTAAACACCATACAATTTTGGTCAAATTGCAAGCCGTCAACGGATTTGAGATATCTTTACCAAGAGCCGTTTGCTCCTGGATTAGCCAATCCTTTTGTTTATTAGACATGGCGGACTGATAACCATAGGCTGAGTAAGTGCAAAACACTTACTCCAAAAAAAAATTTGGCCAAAAATGGGGGAATTGGGTGGTATAATTACATGATAAAATTCGTGAGAATTCCCCCCCACACTAGAAATGAATATTGCCCTCAATATTCAAAGTACCGGCGGTTATGCCGAAACATAGAACGTAAAAGGGAAATACTATGGCCATTATTTTAATTTTAATTTTTTTTTTTTTTTTTTGAAAACTTATATACAACAGCGGGGGGGGGGGGGGGGGGCAACTCCCCCACACTAGGGTGGTAGAAAGTAGAAAGAAGTCAGAAATATGGGTGAAAACCCATATGGTGTGTGCTACTGTTTTTGATTACCGAGTCGCTAGCTTGACTCGACCCCGTATTCATTGGTTCATGGGGAAAGCAACGTGGAAAACCAATCTCGATCGGACTTTCGTTCACAGTGTTAATAAACATATGAACATCAGAAAGTTCCACACCGACGGGATACAACCGCGGTATTGTTAATAGTAGAAACTATAAAGGATGATACCGGGGTCAAAGATGGTGTCCTCATTCCCGAAAGAGAAAAGGGAAAGAGCAACCACACCATCTGTGAAGAATGGAATAAAGATGTGCATGAGAATGCATGTCCATTCCTCATCAGTAAGAAGCAAATCACCATTTTTGATATTTTTAAGCTTAAACTTGAAGCTTATATGGTGATTGTCAATAAGATGTCCGGGAGGGAGGGTTGGAAACGGTTCTTCAATCAACAGATTTTCCAAAAAAAGGATGTCCCCCTCCGAATCAAAGTAAGTATTATCAATTCCTGTTGGAATCGACTCATCACTAAGAAAGGCATCGACTTCATTCCAAAAGTAGTCATCTTCCTCATCAGGAGTGAGAGAAGGGATGGAAGAGTCGGGAATAATAAGACTAGGAGATGATGGATCATTTTTGAGCAATTATTCAATGGGAAGAATGTCTCCCATTGGATCACAAACATCATCATCCAATCCGGATGAAACTGAAGAGAGTTTGGTTTCATCCACAGAGTTAACAAACTCGATACGATAAACTGATTCCGAAGGTGGGACAAGTGGTGTGCTCTTAGAGCTAGCAATTTCTACCACTTCCGATAAAGTCTCCGATTCTAGATCATCATCATCAAGAACACTCTTGACTTCCCTGGTACAACTTTCAAACCATTTGTTTGAACCAGGGTTGATTTTCAAAGCTTTTAGCTCAGCACGTTTTTGGTGACTCCTCTTAACCGTGAAATTTGAGAGTGTTGCATTGATTCTTTCAGATTTTTGATCAATTGTGGCAACACTCTGTTTAGATAGAGGTTTGGAGTTTTGGTTGATATTAAACGTGAGTTCTTCATTGTCAACCCGTATGGTCAACTCTTCAGCAAATACATCAATTAGAGCACGACTCGTTCTCAAGAAAGCTCTCCCTAAGATGAGGGGAACTCTAGGATCTGCATCAAAGTCTACTACAACAAAGTCAGTAGGAAAGTGAAACTTTCCTACTTTCACCACGACATCCTCGGCTATCCCAAGTGGACGAGTTATGGTACGGTCCGCTAGCTCGAGTGTCATACAAGTGGATGTAAGTTTAGGAAGAGACAATTTCTTCCATACTGAGAGTGACATGAGGTTAATGCTTGCGCCAAGATCGGCCAAGGCGGAGCATTGAACCATCCCCAAGAAATCACACGGGATTAAAAACCTGCCGGGGTCTTCAAGCTTTTTGGGAAGCTTCTTGAGAAGGACCGCTGAGCATTGCTCATTGAGAGGGGTTTTAGCCATCTCAGATAACTTATCTTTGTTGCTCAGTAAGCCTTTAAGCGTGGATTCAAATTTGGGCATTAGAACGAGAGCATCAACGAAGCTTATATCAAAGTGTAGTTCATTGAAAATTTGGAAAATTTTTTCCATTTGCTCTTTGGTTTTGTCTTTGAGCTTCTCATCATGCAATCTTGATGGGTAAGGAAGCTGACTAGACTTTTGAGCCGGGACGGAAGTCATTTCTGGCTCAGAGTTTGTCTTCGGAACTTCGGGTTCCGGACTTAAAGCTTGGACTACCGAAGGTGGGACGTGTGCGGTACTTCGTGGGCTTGAGAAATGCACCTTGTCCGTTGTATCCTTGGTAACTTGAATCATTGCTCCTGGTGGAGGAGGCATTGGAGTCGAAGGTCCATTGTGCGTCTTACCACTACGAGTGGTGACGGCTTTTAACTCGGCATTGGGATTTGGAACTGTATTGCTTGGGAGTCCTCCAGAAGATGACGAAGCTTTGTTCATATTCATGTTCATGAAACTGCTCATTATATTCTTCAACTCATTTGTCTGCCGAGACATTGTGGTATCAATTTCCTTTTTTAGCTCAACTCTCATGTTATTGATCTGAGTTTGCATTGAACGTATGCTTGACTCAGTAATTTTCATGAAGTCATTTGGTAGGGGAGCTTGAGAAGGTTGTTGATAACTTTGCTGATTTGGAGCTTGATATGGTTGGTTGAAATTGTTCCGGTTTTGATTGAAATTTTGAGAGTTATTGAAGTTTTGTCCTTGATTCGGAACAAAGCGATTTTGATTTCCATGGTTCTGCACAGGAGGAAAACCAGGTGGTGTCATACCGCTAGGTGCACGGTAGTGAGGATCAGCTTGTGGTCGGTATTGATTGTGGTTTACAGAAGCTACGGGAGCTTGGTAAAAAGAAGCATCGGTTGCTTGACAATCATAATACGCGTGTGGACCACTACAAGTTTCACACACCTTGTTCACGGCTTTGATTGGTTCCGGCTTATGAATTTCGCTTTTGATTTCCTTTACCTCTTTCATCATACAATGGATGACGTCCGTTAGAGCGGCTAACGGGGCGGCTAACTCAGAAGAGTTACTGGATGAAGAAGCAGGAGTGTTCGGAATATTGACTTTGTTGCGAGAAATAGGAACTTTTGATTTTTGCTCGCAAATCTCAATCACATCTTTAGGCTTACGATTCAAGATATTGCCACCTGCGGCTGCGTTCAAAGAATCTTGATCGTTACCGTTCAACCCATTATAAAAGATATTAACTTGTTGAAGCTCCGTGAATTCATGATGGGGGCATTTCCTGAGGAGATCTTTGAATCTCTCCCATGCCTCTCCAAAGTTTTCATCGAAATTTTGACGAAATCTAGAAATTTCATTTTTAAGATTAGTCGTCTTAGATGGAGGAAAGAAATAATTGACAAACTTTTGAACAAGATCCTCCCAAGTTTCGATGGATCGAGGGGGTTCTTTTTCCAGCTAAATCCGGGCTGTCCCCTTAAGTGAGAATGGGAATAGCATCAACTTGATTACTTTCTGTGGTACATCCTTGAAATTGATTGTTGAGGTCAACTTGTTAAACCAACGGATGTGTGCATACGGGTCTTCTCGATCAAACCCGTGGAATTGATTCGTAGACACAAGTGTGATCAAATGTGTCTTCAATTCGAAGTGATCAGAATTGATTACCGGTAAAACGATGGCATCTCCATAACCCTCGGTGGGTGCCTGGAGCATTTCCGCCATAGTTCGTTCGTCTGCCATAATGTTGCTTGGAATAGTACGAATCTCGGGTTCGACTATTTGGGCAGCACGTCTATGAGAACGTCTTCTAGGAATTTCTGCTAGATCACGAAAAGGACTCAATGATCTAGAAGAACGAGTGCGCATGCACTAGAGTTAACTCTAAGGAATCTCAGAGCCAAGGGGATTATGACAAATGGGGAAAGAAGAATCTTTTTGGGTTTGTATGGTTTTATGTATATGTAGAAACAAAAGAAAAATATTTTTTGTGTTTTATATGTTTTAAGTTGTTTTTGGGTTTTTGGATTTTTTATAAGAAAATATATATATATAGATGGTATGAACAAGGAGTGAATATTCAAATCACTAATCTGCTAAGCGTAAGATAATTAGCACAGCTCCCCGGCAGCGGCGCCAAAATTTGATTGGTTCCAAACCGTCAAGTTTTATCACACAAGCTAACCACTTGTGAATGGTCAACCGTAATAAACTTCAAACATCTCAGAAACCAATGCAATGAAGATCTAGAGGAGTATAGTGTTTCCCCATGTCGTTAAGTCCCAACGAGCTGTGCGACTGAATCACCAAACGTATAGTGATCGGGTGATAATGAACGGGAAAAGGTTTGTGATTGATACTAGATGAAAGAGGAAATATGAAAGAAAATTAAAAAGCTAAATTATATTAAATAAACGCTATCACTATTTTTAAAATGATGTTTTTGATTTTTCTTTTAAATTAAAAACTACGTAACGTACAAAAGAAAATGTGAAACTGAAACAATATTAATCCTAAAAATATAAAAATGAAATTTTTACAAACCTAATGATAAGAGAAAATTTTGAGAAAAAGAAAATTATTTTTATGACTATTTATTTAATTATTATTAATTAAAAACTATTTTTAACTATTTAATAATACCCTAAAATATAAGAAAATATGAAATAAAGCTAGAAAAGTGAAATTATGACTTAGAAAAATCTAAAATAACTAAAGAGAATTTTCAAAACTAATTTTGTATTTTTCTGATTATTTTTCTATTTTCTATGAATTAAAAACTGTTTTAAACTAATTAAATTGCTAAAAATTACAAATTTAACTAAGAAAAATCTGGAAAAATTATTTTTTTGCTTTTTATATTTATCTTAATCTATGAAAATTGAACAATTATTTTTTTAAACTTTTTCTGATTTATTTGTAATAAAAGCTAATTAAAAAGTCTTAAAAATTGATTAAAATAAAGAAAAATAGCAAACAGAACTAGAAAAATCTGAAAAATTCAGGAAAAGTCTAAAATAATATTCTAAATCTAAGAAAAATATGAAAGCCTATGCTAGTGTGCAAGATTCAGGTTCTGTGGTGAAATGTGCTTATAAATAAGCACTTAAGATAAGCTAAAAGCTGCTACAGTGAACCAACTGACCACAGGACCTAATTTAAGCTAAAACTACTAGAAATCAACCTAATTTAACTACCACACAATACTGAGATGCAAGTTACACAGATTTGGATGTGCTTTAATCAAATGCTAAACAGGTTTGGAACCCCTGTTTTCAGCCTAAGCATAAGCTACCCAATAAGCTGGAAATTGAAACCAGATATTGGACTCTCAAGAAGACCTGGCAAGGAACTTGTAAACCAAAAATTACCCCAACACAAGCTCTCATGAACTTATTGTGAGCTCTACAAAACCTGTGCACACTCAGTTGTAACTGAGTGTGTGCACAGGGCATTAGTGTCCAAAATAAGTACTTGTATAAGGCTTATACAAATTCTCAAAAATTTCACAAAAATGGTATTTGGAATGACAACCAGTTGAAGTCCTTGATTCCAAAATATCAATTAATTTGAACCATAAATGAGCTCATGAAAGCACCACAAACTTTAGTGAAAAACCAGTTTATCAACTTTTGACATTTTACCAGATTTTGAGATTTTGACTAAAATGAAATTTGAATCAATTCTTTTGCCTGAAAATGATATGATGATATGAAATAATACTAATGCGGGCTAAAGAATGACTATATCTATCTAAATGCCAAGCCTCACTAACTGATTTAAACAGTCATGAGCACAAGAGGAGAATCAAAAGGATTTTGACTTTTAAAGCTCTAGGGTGCAAAGTAATGACAGAGAATGACTTAATGATGCCAAAATAGACTAATGCAGCCTAACTTATCCTAAACTTGAAGCTAAATCTCAGATTAGAAAGCAGATCCAAACAATTTTGAATAAATGAGTTTGTAGATGCAATTTGAAGACTGAATTAAGTGTAAAGAACCCAAGTGAGACTGACTCAAATGAATTTACCCCTATAGCTAGTCTCAAACTCAGATTTGTACAATGAACCATACACCACTTATACTAACTGCTAGGCAAGTTTTAACTACCAAATTCAGATTTAAACAATGATTCCCACAAATTTAGGTCCTAATATTATTAAAACACCTAAATCATGCAAGTACATCAACTATAACTATCATTTCTAAAATATGCTATATATGCAGAAAAGGTAGATTAATGTGCAGACTTAACAACTAGTGACTGCAATAATCTAATATTCCAATCAGTACACAAACAAATGACATTAATCTTAGATAAGCTGATTTAAACAATTAGTCAAACACTACAATTAATTCTACACTACAGATTATACAATGGAAATGGAAATGCACTCACAACTGTCCTGCCACTGTGGATGCAACTTTGGACCATGAATCAGTATTTTAACCCATAACCAATCAAAATCAATGCTCAATTCCAACCCAGTTCCAAAGCAAACCAAGTATCTAAACCATTTCAACTTCCCATTTGATCACAGTTGACTTTTGTTGACCAAATTCCAAATTTACTTGCACTTGAGTTATAAGCTTACTAAAAGCTATCAATAGCTTAAATAAGCTTATTTGAGTTATAAAGAAGCTTATTGAAGACTGGCACTTAATACATTTGAAACTGTCTTGAATAAGAAAAATGTAAAAACATGAATCTTGATAGAACTTGAAATTAATCTTTGAAAAAGGTTACAATACACTGAACCAACTAAGTTTCATACAACAAAACTTGAAATTAGAACTTAGAACTTATTTAAGACATGGAAATTTTTAAAACGACATACATATGAAAATAAAAACTAAGTATTGCCCTCTCTACTCTCTCTTCTTCCTCTTTTTATAGCAAAAGTACTTCTCTCACATCTCTGAGCAAATCCCACTTGCATTCTGGACCATTGGATCAGTTGAGATAATATTGGCCACTGATGAGTTTTGGCGGGAAATAGATATTTGCCAGTGGGGAGGGTTGAGTGCAAGGAAGGGGATAGCATTTAATGTTTCTTGACTTGGGGTGTTTGGAGGGTAGGAATAAGGTGGGTGTGATGATGATGGAGTGTGTTGGAGGATGTTGCAGGCGTAGGTGATGATGAGGAAGAGGGAAGAGGGAAACCCATGAGTTTGACCAAGTTTGACTGAGGTGTATATTAAGGCAGAGGGTTTAAGGTCCAAAGGGGGGGTCAAGTGGTATATGGCAGGGGGTCAAGTCATGGGAAGGGTTCAAGGGTTTGATATTAAATAAACAAGGACCATTTTTGCAATTCACCAAAACCAAGGACCAAAACTGCCAATTCTGATTTTCCAGGGACCAATAATGTACATTCTGAAATTATAATCCAAGGGCTAAACTTGACAATCTCCAATATTCCAAGGACCAAACTTGTCAGTTTTGAAACTCAAAGGACTAAACTTGTAATTTCTCAAAACTTTTGACATTTTTCACCAAAGGACTAATTATGACAACTTATGATTTCAAAAGGACCTTTGGTGACTTTTCTTTTAAAATAAGTGCTGAGGGACTGTTTTTGTCAAGATTTGAAAGTCGGGGGACTGAAACTGTCAATTATGCAAATTTAGCTCATTTTTCATCTGATTTTAAACATTTTGCATCTGAAACATATAAAATGCAATTTTGGGATATTTTCAGTATTTTGATGCATTTCTGAGCGTTTTTAAATGTTTTGCAGTTCAGATTTGACCAAAAATGATGAGTATTTACACACTCATCATGTTACAATATGGTGACCTAGCAGTGGTATCATTCGCCATCTAGTTGGGTTTTTTTGAAGTTTTTAACTATACGCGTGGGTTTTGTGTGTTAAACTTTCATACGCATAAAAGCTCAAATTTTTACACTTAAAAACTCAAGATTCTTGTACTTTAAGGTTTATTTAGTGTTAAAGTTTAAGTTTTTAGCATCAAGTTTGAAACTTTACGTGTGTAGCATTGTTTTTGAGCTTGATTTCATTCGTGTACTACTTTCAACGCGTAAGGTGAAAAAGTGTTTTGGATCATAAAGGTTCATACTTTTGTGTTATTTTGGTGATATTGAAGCTATTTCATCATAAAAATCAGGTTTACAAACACTTTTGGGCATAAAAGTCAGTTTTGGTAAAGTTTGGTACTTTCTACTCGTAGTAAAACCCTAGTTTTACTCGTAAGCCCTAAAGTCTACGCCTAAGCAGTTGTTACGCATAAGCTTCTCTTCATTTGATCTTCAGTGCTGCTGGTTTACTCAGTGTTTTCTTGCTTGGATAAGCCTGAAAACACTTCGACTTTGGATATCTTTTACACTGGTATAAGTGTAAAGGATTTTTGGGCAAAACCCTAGTTTTACGCCTAAGCTTAAAAACTTACGCGTAGCATCTTTCTTTGCCTAAGCATTTTCTTATGCCTAAGCAAATCTTACGCATAAGGATTCTACTACTAAGTCTTTGGTTTACGCCTAAGCTAAGTTTTTCTCAAGTTTACGCTTAACCTTTCACAACGCGTAACTTTCTATTTTACGCATAAGGTAGGTTTTTTACGCGTAAGGTGATTTCTACGCCTAAGTTGATTTCTACGCATTAGGTTACTTCATCAACATTGTTTCATTCAACTACAAAGATCCATCATCAACACAAGTTTCAAGATGTCTCAACCACCATACTCTAGCTACTTTCCTCATGTGTATCCTCAACAACAACAACAACAACTCTATCAACAATGTCCTCCACCATCTCCACAACAAGTGCAACAATTTCAACAACAAGGAGCAATTCCTCTTCCACCACAAATGGTTACACCACACCCTAGTCAACAAGTACAACACTACACATACTTTCAAAATCAGCCTCCCGCCAAGTATGCTATGAATGGTACTACACCAAAGGAACCATCTTAGTTTGCAAAGATGTGTGAAGCTTTAAGTAGCCAACAATCCATTCATGAAGCTGGATCCCTTGACAGACCTCCAATGCTCACTCCCGGAAACTACGATCAATCGATAAGGTTCTTTAGGTTTTGTGATCTAAAGAAGCCACATGGAAAGTTCTTGAAGAAGGTCATCCTTGAAGGTCCATTTCAGATACCTACTCTCACTGTACCCGGAGATCCGAATGCTGTTCCACCAAGAGATGATATCACCAACGCTGTCGGTCCTGATCAACTTACTACTGACCAACTTCTACACTTAGAAGCCGATGAACTTGCAATGCAATATATCCTTTTGGGATTACCCAATCCGATACTTCGTAGTGTTGATGCTCAGAAGACTGCTAAAGCAATGTGGGAGCATATTCATCTTCTCATGGAAGGCACATAACTCAATCAAGAGGATATGGAATAAAAAATATACTTAGCATATGAACACTTCATGATTGAACCAGGGGAGACATTAGAGTCATATCATCATTAGTTTTCAGACATCATCAATGACTTGGAAAAACATAATATCATTATGCCAAGGATTGCAGTCAACACAAAGTTCCTGAGCAGTCTTGGTCCTGATTGGGAAAGTATGTTATTTTCATCTGTCAAGCGAAGAATCTTCATCATGCTACATACAGACTGTTGTATGACTATTTGAAGCCCCACCAAAAGGAAGTTGATAGAGAAAGGATCATCCGTGGATTCCCTGCTTCACCTTCACTTCCGGATAATCAAACACTTGCTTTGTGGGCTCAAGCATGTTATCCTCAATTCCCGACCTTACGAATTGTCTTCACAAATCCTCCACAACCAACTGCTCAAATTACACCATATGATCCATCACAACAACAATCCTAAGAAACTCAATTGGTTCCATACGACAACAACAATGATCAAGCACTTTACAGTGAATCTAATAAGGATGCAGAAGCTTTCGATGCATTGCAACAAGGGTTTGTCATGATTGCTAGAGCCTTCGGTCGATACTCTAACAAATCCAACAATCGCATTCGTACCTCATCAAACAGAAGGAATCAAGATGTTGTTAACAATGGACGTGTTGAAGTTCAGAATCGTGGTAATGTTCGTCAGATGGGTAGTGGTCAAGGGTTTAATGCTAATGGAAGGATGATGAGTGTCTAAATACTCATCATTTTTGTACCAATTAAACTGCAAAAACATCTGAAAACACTCAGAAATGCATCAAAATGATAAAAATATCACAAATAAGTGTTTTATGTTTTTTAAATGCAAAAATATCAAAATCTGGTGAAAAACGTATAAAGTTTGCATAATTGGCAGTTTTAGTCCCCCAAGTTTCAAAAGTTGTCAAAAACAGTCCCTGGTAAAACAAAATAAAGAAAAATGTTATTCAAGGTCCCTGAAATATTCTAAGTTGTCAAAAATGGTCCTTGAATAAATCTTTTGTTAAATGGCAGAAAAGGTCCCTCAACTTTCAAAAATGTCAAGTTTGGTCCCTGGAAGTTTGAAAATGTCAACAATAGTCCTTGTACTATTGAAACTTATCAATTTTGGTCCCTTGAAACAACTTTGGAAAATTACAGGTTTAGTCCCTCTAGTTTGGCAGAATTACAAAATGGCCCTTGTGTTATACTAAACTAAGCCTTGTCAAAATCCAAATTGACCCCTGCCTTATTCCTTTTTGACCCCCTGTCACTTTCCTTTTTGGACCCCTTAGTCAAATCCAGTCAAACACAAACACTTTTCCCTCCCCACCTGTCTACTTTCTTCTCCACTTGACTGAATCCCTGCAACACACCTCTTCCATCACCTCCCACCTCACCTTATCTCCTCAAACCCCACCCCTCATCATCACACCTATTCACCCCCCCCCCCCTACCTGCAAATTCAGAGCCAGAGGTCAAATTACCCTTTTCCCGCCAAAACTAATCAAACGGCCAAAACACACTCTACTCATCCATTGGCTCTCAAAAGTGGTGGGATGTTCTCAGAAGGACACGTGGATGCTTTTTGGTGCATAAAAGAGGAAGAGAAACAAGAGAGAAGACCAGTCCTTAGTTTTTTTAATTTTATGTATGTCGTTTTTTAATTCTTAAGTTTTAAATAGAATCTTAGTTGTAATTTCAAGCTTAATTATATCAAACTAAAGTGTTTCAGTGTATTTCAACTATTATCAAGCATCAATTCAAGTTTTAATTCACATTTCATATTTTATGCTTACTGTTGGAAATTTCCATTTCAAAATCTTGTTCCCAAGCTTCAAATAGCTTAATCATCAGTCAAACAAGCTTACTTAAGCTTAATATAGCTTTTGGTAAGCTTCAAATTCAGTTTCAAGCAAATTTGTCACAAAGTCAACAAAAGTCAACTGTGTAGCAATTTTGGTCAAACAGGCATGGAAATGGTTACAGGTTGATGCAGAGCTGGTTTTTGGATTGGTTTGGTATAGAATAGTGAAATTTGGGTCAGTATAAGCTGCACAATAAAGCTGGACCCTTGTGAGTTTACATCTCATTTTCCATTCCTAAGTCAATTTGCAGTTTGTGTTTGTGTTTGAATTTGTGGTCATCAAATAGTTTAAACATGTTTAATTAATGGTAATTAGGATGTTAGATTTAGTTTAATTAGTGGAATGAGTTAAATCAATATCTGGCTTAGTTTAAAAATTGCATAACAGTTAAAATAAAGGGGTTTGGATCAGATGTGTACACTGAGCTTGAGCTCTTGTTTGCACTTGACATGTGCATACTCACTCTCAAATAGGCTCACTTAACTCATATCTGTCTTTACATTGCATCTGCTAATCACAAAAGTCAAATCCATCTTAAAATCTGTCTCAACTTCATAACTGTTGTGGTTTTGTCAAGTCAAAAACTTGTTTAGTGCTTAGATATCATAGTAATAACTTGCAGTAGTTCCATTGCATCATATTACATCACAATCAATCCACAAAGTGATTGCAAAGTTCAGTTTAGTCAACATTTCAAATCTGTCAAGGAAGTCAAAAAGTGAAAAAAAATCATTTTGAGCCCAACTAGGGTGAATTTTCATGAGCTCATTTCTAGGCCAAATCAATTGAAATTGTAGGTTTAAAAAGTTCACTTGGTCTATTTTCTTATTGTTATTTTTTTAGATTTTTATCAAATTTTTATAAGCTTTTAAACTGCTTATCAAAATGGGCTTATCTGCCCTGTTCATACAACTCAGTCAACACTGAGTTTTCTCAAGCTCTTGCAGAGCTTATCCAGAGCTCCACAGAGCTTCTCTAGGTCTGGTTTTTGGTTTGAAGGTACCTAGCCAGGTCTAGTTTAGACTCCAACAATTGGTTTTGAGTTTGGACTTGTTTAAGTGCTTATTTTCCAGTCTCTAAGTAGCACCAAAAATCTGTTTTGGCATCTTAACTCAAATCAATCAAATCACAAGCAGTTGCAATTCAGAGGTCAAGGTCATTTGTAATTTGTTGTTTTAAAGTACTTATAGCTTATTAGAGCTTCTGTGAAAGTTTGGTTCTCAGTTTGTAACTTGTGCTTATTCAAAGTGCTTATTAATAAGGACTTATAATTGCAGTTTCAATTTCCTCCACATAAGCTACTGTTTTTCTATTTTTCCTAGATTCTAAATATTATTTTAGACTTTTCTTGAATTTTTCACATTTTTCTAGGTCAGTTTGCTATTTTTCTTAATTAAAAACAGTTTTTAAGTCATTTTAAATAGCTTTTAATACAATTAAATCAGAAAAAGTTCAAAAAAGAATAATTTTTCATTTTTCTTAGGTTAAGATAAATATAAAAAGTAAAAAAATTATTTTTCCAGATTTTTCATAGTTTAATTTGTAATTTTTAGTAATTTAATTAGTTTTAAATAGTTTAAAATTCATAGAAAATAGAAAAATCAGAAAAATACAAAAATAGTTTTGAAAATTCTCTTTTGATATTTTAGATTTTTCTAAGTCATAATTTTATTTTTTAAGCTTTATTTCATATTATCTTGTATTTTAGGGTATAATTAAATAGTTAAAAATAGTTTTTAATTAATAATAATTAGATAAATAGTTATAAAAATAATTTTCTTTTTCTTAAAATTTTCTCATATCATTAGGTTTGTAAAAATATCATTTTCATATTTTTAGGACTAATATTGCTTCAGTTTCACATTTTCTTGTGTACGTCACGTAGTTTTTAATTTTAAGTTTTATAAAAGATAAAAACAAAAACATCATTTTGCAAATAGTGATAGCGTTTATTTAATATTTTTTTATCTTTTTAATTTCCTTTAATTTGCATTTAAGCCCCTGTAATTTACAAAACTTTTCTTTAGGTATAAATAACTCAAAATCCTTACTGATCACTATCCTTAGTGATTATTCGACATCTGATTGTGTTAAACACCATTCATCCTCCGTGGGACTTAACGACCCGGGAATCCACTGTATTCTCCTGATCTAAATTGCATTTGGTGTTTGAGCTGTTTTAAGTTCCTTACGGTTGGTCATTCACTAGTGGCTAGCTTGCGTGAGAAAACTTGACGGTTTTGCATCAATCAAAGGAATAACATGGGTTCTCCACAACGGGCTCAAGTGGTTGATCAGGGAAATGCTCAGACTGGGGTTAATGGTCTCCGATGCTATAACTGTAATGAGAAGGGTCATCTGGCTAATGCATGCCCCAAGCCGAGGACAAGAGGCAGCGCTTATCACAAAGAGGCTTTACTCTTGGCTCTCAAGGATGAAGTTGTTGGAACTCTTACAAACAAGGAACAGAGCTTCATGGCTAATGCAGATTCTGATGATGACATGGAGGACTTGCAGGCTAATGCAGCTGTGATGTTAAAGGCAAACGTGCAAGAGCTCCACATGAGTGACACAGGCCCAGTGTATGACACTGATTGCTTGTCTCAAGTACCGGATCAAACTATATTCATTACTGATCTGATATCTCCGCCAACATCTACATCCGACGAGGCTCAAAGTGTTCAACATGAACCCTCTACATCTCATTCCGATGATAATCAAATGGATCTCGTAGTTATATTTGATGATCAAGATGACCTTATGGTTAAAATTGATAATCAAGTTGACTCCGTGGTTATATTTAAGGATCTAAATAATGATCATGTAGAGACTCACGTTGAACAAGCTGAACATTTGTCATCCAGATCTTGAGCTCATGACCAATTTAATTAAGACCCAAAAATCTCGAATGGAAAAGTGCCAAGACATCAATAAGAAATTACAGGATAAAATTACACTGTTGACTAAGGATAATGAATGCTATAAGTTCCAACTCAAAATTTTTCAAACTAAAGAGAAACGTGAAAAAGGTTTTGAAGTCGCATTTGCTAAATCATACCAAAATGAAAAATCTTTGGAAAAACAAATATGTGATCTAGTTGCATCCAAGAATGCTTTGTTGTCTCAAATAGAACAACTGAAATATGATCATAAACAACAACTTAACGCTCTCACTTCGGAAACTCAAAAAGCCAAGTCTGAGTTGTTAACTTGTCAAAAACAGTTTTGTGAGTACAAAAAGCAATCAAGGAAACAAATAGATGACTATCTTGAAGAAATTGTCGACTTACAAAACAAAATCAAAGAGTTTTGAAATGTTGTTTACAAACATGGTGAATCAATCACAACTATCCAAAAGTTTACTTTTCAACCAAATCCAAATGGATATGGACCGAATCTTGCTGATTACAAACCACGTTTTTCACATAGAGTATTCAAACCAAATCCTCAAGTCTACAGTGCAGAACACAGAATTGATGATTCCATTATGAGTGTTGTTGAATATAATCGTATGGAGGAATTAGATGCAGAAGACGAGAGTCGGTCAAAACTTGAAAATGTTGTTTATTGCAAACCATTTAACTATTCAAAAGCCATAACTTTCGTCGCACAACAGGATAATTCTAACACACCTTGGGTTATTACGCCTACTTCTGAGTCTTCTAATGTTGGTCCCCAACCCAATACTGCACAAATTAATGGTCCTTTACCTTCACTCAGTGAAGTAAAAACATTTCCCGAACGATGTCAATTTCTTAAATATTTTGATACATTCATCTCGGGCATCAAACTTTTGGAACGTGAAATTGAAATCAATTTTGAAATAAAAGTTGAATATTTTCAGTCGCCCCATGTGCGAGAACAAAGAGATATTTTTCAGAAAAGAATTTTACCTCATGTCCGAAATTTGAAAATGTGTGCAATATATTGGGAAATGGACTTTCACAAGGAGGTTGGACTTATGAAAACAATTTTCGAGAAAACAGAAACATCGATTTCAAACACTAAACGTAAAAAGAAAATGTTAAGAAAAGATGTTGATCGACTCTTGGAAGATGTTATTTGTGCTGATACCATAAATGTTGTGTTACTACATACTGTTGCATATGCATTTGATTATATCGCTATTGATTCTGTTGATTCTGTTAAAAATGTTAAGAATACCGATAATGTGTCACAAATCAAGTCTTTAAAAGTTGAAAATGAGCGATTGTTAAACGAGCTTTCAAATGCAAAACATCGTCTTCAATGGTGTCAAAAAGATTGTCAAAATCGATAACTCGCTTTGCAATACAAAATCAACCAGTTGCATATCAAAACTCTTAATCCAAAACTTGAGCAACTGGATGATGAAAACGTGTCTTTAAAGTGTCAAATTTCAAAATATGAACAAGAAATTTCAAAAGTTAAAACGGAATATGGTGTCATATTTGATTTACTCAAAAAGACTCGTGCTCAAGCGTCAAAAGATGTTGATGATCATCTTGCATATACCAAAGATGTTTTACGACAAAATGGAAACACTCGTTCTGAAAATCAAGATTTGTTACACACTATCCATGATCTAAAAGCAGAGTTGGTGAAACTTAAGCAAGATAGGAATAGTAACACAAATGTAATTGCACCAGGAATTCTTAGACTGCCTAATGACACATCACAAGAAACTAATGTGCTTCCCTCTACTGAAACAGGAATAGTTGCCTCTTTTCCCAACGCTAGCACTTCACAGCTTAAGAGCACCACAAGGAAGAATAGGAAGTTGCGACGTAAGAAAAGAACAATAAAGACCTCTGAAGTAGAAGAACACCTTAGGACTTTGAATAAAACTCATGTTACTCCCACTTTAGATATTGCGTCTAACAAATGTAATGGAAAAAGTGATGTAACAAATGTTGAACCTTTAAGTACTTTAAATGTTATGTTTGAAGCTTCTTGTGTTGGTTGTCGGAAAAGCATGTTTTCTGGTTGTCATGATAAATGTGTTGCTAATGCTATCTTATCTCGTAAGCGGAACAATAGAAAACGGAATACCTCTAGGCCCACTAATGCTTCTAAGTCTGTGTAAGGTAAACCGCCTACTAGTGTTCATGCTTCTATCATTGATGTATCCATAGAACCCCCTTCACCTCCTAGGAAGAACTTATCACCTAGTGCATTTACTAAGACCAAAGCTAAGACTAGTTGGAGATGGCAGAAATGGTTACATAGTACACTTGGCTTTAAATGGATACCTAAAATCATAAACATTTGTGTTTCAACTATAACTGCATCGGAACCCTCTAACTCTTTGGGTTCCACATCTACTTCTATTCCATCTGTGTCATCTGTGTGTAATGCAGGTGATACAGATCATCCTCTGGGTTGTTGATAGCGGATGTTCCTGACACATGACAGGCAATCTTAAACTGTTATCAAACTTTGTTTCAAAGTTCATTGGCACTGTCAGATTTGGGAATGATCACTTCGCGGCTATCATGGGCTTCGGAGATTACATCAATGGAAACATCGAAATTAGCAGAGTGTATTATGTGGAAGGTCTCGGACATAATCTCTTTTCAGTCGGTCAATTTTGTTATGGAGATTTGGAAGTTGCTTTTAAAGAGAAAACTTGTTTCATTCGTGATCTACAAGGAAACGATCTTATGTCTGGCCAACGTACATCAAGTCTTTACACAATCTCAATGCAAAACATGATTGCTTCATCTCCCATCTGTCTACTTTCAAAGGCAACATCTACAAAATCCTGGCTATGGCACCGTCGTCTCTCACATCTAAACTTTTAAACCATAACCAACCTTGCACGTTTTAAACTTGTTGAAGGTCTCCCAAGATTTCGGTATTCTAAAGATCATCTATGCTCAGATTGTGAACAAAGGAAAAGCACTCGTGCTCACTTTCCTTCAAAGGTGGAACACAGCTCTCAGCATGTGCTTCATCTTCTTCACATGGATTTGTGTGGTCTGATGCGTGTGCAGACGATTAATGGCAAACGTTACATTTTGGTAATTGTCGATGACTACTCAAGATGGACTTGGGTTTATTTTCTTCTAAGTAAAGATCAAGCTCCACAGATGATCATCACCTTTCTCACGAAAATTCAAGTTCAGCTCCGGAACACAGTCAGACAAATTAGAACAGACAAAGGAACTGAATTTGTAAATCAAACTCTACGTGCTTATTATGAGAAAGTGGGAATTGAGCATCAAACATCCATTACACGAACACCAGAACAAAACAGAGTTGTTGAAAGACGAAACCGTACGTTAGTGGAAGCTGCAAGAACGATGTTGATAAATGCAAAACTTCCATATTACTTGTGGGATGAAGCCGTATCTACTGCATGCTACACTCAAAACTATTCAATGATTACTAAACGCCACAACAAAACACCTTACGAGCTTATCCACAACCACAAACCGAATCTCAAACACTTTCATATCTTTGGATCCCTGTGCTATCCAAATAATGATCGTGATGACTTTGGAAAGCTCAAGGCTAAAGCTGACATTAGAGTCTTTGTTGGATACTGTGAAAATTCTAAAGGATACCGGATCTGGAATCGTCATACAAGGGAGATTATGGAAATGATTCATACCAATTTCGATGAGCTTACAGAAATGGCTTCTGAGCAAAACAGCTTGGAACCCGGACATAACCGTCTAAACTTCCCCTAAACCCCATCATCAGCTGAACCAAGCTTATAGCTTACTCGACGTCAAATGGAACAGCTATTTGCCCCTCTGTTTAGTGATGATATTGATCAATGTGCTCCAGATGTATCAACTGTTTCCGCTGCTCAACCTGATAATAATCCAATACCTGATACACCTGAAACAACAACAACTATTGAAGAAGCACATCCGATTGATTCTACAACAACATCCGAACAAACCGCATCCAATGACGTTGAACCAGCTGATGATCTTCTGAACCATGAAGTCCGAACACCTGCAGATTATGATCCAAATGTGTTCTTCAATCCTTTTGCTAATGAAACTGCCACTTCTGATGTTGCGGAATCATCCTCAAGCCATTTGAATCCTCCTAATCTGCACAATGTATATCAACATCAACCCTCCACACATCATTGGACTAAAGACCATCCTCTTGTGAATATCATTGGAAACCCAAATCAACCAGTCGTAACTAGACAACGCCTTCAGACTGATGGTGAACATTGCATTTATGCACTTACCGTTAGCCAATCTGAACCCAAAAACATTAAAGAAGCAATGACTTATGACAAATGGATTGAATCCATGCAAGAAGAACTTAATTAGTTTAAACGTCTTGAAGTATGGGAATTGGTTGAGAAACCAACCGGGGTATATGTTATTGGTCTTAAATGGATTTGGAAAAACAAATTGGATGCTGAAGGTACGGTTATCAGAAATAAGTCACGTCTGGTGGCTAAGGGTTATAGACAAGAAGAGGGACTGACTACGAGGAATCATTCGCACCGGTTGCTAGACTTGAGGCTGTAAGAATTTTTCTGGCATTCGCAGCTCACATGAACATCACGGTCTTTCAGATGGATGTCAAAACAGCATTTTTGAATTGTAAACTGAAGGAAACGATCTATGTTAGTCAGCCAGAAGGATTTGTTGATCCAGAGTTCCCTAATCATGTCTACAAACTGAACAAGGCTCTCTACGGTCTCAAACAAGCCCCTCGGGCGTGGTATGATAAGTTTCCATCCTTTCTCATCTCTCATAATTTCGTAAAAGGATCGGTCGACCCAACAGTATTCATACAATATCACGGGGAACACATTTTAATCTTTCAAATTTATGTAGATGACATCATTTTTAGGTCAACACATCTAAAGTACTCAAATGCTTTTTCAAAACTTATGAAAAAACATTTTGAAATGTCCATGATAGGTGAACTTACGTTCTTTCTAGGACTGCAAGTTCATCAATCACCATGTGGTATTTTCCTGAGTCAGTCCAAATATGCTCTTGAAATTTTAAACAAACATGGAATGCAAAACTGTGATACCTATGCCACACCCGTGGCACATACCAAGAAACTGGACGCTGATTTGCATGGGAAATTGGTTGACCCTACCAAATACCAAAGTATTATTGGGTCTCTCATGTATCTAACAGCCAGCAGACCTGACATTGTCTTTGCTGTATATCTTTGCTCCCGTTATCAGTCGATACCAACTGAAACTCACCTCTCTGAGGCTAAAAGAATCCTCCGATACATCAAGGGAACCATTAATTTGGGGATCTGGTATCTGAAGGATTCTGGTTTTAAACTAATAGCTTTTTCAAACGCTGATCACGCAGGTTGTTAGATTCTCGGAAAAGTACTTCAGGTGCACTACAATTTCTTGGTGATAAATTGGTGTCATGGCAATCGAAGAAGCAGGATTGTACATCGCTTTCTTCCACCGAAGCAGAATATGTAGCCATGTCGGCATGTTGTGCTCAAGTCATATGGATGAGAACACAACTCAAAGACTATGGTTACATATTTGACAGAATTCTGATGTATTGCGACAATTGAAGTGCTATTGCTATCTCGTGCAACTCCGTCCAACATTCAAAGTCCAAGCACATCGATCTTCGATATCATTTCATAAAGGAGCATGTGGAAAAGGGTACTGTTGAATTATATTTTGTGGGTACTGAGTATCAACTGGCAGACCTTCTCACCAAAGCCTTAGCTCCTGCTAGGTTTACTGAGTTGGTCCACCGGATTGGTTATGAGGTGTTTGACTCCAGAGGAACTGGACACACTTTTGACACATTCTTAAAACCAGTCAAACACCAAAACCTTTTTTTCTTTTGTAAATACTTTATCAAAAACAAAATACAAAAATATAAAATTCATAAAATTCAAAAATATTCTTCTATCTTAATTTCTTTCAACATCGCAAGTACAAATCTTCTGTCAACACTTTGCTCTTTCAAACAATTCATCATTTTATCGATCAGGTGTTGAGGGGGAGAATGTAAATATTTTCCATTTCATAAAACCTTGTACTTGAATGTTACCTAATTTTGGTTGTATCTTTGATAATGGTGGATACGTTTCTTGCTACTTAACGCTCCTCGGACTTAAATTTATAAAATTTCAATATTTTTAAAGTTCAAGGGGGAGTGTTGTTAAGTTTCTTTCCAAATATCATGCTTGGCTTAACCAAAATGGAAGTTACGGGCTGTGGATGAAAATGGTTGAGGTGGAGAGACTATTCTTGTCAAAGTTAGAAACTAATTTTTAACAAAAACTCTTCACCTAATTCATTTTCTCATTTATTACACATATTAAAATTTTCAACTACTATATCCATGGCTAACTATCGATTCTCAAATATGTGCTTTAATCATCAAACTTGTAAGTGCTAAAAGCTTCTTTGATTGATTAAAAATATTGGTTTTAAATCTTATTCAAACCAGGGATGATTTTGTGTTCTACGCATAAGCGTATGAACAAGAAATCACCATGGGGTGTTTCTGATGAAAAAGGTTGTGTCAAAGTGTTTAAAAACAAGTTTTATAAACATTTTCATCAAAAATATCAACCCAGAAAACATTTTTTTATCATAATCGTGACTTAGGGTTTATGCGTGGATTTGGTATTTCCTATTGTGAGTGTTTTAGGACTATTAAATGCTTGAAAGATGTTTGTTTCATGTTCAATTAACCAAATACACCATTGAATCCAACCCAGAAACATCAAAACTGCATAATTAAACTTTAAGGTTTATGAACAAGTTGGTTTGGGTATTTTTTATTCAGGTGGTGTTAGATGTTAAAACTTGCTTCATTCATCTCATATGGGTCCTAATATATGCCAGAAATCATTTGGTTGTGTTTGCATGGTTAGATTGTTTAGGCGTAGGATTTGAATCCTTAGGGTTTATCTTTACGCTTAAGCAAAATTTACGCGTAACCAGATTCTACTTTTAATGACATGTGATTGTGAAAGGGATTGAATTAAGTGCTAATGAAGATGCTATGATTAATTTATTTTCAGGTTTTACGCGTACAATTTCAGATTCAAGGGTAAAATTGGATTCTACGCTTAAGGATTGCCTTACGCGTAGATGTGTACACGTAAGAGAAATCTTACGCATAACTCTTACGCGTAAGGGTCTACAAAGGGACTACTCGTATCCTGTGAAGGATATGCGTAAACTTGGAGTCTTACGCATAAGGTTCACTCTTACGAGTAAACCTTACGCATAAGCTCCCAACATACGCTTACGCGTAAGCTTTATGCCAAGAGTCTATTCCTACTCGTAAGCTCTCTTACGCGTAAGATGGACTTCTACGCATAAGCTTAGGTCTACGTGTATGGTTACACATTATTTACGCATAAGCTTGCATTCTTATGCTTAATCCTAAACTTTAACTTTATCAATGAATTATTACGCGTACAAACTTGTAAATAAGTTACTCATAACGTCACAAGACTAAAATGTCACTAATAAGCTATAATGGTTAAAATGTTGTGTGAATAAGTGAAAATTTGGACTTTAAAATTCAAAATTAATATACTCACGAAACTTATCACGACTACCTTGGACCGTTAGACAACAAGTGACATTGGACTCGTAACATTCATTAACATAACAAATTCAATAACTGGACAATAAAATCAACTTTTGACTAACATAATGTCTTTCGATATGTTGGTTCTTTTGGCTCAATGTCTTTCAGATCACGATATGGACATCACCATGGAAAATGTTAACGCACCAAATGAGCTCACAATAGAAGACATATTCCCGACTGGTTACAGTATAAAGCTTGGAAAGAACAACCTCAGGGTTGACTTTGATAACTTCACATGCTCTGAATCCTCTTGCCGAATTGCAGTGGATATTCTTAAGACTCATCCCTACAACAACATGCTCACCAACACATAAACAGTACCAGAGATTTATATTCATCAGTTCTGGCATACAATGAAGAAAATTGATGGTCAAGATGCTGTTACAGTGACACTCACGATAAACAAGTCACAATCACTGTTGCTGATGTACGAGCAATTCTTCTGCTCCCTACTATCCAGCCTGCTCAGTATGTGCCAACTCCAACTGAAGAGGCTACTCTACAATTCATGGTCGATATTGGCTATGATGAAGCTGCGGGAATCATTACCAAACATTCTTCAGTAGATTTAAAGAATATTCCTCAGCCATTGGGAACTTTATACATCATGATCGCAAAGTCTGTTTCCGGTAGAGACAGTGGTTATGAGCATCCTAAGCTAATGGAACTACAAATCTTCTAGGGCATGGTCAACAAAATGCACATTGACTACGCAAATCTGATATGGGAAGACATGATGTCTTACCTCAAGAGCCTGTCACAAAGGTCCCTTTCATCAGATACACAAAGTTGTTGATCCAGAGGATACTCGGGGAATAATCAAGACATTCTCTTGAGACTTGATGACCCCAACCATCATTCTGCGTTGTTTGAGCCTACATTAAAAGTTGTCAGATTCAAAGACTCATCAACAAAGACACAAGGTGTAGTACTGACAGACTGCCTTCTCACCGATGATATCAAAAGTCTTCAATCGTATTCACGATATCAAGAAGCAGTGGCATTAGGCAAATTCAGCTTCATGGATGAAAAGTCTTCAGTCATCCCAGTCAAAAACACCAGGAGATCAGGTAGTGCTAGAAGTGTAGCAAGCACTGAGAGTGCCCTAAAGTATCCAAAGAGGAATCCTCCTCGCAAAAGAAAAGTTCCAACAAAGGGTGCCACCCCTAATCCTCAATCGGCACTTAAACTAAAGGACGAAGACTCCGAGGATACTGAGACTGATGAGGAGGTTCACTACTCTGTTATTGATGATACAACACCACTAAAGATTGCTGACAAGCCAACTAGTCCCAAATCAGACAAGGGTAAAACTCCAGTTGCAGAGCATGAAGAAGAAGAGAGTTCTGATGAAGAACCAAAGGATGAGGAGAAAGACTACCACAAGACACTGAAGCATCTGAGGCTTCAACATGCTGCTAAAGAATTTAACCTTCAACAAACTAGATGCCCTGGAGGTTCAAGTGGTGGTGCACTAACTACACCAGTTCTCGATGCGGTTAATCAACCCGATAAGAGAACTAGTACCACCACTCACGAATCAACAGAGCAAAAGCAGCTAGAAGATGAAATCATCTTTGATTTTGAAGAAGAGGAAAAGGAGAAGGATGAAAAGATAACTGATGAAGACATTGAAGAAGCTGCTAAGGAAAGATCTGAAGAGGAAGCTCAAGCTAAAGCAAAAGAAGAGGCTAGGGTAAAGGCTGAAGAAGAGGCTAAAGCTCGCAAAGAAGCTGATGATTATATTCTAGATAATCCTGAACACAACCCTGAAGGAACTTCTGAGCCACCTAAAGACCCAGAGCCATCTCATCACTCATCTTCATCAAATTCATCATCTCATTCATCACCACCACCATCCAAAGATGCTACCACCAGATCCACATCCAAATCGGTCAAGAAACCAACCGATAGTTGGGAATCACGTGCCAAAACAAAGATTGTCAAAGCTGTCAAACAAGCAAGGAAACGCAATGTTATTAACAAGAAACTGAATCAGCTTGCCGACAGAATCAATCTTCTACAAAATGTGATAAACGAGTTTTCGGAGGAAAGGGAACAGATCCAGCAGTTTCTCAATCGAGATATCCAAGGGGAAATGGACAAGACAATAAGGAACTACACTCAAAAGTTCCTTCTCGACACCGTCCCTGGAGTCACAAGAGAGATGTTCGCCAGACAACTCTATCCTTATCTCATGTCATTGGTCAAGCAGACAATGTCTAAAACCCCTGTGGTCATGGAAATCAAACCAGTTCAGCCTCTTACTATTAGTGATGCAGAATTGATATCTAAGCTGGTTATCCAAATGTCTCAAAGATCTGCGACTTTCACTTCTGACGAAGCTAAACTATTTGAGGCATTGCTAGAATATCAACTCAAGACATCGTGTAAAGAGTCAGCTGAAAGGGCTAAGCGACCAAGAGATGACGATGATGCAGACAAGGATTCTGAGCCAAAACGCAAAAAGAAAACTGGCGAATCCTCTTCTATGCGTCCACCACCCCAAAGGACCACCACCACCAGAAGATCTTCACAACATCCTCCTGCTAGCGACAAACCTTAGGACTCTGAGTCTCCACCACCAACGGAGAAAACTGGTGATCATTTTGAATATACTGGTGGTGATGACGAGGAGATTCCTGATCCCCAACAACAACCCCCCTCTTTTACATCAACTAAGCAACCAACATCATCCTCCAAGCCATAGAAGAAAAAGTCAACATCAGTTGTATCATGGCTAGATGAAGATGAAACTGACGAATATGAATGTTCAAAGCTTGTTGATGCCACCCCTCAATTACCGGAAGGCCAAGAACCGGTAGATGGTCGAACTATGGAGCATGTCAAGATCATCCAAGAAGTTTAAAGTGAAGAAGATGATGAAAGCAGAGTTAAAGCGAATCAAGAACGATGCTTTTCAACTGCTTAAGGACAGCTCTGACAGTGCCATAGAAGTCGAATATCATCTTGAAAACATAGCACGAGCAAAGTCCAACAACATTGATTGGCTCAACCCTGAATCCAACATTGACTTCACCAGACCTGACAAGGCTCCATACTACACCGACTGGACAAAACCATTACCCACAATTGGTCGACCTGATCAACAACGGATTCCCTACCGGTATTTCTTCAACAATGACCTGGAATTTCTTCAACACGGTAGTGATATTAGCAAGAAATACGCTACCTCACTCACCTTCCCCATACCGGCAGCAGTCTTCTCCAACAATATGGCCATCGAGGAAGAAGCCACACGAATGTTCGTTGATAATGTGGTTAATCATGACCTCGATGCACTGTATGGAATTCATCACTGGCCTGAACGAAGAAGAATCTACTACAGAAGCTGCCAGGTACTCAAATCTGACAAAGAGGTGTACAGTGTCCAACAGATCCTTGCCATAATGCATGTTAGTCTATCTACTAAGTGGGACTACTCATTCTTGAAGAAAATCATAGTCAAATGCCAAGACGAACAGGAATATGACTTTTCTGAAGCGGATTTTCCAAGATTGTCACTCAATGACATTGAAGACATGTATCTTGCTAAGGTACAAGGTCGAACGCGACGCTTCTCCACCAATATCCAGCTCCAGTACATCAAGTCATTGTTGATATTCATCAGAAGCATCGTTATCCAGGAACGTGTTGAAGACCTTCAACTTGCCGTGGAATCATACCAAAAATGTGTTAATCTCACAAAACCACTGCTAAACATTCCCGATATCAACCAACTGGCTCAGTACACCATTCTCAAGAAACCAAAGTTTGGCGTCATCTACCGCAGTGAACTTCACCATAACTGTTTCATGGCATGTAATGAGCTTCACAAGTTTTGTGATCACACTTTAAAGAAGGTTCGGGACGGGTTAGCATATTGGTTAAAGGAGATTCATGAAGGCATAGGGTCGAAGAAGAGGTGGAATTCGAGGGAAAAGAGGGATGTAAAGAAAATCATCACAAGGATTGATGAAAGGTTGTTTCGTCATGATCAGATTAGGACTTTGGAGAGCTTCGTGGGTGGACGACCGAGTATCTCTCTAACAGGCTATCAACGTCCAGAAAGAACTCCCGACGTTATTGAAGGACTGCCTGGTACTCCTTGATTATTTTCTTGATTAATATTTGGATGTGTTGATCTTTATTATTAACTATGGCTTGTGCACACATAACAGTGTACAACCCGTACTTATAATGAAAGGACCCTGTGGTACGCATCAGTGCCACAATCCTTATAAAAGGAGCGAAAGCTTCTTACTTTTGAGTAAAACTTATCAAAACTTTCATTTTTTCAAAGTTTTGCTCAAAAGAACAAGTACTTCCCCTTATGACTTTCAAAACCTCAAAAGTTAATATCACTTGTTGAGGGGGAGTATTTGATTAAAACTTTGTTCACAAATTGTTCTTCGTGGAAATCTTTCCACAAAACTCAAAATGGTCATATTCGATAACAAAATTTCATCAAAAATAACATTTATATGCCATTTTTGAGGGGGAGAAAAATTATGTGATAAGAAATATGTTGTGAATTGCAATGGAATCATCGTGTGATAAGACTTTAACCCTTGAATTGACGAGATCTGAACTGTCATACATCGAAAAGATTTGTCTTCCAAGACTTATCCGAGTAGATCGTACCTATTCGAGAAACTCTTGATAGACATGAACTTTGACGGGTTTGACAACCTTTCGAGGTTTTTCCACACCTTCAAGGTAGTTATTAGAGCTAGTTGTCACCTAAAAGCTGACAATGTAACTCTTTAACTATGCAACGTAACCGTGTCTCGCGGGGAATTATCTATCTTGAGTCGATAAATTAAAAAATGTGCGCTCTTCTCTCACCGTGCATATTTCTGACAAACACTTAAGCGTGTGTGGAGGGGGGTATTTCTGCTAAATATAAAAACTCTCACAGTGGTACAAAATGTTTTTACTCATAAACACTTTGAGAGATTTTTCAAGAAAAATGGTTTTTATGGCAACATAGGTTAGTCATGGAGTTATGAGGTGACTAAGGTTAGGAATAACTGTCCTATGATCCGCCAGAGCTGGAGGGATCTACCCAAGGACACCACCAATAGTTAGAACTTAGAAGTCTTTAGGTATGATTATAAAAAGGAGAAAATGAGAATCGGAGAAAGAAGGAGTTGAAGAATTAAAAAGAAAAGTAAAGAAAAGGGTGAAAAGAAATAGCCCTCCAAATTATTTAACTTAGGGCAGACACCGGGTTCAATACATATGCTACTGGCTATCACTAGATGACACCGGTATTGAAGATCAAAGTCGTCATGGATCCAGTGGCGCATACACTAAACCTTCTTAGCCACTCAAGTTTCTCTCAATAGAAGCTTGTTTCATTCTCACAGGGAACCCTACGTAAACTATCGGCTTTCTCTTAGAGATTGCTGGTATTGAAGAAGGAGACCCTCTCCCTTGTCTCCGCTCAGGAAAAACCAAAGCGCACTATTGAGTCTAGAGCCACGAGATTCATCAAAAGATATCTCAGGAACACTTAACATTTCATCACTTGTCGTTCAACAATAAGGACGCAAGTGATACATTCTAGAGTCCTTCACAGAACTTAGCAATCTGTCGAGAACATTTATGAGGGGTTCACTTCTGTGATCCTCGGTGATTGAATGGAAACTCCTGCCAGGGTCAACATCAAACAGCCCTGACAGCAGGTCACTTCGGTAACTCCTTGTGGGTTACGCTTAGTGTGTCTCAAACGGTCTACAGTCGTGGGGTGATGCTTTGGTGTACCTCAGCGATTCACCTGAACCGTAGATGTACTTCGGTATATCGTGTTAGCCTTTTTGAGGGCATCCAGTTTTAGGAACAGCCTTTGCTAGAATTAGAGATGTGTTTTCATATTATGCTGTTAACAATCTCGAAATTCGAACTTGTAAGTGCTGGAAATCCCGCTAAGGAGATTCCTTTCAAGAATCGAGTCCTGAATATGTGGGTCATTACTTGAACTTGTTCAATGTAATGCCAATTGTCCCTTACAGGATTCGGACGGCTGATTTGCCCGACCAAGGTCAATGGAATCAAGACATTCATCATTAGAACAATTGTAGTAATCAATTCTTTAAGAAAAGATTACAATGATCAATTGGTGTTCGTGACTGTACCTGAGATGCTGCTGCTAATGGATGCTCACGGGAGGAAGAGATCGTGCAGATTCTCCACATGCTCATACCAATAACATCATCATAGAAGTTCTATCATTATCAAAGGCAACACAAAGTCAAAATGATTCTTCTTCAAATCAAAGAATCTACAAAGTTAATAAGACTCGAGAACTACTTCACATCTGAAATTCACTGTCAAAAGAAGTGTGAGCATGTTGGAGAAAGACGTGGAGACACTGGAGCAACGAAGCGGACCTGATGCAGATTACCACAACATAACATCACCATATCCACTCCAGAACAAAGAACAAAGATAAATGAAGACGTCAAAGCTGAAATCTTCAAAGAAAACAAGATCCTCACAGTGGGGAGATTGTTGGAATCAAGACACTTTTCTCACAAGAAAGAAGAATGTCAGAAGACGTCAAAGCAACTATTACATCAGAACCTACAACGTTTCAATATTACTTAAGTCATTAATTACCAACACTTAGGGGGAGATTGTTGGAATCACTCCTAAACTATATTTCAAGTGTTTGTAATCAATATGTAATAGGTTGCTTAATTAGGCTTTTATGTTTGTATTAATGGCAAGGCTTATGTAGAAAGCCCATAAGCCTTGGCCCAAGCCCATAAGGAAGGAAGGAAACTTGTAGTGTTGCCCTAGTCCCTTCCCCTATAAATAATGTTGTAAACCTTCATTTGAAGGTTGGTTATTCACTTTACATAATATCCTATGCATAACCTTTCCCATTCATACGTGTATATTGTGTTTGTGTGTTCATCCGATCTCTCTTATCTATATTTCTACATATTGATGCTTGTGTTACAATATGGTGATCTAACAAATTTGTTGAAAAAAACTTATGAAAATTCTGATTAAAAACTCTGCTATTATTATAATAAGTACCGGCCATATTGGCCTACACACTGTTTCCTTTGAGAGTATTGTCTTTGATGAGAGAAATAAGAGTATTAAGTTGTTCATCAGTAAAACCAAAAGATGAACTAGACCCAACAGAATTACTATTAGAAAATCTTTTGTTATTATTATTCTGAGATCTATTATTGTTACCCTTTTTTCCAAAATTTGGAGGATACTCAATCAATTTAAAACATCTTTCTTGAGTATGGCCATTAAAACCACAATTTTCACAAACAACATTAGAACCAGTATTCCTCCTATTATCAGACACTCTATTAAAGTTAGCAGTAGGATTATTAGTTTGAGTATTCTGATTAACAGGTCTAACAGGTTGATTGGTCTGATTATTAGTCTGATTCACAACTCTAGAAGCAAAAGCAGAATTATGATTTCTACTGGTACTCCCAGACACAACATTTCTGTAATTCTCCTCACTACTAATGATAGCATAAGCACCTTTAACAACAGGTAAAGGATCTCTGGAAAGAATATTACTTCTTATTTGCATGTAAGTATCATCCAAACCCATTAAAAATTGCATTAATTTCATAAGTTGATTGTGCTTTTTAAAATTATCAGCAGCATGACAAGTGCATCTAGGTGACTGAACCATAGCATCAAATTGTTTCCACAAAGTACTCAATTTATTAAAATATTCAGCAATAGTAGTACCATTTTGAGTCAATGAATTTATCTTATGATGCAAGTTAAAGGTTACAAAACCATCAACCCAGTCAAATGTATCTTTTAACTCATTCCAAACTGCAGTTGCCCTTTTAGAAAAAAATTTCCCAAGAAACAATTCCTTAGAGATAAAATTCAAAATCCATCCCAAAACAATAACATTAACCCTGTCCCATTGCCTACCCAAAACCTCATCAGTGTTTGACCTCCTACATGTTCCATCAATAAAACCAGTTTTATTTTTTCCCTCTAATGCTAAAAGCATAGCACAAGACCAGACATTATAATTTTCATTCCCTTTGAGTTTTATTGTAACAACAGTTAAATAAGCAGAATCATTTTGATGTAAATGTAAAGGGTGACTTAAGTCCAATTTACTTATTAAGGTGACAAGGTTATCAGGTTCATACTCATCATCAGTATAACCATGAACAGAAGAATTATGAACAGACTTTATACCAAGTAAAAGAAAACAAGCACACAAGAAAGGGAAGAGAAAGTAGTTCCCAGGCTTTCCTTGCCACTAAAGTGGTAGGTCAAGGGCGCACACAAGCACACAAAAAATAAAAAATAAAACAAATAGCAAATATAACATAAACCAACAATAACACCTCAACCACCAACAAATCAACTTCCAATAATCCCAAATCCTATCCTCCGGCAATCTAAACAGAAAAATAAGAACTGAAATTAAAAAAGAAGGGTGCAAGAGGTGTTACAGAGCACGCTAAATACTCAGCAGCGGAATATCAGTCCAACTATACCCTAGATTCACTTAGTCTAGGGATATAGCAGATACACACCAAGAACCCAGAACCAAGATCCAAGAACCACCAAACCCTAATTTTTAGAATTAGGGCAAATCACCAGAACCACTCGCAATCTTAACAAAATCACCAGATCTATCGATTAAAGAAACTTAATCGACTTTAGAAGCCTTTAAATCTAAAAAGCCCAAAATTTTACCAAACCCTAATTTTCTCAAAAAATAGGCGTTTTTTCGAAAACGTTAAAGATCTATGTAATTAAACACAAGATCTACCAATTAACACAAATTAATTGACTAATTAACCAAAAGAATTAAAAATCTCCAATTTTAACGAAACCCTAATTTTTCAAACAAGTTTTTCAGATCAAACATGTCTCTGATACCATTAAGAAAAACAGATTCTATTGATATCAAAACACTTTTATTACTCAAAATCAAAATATTACAATCACCAGAAACTGTTCTCAAACAGTTAATCAATAAAACAACAATATACTTTATCTTAATCAAGTATAAATAAAAACAGAAACAAGTGTTTTGATCAAGAGAATCCAGAACACAAAATAGGGTTACAAAGAGAGTAGATTGATTTATTATTGAGAGAGATTGAGAGAGAAATCAGAGATGAATAATAATACATCTCTTTGTATTTTCTCTTTATATAGCAGCTACACCGACACTACTTTAGTTGAACAGATTAGAACCTCCATCTTTGACAAAGTTGCTAATGAGCTCCCAAAGTATAACTTCAGCTCCACAAAGGCTATTATAATTCCACTTTAAGTCCCTCATGAATCTCTAATCTTCAATATGAAATAAACCTTCAATAATCTAACTCCTCGGCTTATATCATCTAAATAAGCTCAAACCACTTATTCTGCAAATATAAAAAACCAACAATGAAGATATATCAGATACAGAATAAGCACTAAATTATTATTCACAACACATAGCTTATTTGATTTAAATTATGGTAGATCTATGAATGTGTTGGAAATCCAGATATGAACTTACGTAACAGAGAATTATGTTTTCAGAAGGTAAATATTGCCCTTGGTTTTCAAACTTATTACACTAACACCATTGATCTAATATCCATCAAATGATATCATTTTTGATACATCGAATGATCCAGATTGCTTCCTATTCTTCCTGCAAAAACCAATTTTTGATGCACAAAAAACGATTTAATGCACAAAAAAATGATTTAATGCACAAACGTATTTTTTCATAATTTTTTTTCGGAAAAAGTATCTACTTTTAGAAAAAATTCCTTCACAACTTTTTCATGCACCATCATACCCGATCTTGTGGGATTGTTTTGGAATTTTTCGAGAACTTTTTTTGAAAAAAAAAACTTTTTATTTTTTTACGGATGTTTGTCTTTTTATTTGATCTTTATCATCTATATATATATTTGAAATATTTGATCCAGTTTGTAACTATTTTGATCTTATTTTTGCTTCTACGAATTGAACTTGTCAAGGTACAACAATCTAGTTTTTCTATTTTATAATCGTTGTTGTATAATAAGTTCCTTAATCACAGTAAGACTACATTTCTTTGATCCTGGAAAATGTTTGTTTATGCTAAAAATATAGAATTGAGATCAAATAAGACCTTTTGTAAAATTGTTAAAATGAGAACCCAATAGAATTTTGACAAGTGTAATCTAAGATTTTAATTAAAGCAGAAGTGTTAATTAAATCAAAAAGATAATAATGGTATTTTACACCCCATATTTTTTCTTTAAACCTATATAACCTCCACACCCGCATGATCACCAATTTACAGCCTCAACTTTTTGTTTCAGTTTCTCTTTCCCAACCACTATCCCCATCTCTATATCTCAATACTTATAATTTTCATATCCATCTTCATTTAAAATCGGGCCAAATAAAATCATAACCCTAACCGTCACCATCTTCTTCACCAACTGAAAACCACCTCCACCGTGTGTAGATCATACCGAAACCTTAGCAGCCGCCATGCCGACCGCAATCTGCCGCCGCCACTATTAAACCTTGACCACAAAACCAATCTATAACTAAACCATAAAGACCTTAAATAAAATCCATAATATAATCCAAAACTCATACAAACTTAAAAATCGTCATCCGCCCTTAACAAGTATCAATCGAAAGATGTTGGTGGTGCTATGAAGGCGCTAAGGTTGGCAGTGTGACTATTTTGATGTCACTTTTTTGCTTGATATTTGAAATATTTGATCCAGTTTGTAACTATTTTGATCATATTTTTGCTTCTACGAATTGAACTTGTCAAGGTACAACAATCTAGTTTTTCTATTTTATAATTTTTGTTGTATAATATGTTCCTTAATTACACTAAGACTACATTTCTTTGATCGTGGAAAATGTTTGTTTATGCTAAAAATATAGAATATACATCTAGTCATTGGTAGCATTTAAAAATATGATGCAACTAACATTTGTTGCTTGATTCATAAAACAATTTACCCTTACTAGTTAATAGTTTGTAATCAAGGTTGTAAAAATCGCTAGGCGGTAGCTGGGCGGCCGGGTACCGACTAGCGATTAATCGGTTAGGCGGGGATTAATCGGGGATTACTCGGATAGGACTTTTTATATATAAAATTATAAAACCTAGAAACAATATGCTCGATCTGGCCGATTTTTTTCCGATTTAGCCGATTTATATATGATTTGGCTGACTTCTATTTGTAACCGAGTTGGCCGATTTATCCGATTTGGCCGATTTATGCCCGATTTGCCCGATTTATGCCTGATTTGGCCGATTTATGCCCAATTTTTTACCAAACCGATTAATAAGACCGATTAGTGAAAATCAGGGCGGTTAACCCCCGCCTAGCGATTAATCGTCCGCCTGGGCCTATTTTTGCAACAGAGGTTTGTATATGTATTACGCATCACATACTTATAAAATATTTATTATGTGATACATGTATATTGTCAACTACATGGAAGCATACAAGTTTTGATGTTTGAGAGTCATGGTTCAGCATGGAATCCTACAGGTTTCGTGTAACAGATGGTCGTCTCGTGACCGTTAGGTCTCTTGTACCAGTTGGGTCTCATGTATCATATGGTGGTCTCGTGTACGCATTTTTTCAAGTTGATATCTTATACGTATCACTTGTAGTTCGTTGCCATTTTTGTGAGATTTGATGTATTAGTGTTTGTATGGTGTTTCAATATACTATATTGTCATTTAATGTATCATTTTAACTTTTGATGTATAAGTTAGAGTTCGATTGAAGTGGTGTATATTAACAGATACTACTAGTATTATATTTGATTATTTTAATAGTGGTGTATCAATAAAATAATGCTCGTGTATCATCACTTTAGAGTTTTAAAGTTTTATTATTTCGTGTATCGATATATGTGTATCATAGCTTCCGATAAATTGTGACAGAAAATGTTTGTTGGGTTTTTTTGTTAAACCAAGTATTATTGGTTGTAAACGCTGCATCACTTTTAAAAAGTTGTGTATGTTCAAAAAGGAAAAAAAGATTTGTAAAGTTGTAGTTTAATTCCTATACATGTATTGTTTCAAGAAGATAAAAAGATACTGAAGCATTTGTGATTTTATTAAAAAATAAAATGCTAGTTATGATGTTTTTTCAAAAAAATAATCTGGTACATAAAGCCCCTACAATTAATATTAATTACACAAATGCCATTCATCAACCATTAATCTTATTGAAGACCAATATTTGATCCAACGATATATTAGTTCTCATTTTTAAAACTTTAAAAAATCTCTCACATTAACCCTCCCCTATATATATATTTATATATATATAGAATCTGGATCCGTTGAGAAAGATTTATAAAAACGATAGATTTGGAGCCTTGATTCAAGTTTTTCAAGTGTAGAATTCATTTTAATGTGATTGTAATCCAAAAGGTGTAAAAAGAAATTGAATCAATGTTAAAAATCTCACGATTTTGCGATATAAGTACAATTCTGAATCATCTGTACAACTTTAATGAATGATTACCGTAACTCGATTTTTACAAATATTTGTGAATCAAATTTGTGATTTATAGATTCGATTCACTATTAATTGATGTATACTTGTGAATCAAATTAAAAAAATATGAATCAATAGCTCAAACGAAGATTTCTCAATCTTCTCAATCTAAAAACCTTCTCAATGGAACCAAAGCCTATATATATATATATATATATATATATATATATATATATATATATATATATATATATATATATATATATATACTACTTATAATAGATGAATGAATCTCTCTCCTCATGGTATTAAAATTAAGAATTACAAAATACAAACCTATTGTAAAATACATAATCTATATCTATATCTATACTACATATAATGCACGAAGGCACCTTACTCTTAATTTTAAGACGTACAAGAAATTAAGCATGGTTTACAACACATTAATGCACCCAATTTTCAGAATTACTACAAAGTAAGCATATTGTACAACAAAATAAAATGTGGTGTCATTTTAAGACCAAAATTCTATCAAACAACATTAATGCTATTAAAAACACCCCTTCACCAAAAATTACAATAATTTAAGCACAATGTACAATAGCTGCAACCAATTTTCAGATTTACAACAAAATAAGCATAATGTACAACAAAACAAACATGATGTAATTTTAAGACTTATTTTCAGACTTACTGTTGGGAATTTTAGATTTGAAAATTACAAAACCACGAGCAAGAATGAAGAAAGAAGAAACAATGAGGGTCTGTTTTATAATTAGGTAGCTTTGTTAGTAAGTTACAATTAGGGTTTATGTAACCTCCCTCTCCTATATAAAGAGGGTAGGCATTTAGGTGATTGTCATCCATTCGATCGATCCCTTTCATTTTCATTTCATAGTATTTATCTCTAATGAGAGTCTAGACACACGATTATAGCGTGTGTATAATAGTTGTAGTAGTTTATTTGTTTTAATTAATAAAGAAAACATTATTAGTAATGTTGATTGTGTTATTCTATTTCGTTGTGCATCAAATCAATCAATGTTACTCATACCCTAGTTGGGTTGTTCTAGGAGTATGACAGGGAACAAAGACACACTTCATAATTTTGTATCTCTTCAAGGAGGTACTGTTACTTTTGGAGGAGGAGATGGTAAAATTACAGGGAAGGGAACTATTAGAACTTCCAAGCTGGACTTTGAGAATGTGTATTATGTGGAAGCATTGAGAAACTTCAACTTATTTTCTGTGTCCCAAATCTGTGACAAGAAAAACTTTGTATTGTTCACTGATACTGCATGTCTTGTTCTCTCCAAATATTTCCAGGTACCTGATAACAGTCATGTTGTTCTGAAGGTGCCAAGGAAACAAAACTTGTATACATTCAATCTCAATGAAGTTCAGCCTGCAGGTGCCTTAGCTTGTTTGGTGACAAAAGCGTCCTTGGATGAATGATTCGTCGAAAAACCAATTATAGAAGTATAGTGTTTTGGGTAACTCAAACGTGTTAAGTTTGAGTCCCCGGATCGTTCCAAACGAGGGATGAATGGAGTAAAACAACTCACGTCGCGTTTCGGGATTTGAATGTGAAAATAAGGAATTTGGATGATTTCTAAACTACGGTGCAATGAATAGTAAAGGAAAGCAATTAAAACTACTGAATCTATGATGCAAACAAGAAAATTATAACTAAATACGCAAATTTAAATTAAAACGCGAAAAACGTAATTATTAAAACGTAAATAAAATGCAAACTAATCTATTTAAAGTCCTAAAAGAGATCTAATATTTTTCTACAGCAAAAAATATGATTTAAAACTTATTTGAAATTTAAAACTAATTTTTTTTGGTTTTACTTGATTTATTTTGAATTAAAAACTATTTTTGGACTTATAAAATAGGCTTAAAATGCTAAAAATTATGAAAACTATTGAGAAAATTACAAAAATATTTTTAAAAAATCTTAATTAACTAAAAAGAGTTTTAAAAATTGGAATTACATTTTTCTGACTTTTTATCTATTTTATACGAATTTAAAACTATTTAAAACTAATTAAATTCCAAAGAAATACTATTTAAACTAACAAAAATCTGGAAAAATACTTTTTATGACTTTTTGAATATTCTAAAACTAAGAAAATTGAAATTGCATTTTTGTGACTATTTTATGAATTATTTGGATTAAATGCTAATTAAAAAGGCTTAAAAATGAATTTAAATGCTGAAAAATAGCAAAAGAGCATGGAAAAATATGAAAAATTCCAGAAAAAATTAAAATATTACTGAGAAGCAATGAAAAATAACATAAAATACTTGGGATCAGAGGAGATATGATTTGGGCTAGAATTGCTTATGATGAGCTTAAAGGAAATAAGCTAAAGGCCACTAAAAGCTACACTAAGGTTCCACAAGCTAAAACTAACCTAAAGTATCTGAGAATAAGCTACTGCAACTGATGTGGATCCTATGAGCACAAGCTAAGAAGCATTTAATCATCAAATCAGGTCCTAAATAATCTAAGCCAAACAACCCTTAAGTGCCTACTTCTAGCACTAATTAAGCTATCTTAAAAAAATCACAAAAATAAACTAAACATATCCAGTTACCAATCACCAACCAAAGTCCTAATATCCAGAATTTCAGCTTAAAAGAGCTTAAAATGAGAAAGTTAAAATTCAGTGAAAAAAGGAGATTGGGACAATATGAAACTGAAGTGCAGAAACAATTAAGCAGTTTGCAGAAATGAATAAGTACCTAAAAAGCTTGAAACTGAGCTTATTTAGCTAAACCTATATCTAAGCTTCTAATACTAATCCTAGATGCTACTCTTTAAACATATCAGAAGCAACTAGCACTTATCCTAAACCTGATGTAAAACAGCAGAACTATGGCTAATGGGGCAACACTGCAGATCAAAATAAGTTGTCCTATAAACTCTAGAGTGGAATCTAAACTAAGTATTCAAAACCTAAACTAGAAACTTCTAAAATAATCAAACATCAACCCATAACAACAACTAAACAAGGAGAAATTCAGGTGAGAAGTATGCATATTAAATAGTAACCTGGTAATGCAGCAGTATAAAAATGAAGGATGGGATCATTGCAGGCTAACAATCCTCCTCTAAATGCCAAATAAGCTGAGACAAGAAAACTAGGATATGCTACAACAAGAGAAAACCAATAAATCTCACTAGGAATCTAATATGGACCTTAAGAAAACCTAATTTAAAGACTGCTATGGAACAGTAAAAGTACTAAAACAGATTTAGAGGTTGAACTTAAAAATGCTTATTAAACTAAAACAACTTGAAAATTTTGATTGAATAAATCCTAAAACCAGAACTAAAACTGAATTAAACCAAATCTGTCTTTCCAAAACTTTTTAAACCTCAAAATTAAATCTATCCAAACACTCCTTAAATAAGAACAAATGAAATCTAAACTTTATATTTTACTGAAACAGACTTGGACAAAGTTGAAATGAAACCAATTACATTAAAATCATCTAATTAACAACATGAAATCAGGATTCAAACTTAAAATGCTTTGACTATTGATTTTGACTGTGGTTTGACTTTTATTGACTATATGAGAAAACTGAAATTGAAGCAAGATTAAGCTAAAATTAACTCACCATAAGCTATCCTGAGCTTATGTGAGCTTGTGAGATCAGATAATAGAAGCTAAAAACAAACGAGAACAATTTTGAGAATGATTAAATGAAACTGAATTTGCATTAAGTAAACAAGAGTACAATTATGAAAACTGAAATTACAAAAGTATTTTAACACTAATAAAACTTTGAGAAAACAATAAAGATGACAGAATTAAAATGGTTACAGTAATCTAAATACATGAAAACTAGACAAGTATGCTTGTGATTGAATTGGACTATTTATAGCTGAGCCAGGAGATTGTGAAGCATCTAGGAGTTCTGTTCTTGGCCATTGATCTCATCATCTTGTCATCACATTCAATCTTAGCCTTAGGATCAACTTTCCACATCACTTTAACCAATCACATACTTCTATTCTGCCAGCTTGGCGATCCAAGAGTATCTCACCCACTGACACGTTGTTAGAGGGTTCTAGAAGCTCACTTATGTTGGGTGAATTTGAGTGTGGCAGGGTAACTTTTGGCGAAGAGATAAACAGTAATATCTGGGTGTTATTTAGGCGCGCTTGGTTTGGTAATTTATTATTATAGTTTGACTGTTGGATGTGAAAGTTGACCGGGTGGGTAATTCTTTGTGTTGACCGGTTTTGTTATGGGATACGGGTAGGATATTAGGATGGATTGGGCTACAGAATAAAATGGGAAAGGAAATAAGGATATGGGATTTGGATTTAAAGGGTAAAGTGTAAATATGGTTAGATGAGTGGTGCAAGGGTAAATACGGAAAGATGAGGGGCTATTTGTGTAATAATGGATAAATGATGGTGAAAGTGAGAAAAATCCCTGAACATGATCCACAACTCCGTAATTTGATCTTTTAAGCATCAAAGTCCCAGAAATAGCATCCCGGCATCAGCTTTTGCTCTCTTCTTTCTCTCGGGCTCGGTTTTCTTCGGTTTTGGCTTCTTTTTGTCAGTTTTGTCATATCCGTACCTGCACAGGCATAAACTCAAGAAACCATCACATATTAGGCATAAACGGCTCTTTTCTGGTTATTTTAGGTCTGATTTGGTAAAGAAAAGATATGTGTTTTAGCACATATCAAAATACCCCAGACTAAAACGAAACATTGTCCTCAATGTTTAAAGGCAATGGAATCAACGAAAATCTAAAAGCCGTTTATTAAGTATGCTCAAAGATAAACGTTAGTCGATAAGATTAGGATATCGGATTTGCTTCAGCATCGATCATGAAACTCGAGTGGAGAAAAGACAAACTTCGAGCACGAGAGTCTTCATATCGATGAAATCCTAAACAAAACATCACAAACAACCAAACACGAGAATCGAAGAGGCTAACCCCTTCACGTCACTTATTAGAAAATAGAAATGTAACATATTGGATTTCACAAACACACTAGATCATAACCACAAGTAGGCGTATAATATGGTTTTAGAGAGAGAAAGTTAGAGGTTGTAAACTTTAGTGAGAGAAAGAAAAATCTTATTATGAGCTCCAACTCTCTACCTTGGGAGGTAGAGAGTATTTATAGTTCTTACATAAATCGCCACCTACGGGCTGTGGATCAGGCATACAGTGGGTAAAGACCCCGTCCGTCCTCCACGGTGTTACTTAACTAAATACTACTAAACATTAAGTAATCTATTACTACGAGCTTTCTAACGATTACATATACTTGAGGTGACCGACTCTTTAATAACTGGATTTACTAAATCCTAACAATCTCCCCCTAAGGGAGGTCACCTCAAAATCACCTCAAAATTACATTGAATACAAACAGATATTACATTTTAAATTGTTCTTGCATTCTTGATGTAGTTCTTTGCTCTGAAGCTCGTAGTCATTGATTCATCAATGATGCATGTTCGGTTAATCCAAGTGGAGGTCTTTAACTGATCCACGTGATAATAATTTTGAGCCAGCTTTTGAGATCATCAGCTAACATAAATCTCTGACTCATCCATAGTGGTGTTGGTATTATGTGATGTTGTGACTTATGGACCGACATGCTCACATTCTGGATCATGATATATTCTCATCAGAGTTGCGGAAGCTTTCGTTTATTCATGATATTGGCAGCAGCGTAGCAGAAGCATGGAGTGAAAATATCAGAGGCATTGATGCACTTATCATGATTTCTTTAGAGATGAATGTGTAGTGTGAGCATGCGGCTATGGATTGACCGCTTCAATCTGATCAGCTGCAAACGTCGGGCGTACCTGCATACAACAGTTAGCAATAAAGTGCACGAAAGTGTCTTTGATCACTTTCGTTGAATTGGGGTACACGGCCCACGGTTCCCCGTTGATCAGTACAAGTACTACCTGTGATCAGGTAAAATTCTGAAGAATTTCCTTGACAGGGTTCCGCAGCTGCTCTAGTTGTTCTCAAACCGGAACGTCTCAAAGAAGACAACACGGAGTGAGTGAACCAGCGAATTAAGATTCACTGATTGATAAAAAGATATTTGAAAAACAATCATGTATCGCTCAATAGAAATTGTTTTTGCAATACAACGAAGGTTTTAATGAAAATCAATTATCAATCATAAACACCTTTTATTCTGAAATATTTGTACACAGTCGATGTGCTAAAGAAAAGAGTTTTTAAGCACAACGATCGGTTTTTCAAAGGTATCCGTCAATCCATAACCTGAACCAGGATTGATTCAAAAGATTGAATCGCCCCATTGTTTCTGTTTAGTTGTCACATGGTTGATCTATTGAATAGATCTCACATGCCACCCACCAGGAGCTTGTTTGATGTTGGCTCCAGAAGGTTTTCCATCTTCATTGTGAATATGTTTGCATATCACTCAGATGTTCTGGCAATACCACAAGGATAATGCGTAGGACACATAAGATATAATCTCTCTTTCCACATTGTGTGAAACAGAGAGTCTTCATAGACAGTGTCCTAATGAGATTTATAGATGATCTCGTGGCTCTAGACTCAATTGTGCATATTTGGATCCTATTTCGGAGACTAGGGAGAGGGTCTCCTTCTTCAATATCAACAATCTCTAAGAGAAAGTCGATAGATTATGTCGGTTCCCCGTGAGAATGAAACAAGTCCTTTTAATAGGAACTTGAGTGGTTTGGGAAATTGAAGTGCAGTGCGTCACTGGGTCCATGACGTCTTGTCTTCAATACCGATGTTACCTTGGTAACCACCAGTAGCATATGAATTGAACCCGGTATCTACCCTAAGGTTGAATAATTGGAGGGCTATTTATTTTCACCCTTTTCTCATTCAATTCTTTTTTATTCTTCAACCCCTTCAGTGCTTACCGAGACTACATAACTAGAACCTTGTTGGGTTTATTCCAGTACTAGCTCAGTCTCAGTCCGCACTCTTCCCATATCTCACTTTTCTCCCTTTTTTTTCAATATACCTAAGGACTTCTACACTATCTAGTGGATTTTCCCTGGGTAGATCCCTCCGGTTCTGGCGGATCATGTGAACAAATACCTAACCTTATCATCCTTATATCACCATACATAAAGTAAAGTTGGTCGGTCTATTTGGTATCGTTCATCTGCCATTAAAACCAATTGAAAACCATTTGAAAATCAATCCAGATACATGTGATATATTATCAAAGCATTTTGTACCTGAATTGTTTTTGATATTTTTAGAACAAGAGCTCCCCCTCAACATTTGCATCAAGCATCATTTTGTAATAGAAATAATTTTCATCTTTGAGGGGTTGGCTTGCATCTAAGAGTAGTTATATAAAGAATGTGGTTTTCAAAATAGTTGCTCCCCCTCAATATGTTCATAGATATTTGAAAAATGTTTTGCACGTATTAGGAAAAGACTGCACATTGAAATAAATTGATCACGTTTCAAATCTTTGTGGTTTAAGATATATGCTCCCCCTCAACATGTGCATGGAAAATTTGAAATCGTTTGGCACATGTGGGAAGGAGAGCTTGTACATCCTTATAAAACTATTTACCGAATTATCAGTTTAACTCCAATTTAAATCACAAATTCTCCCCCGATCACAATTATCAAATTATTTGAGATTTGTGATCTTTGTAGATTTAAATTGATTTTGAAAGCTTTTAAGGAGAATTGTGACTTTATTATGAAAACGTTTTCACTGATAAGGATCGGATTTTGAGACTTTAAACTCCATGGATTAAACATGTATGATTATCTTTTGAAAACAATTGTATGACAAATAACCTTTTGATTTAATTGAAATCATTCTCCCCCTCAATCAATGACATAAGTTGTTGATTGAGAGATAGAAGTTTTTGACTAATGTTAAGTCCAGATGATTTTCAAAAATAGAGTCCGAGTTATTTTACAAAGCAATTAGTTTTCATTAGATAGTAAGTAATTATTTATAGAATCAGAGCATGAGATTTGAAAAACAAGATATAGCATGGCTTTGTTCTTTCTATGAAAAACGAGTTACTGCCTGAAATGACAATAAAATATTTTTTCACTTTCTCCCAAAAATATTTTTTGACTTTTTGAATTTTTTTTAAAACATTCGAACAACATCTAAAGTCCCGTGTCATTCTTTGAATAACAGCACAAAGACCGTAGATATTATCGAATCAAGGAAAACATGACAAAAAGACAATATTTTTGGAATTTTTCAAGATTTTTCAATTTTTATGGATTTTTGAAAGTTTTATATTTTTCTATTTGCTTTTTGAAGGTTTTGAAATTTTGTATTTTGTTTTTTCGAATAACTATTTACAAGAGATAGATGAAGAAAGACCTTTACTCCTCGTTTTTCTCTTGAAGACGTTTGAGTGTTTCCGGTTGTAGACTCTTTAGACCAAGTCGTGGGAGGATAAACTCAAAACGTTCTCTAGGAAGAGCTTTGGTGAAGATGTCTGCTAACTGGTATTCAGTCCTCACAAAATAGAGTTCCACCACACCGTTTTCTACTTGCTCCCTGATGAAATGATGTCGAATGTCGATGTGCTTTGCTCTTGAGTGTTGTACGTTGTTGCATGAGAGAGCAATAATACTTTTATTATCACAGTACAGAGGGATTTTGTTGAATTCAAAGCCATAGTCAGATAATTGAGATCTCATCCATAGGATTTGAGCGCAACAAGATGACATAGCTATGTATTCAGCCTCTGTAGAGGAAATAGAAGTACTCATTTGCTTCTTTGAAGACCAGATCACAAGCTTATCACCCAAAAACTGAGCACCTTCAGACGTACTTCGACGAGTATCTTGACATCCTGCATGATCAGCATCTGCATAGGCTGTTAGTGACATACCGGTGTCCTTCGGGTACCAAAGTCCCATATTGATGGTTCCTTGGAGATACCGAAAGACCCGTTTAACCGCTTCAAGGTGCTTTTTGGTAGGCTTAGCCTGGTATCTAGCACACATGCAAACAGCGAACAAGATGTCTGGTCTACTAGCTGTGAGGTACATCAGGGATCCAATCATACTACGATATTTAGTTTGGTCTACCATGATCCCTGAGTGGTCCTCATCTAGTTTAGTACGCTCTATCATGGGAGTGTCAACAGGGTCACTAGAATCAAATCCAAATTTCTTTAAAATCTCATTTGCATATTTAGATTGATTTATAAAAATGCCTCTGGGACTTTGTGATATTTGTAATCCCAAGAAAAATGACATTTGTCCCATCATTGACATTTGAAATTTGGAACCCATTTCATTTGAAAAAAGATCACATTCATTGGGGTCAGTCGAGGCAAAGATAATATCATCAACATATATTTGAATGTGAATTAAATGTTTGCCTGACTTTCTGGTGAACAATGTCGGATCAACTGCTCCTTTGCTGAATCCAGAAGATAGAAGAAACTTTGATAGTGTATCATACCATGCTCTAGGAGCTTGCTTCAAACCGTAAAGGGCCTTTTTCAAGCGATAAACATGAGTAGGATGCTCTGGATTCACAAAACCCTCTGGCTGGCTAACGTAAACCACTTCATTCAAATCACCATTAAGAAAGGCGGTTTTCACATCCATCTGATACACAACCATGTTCTTACTAATAGCATTAGCCAAGAAGATTCTGATAGCTTCGATACGTGCAACAGGAGCAAAAGATTCCTCAAAGTCAATACCTTCTTCTTGACGATATCCTTTAGCCACTAACCTAGCCTTATTTTTCAAAACATCACCATGTTCAACAAGCTTCACTTTGAAGATCCACTTTAGAGCAATGATCATAGCACAGTCTGGAGCAGGTACTAATTCCCATACATCTAATCGATCAAACTCATGAATTTCTTCTTGCATGGCATTGAACCAGCTGTCTTCATTCATAGCAGTTTTAACGTCTCTAGGTTCGATCTTAGAGAGTATGGAGTTGAAGAAGCACCATAAGGCATCGGTTGCAAGTTGTTTCCGTGTGGATACTGGACGGGAAAGTTTCCAATGATGTTGTCCAATGGATGATCATGTGTCCATTTTCTGAGGTGTTCATGTGGTTGTTGTTGAGGAACTGAAGTAGCAGAGTTGATATCTCCTGAAGAAGATGGTTCTGATGATGACTCAGGAGCAAATATGTTTTCAAAGGGTTCATCTTCTGGAGGAGCAAAAGGGTTTTCATCATCTGTAACAGCAGCAACATTTCCATTGTGTACACTCGATGATTGATGATTTGTTGATGAGACAGAGTGATCAGCAGCAGGCGCTTCTTGACTTAATGACATTGAAACTGAAGGGTTAACTTCATTGACAGGGATAGAGGCTGCCTCTGTTGATGGAACTGACATATCATTAGCACTTGACTCATAGTGTTCATCAAACATTGGATCAAATAATTTCTTCAAATCATCTTCTGAAGGAGGTACATACGGAGTTGCTGGTGAGGGATTAGAAACAAGAGTAGAACTGATAGGACTACTGGATAAAGGTTGAGATGCGGGTCCAGAACTGGATTGTTCTGGAGCCATTTGACCAGTCAGCTCATCGAACGTAACGTGAATTGTTTCCATGATATTTCGGGTTCTCTTGTTGTAGATTCGGTATCCTTTTCTGTTTGGTGCATAACCTAAAAATACTCCAATGTCCGCCTTAGCTCTTAATTTACCTAAATCTTGACCATCATTTGTTGGATAGCACAAAGCACCAAACACACGGAGATAGGATAAATCAGGTTTTCGTTTATGGACAAGTTCATATGGAGTTTTTCCATGAGAGGTGTGTATAAGGGTACGATTTTGGGTGTAACAAGAAGTGGCAATGGCTTCAACTCATAGAAACATTGGAACCTTTGAATAAATTAGCATTATTCTTGCGGCTTCCACAAGAGTTCGATTTCGTCTTTCAACTACACCGTTCTGTTGAGGAGTTCGTGGAACACTTCTTTGATGACTGATTCCAACACTTTCATAAAACTGAATTAAGTCTTTGTTAATGAACTCTGTGCCATTGTCAGTTCGAACAATTCTGACTGTATTGTTGAGTCGAACCTTAAGCTGTTTGATTAGTTTGATGATGACAGCTGGAGTTTCATCCTTTATCCTCAAAAAATTTACCCAAGTGAATCGAGAGTAGTCATCAACAACTACTAGAATGTATTTCTTCCCATTTATTGTTTGCACTCTCATTGGGCCGCACAGATCCATATGAAGTGTATGAAGAACTTCCATTACAGAGTTTGTGGGTTTTGGTTTGTGGGCATATTTTGTGCTTTTTCCCAATTGGCAAGCTGAACAAAGATGATCTTTTTCATACTTTAATCTGGGTAATCCTCTTACTAAGTCCTTTCTGGAAAGATTGTTTATAGTACCAAAGTTCAAGTGATTGAGACGACGGTGCCATAGCCATGACTTAGTTTTGGAAGCCTTTGACAGCAAGCAGATGGGTGAAGATTTCATCATATCTTCGATAGAGATGGTGTATAGGTTTGAACCACGAGTTCCTCTGAGAAGTTCCACACCATCAAGTTATCTAACAAAGCAAGTATGTTTTCTGAAGGCCACTTCTAAATCTGAGTCACAGAATTGTCAGACAGAAAATAGATTATGTCCAAGACCTTCAACATAATATACCCTAGAAATCACACTATCTCCAATCATGTAATCTCCATAACCCATAATAGCACCAAAATGATCGTTTCCGAATCTCACAGTTCCGATGAATTTACTCACGAAGTTCATGAGTCGTGACCGGTCTCCAGTCATATGCTTGGAACAGCCTGAGTCCAGGTACCACAGAACGATTTGAACGATCTGTAGTTGAACACAGACAAGAATGGATAACTGGATAATTGGGATCCCCATGCAAGAATGGGTTCCATTTAGTTAGTAACAGTGATTGGAACACCCACATCAAAAGTAGAAGCAATGGAATCATTAGAAATAGATGCAGTGCTAGTGTCCATATTTGACCTATTCAAAGTATGTTCACTTCTTAAGGGAATAGTTCTACCAGTAGGCATCCATTTTCTAGCGGGCATTGACTTAGCAAATTGAGGGTAAAACTCATTAACCTTACGCTCAGTAGGTATCCATTGATAACCTATATTACTAAATTTCCTTCCTGTGGGTTGCCACTGTTTTCTAACTTTCTTTTGCATTTGCCTTTTTGCCTTCTTAGCTTGAATTTTAACATTAAGAATTTTAACTGGGCATTTAACAACATTAGACAAATCATTCACACCACATTCATGATTAGTAACAGAATTCAAGCAATCATCAGTACATGGTTTGCAGATAGTAGCAGAATTCGAATTAATTACAGTACGCTTATCGTTAATACTAGAATCAACACGATTCGTCTTATTCAAATTCTCCCTAAGGTGATCTTCTACTTTCTTCCACTGAGCATTCCTAGCATGCAAGGTCCTATCATTCTTTGTGTTGCCTTGAGGCTTTGACCCGCTTGCTTTGGTGTCACTTCTTACTCTTGTAGAGGGAATTGGAACATTAGTTGGTTTTGCTACTTTTTGCATTCCTGAACTAGAAGTGCAGGGATCTGAACTACTTGAAGGCACATTAGTATTCACTTTCTTAAAACGGGGCATAGAATGGTTTGTATGCTTGGCACTAGGCATAGAACAAGGCATCACAGCTTTTCCTTTTGCACCTAAGGATTTAGGACATGTTGCTATTAAACATTCTAACAGCTCTTGAGATCGTTTGGCTTGAATGCACGCAAACCTAATTTCACTGTCAAGAGGCTTATTTATAAAATCCTCTTCCACAATCTCATGGAGACATTCCAGACTATCCTTAAGGTGAGCACAATAGTTGTGAAACACAGGTTCATTATTCCTAAGATGAGGAGGAATGTATTTAACAGTCACAGTATATTTACAGTCTGAGGATGATCTTGATGCAACATTATCATTAAAGACAAGTGGCAGTTTCCCTTTTTCCTGTCTCCTCAGAATCTCCATTTCCTTTTGTAAAGTCGTTATTTTTTCGTTGTTTTTGTCACGAGTGAAATTCATTGAATCATATAACTCTTTAAAGTGCCGTTTAACTTTTTCATTTTCTTCTAGAAAACTCTCGTTTTCTTTTTGTAAAGCATTAACTAAGTTTTGAAGATGAAAAGTTTGAGAATACTGAGAATCTAAAGGAGGAGGCATTTGGGAGCCAGTCACATTGTTCTTTTCACCCTTTAATTGAGAGATTTGGGCCTTCAATTTTCTGATCGTGTTACAATGAGCTTGAATCTGTTCGTCACGTTTGTTTATCTGAAAAACTGCATCAAACTTTGGAACATCTGAGGATGTCTTGATATTTGAGGTTTTGACATTTTCTTTAAGATGTTGATATTTTAGTTTCAAATCAAAATGTTCAACTTCTAGTTTAGAAAGATGTTTTGCCAAATTATCGTGATCATCCTGATCAATTTTCTCATTTAGTTCTGAGTTTTTGTTTTCAAGCTCAATGACACGATCATGGGAAACTTTCAATGCAATAGATAATTCATGAAATCGAGAAGCAGTAATAGAGTGCTTAGTAATAGTATAAAATACATCTTGAGCAACACAACTCGAAATCAAATTCCTTTTCCATTTCTTTAATATCTGAATTTATCCCTTTTTGAAGACTCTTAAATTGACCTTTTTAATTGTTTGAAGAAAGGCATGACCTCAGTTAAATAACATTCTTTAGTTTGTTCAAAACCCCTTTCCCCCTCAGTTATCCCTGTAGGTGTGATTCTCTTCTTACATGTTTTCTCAAAATCAACAAATAGTTGATAAACAACATATAGGCTGATTAAGGTCTTGCTATTAGTGGCAATAGATCTAGGGACTAGATGCATTGGTGTATTTGGAGGATACACAGTAGCTGCAGGCATTTTCCTAAGGGGAGTGTTTGTTTCAACAAGTACATTAACTTTTAGCTTATCCATATCTTTCTTCCAAAAAATCTGTTCTGGGGTTAATTGAGTTTGAGGCTTAAACATGTTCAAGGGTATCCAATTTTCCTTAGTGTAATCATGAGGTTTGATCGTTATGTTTTTATCTTTACACGCAGGATCGTTAAGCTTCTTATTCATTTTTTTCCTAGATTCATCATCTAGTTTTCTATCTTCCTCAGTGCACTCAATGCAACTAGGTTTCTGTCTAGGTTTAAGAATCTCATTGCCATCATAGATTACATTTTGAGCAGCTTTTGCAATCTTACCATACTCAGGGTTGGATTCCTTTATAATGGGGATAATATGCTTATCTCTTAAGACTCTATGCTTAGTGATCATGTGAGCAGTCTGAATGGTGTTCCCTTGTACGTACAACTTATTTTCAAGCTTGTTTTTCAAGGTTTTTAGATTAGAAAAATCATTCAAAAGTTTTGATTCCTTAGCACTGAATTCTTGCTTAAGCATTTTAACATTTTCTTGAAGTTCTTGTTTTCGCTTAGCAGTTTTAAAAAGCTTTTCTTATAAGGAGTTTAACTCTTGTTTTAATACTTCTTCTCTAAACTTACATTTTCTAATAGTTGTACGCATTTGGTCATCCATTTCCTGCTCACGGGTGGTTAACTCAAACTTAGCACGTTGTTCTTAAATAGCTACTTGTTCTTTATAGGCATTCAGTTCAGAGATAGCAGAATCATCAAGGGCACATGCAATGTATTCATAAAAAATGTAGTCATCATTAACTGCAGAAGATGCATCACTTGGTACAGTCTCACTTTCACTTTGTTTCACATATTGATCATATGGGACAACATTGATATTACCCATATTTTCAATATCTGACTCAAAAGTTTCAGTTGATTGTACTTTGTCATGTATCTTTTGCTCATCAACATCATAGTATAGTTTTAATACCTCTGAGATGATTGATTCTTTGGATGGACCAGTTGGCTGTGGTGAGGGGACCTTTGGTGAGACCATTGGAGAAATGCTAGCCATGAAAATTGTCTGTGCAGTAGGTTCATCATCGACGTCAGAGTCGTATGCATCATAGTCTGCAACTTGAAAGGCATTCTGATGATTATGACCTATCTCCTGAATTGGCTGCTCATCTACATCTGCATCATATGTCTTGGCATTCCCCTCAGCAAGAAATAACAGCTCCTCTTCATCCAACACAGCTCCATTATCCTGAGCTTGCACAAGTAACATCTTGTCTTTGAAGTACTCTGCATTTTGAGGGCGTTTTGGAGAAGTGCAGTTCCTTGCTATGTGTCCATCACCACCACAGTTGTAGCACTTAATTGGCATTGCTTATTCCTGATTACCATTCCTCCCTCTATTCTGATTTGCCACATACGCTCCTCCTACTCCACCTCTTCTTTGTTCATATTGTCTTTCTTGAGCTGGTTGCACCGTAACCTTTCCATCTCTGACCAAAGCATGATTGTGTAGATTGGATGCAGTCCTGATTTCATTGTTAGTGTGAAGACGGTTAGTATGTGGAGTGAAGGTTAAGTTTTGTTTAACCATAAGAGCCAGTTGATTGATAAAGTGTTCCATGACTGCATTTGCATCAGGTTGCTTGAAACTTGGATCGGGAATGAGTTTGTGATTTCCGTTACCCGTGGGTATGACTTGAGAAGCTTTGGTGGTAATTCCAACATTGGTGTAAAAAGTTGTAGAGTCATTTGATGAACTTGTTTCTCCCTGTTTGGTTTTGAACTGTTCAAGAATCCTTTTTTCAAACATAGCATGTCTCTCATTCTGAAGAAGAAAGGCATACAGTTGCTCATAGTTTGTATTCTTCAATCCTTTGGTTAACTTCACAGCGGTGACAAACTTATGCCATTCGGGATTCATGTTGTTCACAAACTTTGAATTCAGCTGAATATTTGGCATGGTCATTTTGATGTTCCTCATGTCATTCACAAGCTTATGGAATCTCACGTAGTACTCATAGACACTTTCTTCTGGCTTCATCTTAAAGTGCTCAAATTCATCATACAGCTGAGATTCTCTGTCTTCCTTTGTCAATTCAGAACCTGAGAGAAGCATCTTGACATTATCCCAAACAGCCTTGGCTTCAGTGTTGTGATTGATAAGCGTGTAGATATCTTTTGGAAGACCCTGAAGTATAATGTTAGAAGCCCTGATGTCAGCATCGAATCTCTTTTTCTCCTTATCATTGAGCTCATCATATGTCTTTGGTCTGTCTATTCCATAGATCATTGTTCCATCTGCAGCTGTATCAATTAAGTCTCTTGTAGTCTCAATCTGATACGGTCCTTCATCAATGGATTTGAGAATGTTGACCCCATTTTCCTTTCCAAGACAGTACAATCTGATTCGTTGAGCCTAAGAGTCGTAGTCAGTTCTGTCAAGCATGGGTGGACGAGTATCTAAACCAGCTGCTTGAACATCCTCGGCAACAGTGGAGATAATTGTAGGTACGTTGGTAGACATGTTTAAAGATTACACGGGATTTTATAACTCTATGATTAAACCGAGAAATAGATTCTTTCACGGGATTTTACTAAATCAAGAGAAAACCGTATTACAAACAAAAATTCAACCAAGTCGCTAAGAAACCTTGAACCAAGTCGCTAAGTTCCAAGTCGCTACGAATTTTGACAGCAAGTCGCTAAGCACCAAGTCGCTAAGTCGTCAAGTCGCTAAATAGCAACTCGCTAAGGTCCAAGTCGCTAACACCAAGTCGCTAAGAAACTTAAGTACAAGTCGCTAACAAAATTGAAAGGAAGTCGCTACCTTCACCAAGTCGCTACCCATAGTGGAGAATCCACTAAGTGTAATGTTTGTCGGCTTGTCTCAAAAGACAAGTCGCTAGGACCAAGTCGCTACCAAAAAGCACTACAACTCGCTACCTTTTACTGAAGCAAGTCGCTAAGATGAAATTCACTACGAGAGCCAAGTCGCTACCAAGAAAAAACTTCAAAAACACACTTTTCAATCCAAAACAAGCTCAACCACAGTGATTCAAGCTTACCAAATCAAAACCCAAGCACATACAATGATTCTAAACACAAAAGTACACCCAAAATTCAAACTTTAACACTAAAAATGATCCAAATGATGCAAAAACCACTAAACTTTTTCAAACTAAAAAACCATCTAAAACCACAAGAAATCCAAGTATATGTAAGAGAGATGATCAAACCATGGCTCTTGATACCATTTGTAACATATTGGATTTCACAAACACACTAGATCATAACCACAAGTAGGCGTATAATATGGTTTTAGAGAGAGAAAGTTAGAGGTTGGGAACTTTAGTGAGAGAAAGAAAAATCTTATTATGAGCTCCAACTCTCTACCTTGGGAGGTAGAGAGTATTTATAGTTCTTACATAAATCGCCACCTACGGGCTGTGGATCAGGCATACAGTGGGTAAAGACCCGTCCGTCCTCCATGGTGTTACTTAACTAAATACTACTAAACATTAAGTAATCTATGACTACGAGCTTTCTAACGATTACATATACTTGAGGTGACCGACTCTTTAATAACTGGATTTACTAAATCATAACAAGAAAGAAGATAGAAACGCTTGTTTTGTTATCGAGTCGTTAGCTTGACCCGCCCCGAGTTCATCTGTCCTTGGGGAAGTAATTGGAAAAGATAATCTCCATCGGACTTTCGTTCAAGAGGTTTGGATAAACATCGAAACATAAGAAAATTCCACTCCGATGAGATACCCACGGTTCTAATAGCAAAAACTCTAAACGGTGATACCGGGGTCAAAGATGGTATCCTCACTCCCGCAAGAGTGAAGAAGAGGAGAAATCACATTATATGAAAGAAATGGAATAAAGATTTTGATAACAATTAAGATCCATTCTTCATCTTCAAAAGCAGATTTTATATAATCCTTAATTTGAATTTGATCATTTAAGCTCATTGGGTGATTTTCAAAAATATCAGGAGGAAGAGGCGGGGTGATGTCATCAATAATAAAACTCTTTTGAAAGATTTGTTCTTCCACCAAACTAAAATCTTTCTCAAAATCAAAATAGACACGATCATATTCTGGAGGAGATATGAAATGAGAGAGTTCACCGGAGAACTCCTTGATATAATTATCATTAATCTTTCGTGGCGGCTCATTTAACGGATCTTCATTCAACAAAATTTCAATCTCTCTTAAATCGGCTTCAAAATCAAAGTTATCTTCCTCACTTCCCGGTGGAAGAGGATCGATGCGAGCGAGTTCATCGGCGAACTCCTCGAGAAGTAAATCAAGAGACGAATCCTTGAGCTCGGTCTCCGGAGGATTTCCATTAGACGGCTCTACTTCTTTAATTTCTTCAAGCGAGATAAACGGAGGTAGGATTTGTGCGGTACTTTGTGAGCTAGGAATTTGCACCTTTTCCATTATGGTCTCCGTGTCGGACTCATCACTTTCCTCGTCAAAGATTTGATTGTCAAAATTGAGAGTATATTCTGAATCGCAGTTAAGCAAAGGATTTGTGAAGGTTATTTTTGAAAGTTTCGGAAATCGAATCGAAAGGTGTCTCAGATACCCTTGGGATTGGAACAAGGTCATCAATTTTCTCAAGAGGAGTGCATTCGACTTCCTTGTCCCCCATTGACAAGGTATCCAAAGGTTTGTTAATAAGCGGATCGCAATCGGTTTCAACAATTTCCAGCGAAATTGGATCAGTGACTTCTTCCATAACGACGTCACTTCTCTCAACCGGCATGAGGGAAGGGGAAGAGTCGGAAATGATAGGATTAGAAATGGGAGTGGGATTGCCACTCGAAGAATCGTCATCGATCTTTAAATTCTCTTCTTCAAACGGTTCATCATCATCACTATCGTCAGAGTCAGAATAGTAAAAGGTGGGTGGATGACTCGGTCTTTGTTGACTGATATAGCTTTCTTTCTTGCCAAAGACGTCAATTTGTACACTCATAACGGAAATTTTCTCGGAAGAATGCTCATTCAACATAGTGGTAGAATCATAAGGAACATTAGCATCCCACTGATAATGATGTTGTGACATATCCTTGATCAAATCATAAGCTTCTTGAGGTGTCTTCCGCATGAGATTTCCACCAGCTGCCAACATGATTTTGTCTCGATCAATCGTAGTGATACCATGATAAAAGGTTAAGATTTGATCAAGAAGTAAAATTCGATGATCGGGACATTTCTGTAATAACGATTTGAATCTTTCCCAAGCTTCAAATACGGATTCCTTGGGTAATTTCTGGAAATTAAGAATTTCTTTCCTCAGCTGCATCGTTTTCGAATATGGAAAGTATTTTGAAAGAAACTTGTGAAACATCTCTTCCCAAGTATGAATTGAATGTTTTTTAAGGTTATAAAACCAAGTTTCAGCTTCGTGGGTTAAAGAGAAGGGGAAGAGATTCAATCGGATGTCATCTTGAGAAACGCCACGTTGCTTCATGGATTGAGTAATAGATAAAAACTTGTTCAAGTGCTCATTAGCATCTTCGTCGTTATATCCATGAAATTGACAATGCTGTCGAAGAAGATGAACCATACGATTTATCAATCTAAACTTGGTTCGCGGAACGATCGGTCCTCCTCGACCGATAAGCGATGGACGATAGAAATCCTTCGTGGTCCGAGGATCATGGGGATCAAAGGGTGAGAAATCGAGCATTGTGGAGAATTAAACAATTTAGAGGGTAAAGAGATAAGAATTAAACATTTCAGAGGAAAACGAAGAATATTTTTGGGTTTTGAGAGATAGAAAACATAAAAGGAAAACAAATTTTGAAAAGGTAATTATTTTTGGGTTTTTATAAAGGTAATATGTACAAAAGCAAAACGGTAACTTCACGAGGAAGGATCTTCAAAAATACGCGAACCGAGACGGAATCGAAAACTCACTACATGCCCTCCCCGGCAGCGGCGCCAAAAATTGATTCGTCGAAAAACCAATTATAGAATTATAGTGTTTTGGGTAACTCAAACGTGTTAGGTTTGAGTCCCCGGACCGTTCCAAACGAGGGATGAATGGAGTAAAACAACTCACGTCGCGTTTCGGGATTTGAATGTGAAAATAAAGAATTTGGATTATTTCTAAACTACGGTGCAATGAATAGTAAAGGAAAGCAATTACAATTACTGAATCTATGATGCAAACAAGGAAATTATAACTAAATACGCAAATTTAAACTAAAACGCGAAAAACGTAATTATTAAAACGTAAATAAAATGCAAACTAATCTATTTAAAGTCCTGAAAATGATCTAACATTTTTATACAGCTAAAAATATGATTTAAAACTTATTTGAAATTTAAAACTAATTTTTTTGGTTTTTCTTGATTTATTTTGAATTAAAAACTATTTTTGGACTTATAAAATAGGCTTAAAATGCTAAAAATTATGAAAACTATTGAGAAAATTACAAAAATATTTTTCAAAAATCTTAATTAACTAAAAAGAATTTTAAAAACTGGAAATACATTTTTCAGACTTTTGATCTATTTTATACGAATTTAAAACTATTTAAAACTAATTAAATTCCTAAGAAATACTATTTAAACTAAGAAAAATCTGAAAAAATACTTTTTATGAGTTTTTGAATATTATAAAACTAATAAAATTGAAATTGCATTTTTTTGACTATTTTCTGAATTATTTGGATTAAATGCTAATTAAAAAGGCTTAAAAATGAATTTAAATGCAGAATAAATAGCAAAAGAGCATGGAAAATATGAAAAATTCCAGAAAAATCTAAAATATTACTGAGAAGCAAGGAAAAATAACATAAACTACTTGGGATCAGAGGAGATATGATTTGGGCTAGAACTGCTTATGATGAGCTTAAAGGAAATAAGCTAAAGGCCACTAAAAGCTACACTAAGCTTCCACAAGCTAAAACTAACCTAAAGTATCTGAGAATAAGCTACTTCAACTGATGTGGATCCTATGAGCACAAGCTAAGAATCATTTAATCATCAAATCAGGTCCTAAATAATCTAACCCAAACAACCCTTAAGTGCCTACTTCTAGCACTAATTAAGGTATCTTAGAAAAATCACAAAAATAAACTAAAAATATCCAGTTAACAATCACCAACCAAAGTCCTAATATCCAGAATTTCAGCTTAAAAGAGCTTAAAATGAGAAAGTTAAAATTCACTGAAAAAGGAGATTGGGACAATATGAAACTGAAGTGCAGAAACAATTAAGCAGTTTGCAGAAATGAATAAGTACCTAAAAAGCTTGAAACTAATCTTATTTAGCTAAACCTATATCTAAGCTTCTAATACTAATCCTAGATGCTACTCTTTAAACAAATCAGAAGCAACTAGCACTTATCCTAAACCTGATGTAAAACAGCAAAACTATGGCTAATGGGGCAACATTGCAGATCAAAATAAGCTGTCCTATAAACTCTAGAGTGGAATCTAAACTAAGTATTCAAAACCTAAACTAGCAACTTCTAAAATAATCAAACATCAACCCATAACAACAACTAAATAAGGAGAAATTCAGGTGAGAAGTATGCATATTAAATAGTAACCTGGTAATGCAGCAGTATAAAAATGAAGGATGGGACAATTGCAGGCTAACTATCCTCCTCTAAATGCCAAATAAGCTTAGACAAGAAAACTAGGATATGCTACAACAAGAGAAAACCAATTAATCTCACTAGGAATCTAATATGGACCTTAAGAAAACCTGATTTAAAGACTGCTATGGAACAGTAAAAGTACTAAAACAGATTTAGAGGTTGAACTTAAAAATGCTTATTAAACTAAAACAACTTGAAAATTTTGATTGAATAAATCCTAAAACCAGAACTAAAACTGAATTAAACCAAATCTGTCTTTCCAAAACTTTTTAAACCTCAAAATTAAATCTAGCCAAACACTCCTTAAATAAGAACAAATGAAATCTAAACTTTATATTTTACTGAAAACTGACTTGGAAAAAGTTGAAATGAAACCAATTACATTAAAATCATCTAATTAACAACATGAAATCAGGATTCAAACTTAAAATGCTTTGACTATTGATTTTGACTATGGTTTGACTTTTATTGACTATATGAGAAAACTGAAGTTGAAGCAAGATTAAGCTAAAATTAACTCACCATAAGCTATCCTGAGCTTATGTGAGCTTGTGAGATTAGATAATAGAAGCTAAAAACAAACGAGAACAGTTTTGAGAATGATTAAATGAAACTGAAATTGCATTAAGTAAACAAGAGTACAATTATGAAAACTGAAATTACAAAAGTATTTTAACACTAATAAAACTTTGAGAAAACAATAAAGATGACAGAATTAAAATGGTTACAGTAATCTAAATACATGAAAACTGGACAAGTATGCTTGTGACTGAATTGGACTATTTATAGCTGAGCCAGGAGATTGGGAAGCATCTAGGAGTTCTGTTCTTGGCCATTGATCTCATCATCTTGTCATCACATTCAATCTTAGCCTTAGGATCAATTTTCCACATCACTTTAACCAATCACATGCTTCTATTCTGCCAGCTTGGCGATCCAAGAGTATCACACCCTCTGACACGTTGTTAGAGGGTTCTAGAAGCTCACTTATGTTGGGTGAATTTGAGTGTGGCAGGGTAACTTTTGGGGAAGAGATAAACAGTAATATCTGGGTGTTATTTAGGCATGCTTGGTTTGGTAATTTATTATTATAGTTTGACTGTTGGATGTGAAGGTTGACCGGGTGGGTAATTCTTTGTGTTGACCAGTTTTGTTATGGGATACGGGTAGGATATTAGGATGGATTGGGCTACGGAATAAAATGGGAAAGGAAATAAGGATATGGGCTTGGGCTTTTAAGTGTAATGGGATTTGGATTTAAAGGGTAAAGTGTAAATATGGTTAGATGAGGGGTGCAAGGGTAAATATGGAAAGATGAGGGGTTATTTGTGTAATAATGGATAAATGATGGTGAAAGTGAGAAAAATCCCCGAACATGATCCACAACTCCGTAATTTGATCTTTTAAGAATCAAAGTCCCAGAAATAGCATCCCGTCATCAGCTTTTGCTCTCTTCTTTCTCTCGTGCTCGGTTTTCTTCGGTTTTGGCTTCTTTTTGTTTGTTTTGTCATATCCGTACCTGCACATGCATAAACTCAAGAAACCATCACATATTAGGCATAAACGGCTCTTTTCTGGTTATTTTGGGTCTGATTTGGTAAAGAAAAGATATGTGTTTTAGCACATATCAATGAATCTAATAAATGACATAGAAGGATGGCTCATGTTAATTTCAAAACAATCAACAAGCTGGCTAAACTTGGGTTAGTTCATGGACTTCCTTCCAATGTCTTTACTAATGAACACAACTGTGTGGCTTGTATCAAGGGAAAGCAACACAAGGCTTCCTATAAGTCCATTGCTGCTGTCCGCACTATCACTGAGCCCTTGCAGCTTCTTCATATGGATCTTTTTGGTCCTACATCCATCAGAAGCATTGATCACAAGTACTATTATTTGGTGGTTACTGATGACTATAGTTGGTATTGTTGGGCATTCTTCTTGGGGACTAAAGATGAAACATTTCAGATTCTTCAAGACTTTATTACCCTGGTAGAGAATCAGTTGAATAAAAAGGTTAAAGCTATTAGGTGTGACAATGGGACAGAGTATTAGAATGCCAAATTAATTGAGCTTTGTGCTACAAAGGGGATTAAAAGGGATTATAGCACTGTCAGGACTCCACAACAAAATGGAGTTGCTGAAAGGAAAAATAGAACACTGATTGAAGCAGCAAGATCTATGCTTGCTGATTCTAAGTTACCTACTATGTTCTGGAGTGAAGCAGTCAGCACTGCTTGTTATGTATTGAACAGGGTGTTGATAACTAATCCTCACAACAAGACACCTTATGAACTTTTGTCTGGCAAGGTTCCTACCATTAGCCACCTTAAGCCTTTTGGTTGTCATGTCACCATCCTAAATACCAGTAATCATTTGGGCAAGTTTGAAGGAAAAGCTGATGAGGGATTTGTAGTAGGATATTCAGCTCATAGTAAAGCCTACAGAGTGTATAACATCTCCACAAAAAGGATTGAAGAGACAGTGAATATGAGATTTATGGAGGACAAGCCAAATGTTCAGGGAGCAGGTCAAGAATGGTACTTTGATCTTGACTATTTAACTGATCACTTAGGTTATACTCGTTATAAATCTAATCTTCCTGCAGAACCAGAAGATGCTCAAACTAACATTGCAGGTTCCTCAGATGATGAGTCAGATTCAGAGTCTGATGAACCACGTATAGTTGTTCCTTCCTTTCCTACTAACCACTTTTTAGGTACCAAGAACACAGCTGCTTCTCATGTAACTTCAAGTGATCTGGGATATGCAGAAGAACTTGTGAAGCTTTAACGCCAAGAGCATGCAGCAAAGGATGATGCTAAAAAGTTTTGTTATGAATTCTCCAAAGAAACAGAGGAACTTCTAAGGCAGGAAACTATTGAAGCCCGCAGGAACTTTGAAGCTGCTGGTAGTATACATGTTCCTGCTGGTAATGTGGCTGATTCTTCTAGTAATGGGTCAGTTGCTACTGATTATGATGCTTCTAGTCGTGTTCATGTTTCTTCTGCTAGTGATATTGTTCCTGTGGTTCCCTCCAATACTCCATCTGTGGATATTTTGGGTTTAGATGCATCCCCCACCAGATTTCCAACTCCATCTGACTTAGCCAATACACAACACTCAAGCTCTGAATTGGATGGCATTCATAAATTGTCAAGAACAAGCATTTTTTATTCTTCTTCTTATGATGATGACTTTGGTCCCACAATTACTAATCTGGCCTCATCAATTGATGTTAGTCCAAATGTCACGAAAAGGATTAACACAGTTCATCCACAATCTCTAATCATTGGTGATCCTACTTCCTCTGTGCAAACTAAAAGCAGGGTGAAGACGACAAGATTTGGAGAATCTGCATTTCTCAGCTACATACAGGATCAACATAGGAACAATCACATAGACTATCATCATTGTCTATTTGCTTGTTTCTTATCTCAAGTTGAACCTACCAGTGTTGCACAGGCATTGGATGATGATGATTGGGTAGCTGCTATGCAAGAGGAGATGCAACAATTTTTGAATCAAAATGTGTGGGAGCTTGTTCAGTTGCCTCCTGGTAAGTATGCTATTGGGACAAAGTGGATCCTCAAGTGTAAAAGGGATGCAAGGGGGATTATGGTTAGAACTAAGGCTAGGTTGGTTGCTCAAGGTCACAGACAAGAAGAGGGTATTGATTATGATGAGGTCTTTGCTCCTGTTGCAAGAGTAGAGGCCATCAGACTTTTCTTGGCATTTGCTTCCTACATGGGCTTCATGGTCTATTATACGGATGTAAAAAGTGCCTTTTTATATGGTGAAATTGAGGAAGAAGTATATGTCACTCATCCCAAGGGATTTGTAGACCCTCACAATCCAGATATGGTCTAAAAAGTGGTTAAAGCACTCTATGGTCTTCATCAGGCGCCTAGAGCTTGGTATGCTAGGCTCTCTTCATTCCTGCTGAAACATGGATACAGGAGAGGTGCTATTATTAAGACTCTCTTTATAAAGAAGAGCTCCAGAGATATCATTCTTGTGCAAGTATATGTGGATGATATTATCTTTGGTTCTACCGAAGAATCCTGGTGCAGGGAATTTAAGGATTTAATGAAAAGTGATTTTGAGATGAGTGCAATGGGTGAGCTTACATTCTTTTTGGGCCTTCAAGTGCAGCAGAAATCAGATGGCATTTTCATTCATCAAGAGAAGTATGTGCATGACATCCTCAAGAAGTTTGATATGGAACTAGTTAGGACTGCTACTACACCCTATGAAGCTCCTAAGGCTAAGTCAAATAATGAACCAGATCCTGCTGTTAATGTTCATCTCTACAGATCTATGATTGGTTCCCTCATGTATTTGACTGCCTCTAGTCCTGAAATTATGTTTGCAGTCAGTGCTTGTTCCAGGCATCAGGTCACTCCTTTGACTTCCAATTTGACAGCAGTCAAGAAGATTTTCAAGTACCTTAAGGGTCAACCTAAGTTGGGCCTTTAGTATCCTATAGAATCTCCATTTGAGTTAGAGGCTTATAGTGATAGTGACTATGCTGGTGCAAACTTTGATAGGAAATCTACTACTGGGGTTGTCAGTTCTTGGGAAGGAGATTAATCTCCTGGCAATGCAAGAAGCAGACCATAGTGGCCACATCTTCTACTGAAGTTGAATATGTTGTTGCTGCCAGTTGTTGTGGTCAGGTACTTTGGATTCAAAATCAGTTATTGGATTATGGGTTCAATTTTATGAACACTAAAATCTTTATAGACAACCAAAGTACAATATGCATTGTTAAAAATCCTGTTTTTCATCAAAGAACTAAGCACATATAAATTAGACATCACTTTATCAGAGATGCTAATGAAAAACACCTTATTCAAGTGGTTAAAATCCATACAGATGAAAATGTGGCTGATTTGTTAACAAAAGCTTTTGATTGTCCACGATTTCAGTATTTGGTTGTCCATATAGGCATGATCAACTCCTGATTGTTGTGTTTGAGGGGAGGATGGTGCATAAGGGGAGGTTTCTGGTTTAAGGGGAGGATTTATTTTGGATAATTTGTATATTATATGTATATATTTGTGGTTTATTTTCTGTGTTCTACTAACCGTCTTGCAGATCAAGTATCAAACAAACAATCAGTGGGAACAGATAACAAAAGAGCAAGCATAAAAGTCTTTTATTCATTTATAGAACACTGCATTCTAAGATGCAGTGGGAACAGGACAAGACTCAAAGCATAACAAGCTTGACACAACACTCCTCCAAACTCATCACTCCTCCAAACTCCAGCTTCAATCTTCCAGGCTTCCTCAAGGCTTCCTTTAGCATCCTCTGATGCTCCTTTCCCCACCTGTTAACATATTCCCACACTGGATTTGCTGCCAGACCCATCATAGTGGTTCTCTTGGCAGGGTTTGATGTGGTGGCTTAGGGCCTTGGAGCTGAAGGGCCTGGTGGTAGAACAGCAAGAGGAGCAACATTGATTGGCCTGTAGTTGAGTGGCATGTAGGTTGGATCATTAACCTCATCATCAGTGTCTTCATTCATGGCATTGAGCTCAGCACTGGAAACTCCAAGCTCTTCATGTGGAGGAGGATTGGGCAGATCCTCTTCTGAAGAAGTGTATGCAAATGGTGACCTGCTAGGAGGTTCTTTGGATATGTATGTCACAATGTTTGATGCACCAGGGGGAAAGTAGTTTAACCATCCATCATGGGCTGGTTCACTGTCAGATGATGATATCTCAATAGGTTGGTTTGGGGAGTTGTTCATGGTTATTTGGTTGTTAATCAATTTTGTTGATTAGGGTTATGTGGTTTGTTTGTATGTTTGATGTTGCAAGGGGTTGGTTATATAGGCATAATGGAATCTTAGGTCGGTAGAATTTATGGCTAATTTTGATGGTTGGAATTTGTATCGTTTAAAGTTCTGAGTGGAGACTGCTGAAGCACTGTTAAGATCAGAAGAATTGATTCTTTCTTCATTCCTTCTGATAGAGTGATTATTTCTGCTGATGAGTTATGGATTCTGCTGGTAGTAATGAAGTGGTAGCTACGGTCAAAGTTAGTTGGTTTCTGCTGACTGACTTTTCATTCCTGCTGGTTTTGTTGATTTGGGGTTTTAGTTAAAGTCAAATTGGTCAAAGATTTTGTCCGAGATTTTCTACCAATTTAACCGATTATCCTGGGTAACTCATTTAAATAATAAATCAGAAGTATCCCATAACCAAATTACACAATTCCCTCTCAATTTGAATTCTACTCATCTTCTCAATCGACATCAATGGCATCACTTTGGTACAAAGTAGATCACAATAAAATGGCATTCTTGGAACATGCCAAAGGAAGTGATTTATATGACTCAATGATTGATTTTCTTCTACGCTCCAAGATCAGGTATGCTCTAATCTTCTCTCCATCAGTTGTGTATGACTCTCTTGTCAAGCAATTTTGGTCCACTGCTCATGAGCGATCACTCACTGGTTCAACCAAGGAGATTGTGGCTACCATTGATGGAGAAGAGTATGTGATAACTGAGTCTCTCATTAGGACTCAGTTACAATTTGATGATGAAGGTGGTCTCTTTGAGAACAATAGAGATGAGATTATCGCTGGTTTAACCAGCTTAGGGTATCCCTATAATGGGAAGATCATTTGGTTTAAAAATAAGTTTTGCCCTAAGTGGAGGTTTTTAGTCCATACCCTGCTTCAGTGTCTGAGTCCTAAATCTGGGGGTTGGGATCAGTTTTCCAGTTCTATTGCAAATGCTATAATCTGTTTGGCCCATGGTAGAAAGTATAATTTTTCAAGATATGTTTTTGAGGAAATGCTTAAGAATATGAAGGATACCAAACATAAATTTCTGATGTATCCTAGATTTCTACAAATGATATTAGGCATTGAAACCTCTGATCAAACTCCAAGGGTCATTACTAAATTAACTGCTAAATTATTTGCTACAATGAAAACTAATTTTGCTGGAGAACACAGACCGCTGTTACCCTCAATGTTGCCTGGTGTCAATGTTGTTGCTGGTGCCTCTGCATCAGTTGCCACTGATGACCAACAACCACCTTCACCTCAACCTGTTGTCCATCCATCACCAGGGATTGTTGCTCCTGAGGAGCCAGTGGTTGCCTCTGAGTCACAGGGACAAATTCCTGTTGAGACTGAGGTTAATCCTGACCAATCTTTTGTTCAACCTGCTAGTCCTCCTGGACATTTCTTTGAGGATGACACCACTTTTGGTGATGATTTTCATGTGTCTCCTCCCAGGTCCTATGAAGTTCCAAATACCTCAGGTAATCCTGCTGGTGGAACTGAGGATCCTAATTTACTAATGAATATGTCTAGCTTAGTCAACATGTATATCAAGAAGGTTGATGATTTGGAACTTAAGCTTCAAGAATCCAGGGATGAGCTTAAGGAGACCAAGCAGACTCTTGGTGGTGCCTTGGTTAAGGTGTTAAAGAGGTGACAGATTTGGAGGTTAGGCTTAATAGTAGGAGGAGCAGAGTTGTGGTTTCTGATTCTGAGGAGGAACAGGGTAATGAGAGGACAAATATTGATCTTGAGGCACTTCATGTCTTGGCTTCTGTTTCATTAGGAGAGACACAAGCTCAGAAGGATCCAGAATTTCAAGTGTTTCAAAGGAGGGAGAGTAGAAAGAGGAGTTATCTCAGTCAAATGGCCCTCAAGGCTAGTATGGTAGATTCCTCTGATCCTTCTGATGCTGCTGATCATGTGCACATTCCTCATGCATCTGTTTCTACTGACAAGGTGGTTGAGGATAAGGAATCATCAGATCATATTGATAAGTCTGTTGCTGCTGATAAGTCTGTTGCTTCTAAGATACCTAAGTCCATTCCCTCTGATCCAAAGGACTTTTCTGTTGAGGTTGAGCCCATGCCTGCTTCTCAGGTTGATAAGGGAAAGGGTATTATTTTAGATGAGGATATAGACTCTGATGCATTTAAAGCTGAACAGGCTAGGCTATTTAGACTTCATGAGATTTCACAACATGATACGAAAGTTGCTGCACAGACTCAGGCTACTTATGATGCAGAGTTTCAAAGTCAGTCTTATAAAGTTCCTGAGGTCACACCACAGAGAAGAAAAGAACTTGATGATCTTGATCTAAGGTTTTCAGATGACACTTGGAATCAACTGGCGGGTGATGTTTCTAACAATCCAACTCTTGCCCAATCTATATTGGGTGGTGCTTTTGATTCTGAGAACTATGTTGATAATATTATGGCTTTCGTGAATTAGAGAAAGAAAGTAGATGCAGAACGCAAGGCTAAGGCAAAAAAGGACAAACCTCTTTCTCAAGCTGAATAGAGGAAACATATGAGAGAATTTGTGAGAACACTAGTTCGGCTGTATACAATACTGGATGGACTATGGCGTTTGTGAAATCTTTGTCGGATGATCGGTTGGTCAAAGAGTATAATACTATTCTCACAAGGTTAGAAAAGGATGGTCTCAATCCTTATACCATGGTGAAACGCTCTAAATCTCTTCTAGAAGGTCCTGGTCCTAAGAGATTAAAGACTGGTGATGCTTTATGGCATGGTGTCAAAACATTATGAATCTCATCCTGCAACTGGTGCTGGGTTAATGTTGTTGGGTGATCTTCAAGTGTTGTTTGATTCCAAATATCAAGATGGTGCAGGGTTTAGGATTTGGGAAGGTCAGAATGAGTGGAAGGTTTATGGTTGGACTTTTTATCCTTTGTCTAGTGTGCATATGGTGCAGACCTGGTCTGGGGTTTATGTGTATATGTTTTCAGATCAAGACTATCATTTGTCTGTTCCTTTGTTGAAGCAAATGCTGAAAAAGAAATTGGCTTTCTCTACTGATCCAGTTGGAAATGATATGATAACTACAGAGCAGCTAGTCAAAAGTGTTAAGGATAAACTCATTGATGCTTCTGCTGATACTTCCACTTGAAGTCTGGTATGTTGTTATATGTCTTGTTTATTTCTTATTTTTATTTGGTGTTTAAAAAAAATCGAGATGGTTAGTATAATTTTAAGGGGAAGCTTATGGTTTATATACTTACCATCTACATGCATCACTTGAGGGGAAGCGTCTACGAGTTGCACAAGACCCCTATTAGATGAAGGGGAAGAAGATTCATGGTGTGCAACTTATAATTTGTGATGACATGTTTTGGCATTGTTTCTTCATACAGGTTGTTTTGTACTATAAAGAAACTGGAACTTAACCTAGTCAAATTCCAGTTTAGGGGAAGATTGTTGGGAATTTTAGATTTGAAGATTACAAAACCACGAGCAAGAATGAAGAAAGAAGAAACAATGAGGGTCTGTTTTATAATTAGGTAGCTTTGTTAGTAAGCTACAATTAGGTAGCTTTGTTATTTAATGTATTCAATTATTTAACTGGTCAATAAATACAATTAATACAGTTATTAAAACACCCCTTACATAAGAAATACAAATTATCAAGCATATTGTACAGCCAAATTAAACACAATTCCTGCATTAAATTTCACTACTACAAATAATAAAGCACATTATACAAATATTCAAGCCCGAACGGGCAACGGGCCAAATGGGCTTGAGCCCGAACTGTTGAAAACTCTCAGACCTTGACAGATCTTTAGCACTCGGATCGTTAGTGTTGCCTATGTAATCATAAGCAAACTAATAGACATACAAGATGTTATAACTAAGAACACTTAGATCCTCTATGGATCTTTTTATTAACTGAAACTCTATGTTTCAGATGAGTTATCTATTACAAACTATATGGTTCCTTTTATAGACAAGGAACCCTAATCTATTACAACCCAAACGACTAAGCATGCAAGCATGCATTTAATGACTAATACACTAAACTATATTGAGCAGTACAATAAAACCCATGCAACCTCAGGCCGTTCAAATATAATAATGAGTTAGCATTAAATTCATACGGCGCATGCTGATCCTAGTCAGCTTATGCCCTTCAGCAGTAACACGGCAACGCTTGTACTCTTCAGTAGAATCACTTCTTCAGTAGATTCTGCTTCTACTTCAGCAGAATCCATCGGCAGTAATGACAGCAGAAATCCTACTTCACATAATTCCCAACAATCCTCCCCTAAACTGGAATTTGACTTGGTTAAGTTCCAGTTTCCTGAACTTGAAAAGATCTTTGAAACTTCAGTACTAGAGGATTGTTTCCACACATCATTAGCAAAGAACCACTTATAATTTCATCTCTATGATGATCAGACTTTGAAACGCCAGGTCTTTGAAGCAACAAAAGACATAATGTACATCAATACTTATCATTTGCAATCTATTCTCATCACATCCAAGTGTGGTAACTCCTGTGAGAGGTGAATCATTGAAAATAATGGATTTGATGTCTCTTTACCAATAGCCATCTCTACTGGAGTAGCCAAATGTTTAAGTCTGAAAACTATGGTACATTGATAACCATCTGATTTATGAGCAAACCAGCAACTATATAAACGGATTTGAGGTGTCTTTACCTGTAGCCGTTTGCTCAGGACTAGTCAATTCTGAGAATTGGTGAATTAATAACCAAATATGGGGATAGTTGCCTTTACCACAAGCCATATACTTGTGGGCTTGTCAATTCTTGGATTCCAACAAGGAATAGACCATGGTGAATTGATGACCATACAACTCTCAGCAATTAAGCATGGGTGGTTGCAGACCCTATGATTTTGAGCAAACCATTACAGCTATTAACAGATTTGATGTGTCTTTACCAAAGCTGTACCCTTTGGACTAGCCAACTCTTTGATACACACAAGGTATATCTGGTGAGTTAAAAACCATCAACAAAATACAACAAACCTGCAAATGAAAGTAAGTTTTCTTTTTTTTTTTTTTTTTTTTTTAACTAAGAACAACAAACAAGACAAAGAAACACAAAACAAAACTCATAAAGTCCTCCCCTGAGGCATATGACTTTATCGATCAGCTTGATTGCCTTGAGTGTGTTCTCAGCGAGGTTTCTGTCATACCTTTCTGGTCTGTTACGCTTCCTCTCAAACTCAAAAGTAGCATCCTGAGTCATGTCCTTGCCATGTAACCGTCTATAAGCTTTGGTCCATTTCACCTTACGAGGATTCCTCTTCATCTTGAAATTCTTGTGACATTTTGAATGACAAAATCTAAAGATCTTTGCATCATTACGCACAAACTGGATACCGTGTCCAGGATAGACTGTGGAGGAACAAAACCAACACTTTTCCAACCTCATCGCAAAGTCTTACAATGAGCCCAAATTTTCTGTTTGGTTGGTTGGGGCTAACTCATTATTATCTTTTTGAAAACTCTCAGACCTTGACAGATCTTTAGCACTCGGATCGTTAGTGTTGCCTATGTAATCATAAGCAAACTAATAGACAGTCTCTAACACTCGTATTATATAGCGGAAAGTAAATACAAGATGTTATAACTAAGAACACTTAGATCCTCTATGGATCTTTTTATTAACTGAAACTCTATGTTTCAGATGAGTTATCTATTACAAACTATATGGTTCCTTTTATAGACAAGGAACCCTAATCTATTACAACCCAAACGACTAAGCATGCAAGCATGCATTTAATGACTAATACACTAAACTATATTGAGCAGTACAATAAAACCCATGCAACCTCGGGCCGTTCAAAGATAATAATGAGTTAGCATTAAATTCATAAGGCGCATGCTGATCCTAGTCAGCTTATGCCCTTCAGCAGTAACAAGGCAACGCTTGTACTCTTCAGTAGAATCACTTCTTCAGTAGATTTTGCTTCTACTTCAGCAGAATCCATCGGCAGTAATGACAGCAGAAATCCTACTTCACATAATTCCCAACAATCCTCCCCTAAACTGGAATTTGACTTGGTTAAGTTCCAGTTTCCTGACCTTGAAAAGATCTTTGAAACTTCAGTACTAGAGGATTGTTTCCACACATCATTAGCAAAGAAGCACTTATAATTTCATCTCTATGATGATCAGACTTTGAAACGCCAGGTCTTTGCAGCAACAAAAGACATAATGTACATCAATACTTATCAGTTGCAATCTATTCTCATCACATCCAGGTGTGTTAACTCCTGTGAGAGGTGAATCATTGAAAATAATGGATTTGATGTCTCTTTACTAATAGCCATCTCTACTGGAGTAGCCAAATGTTTAAGTCCGAAAACTACGGTACATTGATAACCATCTGATTTATGAGCAAACCAGCAACTATATAAACGGATTTGAGGTGTCTTTACATGTAGCCGTTTGCTCAGGACTAGTCAATTCTGAGAATTGGTGAATTGATAACCAAATATGGGGATAGTTGCCTTTACCACAAGCCATATACTTGTGGGCTTGTCAATTCTTGGATTCCAACAAGGAATAGACCATGGTGAATTGATGACCATACAACTCTCAGCAATTAAGCATGGGTGGTTGCAGACCCTATGATTTTGAGCAAACCATTACAGCTATTAACAGATTTGATGTGTCTTTACCAAAGCTGTACCCTTTAGACTAGCCAACTCTTTGATACACACAAGGTATATCTGGTGAGTTAAAAACCATCAACAAAATACAACAAACCTGCAAATGAAAGTAAGTTTTTTTTTTTTTTTTTTTTTTTTTTTTTTTTTTTTTTTTTAACTAAGAACAAACAACAAGACAAAGAAACACAAAACAAAACTCAGAAAGTCCTCCCCTGAGGCCTATGCCTCCCCTTAAACTTTACAGTTAAGGGAAGAGAAAGATCCACCATTGTACTTGGGTTTTCAGTGAAGTTTAGTTCTTTTATTTTTCCAAGAACAACCTGCTGCAGTTTTGACAGTAGTGCCCCAACATCCTTTCCCATTATTCATAGAGTCAATATATGCAGGCCAATAACCATGTTTAAAGTATGGGCTAGTAGGTTGCACATAAGGTCTATCAGCTGATCTCTTCCAAGGAGAGTCAGTTCTTGCTTGTGGGACATAAGGTGGAATATTGTTAACGTTGGTCCACACTTGTCTTGGTTTCTGCTGATTAGCACAAGCACCCAATCTTTGCTCATAAAAATCACAATCCTTAATAAGATGAAATTTACTTCCACACACAAAACATGTCTTCCTTTTGGAAGATGAATTTAACAAAGAAGATGTTCGATTACATGTAGAAGTACTTAAACCAGAAACATTAAAGGAATTGTTTTTAACAGACCAATTATTCAAAGATTTAAAAGACAAGTCTTCAGGGGAAACAGGTTTGGAGGTGGATTCCTCAGCAGCTATCCTAGAAGGCTTGTAGGTAGACTTGGGTGCAGGCTTGGGTGTTGGCTCAGGTGAGGGCTTGGGAATGTCTGACTTATCAATTGAATCACAGCTAGCAGAAGACCCTTGATCCGATGAATTGTCACTGTCAGAGAAAGAGACAAAGTCATAAGATGAAGCATCTGAGTCTGGCAAGTCATTAGACTTTCTGCCATATAAATGGTGTGATCCATCAAAGTCAACATTAATGGACAGGTCAGTGGGCATGAATTCACTTCTAATAGGTCCAGGGACAGCATGAAAATCACCTTCCTTTCTAAAGTGTTCTAAGCCTGCAGGTGTAGATTTACGCCCATCTTGCCTAGCTTCCAATCCTACATACTTCTGAAAGCCTAAACCTATTCCTGAGTTCACTGACTGACTACTATAAAGTGCTCTAGCTAGATTGTCACCTGATATTAACCATTGTTTATGTCTAGCTATTTCCTCAGCAAGTTTCTCTTTAAGCTCTAGATTTTCAGCAATAGTATCAGCTTTCTCTTTTTCAGTGCGTTTAAAGTTAATATTAGCAATATCTAGATCAAACTGAAGCACCTTAATCTTTTCTTCATAAGCTATCTGATTCTTTTGAAACCATACCTTTTGTCTTTCTAATGTTTTTAACGAAAGTTTATAAGCTTCATTATCAACATAGCATTCATTGTATCTAGGTTTCATAGTATCATAAGCTTCTTTCAGTTCATTGTATCTTTCACTACAACCAAATATACAGTTGTGTACCTGAGAAAGTCCCATGAAGGCAAATTGATCATGCCTATCTTCTGAAGTACACCTTGCCAGCAAACCAAGCTTCTCTGCATCAGAAGCTTCCTCATTCACAGGTTCATGTGCAGCCCAATTGACCTGTTCATCCATGGTGATTAAAGCTGCTGAAGTGCTAGCTCCCTTCTGATTCTGCTGATAGGATTTGTAGATAGCTCCTTCTCCACTCTTCCTTTCTTTGCATTCCCTGGAGAAATGACCCATCTGGTGGCAAGAGAAGCACTTGACCTTGCTCCTGTCAAAACGAGCTGGATCCTTCCCCTTGAAGCCAAACTTCCTTCCTGCCTTCTCTTCAAATCTCTTGATATCTACTGAAAGCATGGCCACCTGCCATTTCAGCTTCATCTCCTCCATCTCAAGAGGGTCCACCTGGTCAAAGTCTTCATATACAAGATGCTGCTGAGTATCATAATCAGCAACAAATGAATGAAGCACATCCTCCAATACACTACCAGATTTGGCTTGAGGGTAGGAAGGAGTGGGACGATAAGATGATGATGGTAAGTAAGATGGACTTGAAGCATGCATCATCATATTCGAGTGGGATGTCCCAACAAAGGCTGAATGACCAGAAGAGGATGCACGGTAGGGAGATCTGACATCAGGTTCAAGAGACCTGAGTTTGTTGTACAGCTCGTCAAAAGTGAGCATGTCCAACCCACCTTTAGCCTTAAGAGCTAATTGACATGTAACCATGATGGAGGCAAGGATCTCAGGAACTTTGAGTTGCAATCATCATTGTCAGGCTTTGCATTCAGCTGATTCAGCTGACTCAGAATCTTGTGAAACCTGTCGTATCCCTTGTGGATACCTTCTTCTTCAGAGATATTGAACTCTTGGAAGTGTTGTCTCAGCATGGACTTCCTCATTCTCCTGGACTCTTCATTTCCACCAAACCTTGCTTTAAGAGCCATCCAGATGTCCTTTGCATCAACCATGTGGTGAAAATCACCCAAGTGATCTTCAGGAATAGATTGAAGAAGGATGGTTCTTAATTTGTGCTCTCTTTGTACAGCTAAAACCTCTTCAGAAGTTTTGGGAGGAGCTATGGTAAACTTACCATCAAGATCTGGGATGGTCTTCTTTAGACTGTTACCATTCTTCACAATCTCCCATAGATTCCAATCAATATTGGAGATCCAGTTCTGCATCTTCATGGTCCACAGATCATACTCTTCCTTTTTCAGATAAGGAAACTTGCCATTACTGTTGGCGAGACTAAGTTGCTGCATAGAGGTGGTGTTTTTGATGTTGTTGTTGGTGGTGACTTCTGATTCATCATCAGTTCCAGGCATGGTGAATATGTTTTTGGTTGTATGGGGGTGAGGTAAGGTTCTCAGTATCGTAGAGACTCTCCCGAGGCTCTGATACCACTTGTTGAAAACTCTCAGACCTTGACAGATCTTTAGCACTCGGATCGTTAGTGTTGCCTATGTAATCATAAGCAAACTAATAGACAGTCTCTAACACTCGTATTATATAGCGGAAAGTAAATACAAGATGTTATAACTAAGAACACTTAGATCCTCTATGGATCTTTTTATTAACTGAAACTCTATGTTTCAGATGAGTTATCTATTACAAACTATATGGTTCCTTTTATAGACAAGGAACCCTAATCTATTACAACCCAAACGACTAAGCATGCAAGCATGCATTTAATGACTAATACACTAAACTATATTGAGCAGTACAATAAAACCCATGCAACCTCGGGCCGTTCAAAGATAATAATGAGTTAGCATTAAATTCATAAGGCGCATGCTGATCCTAGCCAGCTTATGCCCTTCAGCAGTAACACGGCAACGCTTGTACTCTTCAGTAGAATCACTTCTTCAGTAGATTCTGCTTCTACTTCAGCAGAATCCATCGGCAGTAATGACAGCAGAAATCCTACTTCACATAATTCCCAACAGAAAATTTGGGACCAAACGGGCTCGAGCCCGAGCAGACACGGGCCAACGGGTTCGAGCCCGAACGGGCACGGGCTATACGAAATTCTTGATATCCGTAAATTTAAATATATTATTCATCGAAAAATTTTATTTCAGGATACCCGCCGTTGCAACGTGCGGGTACCCTGCTAGTATATATATATATATATATGTGTGTGTGTGTGTGTGTGTGTGTGTGTGTGTGTGTGTGTGTGTGTGTGTGTGTGTGTGTGTGTGAGAGAGAGAGAGAGAGAGAGAGAGAGTTACTGTGAGATCAAACTTAAAGTTGTAAAAATAAGATCTAGTCTAAAAACCACTAAAACATTTATAATAATTTTAGCAATAATACACAAAAGAAATAATATTTTAATACAAATTAACATTTTAGAAACTAATAAACAAATGATACATGAGTTTGGATTAATGATACACCTAATACACATTACACTAATAAATATTCCAAAACCTGATAGGCATACAAAAATCTGATACACATTACGCTTCTAATCAAAGCGTATCACCTAGGTTTCGTAAATTTTCAAAAGAAATCTATCGAAACTTTAACAATTTTAATTGTAGTTAATAAAAAATTTATTTTTGCTGTAAGGAGAGTATTACTTGTCAAATTTTAGTTGGATCTCATTTTAACAACTTTAAATTTGATATCTAGATTATATATATATATATATATATATATATATATATATATATATATATATATATATATATATATATATATATATATCGTTACTTATATATGAGGCTAAGTACGAGTTGCACTTGATGCTTTAAAGCATGTACAATGACATGGAAATGCCACCTCAATGCCATGTGTACAATTTAATGCCACCTCAATGCCACCTAAGCACATCAATGATGACATGGCACACACATTTCGTGAATTTTTCAGAAATTAGTAAAAAATTTTGAACCTTGCAAGAATCGAACCTGAGTCTATACATCCACAAAAGAAGACTCCACCCACTGGACCAACCCAGTTTTTTGTGATACACTTTGGAAAACATTATTCATAAACCCTTAATCGTCCCCCATTTCACACATTTCCAAATTCAAATCCCTCCCAATTCAACTAGAGAAGCTATATAACCGCCTCATCAATATCAGTCAAACATATTCCCCTAAAAATCTGCAGTCTTCACAATCCATACCATATTTATCCTGGGTATAGATCCTCTCAAGTTATTTATAACTTGATTGATCAAGTTGCAATTATCAACCATTGGATCAAATCCAATGGCTCAAATTATCTCATGTTCTTTTGGTTTGATCCATTGGATTTGATCTAATGGTTGATAATTGCCTAACTTGAGAGGATCTCTTCCCATTTATCCTTCTCAGTTTTAGAGTTGATATTTTGATTTTCAAACATATTCCTCTAAAAATCTGTAGTCTTCACAATCTTTTTCAGCTGTTCGTATGATTTGAAATTAATAAGGTTTATGGTTTTTTGTAGTTCGGATTGAGGACTCACTGATGGGATTGATTATTCGGAGTTAACTATTTACAATCATTGTACGGTATGTTTGATCTTTAATTTCTGTTTAAATCATTCTTATCGTTCGAATAATCAAACCTTATTATATAAATATTTTTTGATTATTCATGGTATGATTCATCGTTTGATGTGTTTCTGATGCTTGAAGTTTTAGCAATGAAAGGCTAATGAAGTATTCATTTTAGTCAAGCAACTTTGAAGGTAAATATGTTTTTATGATCTGGTTTATTCCTATGTTTGATTATATTAATTTTATACACACCATATGTTTGATGAAATGATTATGAAGCTAAGATGATATTTGTTGATTCTGTGATCAAATATGCGTGTATTATATTGCTTCTATGAATGATGTTGGAGATATTTCATCCCCCGTTTGTTTGACTGTGACAGAGATAGAAAATTGAACGAGTCTCTGTTATGCAACCTATCATGGTCTTGGAGAATTGGTTGCATTATATATTTGTGTGAGATGGGCGATAAGGTAATCTTTTTTTCACGTTATATAGATGTGGAAACAATTTAGTTGTTTTTATGAGTACTACCTTTTAACATTATCATATATAGCTAGTAAGAGTTAGAAATCGACATCATATTTGTCTTTGATGTCAGATGTCACAGTGCAGTTGGATATTTTTAAAGTTGTGACGAGTTCTATAGTTATGTATATATATATATATATACCCAACGATCACAAGTCACTATTGTTAATTAGGTTTTTTATTTATTAGCTTTTATAAATTTGTTGTTGTTTACAAGGATGAAGAGCTTTACAGATAATGATGTTTGTTTGACCAAGGAATTTACAAGAAAGTTTTATAGCTACAAGCATCTTATAATGGTTTCGCCATTGATGTTTCGTCGTGATAAATCAAAACCATGGTTTTTTTTTTTTTTTTTTTTTTTTTTTTTTTTTTAAAGAAAGAACAGAGTTGTCAACCTTTGGAAGCATCACATACATTCTTTGATAATTATATAAAAATCAAAACAGGAGATCTATTTTACTTATATTTTTATAATATGATTTGCATAAACTCAATTATTTGTCCCCACAACCTCTTGATTTTGGTTTATTTACCTTTTCAATTTGTGTGACTGAAAACATGTTTCCTGAATTTTGCATCATTTGTGAACAGTACCAGTCAATCAGAGTTTATTGTTAGCCTTAACAAGTACCTTGAAGCTAGAAATCATAAGCTTTCTGTTGGTATGAGCTTCAAAATGAGATTTGAGGGTAAAGAGGTTCCTGAAAAAAGGTACCTACTGCAGATGGCTCATGATTAACTCAACTGATTACTTGATTCTGTAACTCAATTGTTTAACTGTTCTGCTGCAGGTTTAGTGGGACCATAGTTGGCGTAGGAGATTCTGCATCATCTAGGTGGATCGATTTTGAATGGAGATCCCTAAGGGTGCATAAGCAGTTCTTTACTATGCACAAATTATATATAAAAATTAAGCATATTTACAAACTAATAATATATCACTCAAAATGCTTTATATAATAGTTATAAACTGTAAAAAGACGGATCCAAAGTTAAATTCCTATGCTAGCTAAGGCTAGCTGTTTGTTATTTAACTAACTCTGCGCGTTCACATTTTTTTTAATGCTTTTAAGATCAATATAAATTAAGATAACAATTACAATTATAAATTGGTGTTGACGTATAACAATTACAGTGATAAATTATTGTAGCATGACTATGATTCAAACAAACTTCTGAGTTTGATGGCATTATAACAGTTACAGTGATAAATTATTTACATGCAATATCAAGAAAGCGAGATTGTTGTTGAATTCTTGATTCAAACAAACTTCTGAGTTTGATGGCAAGCAAAAGATTGAATAAAATAATCCATGCTCCAGTAAAAAATACCAAGAAAAGACAGTCCTCCACATCAATTGATAGTCATTCTTACTTGATGATCCTATTAAAAAATACCAAGAAAATAATAGGGTTCTGGAAGGATAAAGGTATTTGTAGAACATGGGATTGACATGTTGAAAAATGGTTGGGTCGGACCAGACGACAAGTTTCCATACATTGTCCTATTTATTTTTGAATCCGTGAATCAAGGTTTTGATGAACTATGGTGATTTAACCAATATAATTTATTGCAGTTGTTGGCTATCGATTTGTTTGTTGATAATGAAAAGTTCATAATCGCTACTTCAGATTCGGTGTTATTTCATACATTATGGAAAGTTTGTAATTAATAAGCTATGGATTTCGTGTTACTAACATTTGGATTACTTCTTACTAAACTATTGGATTACTTTTTTCAGGTTCCTGCACTTCATATTGTTCGCATACTGGGAGATACATTTCATTTTAAAGGACCATTAGATGATGAGAGGCTGCAAGTTCGTATCAAGAAGGTAACATACTTTCTTTCTTTAAAACTAAATAAAATACCATGACTTGTTAGGTATAAATATTGTTTCCTCATATCTTTGTATTCGGGTTAATTATGATTCTTTTTATTAATATATGTGATCACCTTTCACAGGAACAACAAGCATGTTTAGCTTAATGGTTAAAGGGAGTGTAACAAGAATCACAAGAGTTGGAGGTCAAATTGACGATGTATGCCATAAATTTGAGAAAGCGAATGTGGTATATCCAACAGCTTGTGAAACATTGGGCATGCTCTTTGGATAAACCTCATTTTGAGAATTGAAAGCGATTCATAGTTTGTTTGATCACGTAGTCAATCCACCTTTGCAATCTGCTATTAAAAGCTAATGGTATTTATGTAAATTTCAAAAGGTTCAATAGCCGAAAGAAAATGAGCTCTTTCAAATCCATATAAGCACATAAAGATGTTTAAAAAGTAGCATAAACACCCTTGAAGCCCCTGCCACAAGCCCACAATATACAAACTTAGTCCTATTATAATTTTATTTAACATACAGTCCTCCACATCAATTGGTAGTCATTCTTACGCGTACTTGATTTTGATATTTTGGGATAGTTTTGATGAATATTCAGGGGCGGAAAAGTCGGTAATGGATTGAAAACCAGCAAGATCAGTGGCTCTAACATATTTTGTAAAGGAGTCTATATACAGCATCTCAGTCTACTTACAAATGAAGCCTTTGATTTAGGTGGCGAATGTTGCAGAATCTGATTTAGCAACTACTGAAAGTAATCCTCATGTCAAAAAGGTCATGGAACTCGCTTCTCAGTTATAGTCTGGCATTGTAACTGTCTTTGCACAGGTATTTGAAGTAGCGCAGAAAAAAGAGTACTGAAGTTTTCTGAGATGCCCGCCCCTTTTTTTCATTTATAGCGTAGTATTTGAATTCATTTGATAGATCCGATTCCAGTCTTGAAAAGTGTTTTCTAGATGAACTAAGTAATTATACAATTGTAGGTTGAGTCAGAGCTAACCGAACTCCCAACAAAAGAAAGAGTAGAACTTTTGACGTCTCTTGGTGTAATGAGAGTGGGCTTGGAAATCTTATCAGGGCGACATATAACCTTCTTGGCTGATGTACATACTTCACTTCTGGTAGTGGATTTTGTTTTATGTTATTTCCATGTTATAGGAATGCAGGAACTTCAGTAACATAAGATTGAAATAACATATAAACGTAGTTAATATTGGTATTATAGTAACTTGTCACATAAAGTAGCTAATTTCATTACCATTTGATGTCTCAGGAATGACTGCACCCCAAGTTGCCGACGTTATCCATTCTGACTTGATGATTCTCCACAGGTCCAACGTGCAACCTCACCTCTTGTCAATTTAGGTACACTTTTTTCACATTTGGCAGATCAGTTTCAATTAATTATTTTGACCTAAAGTCACAACAGTTTTGTTTCATTTTTGGTGTAGGTTCATGTATTAGGAGATAAATATGTGTATCAAAGATGTTTGGGTGTGTCTACTATAAGGTTCTTAATGAAATTGAGGTCACATGAAGGTCCGTCACTTAAAATCAAGGAAACGCGAGAACAACAAAAAGGTACTTCATTAGAACAGTAGTTTTGGTGTTTTTCTTACGTAAATTTGTGTTAGAATTGTTGTGATTGGTGTGGATGATCATTTTTATACTCTAATCAACTCACTGATTATGGGTTTAAAAAGAGTTAAATTAATGATAAGGGTTTGTTAAGTAGCTCACTAATTTGGAAAATATTATATTTATGTAATCGTTATGAATCTAATTCTCATTGAGCAATGCATAAACTATGATGTGCGGTATACCTATTTTATGTATCATGATTCGTTCACATCCTTTTTCATCATCACATATATCTTAAAAGAGCATCCACAATAGTAATTACCTTAAATACTTTTTTTCCCACTATCTTCCAAGTTTTACCTATCATCACGGGTGCTACTGCAATGCAAAATAGTCTTTGTAAACCTTTTAGTACGCATATTATTAATATACGTAAGTGGCGGGAGGAGAGCATTTGCTCAAGTCATTCCTAAAAGACTTGAGGAAGCTCAAGTCATTGCTTAAAAAAAGCTTTGACTTCAATGGGAAATAGTTTTACAATAATTATTTTGAGCAAAAAGAAGTCATTGTTCTACCTTGCATTGAAGATGCTCGATGTGTGTCGTCCTAGATAGGTCACTGATCTTTACACACTCAATGTGCGAAAATGAAAGAACTGCTGATGTACAGTCAGAATATTATGCATTCAAAGGTACACATCAAGAAAATATGGTGAACAAGTCAATAAGGTCATTTAACATATAATAGGTATTAAGGTTGATTCACATATAATAGGTTTGTTGCAGGTGATGTTCATAATTCATTAACCGTTTTCCAACCATTTTTTACCACTCCTCTTTCGCTATAAAAAAATATTCCAACGATATTATGGATTGATTCAATAAACCCTACCAAATGATTCTTTTGATCATTGGTAAGTTGTTAAACATTATATTTACAACTATGTATTTATATTGATTAATATGTATATTACGTTTGTATTGGTAAGGCCTTTGAGTGTTTGGAGTAGAAAACAATGAGAATTTATATGCTTTTTTTTGTCTATACACGTACTCTGGTTCTCTTCCTCCTTGCTCTTTTTCTCTACAGGCTAGATTCTTGGAAATTGGCAACAACCCCGTCAACCCTTCAGTTTAGGAGGCAAAAGGTGCAGGACAACAGAGAAATGATAGAAGGTACTATAGGATTTAAGCATACTGGGTCGTGTTTATTTCAAATGGGTCAACTGGATTAAATATAAATAATTAGCTACAATAGGATTTAAGAATATTGTTTCAATGTTACTATTTGGCAACCACTTATACACAATACGTTAGCTCAAATAGACCAATCCATAAGTAACTGCAGCACTTTTGTCAACTGATTCCGATGGCATTCAGATATCATTGCGTGTAAGTCATACATCAGGCTACCAACGTGGCTTATAAAGCTATTGGTGATCATGGTTTTAGACTTGTTGTAGGGCCCATCTAATTCACTGCTGCTACAGGTCTTGGTCTTGCAGAAATGCAACAATTCAATAACCCTCCAACATAAGGTCCTGCAGTTACAACTACTTCATGTTCTTGGAGATCCGACGTAATTATGACTCCTAGAACATGTGCCACCATGAATGCCCTATATAAGAAATTTTAACCTCCTTACTGAAGTTAATAACTTTTGAAGTATTTTTCTAGTCAAATAATTATTAAAAGGCGCATCATAATGGTATTTTCCTAAAGTGAACACATTTTGTTAATTTGACACACTAATAAATTACAAGAACATATAATTATGATAAGAACCTTATGCTCACATTAATACAATTAAAAAAAGATACAAATCATGTCTTAGAGGTATTTGCTTACTCAAGCCAACATGAACTCCCTATCATTAGTTAACGGATAAAAACTATTACATGTGATGAATCCACTACCTGAATAACATCAGTTCTTATCAATCTATCAGAATTATCCACTACATGAATCCATTATCATTATTGGCGCTTTTTAAAAATTTTGCAGGAAATTTGAAGGCTTCAACTATCTATTTGAAATTTTACAGGAAATTTTGAAGGCTTCAACAATCTAAATAACAAACATGTCAACCGCTCCTATAATTAGCATGTATAACTACATATTATGTCTGTAGTTTTTAATTGGATAAGAGAAATTGCCAAATTAGAAAGTTAATGATAGATCTACACCCATGCAAGTCCAGGTGACCAGATCGTTTAGTTATGGATAAAGATCATTGCATATTCCAAGAGTCATTGTGTATATGAAACATAGGGTTTTTTTTCATAACGAACACGTATGTAAAAATCAATACTTCTATGTTAACGGAAAGTAATAGGATATTAAGGGCATAATAACAACAGATGGGATAACAACTTAGATAAAAAATTTACTGCGAACATTTTTCACATGTCCCATCTAATGTGGCGAGATGCTAATTTAGGTTCTGCAATCCTAACAATGGATTAGGCAATTATATACAGCACAAACAAGCAAGTTTAGGTTGTAATGTGTTCAATTGATCAAGTTTAGACTGCAATGTGTTTATCAGTCGCTCTCTTATGATGTTTCCTTTTTTTTTGGTTGATTTTAAGATTTGGCAAATGGTATCATTAAACACGATCAGGATTAGTATTTTAAACCCGTAGCTCAAAAACATGTTCAAATTGAATAGATTATATAAAGCAAACCAAATCACATCTTAACATTTGATATTTGTCACAATTTATGGACTTTACGTACTGAGCTTTTAGGGAACCTTTCACGTAGTTGTTTCTGTTCTATGGAGACTTAGGAATGACAACTGACAAGTTTGTTGTATATTTGTTTAGATTCAATATGAGCCATGTCAAGTAGCACGTTATTCGAATCATTAAGATAGTATGTCCCACTTACATCGTCTTTTCAAGGTTTGAGTGGTTCTTAACTTTAACATTATACCATCTTTCGTTCATTAATATAACGCTAATTGCACCGAACACCCTAAATTTAACTTTATTGCAAAGTTGGGAGCCAAATACTATATATTGATGCTATATATGCCTCATAAGCCAGATTAATAAGCTAATCCATAAGTATTTTTTTGTAGCTCATGTACAAAATGTATGTGCCCTTTTATGCTTTGATTGATAGCTTTTTAGTTTGGTTAATAAACTTGTGCTTAGGTGGTGTTTGCTCATTTATGTGCCTCATCCATCAGTTTTTGTCGGTCATCCATCAGTTTTTGTCGGTCGTATTAAGATTGTAGTCATAAATTTTGATGTTATAATGGGATTAATATAGAGCTATGAGATAGAAAACAAACGAACTTGCATTAACAGAATTAGCAGCAGTAGAATCATCTTCAGGTAACCTTATATTCTATTTGGTTAATCACCAACAACTTTTGATTTGACTTTTTGCATTTGACATTATACGTTTAGTGATGTATTTCTTTTTTTTATTGTGTTTTGTATTCTACGCTTTACTATTATCGTAGGTACGAAACCTGATGAAGAAGCCCTACTAAAGTGCCCCCGCATTCCTACTGCTACTGGTAGGTTAAAGTCCTCTTACGTTTTATATTTTAACTTTATGAATTATGTTAACCGTCAAAAAATATGCAACCCACAAAAAAATGAAATAAAAAACAACAATGACAGTTCATTTTACACTAATTTTATAATACTAAATAACAGTTGACAAACTTTCAAACTAAAAACATTAACAATCAATACATATTGTACAAATACCTTACAAGGAAGTTTATAAGTCAAGCCCAGTTCTCAATATTTAAGTGTTTATTTTATTTCGCATTTGAACTAAAACCATATACTTTATAATAGCGGATAATTTATTCATAAGCTTACGACCCTTTCTTTCAACATGTACGTTTTCCAACCATTTTTTACCACCCTTCTTTCACTATAGTAAAATATGCTGATGTTAATTATAAGTCATGCCCGTCCATCGGGCCCGCTTATATGTAGCTTGCTCGGGCTCCAATGAACTTAATATCATAAAACGGGTGTTTAGAAGGTTGTTTGGTTAGTGGTGTCTAAAGTGGTGTTTAGTTTTTTTTTATGTTTTTAGTTATCCAGTCAACCCAGATAAACTTACATTTTAATATGAATGCAAATTTATAATAAACGATTAAAATGTCTTACTCTTTTGTTGATACCTTTGAATGGATTAATGGGTCGGAAAAGCTTGTGGTGCAATTAATAGAAAATGTCAGATTTACATTCAACCTATTTAGTTATGAAAAATTAGTAATTTTCGTATAAAGGTAGGGTGAGTATCATAAATATACAAGTAATTGGCTTTAGGATGCAGAAGTGACAAACTTGAGCTATGAATTATGTTCTTAAACTATGAAGACCGGAATTTGGAATATGGATGGAGTCATAATCTGTTAGGATTGAAGGTTTTGTATTTAGATAGGGACGAAAACTATTACAACTCAACTGCAAACGTAGTTTACAATGAAGTCTTATGTCGGATTTGAATACGCAACATTGTTTTGTATAGACAACAATATATTTTTGCTAAAACAAACTATTCATTTTTCTAATTTTTGTCTCATTGTATGTTTTTTTATTGTATGTGATTTTCAATAGATTTTTACGTCCAACTATTATTGTTAAAATTATTATGAAGCGAACCCGCCCATCGGGCGGGGTATGAAACTAGTATATATATATATATATATATATATATATATATATATATATATATATATATATATATATATATATATATATATATATATATATATATATATATATATATATATATATATATATATATATATATATATATATATATAGAGTCCGGTTCTAGAGAAAAGTGTAATTTGGGAGAAAAGTGAGAAAAAACGTTACAGGGTAGATTGTGAAAACATGTCAAACTTTGGGGTAAAATTTGAAACAATGCAAACAAAATACGGAGTAGCTGGTAACAATACAAACAATCATATCATCATTTTCATTCATTCACTGGAGATGAGCTACTCCATCTGCAACATCACCACCGCCACCACCATCGACAATGTCTCCGCCGTCTGCACCGTCACCACCACCATCTGCACCGTTACTACCGCCACCACCATCGTCATTGTCCCCTTATACCCTTGTATGTATGATGAGACGACTCGCCGTCACCACCGCCGCCGTCGCACCGTCTTCAGTCATGAAACCACCGCGTCAATATTGACTCTGACACCGTCACACCATAATTGGTCAAATGCAGTTCATTCAAAAACGATATGTCATCAAATACTCTTCTTCAGGTTAATCAATTATATATAACATTTTTAATTATTTAATTTATATAACTTTCTGATGAGTGTGTAAATACTCATCATTTTTGGTTAAATCTGGACTGCAAAACGTTTAAAAATGATCAGAAATGCATCAAAATACTGAAAATATCTCAAAATAACATTTTATATGTTTCAGATGCAAAATGTTTAAAATCAGATGAAAAATGAGCTAAGTTTGCATAATTGGCAGTTTCAGTCCCCCAAGTTTCAAAAAGTTGTCAAGAATAGTCCCTGAGCCTTAATTTCAAAAGAAAAGTCATCAAAGGTCCTTTTAAAAACATAAGTTGTCAAAATTAGTCCTTTGGTGAAAAATATCAAAAGTTTTGAGAAATTACAAGTTTGGTCCTCTAAGTTTCAAATTTGGCAAAAATAGTCCTTGGAATTTTGAAAATGTCCATTTTGGTCCTTGCATTATTGAAACTTGTCACTTTTGGTCCCTTGGAACAACTTTGCATAATTGGCAGAATTGGTCCTCCATTTTTCAGAAATTACACAAAAGGTCCCTATGTTATTAAACCTTTAATACACCTTTTGGACCTGCCATTACCTCTTGGACCCTGCCAAACCATTGTGACCCCTTCCCTTTGTTTTTGACCCCCTGCCTTATAATATTACCCTGGTCAAATCCTGGTCAAAACAAGCCAACCCGCCAAAAGTCTTTCTTCCCCACTTGCTCCTCTGCAAAACCCAGACACAACCCATCCCCCCAGCTCACCTCTTCCCCTCCTTATCACTCCACCTCCACCAAACTACAAAATACATTAAATGCCTCCCCCCTCATCTCACTCAACCTCTCCAACTGGTATATAAGTTTTTCCCGCCAAAAATAAAATTTAAGGCTGAGATCAACTCAACTGATCCAATGGTTGTAAAAGAAAGTGGGATTAGCTCAGAAGTGATGGGGAAGCAATTTTGTATAAAAAGAGAGAGGAGTGAAGCAAGAAAAAGGAGTAGTTAGTTTTAAGTTTTTAAGTATGTCGTTTTTTTATGTTCATGTTTTAAATAAACTCTAGAATGTAATCTTTTTGTTTCATTGTACCAAACTCAAATAGAATTATCAGTGTAATGTACTTTTAAACATCAATTTTAAAGTTTAATCAAGTTGCAAGTTTATTGTTCACTGTTTCAAATTTCAGTTTCAAAATTATATTCTACAAGTTGTTAGTGGCTTATTTTAAGCTCAAACAAGTTTATTTAAGCTCTCCATAGCTTTTAGTAAGCTTGTCAATCAATTCTAAGCAATTTATGAAATGGTCAACAAAAGTCAACTGAGAGGAAATTTTGGTTAAGCAGTGTTGGATTTGGATTTATGTTGATGCAGAGCTTGGATTGGTTTGAATTGATTAGGATAGTGGTATTTGGTTCTGAATTAAAACTTCAATTGGGTTGGACTGTTGTAAGTTTCTAATCTACTTCATGTCATTGTGAGCTAAAATTTGTAATATCTAGTTCTTATTAATTCTGTGTTAAGTGCTTGTTTAACTCATTGCATTTTGATTCACTTAGGATAGTTGCAGTAGATTGAGCATTGGTTTACTCTAGTTAAGTAGTTTGTTAGTTAAATTTGCATTCCTGTCTCATAATCTAGTGTTTGTCTTAAGTACTCATTTGGTGATCCAGTACTCATCAGTGGTTGGATTTGTAAGGTATAGTCTCATTTAGTCTAGTATAAGTCACTTATGTCATAAATTTGCTTCTGCAATCTCTCTAAGTCAAAATTACCTTTCATCTGTCTAATATGCTTAACTGTTGTGATTTTTGAAATTCAAAAGTTTGTTTTGTGTTTCAAATACATAGAAATAGATTAAAGAAGCTTCATTTCATCAATATACATCAATCTCAGTCCACCATCTTGAATCAAACTTCAAATAAGTCAAAGTTCTAAATTCTGTTTCAAAAGTCAAATTGCACAAAATCAGTTTTGAACCTAACTAGAGAGATTTTTCATGAGTTCATTTCTGGGCCAATTCAAGTGAAATTTGGTTTTCATAAACTTCAGCTGGTCTCATTTCTTATTATCATTTTTGTGGATTTTTGTCAAAATTTTATAAGCTCCAAAATGGGTTGGCAACATGGGCAAAAATGCCCTGTGCACTGACTCAGTTTTCACTGAGTCTGCACAGGGACTTGCAGTCCTTGCAACAAGCTCATCAGAGCTCATCTGTGGCTCATCTTTGGTTTAGACATACCTAGCCAGGTCTAGTTTAGGTTCCATCTCTTGGTTTTCATTTTTAGCTTATAGTGTAGCTTGTGCTTAAGCTTAAAGTACACCATCAAAACTGTTTTTATCACTTGGTCTCAAATCATCTTAATCATGGCAGTTTGTAATTCATAGGTTTAGGATAGTTGAAATTAGTTGATTTTGAGTAGTTATAACATATTACTGCTTCTGTTTCAGTTTGGTGGTCATTTGTGTCCTTTGGCTTATTATAAGTGCTTATTTATAAGCACTTGTGATTGCAGTTCCATATTCTTGCACACAAGCCCCTGATTTTATATTTTTCCTAGATTCAGTATATTATTTTAGGCTTATCTTGAATTTTTCATATTTTTCCAGTACTGTTTGGTATTTTTCTACATTTAAATAAGTTTTTAAGTTTTTTTTAAATAGCCTTTAATCCAATTAATTCAGAAAAGTTTCAAAAAAATTAATTTTTCATTTTTCTTAAGTTAAGATAAATATAAAAAGTCAAAAAAATATTTTTCCAGATTTTTCTTAGTTAAATTTATATTTTTAAGCAATTTAAGTAGTTTTAAATAGTTTTTAATTCATAAAAAATACAAAAATAATCAGAAAAATACAAAAATAGTTTTGAAAATTCTCTTTTGTTATTTTAGATTTTTCCAAGTCATAATTTCATTTTCCTAGCTTTATCTCATATTTTCTTGTATTTTAGGCTATTATTAAATAGTTAAAAATAGTTTTTAATTAATAATAATTAGATAAATAGTTATAAAAATAATTTTCTTTTTCCAATAATTTTCTTTTATTATTAGGATTGTAAAAATATCATTTTCATATCCGTAGGTGTTTTATTCTTTTAAATTTACGTTTTATTTTGTACGTTTACGTAAAATTCAGTAAACGTACGCGTTTTTAGGTTTTAAACGTTTCTAAGTATTTTGATTTCACTTACTTGGTCTTATAGCTAGCGTTTATTTAATATTTTTTATCTTTTTAATTTCCTTTAATTTGTATTTAAGCCCCTGTAATTTATAAACTTTTTCTTTAGGCATAAATATCTCAAAATCCTTACTGATCATTATCCTTAGTGATCATTCTATCATCTGATCAAGTGTTTACACACCATTGAGTCTCCGTGGGACTTAACGACCCGGGAATTCATTATATTATCTGATCTTCATTGTATTGGTTTCTGAGCAGTTTTAAGTTTATTACGGTTAGCCATTCACAAGTGGCTAGCTTGTGTGATTAAGCTTGACTGTGTTTTCAGCACCAATCACTTTCTTTATTTATTTTAATGTTTAGTTATTTATAACAAATTTGACGAAAAAATGCATAAAAATTGTGTTTATTAAAGTTTCACACCAGGTGTTTGATAAAATGTGTGAGTAAGATTTTATAAATGCGATACACTAATTTACAGCATATGTGTTTATTATTGAAGGTTATGACATCTTATGTCACCTGTGTGTAAATTTGCAGCATCAGGTTAAAAGATTTGTATGAAGTGCATCATTGAACTTATTAGAGCATCGGTGGATATGATTTGTGTATCGTTATACATATTAAGGCATCATTATATGTATTTAGTGTATCCGTTTGTATGTTTAGTGCATCATTTGCCATACTAGAGCATCCATTTGTATGTTTGGTGCATCGTTGGAACTATTTGTGCATCTCTTTGTATATTTAGTGCATCATTGAACATATTAAAGCATCAGTTAGTATGATTAGGAAATCAATGAGTAAGATTAGTGCATCATCAAATATATTAAGGCATCAATTTGTATGTATCCGTTTGTATATTTTATGCATCGTTGATCATAGTAGGGAATCCATTTGTATGTTTAATGCATCGTTGGAACTACTTGTGCATCTATTTGTATGTTTAGTGCATCGATAAACATATTAGGGCATCAATGAATAAATTTAGTGAATCGTAATACATATTAAGGCATCTGTATTATGTTTAGTGTATCCGTTTACATATTTAGTGCATTTGTGGTAATAGTAAGCCATCCATTTGTATCTTTACTGTATTAAACCAAACATATGAACAAACTATTCTTTTATTGTTCCATCTCATTATGTGTAAACTTACTTTATTTTCTGTTATGCATTTCGTTGTTTATGCTATGATAAATTCAACCTTGTTGTTAGGAATGTGACCATCCTTTAGTGCCAATAATTAAAGAACTATGTTCGCGTTGGCCTCTTTAGATCTGGTTGGAGAATTAGAGAAGGTAAGTTTCTAGCTTACTGTTTATATTACTTCTCTAGATCATAGCTCATTGTTTAGCATCTAATCCTTTTTTTTTTCCTTTCTCCTTTTTTTCTATTTATGTCTTTTTATGAGCTGTAGAGGTCTCTATTTCCAATAGTTGCATAAAAATATACTTTGTCCATTCCTGTTTGGCATATGTAAAGCCTGCTTTATGCATCACCCTAGTTCAAACTTTAAATTGCTTTAAAAATACAATATATTAGTGATGAAAGTATAATATCTTTAGGCCTATGTAATTGTTGTTGTGGCTGCACATAATGATAAAATGAAGATGAGTGAAAGATTTGATTTTTTTTCTCAACTTCAATGTTGATGGTTTTCCTGATAGATACATGTACACACAGAAATTATGATAAAGCTCGTATTTTGACTGACAAAATATAATATGAATGAAACTTTCTTGCAGTAGTTTTAGTCTGTTAATGGTAATCTTGGCTAGTGAACATTGAAGTATGTGAAAGTTTGTTGGACGAGTATGTTTGGCACATTTTACTCCTTCACTAAACCGAAAGATCCATTTATAGCATACTGATACAACAATCGACCAGGAACTAGAGCTCTAGGAACATTTAAATATTTGTAGATAGATTGCTTTTACTTTGCTTCGAGTCAAGGCTTGGTCTAATGTTTCATTTTTCTCTTTCTTCTGTATTTTGCTGAAGTGCCTGGTAGAAATGCATGTGAGATCAAAATGGTTCACCAAGAAGATTCCGGTTTGAATGTTGAAATGGCAAAGGTAATATTTGCCAAAGGCATATGGAGTTGTATATGTACGATGGATAATGCTCTTCAGAAGTATTCTAATGTCAGGCGTCGTCATCTGACTTCAGTTGATAGTGCAATAACACTTATCCAAAAGGTACAATATACCTACAGAAAATTTTAAAATAACATATCGTAGTAAATGAAATTGGATATACTTATTTTGGAAAACAAGTCAGTCGCATATTCTAATGCATCTTGTAATTTGTTTTCGAAGGCCTTTTGCATGCTCAACTAGACAATTCTCTATGATAGGGCATCAATGCGTAAGATTAGTGCATCATTAGAAATACTAAGGCATCTATATGTAGTTATGAGATGTATCTGATACTTTCTTTTTTCTTAAAGGGTTTTGACAAAAAAATGTTGAGTGTCGGACAAAAATGGTTTTGGGTCAACTCAAGTAGCTCTTTTGTGAGGATCATGAGCAACTCAGGTTTGAGCTTTTGAGGGTTTAATTTGCCTCATTTTACAATTTTTTTGGTGTTTTTTTCTTATTCCAAGCAATCATGTAAAAAGTTAATGCATTTAGTATCTGCAGCATCCTTGTCATTTCAAAGTTCTTTTTTTTTAACTCAACTAGGATACTAACAAGAAAAAAGTATCGTCATCATGTTTTCTAGTTTCCTTTTATATTGTTTTGGGGTAGTGTTGTTTGAATACAGTCTTACTTTATAGGGTACTTTCTTTATTCAGCGGTGAACAACCAATTATGATTCTTGCTTATAACGTTCAGCAAAAGACATTGGAACATTTTAAGAACATACTCATGCGATCATCTCTTCAGGTATTTGCTATTCATTTTCAGATATACCCTTTTTTTTGCATAACTATATACTTGGAAATCTTGAACAGAATCCATCATTCTTTCTGTAATTGAAGGATTGGGTATCATCGGTGATAGACCCAAATGATTTCTGTTGTTTGACTCAAACGGAATATCTGTTTCGGAATCACCTTGAATTGTATTGAAAGACTGGTAAATGGAGTTCAGGTGTACTAAATGTTCCTATTAACATAGAGAAAGATTCAGACCATCTGCACGTTATTCATGTAATTACGGGTTATAAAAGGCAAGTTTAGTTCATCCGTTTGAGGTACTTTAGTGCATTCATTTGTATCATAGTAGCAAAACAAGTTCAGTTTTATGACAATAGGAAAACAATTGACCACAATTACCAGTTCACTTTTTTATGACATCAACAAAACAAGAGGGTGTTTAGGAATGCTTGTTTGAATATGTTTAAAGGACAAATCTATAAAAAAAATGACATACAAATAGATGCTTGTTTCATAATAGTTGCTTATTCACAAAATTTTCCTTTTTGGTCAATTGGTCATGTAATGCAGGGTGTATATTTCAGGGGCATAATGATCAGTTCATTAGCAGACGCCTCAAATAATGATAGCACGATGTATGCACCACATATCATTTAAGGTACCTTAGTGCATCCGTTTGAGGAACTTTAGTGCATCAGTTTGTGACTAGAGTATGTGAAGGGACAACTAATGAATTGATGATGAGAATGCTTCTGGGCAACAACCAGTATGATTTCCGTATCGACTAATGATCATTCTTTCTTGCAGTTCTGTCTCTATTTATGTTATGAATTGGAGTAATATGTTATCTAATATTTGCTAGCATGCTCCTTAATTAAAAGCGTATTGTGTAAACTTCTACAGGACGCACGTGACGAACTAAAAGAGCAGTCGACTTTTCCTCAAACTCATTGAAGTTGTTTTACGGACGGTTAATCGAAAGAATGTTGGCACAAATCATGGTGTGGCTATAGCTTTTAAACTTCACAACTTTTAAACTTTGCCACATGGAAGTAAAAACATTTATGTGGTATTATATCATGTTTTTAAGTACTTTAGTTGTAGAAACAGTTATTTTTGGTGTTATCAAGCTACGATGTAGGAAATAAAATGTTGATATTCGTACTAGAACTATATGTTACTTTTGTACTCACATGGAAATGAAATGCTACAGTGCTTTATATAAAAAATGCTATGGTTGAAGTAAAAGTGATTGAATGATTATATAATGATGATTGGAATGATATATCTGCATCCGTATTAAGCAGAAACAAATGTATAAAAGAAAGGTGCATCAGTGTGAATAATAAAGGTGAATCAGTGCTTTAAAAAAACAAGTGTTTCAATTTGTGTGATGTAGAATTCATCTGGCAATATAAGTATTTAAAAATTAACTTTAAATATTGAAATAAAAAATGATTTTGTTAAATTAAAAACACTTAAATGATTGTATAAGAATGATTGGAATGATATATCCTCTTCAGTACAACAATAAATGTTTAAAGAAAAGGTGCATCAATATTAATAACAAAGGTGCATCATTGCTAAACAAAAAGTGCTCATTTGGAGGATAAACATATATTCATAGTGCTAATGATATAAATGAAAATTGTATTTACATATGTTTCATATTCTGAAAAAGAATAGAGAATACAGAAAAGTGTGTTCATCAAACACAAAATATATCAAATCAAATATACAAAAATCGACATTCTTAATAGCTTATTTGAGCAGCTCCACGAACTGAGCAGGTAGGTCTCTATTGAATATCATCAGGTACTCCATTTCACCTCATAAACATCAACTATCTCAATTGATTTTGGTTTTTTGATGATAGCTCTGATCTCAACTGACACGTGTTCCGTTTATAAGAATGATCACAAGTCAAACTCCCCAATCGCCTAAAACAAAAAAGTAAGAACTAATAAGTTAGGCAAAAAATAATGAAAACTGATTTAAGATTAGAGGTAGCAATTTTAATCTCATCATTTTTTTTTTGCATCAATAAAACACTATCTGTACAGCATCAAACCTATTCTAACAGCATCAGGCCTTTTTGTTATCTATATAGACAATAAGAAATAGTAACAATTGTTTAAAGGAAGATCTCAGAAATGATTGTTAGATTAATAATGAAAACATTGGTACCAATTGGAACCATTTTTTTTGCATTCAAGCATCTCATCATGAGCTTGAACTGTGTTTTTCTTGACCTTGGGCTCCTGTTTACATTAGAAAAATAGAACTTTTAAGTATATCCAATGGACCATCGGTTATAAGTAAGCTCGTTATAAATCATACGGGAATAGTATAACTTTGAGTTGCAACAATTTCACCGGTTCACATATATAAATTTGTGGTACACATTCAATTCAGATACTAAAACATTTTGAAGCTAGTCACTTTGGTTTTTTTTTATCACAAAGCTTGATCCAGGACTTCTGAAACCATGATCAACAATATCGCGATACCCGTTCCACTACAAAAATGACCAAAAATAATTAGATAAGCAATTGATGTGTCACAATGTAAAATCAGTGCATCACAGTTATGAAATTTCATTTTGGCATTTTATCAAACATCTTGTGTGCAATTTTCATAAACACTTTTTTCAATTTGATATATATCTTGTTGATAACGAGTCATATTGGTAAAATGAAAAGCATGGCTAAAAACGCAAACAATCAAAAAGTTTATTTACAATATCCTAAACCATGGTATCATATAGAATCGATATAATAGTTTTGTGATTCATGATATATTAACTATAGATGGGGCTTGAAATATATGAACAACAAAAGTTTTGGCGGGTCAGCAAATCCATATTTTGACCCATTACCAAACCCAACTGTTTTTCTACCTATTGCTGATACTATAACAATGAAACAAACACACAAACACAAAGGAGTAAACATAGTATTGATGCTCACCAAAACTACTATGTTTTCTGCTATTTCTACAACAATGTCACAAGCATTAGCAAACCTTACCCAACCTGTAAAAATAGTATTTCAGAAATTTACAAGTGCAAGAAGCTCAAATACCTATTTAAGGACTTCTCAGATCCAAAATTCCAGAAAAAAAAATATATATGAAACAACCTAAGAAAGCCCATGTAAAACTTGATTACAAAAACCATTAAAAATAGTATTTCAGAAATTTACAAGTGTCACAAGCATTAGCAAACCTTACCCAACCTGTAAAAATAGTATTTCAGAAATTTACAAGGGCAAGAAGCTCAAATACCTATTTAAGGTCTTCTCAGATCCAAAATTCCAGAAAAAAAAATATATATGAAACAACCTAAGAAAGCCCATGTAAAACTTGATACCAAAAACCAAATCATCTCAAAACATACTAAAAAGCTTTACAAGTTTTAACTAAACACACATAGTTTATACTTTACATTGTCATGTGGCATAGACAATAACCACAATGATAATATCACAAAATTCAAACTATCTAAAAATTCAATAAAATTTAAAACAAAACATAATATCACAATATTAAAAGGTGCATCACAATTATATCGGGAAGTAAACTAAAATCTATTCACTTAATTAGGGCATCAACACTTACATTTAATGAATAAAAGTTGAAAACCGTACGCAGTATAAAAATTAAACAGTACATCACAGTTATATTGTAAGTAATGACAATGAATTCACAAAACTAACATAATATTAATGTTAAACAGTGCATCACAATGCATCACCTTTATATGTGCAATGCATCAATTCGTGCATAACAACATATTCTTAAGGAAATCAGTAAAAACGTTCGAAAGAATCTTTCAACAAGAAAATGATGAAGCGTCAATGCATCACTGTATGAAATTAATGCATCGCAGTTAAAAAAATATCATTTAGACATTTTATCAAACACCTTATGTGCAGTTTTTGTAAACACGTTTTCCAAACATTTTTTCTCAAAATCTGTTCCCAACAACTAATCTATATAGTGCATCATATCACAAAACGCATAAAATTGACATACCTATGAACAAACCTAATGCTTACCGAATACAATTCCAAAAACTAAACTTTAAGTCATAATGAACAATAATCAGTACATATAAACAATAAGAAACACATATATAAGCTTTATATTTGATTTTAAATAGCAAAACGAACAATTTATAATACAAATCAGTTATATAACTTACTTTGATCTTCGATTAGATAAATTCTCACGATGTGTAGTATAATATGATAAAAAAAATCGTGTTTATTGTGTTGACTGGAAGGACGTGGAGCGTGAATCAGAAGGGAAAAAGGAGAAGAACAGATTGTGAATCAGAGGGAAAAAAAGAGGAAAAATGAGATGAAATAGGCATTTTATATGAGAAGTAATATTGTTATAAAATAAACCTTGGAAAATTTACAAAGTTACAAATTGGTCCCTGTAGTTAGGAGTAAAAAAAAGGAGGGGAAGAGGGGGTGATCTAACGGTTGAGATCACTTTTCTCACTTTTCTCTTGATATCAACTTTTTAAATGATCCAATCTCTCTCTCTCTCTCTCTCTCTCTCTCTCTCTCTCTCTCTCTCTCTCTCTATATATATATATATATATATATATATATATATATATATATATATATATATATATATATATATATATATAGGTTTGGGTTATTATGAAAAGTTTCTTAGAATGAAAAGAATGAGAATGCATGTGGAGGTGACATGTGTCACCTTTGCCACATCATCATGCCACATAACCATACCCCACCCCCCCCCCCCCCGAAAAAAAAAATTTTCCGCCAAAAAAAAAATTTTTTTTCGCGCCAAAAATTTCCCGCCAAATATTTTTACTGCATCACAGTTATAAAGTTACTGCATCACAATCATGATTTTAGTGCATTAATATTATAAATTACTGCATCACAGTTATAAAGTTACCGCATCACAATCATGATTTTAGTGCATTAAGGTTATAACCTTGATTTTAGTGCATCATAGTTGATGCACTTAACTATTAACTATGATGCAGTAACTTATAATAAAGATGCATCAAAACTTATTAGTGCATTAAGGTTATAAGTTACTGCGTCACAATTATGATTTTAGTGCATTAAGGTTATAAATTATTGCATCACAGTTATAAAGTTACTGCATTATAGTCATGATTTTAGTGCATTAAGGTTGTAACCTTGATTTTAGTGCATCATAGTTGATGCACTTAACTATTAACTATGATGCAGTAACATATAATAAAGATGCACCAAAATTTATAAGTGCATTAAGGTTATAAGTTACTGCATTACGGTTATAAAGTTACTGCATCATAATCATGATTTTAGTGCATTAAGATTATAAGTTATTGCATCACAATTATGATTGTGATGCAGTATTTTAATAACTGTGATGCAGTAATAAATTTTAGCGGGAAATTTTTTGCGGGAATTTTTTTTTTGTCCAAAATTTTTTTTTTTTTGCGGCAAAAAAAAGTTTTTGCGGGGGGGGGAGGTGGGGGTGGGGGTGACACATGGCACATGACATGGCATGGTGATGTGGCAAAGGTGACACATATCACCTCCACATGCCTTCTCATTTTTTTCATTATAAGGAACTTTTCATTTTAACCCAACCCTATATATATAATCTGGATCGATTGAGAAGGTTTTTATTTTGAGAAGATTGAGAAGGTTTTCCAAAACGATAGATTTTTAACTTTGATTCATGTTTTTCAAGCGTAAAACTCATTTTAATGTGATTAAACTTCAAAATGCGTAAAAAAAATTTGAATCAATGTTAAAAATCTCTCGATTTTGCAATATATGTAGAATACTGAATAATCTGTACAAATTTAATGAATCATCATCATAACTCGATTAGCACTACTCATATTAGATGCACTACTCATATTAGATGCAGTACTTTACAGTACTCATTTGGACCAATAAGAATTGAGTATTATTAAATCTTTTTAATTAATTCAAAAGGGTAAAATAGTAAAACACATTTATACTTTTTTTTTGAATTTTATAATTAAAAAACGTTTTTCTAAGCCCCTTAATTTTCGGAAGGAAAAAAAAAGAAAAAAAAAAACTTTTTTTAACTTTTTATTTTTTTTTAACATACATGTTTTCTGAAAGTGCATATGTGTTTTGTCAAACTTATTTTGTTTAAAATGGTAATTGCACATATGTTTTTAGTGTACATTCTTTGATATTTGAAATTCATGACTATAAACAAAAACAGATACATGTAAGCTATAAAATTTAATAGCAAACCAAGAATCTTGTTAAATATAATTCGATATCAAATAAAATACAATTCAAGCACAATTCGATATCAAATAAAATACAATTTAAGTACAAGTATCTTGTTAAATATAAATGTGCATGCCACATAAAAACATGTGTGCACTCTTCACTTTCTCATCAAATTCATTAGAACATATCTGCATGTCTTCCAAGAACATAGGTGCACGCGAGGCTTTCTCATCAAATTTATTAGAACATATGTGCACGCCTTTCAAAAACATGTATGTTTGGAGTGACTACATAAACTTCATAATTAAAGCACCAAAAACACGATCCTTGTTTCGTAACAAAAACTAAAAAGTAAATAGTTAATCATGTTAGCTAAAAAAATAAATCAACAAATCATTTAAAAAACAGATATAATTCATAGAGTGACCATGGACTTTTCAAAAAGTGATTGCATACGCTAATTACATGTTTTGAAGCAAGTTTTAAGCACTTGAACTTAGATACGATGAGCAATTTATAACCATATGAATCAAACCATCGGACAACAATGTCTTATGTGACAAAAACACCCTCAAATCACAAGTTGTAGCATCGAGTACACGCTCAAGAACAAAGAGACAAAATGGTATTCTTTCACATTATGAAATCGAACTCAAGTTTTGTAGGGATCAGATCACAATTTTTTGTCATTGTGGTAGTGTCTAGTAATTTCGCAGATTGGTAACGTACATATGGGAACTCCTAAAAAGAAAATCTTATAAGCTACAAAATTTGTAAAATAGTAAATATAACATAATTACATACCAAAATGGAAGCAAAAACAGTTGCTATCCGATTGGCCATTTTAGTTAGATATTCATCTCCTTTTCGGCTCAATTCCTTGTCTCCGTAAAGCTCTTCCAAAGCCATCCCATGATTAGTGATATAACACTGCATAAGATAATATTAACTAGTCAAAACCGCAACACGTCTTATAGATGGGAGCATTGTGTTTAGCCTCATCATTTGATTCCAAACTAAATATGTCTTAAAGTTCAATAAATGTTGTGCAAAACCCACTTCAATGACATCTTTTTTACTAAAATAAAAATTATTAAATAATGTAGCCAATTTTATCTAAGCAATTTCATATACCAGGATATCAATGGCAAAGTACTCCAAGTTTATCTGCCTATTCCACGTCAAAAGTAAGTACAACAGTACAATACTTATACTATACCAAAAAAGGATAATGAATTATTTTAACCTCTTTCATTGCACAAGCATTGATTGGGATGACTAACTCGTATGCTTAATAACATGCCTAAACATATGTGTCAGCATCTTATTGGGGACAACATGGGACCCACTTTTTCACAAACGAATAATTAATTGACACATCTATTAGGCACACAATTAGTCACATATTTTAGGCCTCCCAATCATTTTCCTCATTGCACGTATGCGAGATTTGATTGTTGGGTCCCTTTTGATGTGAGTAACCAATTCTTTTGAAACAGTTGAACCCGCTAACTACTAAGAACGATTTCTAAGAAAAGATCTTGGAATCAAAGAACGACTTTGATACGTCTATTAAACCAAAAACTATTTTGATGCCTAAGAATGATTTCTAAGCAAAGAATAAAAGAACGACTTTGAGATGTTAAATAAAAAACGTAGCATTAAAGACCGATACAAAATCAAAATTGATTGTGATTGACATAAAAAAAGTCGAATTAAAAACAGTTACTAACCTAGTAGATCTCGGAATGAGATGACATCGATCCAAAAAGATTGGTGATGTTTATTTTTTCCTCATATTCGTGGATGCTTGTGCGATCCAAAAAAAATTGGTGATTTTTTTATCTAGAGCGACATATGAGATTTGGGAGGCAGTTAATGGTTTTGTGAGGATAGATGACATTATTTTAGGGTTAACTATGAAATACAAGGATTACCCTTTTATCCTTTTTCAACTTTTTAAATAATTGCTTGATCTTTCAATTAATTACATTAAAGGCACAAGTGATCTCATTCATTGATTAAGTGATCTAACGGTTTATATTGGCCTAAAAGGGTACTGTAAAGTACTGTATCTAATATGAGTACTGCATAGAATACAACACTATATATATATATATATATAATAGGATGCACATTATGTCATTAAATACCCGAAATGCCATGTAATGCCACCTCAATGCCACGTTTTGTCCAGTCATTGCCACGTAATGCCAGGTTGGCAATCGTTTGTGTATTATAACTCAAAAAATATGCACAGGTGAGGTTTGAACTTGAGTCTGTTTGATAGCATTTAAACGTCTCAGGTAATGAAACCAACTATGCTAATTTATCTTTTAGTTTCATATTCCAAATCATAATCTATATACATAACTGTTTTTATCTTTTCAGTATTTATCTTCTTAATTATATGTGGATATATTTCTTAATTATATGTGGATATATATTATGAATATATATGGTGATATATTATAGGCCTATATTTAGGCCCGGTTATCAATTTGATTATATGCATGATTCTATAAAATTTTATCTTAAGCTGTAAGCTATATATAATATATTGTATTGGCATTACATACAAACTTATTCAATATTTTTTGAGTCAGTATACACACAGAGTTTATTCAAAGATGCAACCACAAAGACAATCGAGAAGGCTTACAAGAGCTAAAGATATTAAGAGTGGTACTTCTGTTTCTAAAGGTATTATTGTGATATTTTATGTTTGTATTGTTTGTATTGTTTTTGTATTATTGTTTCTGATTGAAAAGGTATTATTGTGATAGTTTTGGTCTTTAAAGGTATATTTTTTTTTTCAAACAGAATCACGTACCAATAAGAAAGCTAGAACTATCAATGTTGAGAGATTGGAATCAGACACATCAAGAAAACCACAAGCAGGTATTGTATGTTGTTTTTGTATATGGTTTTGTATGTTTAAAGAATTTTAAATATTAATGTGTATTTGTTGTTGTTTCAGAAATTGAAGATTTAGATTCACCAAATCACCCACAAGGTATTTTTTAACTATTTAATTGTTTTTTCCCGTATTTTTGTGTTTTATGTTTTAACATATGTTTTTGGTTGCTTTTCTATCAGAAGCTGCTAAAACTGGACATCTACAAACACATTTGATGAGTAAAATTATGACTGAAGTTAAACTGAACAAAAGTGACAAAGGGTTTTCAAAAGTTATTTTGTTGCTTATTAATCATTCAAAAGTCATTAACTGAAACTGTTTTGTTTTTGTAATTTTTTGGTAATTTCGTTAATATGAATTTAGTTACAGGAGGTTGTTCTGAAAAGGAAAACAATGCAACCAAAACTCCCATATTGGAAAGTGACACACCAGGAAGACTGATGAGTGTGTAAATACTCATCATTTTTGTACAAAATAAACTGCAAAATCATCTGAAAACACTCAGAAACACATCACAATGATCAAAATATCACAAATCAGTGTTTTATAATGCAAAAATATCAAAATCAGATGAAAAACATATCAAATTTGCAAAAATTGCAGTTTTAGTCCCCTAAGTTTATAAAATTGTCAAAAATAGTCCCTGAGCCAAAATTTCAAAAGAAAAGTCACCAAAGGTCTTTTTAAAATCATAAATTTTCATATTTAGTCCTTTGGTGAGAAATCTAAAAATTTTGAGAAAATTACAATTTAGTCCCTGAAAAATCCAAAATGTTCAAAATTAGTCCTTGGGAATTTCAGAAATGTCAAAAATTAACCCTTGGATTATTTAAAGTTGGCAATACCAACCCTTGACTACATTTTCATAAGTTACATGTTTGGTCCCTTGAATTTCAAGTTTTACATATTTGGTCCTTGGAGTTAATATTTCTACAAACCATCCGGACCCTATTTTATTAACCCAAGCCCAATCCATACACCCCTGGCCCAAATACTATACCCGGTCCAAAACCACAACCCGACCAACCCATTTACCAACAATTTAAATAATATACCCCGCCCCCTTCCCTGTCCCCCCCGACACCCATGTCTGCTCCCACCACCAGCCACCAACATCCCTACCAACCCACCCTACTTCACCCATTGTCTCCCCCCTCCTCACCAACCTTACAACCACATTAAATGCTACCTTTCCCTGTCCCTGATATCCAAAACCAAAAATTGGCGCCAAAACTAGATGAATGGCCAGGATGAGCTTAAGACAATCAAGGGCCCAGATTGTTGCTGGGATCCACTCAGATAAGTGAGAAAGAAACTTTGGAGCTTATAAGAGTCCAAGAAGGAAGGCAGAAAGAGAGTTAGTTTTTTAGTTTTTTATAATTGTATGTCGTTTTAATATCCATATGTCCTAATTAGCTTCTAAATTGTATTTTTAAGTTGTTTTGTACTCACTTTAGTATTTCAGTGTATTAAAACCTTTGTTAAGCTTTAATTCAAGTTAATGCTCAGTTTCTTTATTTTCTATCCACTGTTGAGATTTTGATTTTCAAGTTCCTGTGTTTAAGCTTTTAAAAGCTTGGTTTCAATATCAAATAAGCTTATAGAAGCTCACTATAGCTTTGTATAAGCTTAAACTTCACTTTCAAGTAACTTTAGTTCCTGGTCAATAAAAGTCAAACATGGGTGAAAATGGTACAAGAATGGGAATGGTTGATTCAAAGCTGGAAATTGGTTAAAATGGGAGCATTTGAGTTGGGTTAGGTTAGTGGTTCTCTGATTCCATATTGGCAGGCCATAGTGGCCATTGGACAAGTTGTAAGTCAAATCAAGTTCTTATGCATAATATGTATTTGCAGCTTTAATCAGTTAAAACCTGTTCTAGTAGCAGTATTTGAGTTAGTATTAGGTAGTTTGATCATAACTTGTGCTTGGTCAGTTTTTGTTTTAGTAATTGATTGCAAAACAGCTTATAAGGGTGTGTTTGGCACAGTTGATATAACTGTGATAGAGTAGATCTCAGTGCTAGATTTCTGTTGCTAGTAGTTTGTTTAGCTCCTTTGAGCCTTAATCTGTCTTACTTTTGCCCTTAAAACCTGTCAAAGTCAAAATAAGTTTCCAACTGTCTTACTGTTAAAACTGTTGTGGATTTGGATTTGGAAATCTTTGTCTTGTGTTTGGAAATCTTAAACCTTGCTTGCATTACACTTAATATACCTTATAACATCATTTTCAGTCATAAAAATTGGATCCAAATCTCAAGAAAGTCAAAGTTCTATCTGTTTCAAAAAGTCAAAACATGTCAAAATTTGGTTTTCCACAGAACTTGCAGATTGTGCACAGGTTCCATTAAAGGTTTTTAAGGTCTGAATTTTTGGTTATAAGTAGTCTACTAGGAGGTCTATAGGACCTCACATCTGGTTTTAGCTTTTGCCCTCTGGATTAACCTGTGCATAAGCTCAAAACAGGCCCTTTCTGCCCTGCTCCAACTCAGTTAATACTGAGTGACTTCTCAGTTTGTGAACAAGCTTGCACAGAGTTCATATAAGCTTTGTAAAGGCTAGTCTTTTGGTTATCAGTAGTTGTTTAGGTCTAGTTTAAGTCTTGCCAATTGGTTTTAGGTTTGTAGCTTAATTGGGTGCTCATTTGTTGACTGCAAGTTAGCACAAAAATCTGTTTTGGCACTTTAATCATAAACATCAAATCTGTGTTAATTTGCTATTCAGTGGTTAAAGCTTATTGTTTTTAGTTGCAATCTAGTTAATTTGGTATATTATTGCTTCTGTGATCAGTGGGTTGCCTGTTTTGCTCATTTGCTTATCAAGTGCTTATTTCAATAAGCACTTGAATCATCAGTTTCATTTTCTTGCAAACAAGTGCCTGTTTTTCCAATTTTCATAGCTTCTCAATATTATTTTAGAGTTTCCTTGAAATTTTCAGATTTTTCCTAGCTGTTTTGCTATTTTTCCTAATTTAATCTAGTTTTTAAGCATTTTTAAATAGCATTTAATACAAAAAATTCAGAAAAGGTTCCAAAAAATAATTTTTCAATTTTCTTAGGCTTAGATAAATATAAAAAGTAGAAAAAGTAATTTTCCAGATTTTTCATAGTTCATTTGGTAATTTTTAGTGATTTAATTAGATTTTAATAGTTTAAAATTCATAGAAAATAGATAAATAATCAGAAAAATACAAAAATAATTTTGAAAAATTCTATTTTGATATTTTAGACTTTTCCATTTCATAATTTTATTTTTCTAGCTTGATTTCTCATTTTCTTATATTTTAGGTAATTAATTAATAGTTAAAAATAGTTTTTAATTAATAATAATTAATTAAATAGTTATAAAAATAATTTTCCTTTTCTATAAATTTTCTTTTATCATTAGGATTGTAAAAATGTATTTTTCATATTTTTAGGATTTATCTTGTGTAATTTTCACGTTTTTATTTGTACGTTTACGTATTTTAATTTAAACGTAAGTTTTTAGTTTTAAGATTTAAACGTTCATCAATTGTAAAAATAGTGATAGCGTTTATTTAATATTTTTAATCTTTTTAATTTCCTTTAATTTTCATTTTAGCCCTTGTAGTTTATGTCCTTTTTCCGTAGTTATAATAATCCAAATTCTCTTTTCCGTCCAAATCTCCCGATCACTATACGTGAGGTGATCCATTGCACAGCTCGCTGGGACATAACGACCCGGGGAGACACTATACTCACCAGATCTTCATTGCATTTGTGCTTAAGCGGTTTTAAGTCTGTTACGGCTGGTCATTCACAAGTGGCCAGTTTGTGTGATTAGACTTGACGGTTTAGCGCAGATCAAAGACAAGCCTCATGTATAATTTTTTAAATTTTTTTTAAAGTGGATTTGTTTTTTTTGAATTAACACAAAATATTTTCTTTATATTTTTAACAACAGATGTTAAAAGTCACAGTAAGAAAACAAATGGCATGGGTAAAAAAGTGTTTGAAAGTAATACATTAGGAAGGAACTCTCAAAGCCGTTCGCAGAATGTGCCGACAGTATGTCATGGTAAAATCTTTTTACTATTATGTAATTTATATTTTTATTTAAATATAACTTTAGATACCAAAGGTGTATGTTTAATTTAGATTTTTTAGCTTGCCGTGATATATTTTTGTATTAATTTGTAATAATGTATTGTTTGATTATAAACTCTAGATGCTCCAATCAGCAATAAGACGTTACAACAGAGTTGTTCATCTTCTGCAACATGTCCATCAGCAAACACTTGATCCATGTTTATGTCTATGCCAATGGTAGAAAGCGACACACCTGGGAATCAGGATTTAATATATAGAGTAATTGGAAGGTATTGTTAGTTTAATTATGTTTGTTATGACAACTGTTTAGCAAATATTATATAATTTCTCATTACATAATAATGTATAGGAAGAAACAGAAACTCACAAATGAGTTTTGGTTATCAAACATCTTCTTTACGGCCCCAATCAAGTTCTGGAAAGACCAGAAGCACCATTCATGATTCTAATTTCAAGTATCAAGGTAATAGTTCTAGAGTGAATAACTCTAATCTAGGGAAATCTCAATTTGGTGAAAGAAATATTCAAAGGAAGAGTGCCAATTTCCAAAGCAGTTCACGAGGTATACATATTGTTTATTACTATTAATAATAGCATTGTTTATAAATATATTTACCAACAAATGTATGTGTAAATGTTTACAGGAGTAAACATACATGAACAACAAATAACTCCTTTAGAGAATGTTGATCCCATGATTACTAACATGGTAATAAAAGAGAGATGTATATCTATTTGGCATTCTCACAAGTTGAATGAAGAACATGATCCATATAGTTTGGATTTTGTTTTGCAAGATGTGGGGGTAATTTGAATTTATACGCGCATAATTTATATATATTGAAAAGTATTGATCATAAAATCTAACATGTATAACTGTCTAAATAGTCCAATCGAATCCAAGTTTACATAAAAAAAGAGCTGATGTTTAAATTTGAACCACTTTTACAAGAGGGCCAATGTTATATCATCTCAAAATTTGGAGTGGCTGAAAATGGTGGTAGATTACCGTTGTTACCACACAGGTACAAAATTTGTTTCTACAAAGGGACAGAAGTGACCAGAGTTGAGCAAATAGACGATAATTATGTTGGTTTTATTTATGAGCCATTCACTCATATCTTGAATACAGATAACGAGTATCATGAACATGATTGCGTAGGTATGTGTTGGTTGCTATAGAAATTTGTAATTTTATATTCAAAAGGTGATGTTTTAATCTTATTTATTTTTCTTTATTGTTGGCAGATGTTATAGGAACAGTAGTAGCTATTGGGAAAATTGTATCAGTCAATAGCCATGGTGGCCGGAAGATCCGTAGGAGTGTTGTGATTGAAGATGCTCAGTATGTATTATTCATATATACTTACACATAATATTATATTAATGGTGCTGTTATAATTTAAATAAACACAAATCTATTTCAATCCACACAGGTCTCTCAGGATTGATTGTACAGTTTGGGATAAATGGGCATTAATGTGGAATGATTATGAAGAGAAACTTGATCAACTTGGACATATAGACTTTCTATTGGTGTTGCGGAAAGTCAAATATTGGGATAGTAAGTTATTTTAATTGTTTTATAAATTTAGCGCACCATATCCGCCATTAAAATAAGTATGTTTTTTCATTCATATGATTTAATTAAACTTGCACATAACGCAGATACGTAGGGATGTTCACGGGGCGATTCGGTTCGGTTAGTTGGGATATTTTAACTATCCATCACGGGGCGGGTAATTCATTTTACTACCCGAAACCGAACCATGTTAGGCGGGTAACCAGACATGTGGTTACCCGAAATGAGCGGTTATCTGCGGTTCGATTCATGGTTAACCATTTTAAACCTTTAAACAAGTTTAACCGTATGAAAAATAACATGATCTAAAAGGTAAAACGCAATTTTAGTGTATTAAATAATATTGAATAGACTAAAGTCATTTTAAAATTATTCCGCCACAATAATTACGTTCAAATAAGCATACATGACACATTAACAAAAAATATTTGTTTGACGTTTAGATGTTACAAACACATTAATCTATTTTCACACATAGATGTTTAGTAAACGTGTACATTAGGAGCAAAAAGTCGTTATACAATAAGAGTAGTATAATAATATAATCCATAATTGTACTATTTTTTAAATATTTATTTAAAAACCTTCATGTATATTATATACGGTTCGGTTAACCATGGATATCAAAATATAAAAACCGAAACCGATCCGTAATAAGCGGGGGTTTTCGGTTTCGGTTTTTATCGGTTTCGGTTTTTTCAGTTTCATGATTTTTTTGAACACCCCTACAGATACGCCATCTATACATAACGCTTTATTTGGCACAAATATTTTCATTAACAGGCATCTGCCGCCGTTGGTTTCATTCCGTAAAAGGTAATGTGAATAATACAAGTTTATATAAATAAGTACGTACTTTGTTAAAAGTTAATAAAATTCATACATAATATAGCTACGAATCGCAAGAGGGATATGACCCTAGGGAATTCAAGATTGAATCATATGACCAAGTCAGCCATGTAGTTACACCAGCGGAATTCATGCAAGGATGTGTGAAAAGATTGGTAGGCATGATTCGCAGTATTGAACCGGTAACTTTGCAAATTTTACTCTGATTATTGATTTAGGTGTTTCCGACTGAAACGTGCCATTGTTTAAACAACATAAAATTTTGCCTAACATTAATAACAAAAACAGGATACATGTTGCGTTGTTTATGCGACAGTTCACAGCATACAGTATGAGAGTGGTTGGAGTTACATTGGTTGCAAAGCATGTAATACAAAAGTAACACCAATAATGGGAAAGCTCCAGTTCAAAGAATAAGAATCAGTTATGGCATTGCAGAACCCACAGACAAACATACGCAGTTGAATCCATGTATGGAATACAGTCTGTTGAAATATATTGTTGAGTGTGTAACATGTTTTCAATTATGGTATTTAAAAAACAAAACAGCTTAATCATTAATATATGTGCAGGTTCAAAATCATTGTTCGAATATTCGATGAAAGCGGCTCCGCACAAGTGATTATTTTTGACAAAAATGTCCATAAGATGATTGGTGTTAAGAATTCGAAATTCCATAGTGAAGAGTCGGTCACCCCAAATACTATCTAGCATAAGTTAGCTCGTAGACATATCGTTAGTTTCGTTATTTACTGTTTATTAGCTTAGTGCAACACCGTGGAGGAAGGACGGGTCTTTACCCACTATATGCCTGATCCACAGTCCGAAGGAGGACGTTAGTATGTAACTATAAATACCCCCTACCTCCCAAGGTAAAGGGTTGGACCTTTCATTCTAATCTAACCTTTTCTCTTTTGTTTACTTTCTCTCTCTAGAAAGGCTCCCATTCTACTTTCTCTCTCTAAAACCTCTAAACTATACGCCCCTTATTGTGATTGTGGATGTGTTTATGAAATCCAATATGTTACAAATGGTATCAAGAGCCATGGTTTGATCATCTCTTTTACATATCCTTGGATTTCTAGTGGTTTTAGATGGTTTTTGAGTTTGAAAAAGTTTAGTGGTTTTTGCATCATTTGGATCATTTCTTGTGTTAAAGTTTGAATTTTGAGTGTACTTTTGTGTTTAGCATCATTGTAAGTGCTTGGGTTTTGATTTGGAAAGCTTGAATCACTGTGGTTGGGCTTGTTTTGGATTGAAAAGTGTGTTTTTGAAGTTTTTCAAGGTAGCGACTTGAGTCTCGTTGTGAAATTCTTCGTAGCGACTTGCTTCAGTAATTTCTAGCGAGTTATAGTGTTAGTCGTAGCGACTTGAGCTTAGCGACTTGTCTATTGAGACAAGCCGACAAACAGTACAAGTTAGTGGATTCTCCACTACGGCTAGCGACTTGGTGGGGTTAGCGACTTGCTTTCATTATTTCTAGCTACTTGTACTTATTGTTCTCAGCGACTTGACATTAGCGACTTGGATACTTAGCGAGTTGCTCTTTAGTGACTTGTCAGCTTAGCGACTTGTTGCTCTAGCGACTTGTGTTTAGGGACTTGGTTCATAGCGACTTGTGTTTAGCGACTTGGTTACTCTAGCGACTTGTCTTGCTAGCGACTTGTTGACTTTTTCCGACAAAACTTCAAACGGCCATAACTTTTGAACCGTAACTCCGTTTTCAGCTTTCTACCCATCAAAACGACCGTGAGAACAAGGAGAATCGCACGCCGAATTTCCTTAGGGTCAACCTTCGAGGCCTAAGTCCGCTCTGAACAGAAGTTATTGAGGTTCTTATGTTTTTTGACCTAAATTTCTCCGCAAAAACGGGCATAAACCAATCCAAATCTCAACCAAACAACATCTCTGCTAATCCTTCAAACAATCATATGTCCTAACATACAATTGTCTTTCATTGTGTCGATCCATCAGTCATCTTAACACATTTCATTGGTCATTGCTTAAAGGTTTGGTCTTGATTTTAGTAAAATCCCGCGAAAGATTCTATTTCTCGGTTTAAATCATAGACTTGTAAAATACCGTGCATACTACAACATCATGTCTTACACTACTGACCCAGTGATTTCGGAAGTACTTAAATTGTATGATGCTGTGGACAACAATGATAATGTATGCTACACTAAACGGTTAAAGATGTTTGAATTAATCAATGAGGATGTGAGATCTTCATGTTCTGAGTACAATCAGAATGAATTGCACCTGCTAATGCTACAGAATACCATGCAAAAGGAATGCTGCATTATACCCTATCAACAACTTCACTCTCACCTCATGTTACTTCTACCCACAACAACGGAACGAACATGTATTGCCCTTTTCCGTCAAGATTTATCCACATTAACGGGTACATTACTTTTGAACTTAGAACAATTGGAACAACAACTTGATAAAGAAAAGGTTCAAAAGGATAGTTCCAGTGCTGCACTTCAAGTGATCCACAACCAATTTCAGTCATTCATCAGTGGGGAATTTACATCAGATTATGATCAAGACATGACTGAAATGTCTTTCAAGAAACACACTGGAATGGAAATTGGCGTGTTTATAGAGACACTTATCCATCTCATGGACAAAGTGGAGAAGTATATTGAGGAAGTTACTCAAAAAGATGAAATAATAGATGAGAGTCTGGTGCATTTGACAGAAAGTTGTGATGAGTTGGGTAATGTATCAGTTGAAGAATCGGGTGTTGCTGAATGCAGAATAACATAAACAACAAAGAATGATGCAACAAATTTTTCAGTAACTCATGTTACACATGATGTGGATGCAGATATCAGACAGATAAATGAACAGGTGTCATGTGATGAGGTACCCTTAGCTGTTCAACATAGTGCATCTGCTAATGTACCTAAACATACTGATCTTAATGCTGAACATGATTCTGATATATGTTCCTTGGTTGAGGCTGAGTCTAATAATTTCAAAACATATGATATGGTTGATAAAAAGGCTTTTGATGAGCTTTCAAACAAATTCTCAAAACTTGAAAAACATTGCATTTCACTTGAAATTGCGATACAGAGTAAAGAAGAAAGTTTTCAACTTAACACACCATGTAAAAATCTGGAACTTCCTGAATTCCGTGAACTTTTTGAAATTAACACTTTGAAAGCTCAGCTTCAAGACAAAAACTCAACTATCAACAATTTGAAGAAACATATTTCTGATATGCATGTGAAAAGTAATTTGGTTACAAGTAATTCTGATGTTAATGCTATTGATGATATTCAAATGAGAAATGATGAATTAGCGGTTTGTGTGGCCAAATTACTAAAGGAAAATGAGTCTTTGAGAAAGCATCACATAGAACTAAGAGACTTTGTCAAAGAAGCTAGAACTAAGTCAATGGAACAAACAAACTCTTTGATAGCAAAAATTGATGAGCTCAATGCTCAACTTCAGGAAAAGAGTTTCGCCATTGTTGCCTTAAAGAATGAGCTTAGAAAAACCATATGGAAAAGTGTGAACACTAAGTTTACAAAACCATCAACCTTGGGGAAGCCAGTTTCTCATCCCACTAGAGACCGGTCTGTTGTTAAGCAGCCTTCTGCATTTATATCTGAAAGAACAAAATCTTTAAAGAAAAGATTTGCCTCTCAAGTTGATGAGATACAAGTTTTGTCAAAACCAGTCACTTCACCTAAGTTACCTAGGAATAATGCTTCTAACTCTGTTAACCCTCAACAAGTTGCTAGTTCTACTCCCAGCACCTCTAGGATTAGTTCGAAAATAGTGTCAAAACCATGCATTAAAACCCAGAATTCATATGATATGAATGACTTGTGGAAGAACTATTATCTAGAAGAAGCTAGGAAAAAGGCACAAATTCGAAAAGACAGAATTTTAGGTGCAAGACCTAGGGTGATGAATTCTACAAGATTTCAAGGCACTGCTAATAATTGTAAACCATTACCTATGAACACTCAAAAGACTAGGGGTTGGCTTGCATCTAAGAGTAGTTATATGAAGAAGTATACTAAGCATGTAGAAATTGAAACTAGAAATTCTAAGTCTTTTTCGAATAAGAAACATTTTCCTAATTCACATGCTAAGGTAAAATCCACTAAGACTACTAACGTGACTAAGGTTCAATATGATATGAAGCTAAACAAACCGAAAACTTCGCCTAGATGGATACCAACTGCTAAATCTTTGGAAACTAGGAATAAGGATAAGTCTTCCACTATGCATAAGAAGCTTAACAATCCTAGACCTTACCATAAGTGGATACCGTCTGGTAGAATGTTTAAGGATGCTGGACTTAAGTGGATTCCTTCCGGAAAGCTGTTTACCGATGGCAAAATCAAGGTTGACCGTGAAACCCCAAAGGATTTGGATACTAATGTCACTAACCAATATAGATGCAATCAAGTTTGTAATGTTAGTGCAGGTATTCCTTACTCAGTTGCAGATACTTCGATCCTTCACTACATGGACTGACTTAAAGTATGGATAACAAATGGATTGATATCTCATAACTCACGGGTTCAAGTTACTCAACCTTGATATTCAATCTGCAATGACGTCTGTTCACATCAGTTCAGGCCTCGTACTTCATCATTATGGCATCTGCAGATATCTCTTCAGGCCCCGTTCCTCAAAGAAAAGAAAGGTGTACGCTTCAGTGCGCTTTATCTTCAGAAGAAGAGAAATCTTCATATTTATGACCATTCTCATCGACATTCTTCATCAACATACTTCATGTTTCTCCCATGCTCATTCAGTCATCAAGTGGATCTACGTTCATTGGTGTATACTCTTATTCACTTGTTAAATCAAAAATGGCAACTTCGGATGCAATTTTTGAGGGGGAGAAGAGTGAATGTACTACATGATGATGGATGTTTGAATAATGGTCATACGACTTAATTTTTTGATGACTCTCCTCCAACGCCTAATGCTTTACTTACTATGGATAACTGGGATTCATTGTTTGGGATTCATTATTTTTCAAAGATATGTTTGATGAGTACTTCCAACCTCCAACGAATGTTGATCATCCAGCTTCTGAAGCTCATGCTCCGGTTTCTACTGACTCAACTGGTTCACCATCTAAGAAGTACTTCTCAGAATTCTCACGAAACCTTATCTCCAGTTACTTCACAAGGCGTTGATAATGACTATCATGATATTGTAGTTGCACTACTGAACAATGATCCGCTCTTTGGTATTCCTTTGCCAAATCTTCACGGATTATTGTTCATGAATAATGATCCGCTCTTTGGTATTCCTTTGCCAAATCTTCACGGATTATTGTTCCTCTCATTGTGCACGCTATAAATCAACCACATGAACATTAAGGAAAATGATTACCTCATCCGCTAGAAGACATTATTGGTAAATCTTCCAGATCAGTTTCTACATGTATACCTTAAGGAAGAATGCATTGATGTTGAGGAATCATTTGCTCCGGTTCATTCAGTGGGTCAATGTACATCCGATTGTATGTTTATTCACGTGTTGGACATTTGACACAAGTTGATTACTTCGAAGTTACTCATTTATCACTTATTTGAGGTTGAAGTTGACGTTCACAAAGGCGTGTTCTTATTTGATAACTTGCTCGGGCTTAAGAATTTGAGTCGAAGTCTTGGTTTATCTAGTTACCAGTAGTCGGGGTGGATGGTTGAAGACCTGGTTAACTATCACTATTAGGAGTTACGTTGTTTTACTCAGTGTCACATGCTTTGACGGTGTGGATAATCGCAAGAGGTGTTAATGTCTCATACTTTTTTTGAGTAGTGAGTACTTAGAGATTTGCTTGAAGCATAAATTCTCAACATCGTTCTTCCATCATTAAGTGCAAGCTTAAGATACAAATGTGGTGAATTCGACTTCAGGTTCATGTTTGGTATATCTGGTTTTCTTCAACAGTGGTCACTTCAAATTGTCTACATATGGGTTGATAAAGATAGTCAGAGAGAGTTTCGGTAGCAGTTGATTCTCACATGATTCATTTGAGCTAATTTTTTGTTCTTCTCTATTTCAAGAATATTTGGTATGTACAATGTGTTGCTAATTCTGAGGTATCAAAACCAGCAAGGGGGAAGGAGACATACATCTAAACACACAACGAGTACACGTGATGAACTTAATACTTCTTCTCTATTGAAGTAATCCCGGGAAAGACAAATGTCATAACCACAGAGAAACTCAGTGTTTAACTCGTAGCCTTTGGTGTGTTATTCCAACTATTTGGGGGAAGGATGTATTATTCCAACTATTTGGGGGAAGGATATACTATTCCAACTATTTGGGGGAAGGATGCATTATTCCAACCATTTGGGGGGAAGTGGTCTCTAGATACTTTTGGTATGTGTTAACTCAGCTTTCAGTAAAAAGAAATATGAGAAGATTGTTTTATTTGTGGGATGATACGTAGCTGATCTATCTTGATGATATAACCCCGAACGGAGAATTTCGATTATCATTCTTAAGAGGAGCAGTTGGATTAATGATAATGGTGTGCTACTTTGTGCACCTGGCTAAGGCAAGCTTGAAAAAGAGCTTCGACTCTGCTCAACAAAGAAGGTTTTCGGTTTGGGGGAAAGCTGACAAAATCTCTCTTTCTCAAAGGCTCATGTTCTATCTTCTATTATGGAGCCTCGGAAGCTTTGGTGGTGGAAGTTTAAGAGATGACGAATTCTATCTTCTATGACGTGCTGCTCGATATCCTTATCTCGGTACTCGTATCATCATCCTCTTAAAACAATATCATCTATTCTCTTTGTAAATATTTATCAAAAAACCAAATACAAAAATATAAAACCAGCAAAACAAAATAGAAAATTATAAAAACAACAAAAACCCATAAAAATCAAAAAATTTGAAAAAACACCAAAAATATTGTTTTCAAAGACATGTCTTCTGGTATCGATAACATGTGCGGTCTTAGAAATGTCATTCAATAATGGCACGGGACCATAGATGAAGTTCGAGCAGGAGGTGTAAATATTCTTTTCCAAAACATGTCTCAAACTATGGCTTACAGTTATTTCAGACTGTAACCCGGGCTTAAACTATGGTTTGCTATTATTTCATATAGCAACCCGTTTTTCAAAAAGGAAAGTGCTGCGCTAAACCAATTTTCAAAAAAATTCGTGCACTTATCCTAAAACAAATGAGGAAAGTATGTCGAAGGACTGATGTTCCTACTCAAATATTTTTCTTTCTAAAATTCTTCAGAAAAATATTTGTTTTAACAAAATGGTGGTAAATGAGTTGCATGAAAATCAATCAGTTTCAGAGTTTTCGAAAAAATTGAAAACTCAATCAATGACTTCAGCGCTTTTAAACTTTTCAGTAAAATAAGTCATTGATTAAGGGGGAGAATGTTTTCAAATCTGTATCATCTAACGAGATTATCTAATTATCCTAAATACTTAAATGTTAAACATGTTAACCTACATTGAAGGACTAGGTTCCTAGGATATGATTGTTAGGATTAGATGATTAGAGTTTGATAAACACATTATTCCCATACCTTATATGATCTGATTGATATGTTGGTTAGACTTTTATTAGTCGATTGTTGTTTGGGTGATGTCGACCACCATATATCTGTATGTGTGTCCACTAACGTATGCAGGTATATTGGTATATAAGAATGTTCCCGATCCGGATCCCACATAATATGATGATTGGATGCCGAAAGGAAAGGGCAACTATATCTTGGGTTGACAAATGAAGAAACGAAGCTTAATTGGACTTCTATGGAGAGTTGGCATGGAAAAATGCAACGTAAGAGGTCTCACTGCATCAGCAGATGGTTTTCTTCATCAGCAAATGAAGAAACGGAGCTTAATTTGACCTCAGTTGGCATTAAAATGCAACGTATGAAGTCTCACTGCATCAGCAGACGGTTTTTCTTCCAAGCCCTACAGCAACAACATAAGCTTCTCAACCACCTAACGTATCTTTGTGCAGGATACCATTTTTAAACAATTTTGAAAAATATTGTTTTGAAAATGGAAAAATGTTGTTTTTGAAAATAAATCGGATTCAAAGTTTTGAAATCAACCGGACTTTATTTTGTCAAATCTTCAGTGATTTCAAATTGAATATTTTCAAACGATATTTCATCAAAAAGTCCGTTTGTACGTTATTATGTGGTGATCTAAAGATTTAATGTTATGTCATGGTATGATTTTCTTTAAAAATCAAGGTCTTTCAAAATAAAAAATTTTCTCTTCTTTTTTGATTGTGAAATTGTTTTATTTTACTTAAAAGATCTCTTAAAAACTATCATACCTGACACTAACAATCTTTAATGTCTTTAATAGGTCTATATCAGTCATCTTTCAAAATTAAATCTTGCCACGTCTTTCCCCTAAAATTTTCCAAATGATTTAAATCAATCGGGATCCAAAATCTCAATTGGCTTGAAATTTTTGATCGGGGGAGAGATTGTGATTTAAATCTCATATCGGTTTAAAAAAGGGTAATTGTTTCTAAAGCACTCCTTCCTCCATGTGCCAAACGATTTCAATATATGATGCACATGATTGAGGAGGAGTATTTATCCAAAAACAAGATGAGTATTTAAACAAGGCCACATTTTCTCCCATGTTTTCCAAACCTTATTAAATCACTTGGGATCCAAAATCTCAAAGGGTTTAATATTTTTGATCTGGGGAGAATTTGTGATTTAATATGAAATTTGATAAACGATGATCGTTTTGATTCAAAGTGCAAGTTCTCTCTAATATGTGCCAAACTCTTTCGTATATCGATGCACATATTGAGGGGGAGCGAATGGTTTCTTAATGGCTTTTATGATCATGGATGTGCTTCAAAAGAACTCTTTCCTCTATGTGATAAAATGATTTCAAATATCCAAAGCACATATTGAGGGGGAGATTTTACCAAAGAAAATCAAATGGCTCTTTCTACAGAAATTGTGATCAAGAAATTATTTCAAAGAACTCTTGCCTCCATGTGCTAAACAATTTCAAAATCATACGCACATGTTGAGGGGGAGCATTTCTTAATGATAAAAAACAATTAAGGTACAAAATGTTTTGGTTTTATATCACAAGTACCTTGATTGGATTTTCCAAATGATTTTTCTATTGGTTTCGAGAATGAATGAACTGTACCAAAATACTGACCATTTTACTTTATGTATGGAGTTATAAGGATGGTGAGGTTAGGTATTCGTTCCCACGATCCCGCCAGAGCCGGAGGGATCTACCCAGGGACAATCCACTAGATAGTGTAGAGTCCTTAGGTATGATGAAAAAAGGAGAAAAGTGAGAAATGGGAAGAGTGCGGACTGAGATAGAGCTAGAACTGGAATAAACCCAACAAGGTTCTAGTTATGAAGTCTCGGTAAGCACTAAAGGGGTTGAAGAATGAAAAAGAATTGAATGAGAAAAGGGTGAAAAGAAATAGCCCTCCAATAATTCAACCTTAGGGCAGAAACTGGGTTCAATACATATGCTACTGGTGTTTACTAAGGTGACACTGGTATTGAAGACAAGATGTCATGGACCCAGTGACGCACTGCACTAAACTTCCCAAGCTACTCAAGTTCCTCTTTAAAGGGCTTGTTTCATTCTCACGAGGAACTGACATTATCTATCGACTTTCTCTTAGAGATTGTTGATATTGAAGAAGGAGACCCTCTCCCTAGTCTCCGGCATAGGAACCAAATGTGCACAATTCAGTCTAGAGCCAAGAGATCATCCACAATATCTCATTAGGACACAAAATTAATGAAGACTTGCTGTTTCACACAATGTGGAAAGTAAGAATATATTAAGAGTCCTACGCATTATCCTTGTGGTATTCCCAGAACATCCGAGTGATATGTAAAAATATTCACAATGAAGATGGAAATCCTTCTAGAGCCAAAATCAAACAAGCTCTTGGTGGGTGACATGTGAGATCTTCTCGTAAGATCAAACTTGTGACAACTGGATAGAAACGATGGGGAGATTCAATCTTGAATCAACCTTGGTCCAGGAATGGAATTGACGAATACTTTTGGAAAAACCGTTCGATGTGCAAATCTTCTTTTCTCTAGCACATCGAATGTGTATTTATGTTTTCAAACACAAAAAGTATCTCTGATTGAAAAAAATACTTTTGGAAAAACCGTTCGATGTGCGAATCTCTTCTTTTATCTAGCACATCGAATGTATACTCTTTTCAAATATAAAAAGTATTTATGATTAAAAATTGATCTTTCTCATAAAACCTTCGTCGTATTGCAAAACACTTTCTTCTATGCAATACGCGATTGTTTTTCAAATCATTTTTCATCAATCAGTGAATCTCAATTTGCTGGTTCATTCACTCCGTGTTGTCTTCTTTGAGACATTCCGGTTTGAGAACGGCTAGAACAGCTGCGAAACCCTGTCAAGGAGATTCTTCGGAATTATACCTGATCACAGGCAGTACTTGTACTGATCAACGGGGAACCGTGGGCCGTGTACCTCAATTCAGCGAAAGTGATCAAAGACACTTTCGTGTGTTCTATTGCTAACTGTTGTTTGCAGGTACATTTGGACGGTTGCAGCTGATCAGAATTGACGATTCAATCCAAAGCCGCATGCTCACAGCATCCACACTTAATTGAAGAAATCATGACTGGTGCATATCTACATAACCTGGATCTAATATTTTTATACTATGCTTCTGCTACGCTGCTGCAAATATCATGAACCAGTAAAGCTTCCGCTACTCTGACGGAAAGATGTCATGATTCAATAGTGTGAGCATGTCGGTCCAAAAGTCACAACATCACATGAAGGCAACACAACTATGGATGATCCAGAGAGATTTATTGTGGCTGATGATCTCAATGAAAGCTCAAAGATCATCAAGATGTGGATCAGATCAAAGACCTCCACTGAAAGTACAAAGCACTCAGATTATGAAGAGTCACTGCTAAAGCACAAAGATGCAGAAGTTGAAGAATTCAAGTCTACGAGCTCAAGACTGAATATAAAATAGAATGCTAGGATTCAAAATGTAAATCATGGGGTGACCTCCCTTAGGGGGAGATTGTTAGGAATTAGAAATTCCATAGTGAAGAGTCGGTCACCCCAAATACTATCTAGCATAAGTTAGCTCGTAGACATATCGTTAGTTTCGTTATCAACTGTTTATTAGCTTAGTTATTAGCTTAGTGCAACACCGTGGAGGAAGGACGGGTCTTTACCCACTGTATTCCTGATCCACAGTCCGAAGGAGGACGTTAGTATGTAACTATAAATACCCTCTACCTCCCAAGGTAGAGGGTTGGACCTTTCATTCTAATCTAACCTTTTCTCTTTTGTTTACTTTCTCTCTCTAGAAAGGCTCCCATTCTACTTTCTCTCTCTAAAACCTCTAAACTATACGCCTCTTATTGTGATTGTGGATGTGTTTATGAAATCCAATATGTTACAATTGGGATTTCAGCGTGGGAGATAATGGAAAAATAAGGCATGGATACAGATGACTATTTTCCGAATGAGCTCAATGCAATAATAGGGAACCGTATTTGTTCAAAATCAAATACACCGAATTTAACCACAACAATAACATGCATATATATCGAAGTGAGAAAGTCACGGAAGATGCAGAAATAATCAATCACTTCAAAGATTGTTTCCTAATTGACGAGGTATAACATATTTTTTATAAACATAAGCTAATGGAAATTGTTATAATTTCAAATTAATAAACACTCTTGGAATATTATTTACAAAATAATATTGTTTTATATGTTACAAAATATGATTCTGGCGATGATTTGCAAGTAGCTGAAAATGAATTAGAAGATTCCGAATCAGAAAATGAAGATGCAACAGAACATTCTCAATATAGTGAAGAAGAGACCCCATGTGAAGAAAATGTAGTAAATGAGGATGACGTGGAGACTCACGAGTTTGTGACAAAAGAAACAGAAGATGAATTTACAACAACATTTTCGAATGAAAATGAGGTATGATACATTATGTTTTGAAACAAATTTTAAATAAAAAATTTAATATAATTAGTTCTTTTTACACATAATAAACAATTACCATGATATTTAATCTAAATTTTGTGAATATGTTGACTAATATTATTACAGGATGTAGAAAATCATAATGCAAGCCCTCCAACTGAAATCTCAAAGGTATTTAACGTTGACCTTCTACATATACGGTACACTAATGCATGATCTAAAGACAAAATAACCTAACTTTAAACACAATGACTACAAACAGGAAGGTCAAGTGTGTTTGACACATACAGCCAATGAATCAGAGAGCGGAATCGAAGAATAACATGAAGAAAACTACACACCAAAAAGAATTGTAGCAGCCACTTTGAAGTAGAGCGTTTTATTATAATCAACAAACAATGTTTCACATATTGTTTCACTTCTTTTCACATGGATTATTGTTTTACAATTGATATTATTTGTTTCTTGAGTATTTGCATTAACAAGTTAATCTAATAGGGCTTTGGAGTAGAGTGTTTTGTTATAATAAACAAACAATGTTTCACGTATTGTTTCACTTCTTTTCACATGGATTATTGTTTTACAATTGATATTATTTGTTTCTTGAGTATTTGCATTAACAAGTTAATCTAATAGGTTTTAACTATTTTCTTATCGGTTATTCTTAAAATGTATATCACTAAATATTAATGCAGGAATAAATATTCGAAAATTTAAAACACATTTAACAAAAAGCATTGCATTTATATCATTAATAATGAAAAATTACACATCAAAATCAAAATCATCATCGGAAAATGCTAAATGTACATTATCATAGTCAAATGTTTCATGGTCATCTTTTTCAAATTCGTCATCGAAATCAGAAGAACTACTTTCATATAGTTTGAGCGGAGGCATCGAAGCAAGTTGGTTAGTATGATCTTCACATAGGCGTTGCCTTATTGACCTTTCAGCTTCAATTTTTTCTTGCTCAGTCAAAAATTTATTAATATCATCCTCAATAGGATAATACCAATAATCAGGAGCCCAAATATCATCCTTCGCAGCATTATCATCCTTTTTATTAGTACAATCTACATTTGTTAACATAAGAAATATCAAAATTATTGTTGACAATATCAAACTAAAGTTGTATTCATAATTACCCAACAACTCGACAAATATTATTACACAAAAATGAATCTAACAAAACAAGATTAGTATACCTTGTGTTTCAGACGACTCTATAGTCAATTTTTGTTCCATTTATTGTTTTCTAAAAGCATAAACATCTAACACTTAGTTAATACATACAGATGAAACTAACTAATAAAAATACGAATACAACAAGACAATATAAACATACTTGATAGACTTCTCAGAGATGTTTTCATCTAATTCAGACTGAATTATTGATCTTTTGTTGCATGCATCCATTTTTTTGGTTTGAAAAAATTATGAAAGGAAATTAATTTTGATTAAGCAACTGAGAATGTTTGGTTGAACTGGAAGGCAATTGTGCCTTATATAATCGACGAAAGGAAAACCAAAAGACAATATAGGAAGATTGCATGACATTTCTTATCATTGTATATTTTCTATAAAGATATTCACACATATTTAGTTTATAATTATTGCGATCTACAAATCTAAAACTAAAATTAATAACACTAACAATTAATGTAAAAAAAATACAATTATAATTACAAAACTAACACTTATATTTTATCATCACTATTTCCATGCAAGAGATAATATCATAAAATTCAAATTTAAAATAGATAAAAAAATCATCTACAAAATTAAAAATATATTATCAAATCACACTTATATTTTATTATTATTATCTTTATGAAAGAAATAATAACTTAAAATTCAAATATAAAATAGATAAAAAAAATCATATCCATGCAAGAAATAATATGCTGTGTAAATTGTATAAATATTGGTTTTTCCATAAAACCTATTCATATTAAACTCTAATAAAGCAAAAAAAAATCGCAAAGCATGGTTAAGCCAAAACGCACAAAGGTATGTCAGTTTAAATTAATTCAAAGATTTCAATATCCCTATATTACTACTACTCTAATTGCCTACAAAACATTAACAATCTAAAGGCAAATATGCAGGTAACAAAAAGCACAACAGCATTAAAGCCAAAAGCTACTCAGACCAAGGATCTTGATGAAGTCAACCAGCATATTGATATATCAGAAGATGAAGAGGTATTATTAACATCTTCTTTTAAAAAAAACATAATCCAACTAACAAGTAACGTTAATAATTGTATAATAACTGCAGAGTGTTCACGTGACCCGTAGAAGACGTTGGTTAAACAAAAACGGCTACTTTGTTAACCATCCAAAAAATAATCATGATACAAAAACTGATAATCAAAGAGTTGCTACAAATACAGAAAAGAAAAAGACAAATACTCAGAATAACATACATGTTATTGAGGTGAGTATTTTCAAATTTTAAGTATATGTCTTTTTTTAAAACTATATATATAATAATGTATTGCGCAATTTAGATATCCGATGATGAGGAACCAATATTGTTTAAAGGTACAAAAACAAGCTCAGATGCATTACAATCGTCTATTAAAAATAACTATATACTATACGATGAAGAAGACGATACAAAAAGTGATGAACAAAGAGTAGCTACAAACACACAAAATAAAACCTCCGATAGTCAGCATGACATACATGTTATTGAGGTGAGTATTTTCAAATATAAACTATATGTATTATCTAAATAAACAATATATATAATGTGCTTATTACTTTATATTGCTCAATTTAGATATCCGATGATGACCAACCACTAATCTTTAAGCGTACAATAACAAGATCATCATCTGCATCGTTTTTTAAAAAGAACTATATGCTATATGATGAAGAAGAAGAACAAGATGACGAAGTTACTAGCAAACAAAACAAGACTGATGATGGCATCTGGGTTAATATCAATGATCTAGAAGAACCGTTTTATAATTTAAAAGTTTATAACCAAAAATATATTATTCCAGATGAAGAAATACATGAACATTCATCAACAGGTATTCCAATTCAAAAATCTTCCAAAGATTTCTTCTTAAATTTTATGACCAATATATACTTTAAAATTAAAATAATTAAAATTGAGTATATTATGCAGGTGATTACAAATATACAGTTATTGACGAAGATAACGATAAAGATACGTTACACAAACATAACATGAGTGACGAGGAGATGTGGAATGATATGCTTGACATTGATGGAAAATTGAATGGCAAAGATGTGGTTAATAGCTTCAGTGAAGACGAAGCATAGGAGGTCGATTCAGATGCATACAGTGACTGTTTTGTATCTTCTAATGACAACATATGCCATTTTATAAATGACGAAACAACTGATTATGAGACCACCGACAACGAAGATACCGATGAAGATTTCTGAACAATTTCCTTTACCTTTATTTTCTTTATTAGATTTCATGTTGCTGAATTAAATAAATTTTTATTAACAAATGTTGTGTTTGTTGAAAAACACGCATGTTGACATTTATATTATATGTTTTTGTTCTTTGTTTAATGTATAATTTTATTTTATAAATTTGAAACTAAAACTTTAATCTAAACATGTTGAAAATTCAGGATAAATATGTTTTAAAAAAATAAAGGCCTTGATAATGAATATCTATTTGTTAATTTCAATATATACCCGAAAATTAAAATTAAACAATCCAAAGAGATAAAATCCTAATAATAATTGTCATTAACTTATTTTAAAATATACAAATATAGTATTTTCAGAAATACACTAACCATATATATATATATATATATATATATATATATATATATATATATATATATATATATATATTAAAATTAAAATAACACGATCCAAAGTAATAATATTTTTATAAAAATAAATATTCATTTACTAAATTAACAAACCCTACTAATAATGATCTATTCTTTTATTATTTTCAAAAATACACAAACAATATATATATATATCAAAATTAAAATAAAATAATCCAAATTAATAATCTTTTTATAAAAATAGATTATTCATTAACTAAATTAGATTAAAATGTTGAAAATTTAAGATAAACATGTTTTAAAAACTATATATATCAAAATTAAAATAAAACAATCCAAAGTGATAAACTTTTTTAAAAAAAAATAGATTATTCGTTAACTACATTATCAAATCATAAAATTTTTTTTAAAATAGATTATTCGGTAACTAAATTATCAATCCTAATAATAATTATCTATTCATTATTTTAAATTTGCGAAATTATTATTTTGAGAAACAGATAAACGAAAATACCGTGCAATTTAAAAAAAATCACTGAATTGAAAACAAACTATTAAACCATTGTATACATCTTCAAAAACAACAACCAACAAAATCCTGCATTTACAATAATGCAAAACAACAACATGGATATTAGTATTCGCCACCTGGGGCGACCATCCATAAATTTGAACAACATTGACATCAGTAAATGATGTTCAGGACGCAAACCATCCATCCAAACGATTGATATAAGTAAACGATGTTCAGGACCCAAAACCATCCAGCAAACCAATTGACATAAGTATCAAAAAGGCAGGACGTACGGCTGGATCACTTCAAAATTCAACCAAACAAACCAATAACATTGATGTTAGTCTCCGAAACTCAGGACGACCAACTGAACAAAAAAATAACACTGATGTTAGTCTCCAAAAGCCAGGACGACCACTAATACACACTAACCAACCTGTACGCCGTCCTAGGGGTCGACCATGCAAACCTCCAACCGAACCATGTAAGATAACAATGATATAATTTTTTGTTTACATTAATTCAAATGTTACATTGCATCAACCAAACCATGTAAGTGCTAACAACAAAAATTACATTGCAGCAACTATTGAAACACCCACATATATTGAAGTAACACGAGGTGCTGTAAATTCAACAAAACGCAAATCAGAAAGGCTAAAGCTTAAAACCAGATTAGGCAAACGGCAGAACTCGGAACATTTAAAAACAGATACGTTTGTAGGGATTTCTAATGGTACACTCACAAAATCTTATATTAAAACAAGCGTATTAAACATGCTTTCAACACTTCAAATATTCATAATTTAAAAATTTATGTTCAAACAGATTATCTAGACCATGGTGACCCAATGTTCGCATGCCAATCTTGTGATGCATTACTTTGGAATAATGAGAGCATGATAGGAAATACACATACGAACTCATAGTCATTTTCAATTTGTTGCGGAAGGGGAAAAGTCATATTGGGCGATGAGGTGCTCAATCCACCACCATTATTAAAGAAACTTATTAATGGTGAGCATCCAAAAAGCAGTACATTCATCGATAATATCAGACGTTATAATTCCATGTTTGCTTTTACTTCCATGGGCGCAAAACAAGACACGTCAGTTAATCAAGGATACGGTGCGTTTTGCTATAGGATACACGGTCAAAATTATCACTTGATGGGTTCTTTATTGCCAGAGAAAGACAAAAAACCAATGTTTGCGCAGCTATATATCTATGATTTCGAAAATGAAATCCAAAATCGAATAAATAGTTTCAGGTATGTTAATCTACGAAAGCACATAAAGATACAAAACATTTACTATTGCTTTTAATATATTATAAATATAAAACCGGTCTCATTCATCACGGTATATCTTTTGCAGTGACACAACAACAACAACAGACAAACAATTAGTAGACCATAAACTCACGGTTGAATTACGTGACATGCTTGATGAAATCAATCCATTAGTAGAACAATTTCAAATGGCTGGAGAACGTTATGTGGCTTCAAACAAATGTAATAATATCATATTACGTCTTATTGGTACAAGAGAATGCGATGGAAGAAACTACAACCTACCAACAGCTTCTGAAGTTGCAGGTCTGATAGTCGGAGACTTTGACACAACAACAAACAAACGAGACATCATTCTCCACATGCAAGAAGGAGGCGTTAGAAGAATTAGTGAATTGCATCCTTCATACCTGGCACTACAATATCCATTACTGTTTCCCTACGCTGAAGATGGTTATCGCACTGACATATACCATGTCGGTATCACAGATCATACATCAACAAATAAGAAAACAAGAGTAACAATGAGGGAGTATTTTGCATATAGATTGCAAGAGAGAGCCGGAATTTTCCCCATGATTCTCAACTCAAGGAGATTGACACAACAATTTATTGTGGACGCATACACTATGGTTGAATCTGAAAGGTTGTCATACATACGTAAAAAACAAAAAGAGCTAAGGAGTGAAACGTACTCTAAATTAGTCAAGCTGGTAGAGGACGAAAATTCCGGAATAAAGCTACGGGGGAAAAAAGTGATATTGCCATCATCTTTTACAGGCAGCCCAAGGTATATGATGCAAAATTATTTAGACGCCATGACAATTTGCAAGGTTTATGGATATCCCAATTTTTTTATAACGTTCACATGCAACCCAAACTGGCCAGAAATCGCACGTTTTGTGAATGAGAAGGGGTTAAAATCAGAAGACAGACCCGATGCAATAACACGAGTATTTAAACAAATACTTGACTCCCTCATGCACGATTTTAAAGACCGTAGTTATTTCGGCAAGCTCAAAGCAGGTAAGTTTGAAATTTACATTTTATAAACATTATTATTTATTAGAGTATTCAACAATATTTTTTGTGTAACACATGACATAATTTATATCATATAGCGGTTTACACAATCGAATTCCAAAAGAGAGGCCTCCCACATGCACACATTTTGCTTTTCCTGGAGGAAAAAAATAAAATGACTACACCAGCACATATAGACCATTTTATTTCTTCAGAGATACCAGACAAAAAAGAGGACCCAGAGTTGTACGAAATTGTTGCAGACCACATGATGCATGGCCCTTGCGGACGATACCGCCCTAGCTACCCATGCACAGTCAAAAACAAATGCACCAAAAAGTTTCCAAAAGAATTCAACGATAAGACATTCATTGATGAAACTGGGTATGCAATTTACAAACGAAGAAACGATGGATCTACAATTACCAAAAGCGGAGTAGAACTGCATAATGGGTACGTTGTACCCTACAACCCCGGTTTACTACGACGTTATCAATCCCATATAAATGTCGAATATTGTAATCAAGCAGTGTCTATAAAATACCTTTTCAAGTACATAAATAAGGGACCAGACCGAGCAACAGTGGCACTTGAAGACGAAGATGTTGATGAAATAAAAGATTACTACGACTGCAGATACCTTTCAGCATGTGAAGCGGCTTGGAGGATTTACGGATTCGACATACACTACAGATTTCCTCCTGTAGAAAGGTTGCCATTTCACTTAAAAGGAGAACAATCAGTTATATTTGATGCCACGGAAAGCATCGATTACACATTAGAAAAAGCAACGGTGAATGAAAACAAGTTTATAGCATGGATGGAAAGAAACAAAACAGACGAAGAAGCACGGAGGCTGTTTTATCACCAGTTCCCGGAACATTATGTATGGAAGCAAGAAGAAAGAAAATGGCTACCAAGACAAAAAGGTACATGCATTGGAAGAGTGCATCATGTCCCTCCTTCTTTTGGGGAAATCTTCTTTTTACGAGTCTTACTCAACAAGGTCAAAGGTGCACAGGACTGGGATGATTTTAAAAAATACGAGGGTGTCACATATGCTACATACAAAGAGGCTTGCGAAGCTAGAGGTCTACTCAAAGACGACAAGGAATATATAGATGGACTGATGAAAGCAAGCAAATGGGGGTCAGGAAACTATCTGCGCACATTTTACGTAATGCTTATTATGACAGACAGCATGTGTAGACCAGAGGTGGTTTATGAAAAAACATGGCATGTATTGTCGGAAGATGTAGAAAATGTTGAACGTGCCATAAGAAATGATCCAGGTGTGTAATATATATACACTTTAAAATTTTAAACAACAAAACAAATATTCACACATTACAACTAACAATGTTGTTTAAATTTACAGAATTGGTGCTCTCAGATATTCAAAAGAAGAATATATGCCTCACATATATCGAACATATGCTGCTTTGTAACAACAGAAGCCTTAAGAACATAGCAAACATGCCACTACCAAACGAAATGTTCACAATGGCAAATTACAACAGATTGGTTTCAAGTGAACTAAAATACAACGTCAATGAATTACGAAACCAGCACACCAAATGGTACGGCACATTGACTCACGAGCAAAAAGATATATACCACACTATCACAGACTGTGTGAACAATGACCAAGGAGGAATGTTCTTTGTATACGGATACGGAGGAACCGGCAAGACATATCTTTACAAAACGTTGTCAGCAGCAATAAGATCACAAGGAGAAATAGTATTAAACGTGGCATCAAGTGGAATTGTTGCACTTTTGCTGGAAGGAGGCAGGACAACCCATTACCGATTCGCAATACCAATCAATATAGACGAAGATTCAATGTGTCATATTCCAGTAGACAGTGAACTTGCAGAATTGATAAGGATGTGTAAATTGATAATATGGGATGAAGCTCCAATGACACATAAGCATTGCTATGAGGCATTTGACAGGACATTAAGAGATATATGTAGGCAAGATCCAAACAAACCATCTGAAATAGTATTTGGCGGTAAAGTAGTTGTATTTGGTGGAGACTTCAGGCAGATTATTCCAGTTATTACAAACGGTAGCAGACACACTGTAGTCCATGCATCATTGAACTCTTCATACTTGTGGCAACATTGCACAATTCTTCATCTGACCATCAACATGAGATTAGGAACAAGCACAAACAGTTCAGAGCGGAAAGAAATACAAGATTTTGCAGATTGGATACTATCCATTGGTAACGGCACAATTGGCGGTAAGAATGACGGGGAAGCGACTGTGGAATTCCCACAGGACATGTTAATTCCAGATTCAGAAGATCGCATTGTATAATAGAAGAAACTTACCCAGACTTAGTCAGAAACCTTTATAACCCATCTTTCTTTCAAGAAAAGGCAATTCTTGCCCCCACACACGAGATGGTGGATATGATAAACGACCGTATGTTAACACTTCTCCCAGGAGCCGAACATACATATGAGAGTTCTGACTGAGTCGGTATTGCTAATATGGATACCAATTTCAATGAAGAACTATACACATGCGATTTCCTCAACACAATCTGCATATCTGGAATTCCACACCACAGCTTAAAGTTGAAAGTAGGCACCTCTGTTATGTGCATGAGAAACATAGACCAAACAGCTGGATTATGCAACGGAACCAGGCTACAAGTCATAAGGATGGGTGTCAATATAATAGAAGCAAAAATTATATCTGGAGGAAGCGTAGGCACAATCTGCGCCATCCCACGTATAAACCTAAGCCCTTCTGATAACAAGATGCCATTCAAATTTAACCGTAGACAATTTCCAGTGTCTATATGTTTCGCAATGACTATTAACAAGAGCCAAGGACAGACATTGACACAAGTTGGTCTGTTTCTTCAAAAACCGGTTTTCTCGCACGGACAACTATATGTTGATGTCTCAAGAGTCAAGAGCAAGAAAGGCTTAAAGATTTTATGTTGTGATGAAGATGGAAATTACTCAAGATCAACAACAAACGTAGTGTATAAAGAAGTTCTATTTAGGATTTAATGTTCATGACAAACAATTTAACACTTCCAAAAAGTTCTTAAAAATGGTCATGTACAAACAATTAAACACTTCAAAAAAGTTGTTAAGAAGCATATTTAAATAAACATACAAAATTACACTCTGAAATAAACAAGCAATAAATCACAAGTCGTGTCCGCCCTTGGGCGGGCTTAAACGGATAGTATATATATATATATATATATATATATATATATATATATATATATATATATATATATATATATATATATATATGGGTAGGGTTAAAATGAAAAGTTTCTTATAATGAAAAGAATGAGAAAGTTTTTCCGCCAAAATTTATTACTGCATCACAGTTATAAAAATACTGCATCACAATTATGCCTTCTCATTCTTTTCATTATAAGAAACTTTTCATAATAACCCAAACCTATATATATATATATATATATATATATATATACACACACACACAGAGAATGGGATTCTTCTAAGTTAGTTTTTAAAATGAAGTAGCGTAGGAAGCCAATCATAGCTTGTCATGTGGACAGTATTTAGTTTTCTTTAAGTAAGATTGTTATTAAATTAAAAGGATAATTTGGGTATTTTACATCAATACCTATTTATAGCGACCTTAATCACTCTAGCTTCTCTCCGATCAAATAATAAAATCGTTATCTATCATCATCTTCATGTAAAAGCCCTCAAACCGTCGTCATGGTTATTTCGAAAACCTTCGTCCACTGCCATTTTATTACCACCGGCCATAACCTGATTACTAATTAGTGGCTTTTTAGGCTTTGCAAGATATTCCCACTTTGCAAGGGATCTCAACTCAACGTGTATATAGCCAAGATTATAACTAAAACAATGAAACTACGAAGATTCAAGCAAATATGACTAAAGCATGTTTGTTTAGGCGTGATCACTATGACATGGAGTGTGTTTGGAACAATGGTTATTACTTTATAAATCAAGTTCACATGAATTACAAATAACGCTAGTCAAAGATGTAATAAATGTATAAATCAACAAAGAGTCCTTTCGGCCTATAAACTTTGTTAACATACATATATTATGTAGAATGATAGAACACGAATTCATAAGTATCCATTCAGCCTATATACTTAGCGATTATGTTTTACCATTTCATTAGACAAACAGTAGAATAAACATAATCCTAAACACTCCATATCCAAGATCACATAATACCTAAACAAATATAAAGCGACTATCCATGGAGGAGTTTATGGCAATATCTGAAAAAAGAGTGCGGGGAAACTTAGAAATGCATTGGGATGATGGGTTAAAAAGAGTGAAAAGATCGGCTTTTATTTCAATCATACAGAAAAAGACCAAATTACCATCACGCGTGAGGCACATAAAGGATCTTTACAGCTAAACAGATGGTCGTTTATTTTTTATTTTTTTAAAAGGACTTCTTATGTAATTTTTGTATGGTTAAAGAGGGTCAATGTCATTTGAAACAATCATGGACGATAGACACGAGACCATCCATGTAATTTACTCTTCATTTTATTATACAATATACCTTTGTTTACCAAAATTTGATTCATATCTTTAATTTATCTCCAAAACAGATTTGAAGCTGTAAACAGTTATGCTGATAAACTTATATCATGCATCCATTCAAATCCTAAAAAGAACGATTGGTACAATATAGATGACTTTTTATTATATGATGATACAATATAAAGCACAATATGTTACAGACGTTTGCATCAAACTCGCGCTTTCTTCCTGCATGTGCCCTCTAACAAAAATCTCAAAATTCTCTAGTACCGCATTAGTGCTTTTCTCTCAATACCGGAAATCAGTAACACTAATCGCTACAATCATACTATTCTGATTTTTGTTTAAAAGCTGTCGTCCCATCTTTCTTGCATATGCATGTGTGATTCTCTAAAGAGATGAGAATCCCGGCCTCATTTCTTCACTTGCATATTTCCCCATTTCCAGTTACAAGACAACTCCACATTCAACAAGTTCATAGCTAATCAAATGCACATAACTTAAGCTACAAGAGTCCCTCCTCGACTTATACAACACGAATGGTTACTATCTTACAGATCTGCACTAACAATAAGACCTAACCAGATTTATAGAGGTGAGCTAGTACAGTATTACCTATTAGGAATACATAGGGAGGACCTTTCAGAGAATAATTAGGAAAGGGTAGCCATCTCTGGTCATCTTGGAAATTTTGCTGAACAAATCAGCAGTCCCCCACAAATGGCCCCTTTTAACACATTGCAACAAATGATATCTAGTCTCCCAGAATTCTCACCATCTGGTAAACTGCACCAAGACGTAAATCATCCACATTGTTAAAACATCTGTACCCATTTATTTCTCGTAGGCCAGATAACCCACGTTGATTCAGAAACTCGTGTAAATCTTCCTCCGTATAGAAGGTTTTGTCTTCGGTGCGAACAGCTATACGTTCAGACTCATCATAATGACAGATCTTTATAGATACACCTGCATATATAAAAACAATGAGGAAGACAAGAAATAGCACAGATAACATTACTATCAAAGATTTTGTTTGAGTACCTTCGTCAAGGTGGAGATTATAGCACCCGGCAGGCATGGTCCTGTCTAGTGCCCGGATGATGCCATCCTCATCTTCCAACCAAAATGCGCGTTTAGATCTTATGCCAAAGGCAGATTTTATTGCATCTTTTATTGCTTTGGTGTTACCATCAACACCAATCCTTCTGGTGTATTCTCCCCACTTGACTGTTATAATTCTCCCATAAGAAGACTGACCTTCAGCACCTTATCAAACAATGCTAAAAAGTGAGTCAGCGAATTTATTTAGTAATCAGTGAAAATTCACCAACCTCTCCATCCTCTCCTATTTTTTAATCCTAATAAGGTGCATCATTTAGGTGCAAAATGGGCATTTTTTCACAGACAAGGAATCTAGGATAAGATTTGTATATTTGCTCATGAGTGTTGGATTGCCTATGAGTCGTAAATTTTAGGCCACATCAGAACAGGTTTTATTGGCCGACCAACACTTTTTTCACCTTTTCTCCCTTTTATAATGAGCCTTTTTTTAGATATAAAGCAATGTACAGTAATTATCCATTTAGAGGGACTTTTAAACTGACTGACAGGTTTGACCTATATCATTTTTACCTATCTTTTGAAAATTTGACTAGCTAGCAATTAAGCATAGCCAAAATTGATATGTTTTACGCTCTAGCACATAGCTTATGTTTCTCTCTACAGAGCTATTGTTGGTATCAGATGCAAAATAAGGTTTTACCATTTCCAGGGGTTTCTCTCCAATTCCATGGAGGGACTCCACTTGCAGCTACTGCTTCAGCCGTAGTGATGACAAGAGGATCACCATCATTATCCAAAGGCCTTTCAAGATTCACTGTTGATCGGCCATTAGCTGAACACCAAATATTACAGTTTACAGAAACTAAATCATGAGGAAGAAGTATGAAACAGCACCACATGTTATGAAATGAAAACACCAACCGCCAAACAGAGGCAAATTATATGCCCAAATGTGAGACATCCATGGGAGATCCGGATTCCGGAGACTTGGCCCATAGTATCATACCACTAAACACCTTGGAGTATCCCCAATGGGAAAAGTTGGAAAAGAGTTTTTTAGAAAAAGCTTTTGCTCCGATGCAAAAAGCTTTTGAAGACCTCAAAACTATGTGAAAGCAATGAAAACGGTTAGGATCAATTACAAATCACTACATTTTTATTGGAAAAAAATATAGACATGTAAAATCTCAATTTTTAAAAAATTGAGTATTAATACAAAAAAGTTCTGATTGAATAAAAAAATGATTTCCTATATACAACCCACTTGACCCAGTACAATTATTGTTTTGCAAAAATATCATAACTCATGAACACTTGATGGTGCAAATTCTCAGTCACTCTTTTTCTTTCACGCCGGCATCCTTGTATTGTGCAGCAAATTCCTTTTTAGGTTTTAGAGCTCATGTACAAAGTGAGGATGTTGGAGAAGCAATGCAAATTCTCAGCACCCCAAGAAAATAGATGCAGTGCCCAGGGAATACTAAATTCAGAGATGGGAAAGAAAGATCGGGAATGGAATTTCTAAACCCTGCCCCCTGCCGGGTTTAAGAAATTCAGGTATTTTAGTATTCATTCCTAATGTTGACACCTATTCACACAAAAACAGCTGCTTTCTAAGCATTCCATTCCCCCATTTCAAGATCCACTAACCGACCGTGCCCTTGTATGGTATACACATAAAGGTATAGCACATTCACCAATCTTGGTCTACTTTAGAAGTTGCATTCTTAAGCTAATCTCACTTCCAATTGGGAGATTAATACAGACATTAGTGGACCAGTGAAGAATTCTGATGCAGCAAAATCGTGAAGTACATGAGTCAGGAACAGCACTTCACTAACACAAGCTGTAACATGCAATGTGTCCGTGATCCAATATGCTTAGGTTTTTGCAAAATTTCATGCGAATTCTAAATATACTTAGGCCTATCTAGTGGCGCAAAGACACATCATTATAGCTCGAATGGGCAATATCGTTTGTGCTATAAGTATAGATATACATTAAATTAGCAAAATTTCACAATCTCAATTTTGCATTCCGCAATTAGTAGTTGATAGTTTCATTCAATGCAAACTATTCTCATCTTTTAAGATATTCGACTACCTATTTAGATTTTATCTTTATGCACTAAAAACCAAGCCTCTTTCTTGACAATGCCCAGAAAAGGGAACGCGTTAATACGTCAAAAAGTAATTCATCTTCTTAAAGTGTATAATGTAGACAACAAGCCTTAATACGGCATTTCATATACGTAAGTTAAGCCATACACAGCAACTTAGCCCAACAAACAAACATAGACCATAGTTCTGTTTTACATAATTAGCAGTTAATTTTAACTCAAATGAAATCAATTTACCTTCAATGGGTCCAAATGGTATACTCGCATCCTCTAACCCTGTAAGCAATCAACCAAATAGAGTTTTAGTCAATCACTCTAACTACTAATAAAACCATATACATTTCTAACTTGCAATTGGTATTCAAAAATATGCCTCATCACTCAAATTTAAACAATATCTAACATCCACAAGTAATAATTAGTGTTTGGATGTGCGATTACCAAGTAATAAATGGGACCCATATAAAATATTCTCAGGAAGTGCTTTTGATTGCTTACTAAAACTGCTTATGTTTTCTAAATGAGCATAAGCTATGTAAAACTGCTTACTTCACCCTCAAATAATCAGATAAGTGATCTGGATAGGCAAAACCCAAAAATCTACTACATTCAATTCTTGCAACCCTAATTGATTAAAATAACAGCATCATAATCAGCTTATGTCAAACATTTTCAACTGGTATTGATGATTGCTTATTTTTACACTTATGCTTCAGCTTATAAGCAAAAGCAGATAAGTAGCTTAAAAATAAGCACTTCAAGAAATAATGTTTGAATTTGCTCATACTGTATAAAAATGCAAGAAGTAGATAAAGAAATAACCAGAAAACCTATTTGCATATACTTGAATGTTTGTAGTATAGATAAAAAAAAGTCTAAGGTCATTATAATTTGTATCTCAAATAAACACTTCGCATTAGGTAGGTCCCAACAACAACAACATACGCAATTCTGCCGGGGCGGGGTATTGGATAGGTAGAATGTTGACAGATCCTACCCCTACCCCACGATAAACCTGGGGCGGGGTAGGTCCCAACCTACTTAGTAAAACTGCTTATTTTGCTCCAAAGTAAGCAGCGGAAGCAGTTTGATTTATCCATACACTCCAAACTCCTTAATTAGGGTGTTTGACAAAGCAAATAAGAAGGAGCTTATGTCTTGAGCAAAAAGCCATTTCTAAAGAGCTTTATGCTTAAGCCCTCTTTTCTCTTCAATAAGCTCTTAAGCACTTCTCAGTAAGTATTTGGATACCCTAAAACCTTTTATAAATAAATCTAACTGAAATTTTCTATTTCTTTTTACAAGTCTTATTGCAATTCTACAAGATAAGCAAATCCAAACTCCATTTCCTAAAGTGCGTATTTTAAACCAGCTTATAAGTGCTTAATCAGCAATCCTAAACACCCTCTAAGTACAACACATATTACATTAGCAATATCAAAAGAAACAACCACACTACAAAAAAAAACACCAAAAATGTGTGAAAAAGAACTACCTTTATCCGAAAACTGAATAAATGAATCCAACTTAGACGAAACAGGCGGGGACGCCTTATACGCATTCCCAGTCCCACCATTCTTACTCCTATCACGAATCAACTCCTCCAAATCCTTATAATACAACATCTTACTATTCCCACTACTCCCACTCTTACACTTAACTTTCTTAAACTCCTTGAGCAAATTCCTCCACTTATCCGTACACATAGTCGGAGACCTATCGAACCCTTTATCTCGCATTTTCGACGAAATCTGCTCCCATAAATGCTTATTAGACTTTGAAGTATTGAAAAAACGATCAACTTCTCGACGTAAGGAGATTAGGATTCGTGTTTCTTCTTGGACCCATGTTTCAGCGCGTTTCTTGGGGGCGCGTGTGTCGTGATCTGAGCCGCTGCTTGTGTTTGTGTTTTGGGGGGTGTTTTCGGACATGATCATAAGTTGTTGTTGTTGTTGGTGGTGGTGGTGGTGGTGATGTTGGTCGGGTTGGATTAACATAGGTGTACGGTCAGTGGGTTCTTTGTAGAAGTCGATTGGGGGACAAGGTTGTTGTTCTTGTTTTTGTTTGTCGGATGATGAGAGATACATTTTGTTTTGTTTGGTTTTATGAAATGCAATGAGATTCTGAGTGGGGTTTAGACCGGCGATTGGTTAATCTCGTCGCCGTTTTTGCCTGGAGTGTGGTGAGAATAGGATTTGCTTGTGGAATGGAGATGACCTTATACTTTGGGTATTTTGGTAAAGATTATCTTTAATTAACCATTTTTATAAAGTCATGGTTTTAACTTTTAAGCATGGTTCTAAAAGATACGCAAAAGCTTTCGTAAAGGCGTGAGGCTTGGTTAAATCGTTATGTCACGCTTTATGCCATCTTATGCTACGTATTTTTGTAAACTCGATATACATGATATATAATATAAATATATAAATATTTTTATATTTTGTGTCGCCTTATATTACGTTTTATAAACATAAAAGCTTTGTCTTGGCTGTTGAGGTGTGAGGCTTGATCATGCCGCCACACTACGCCTCGCGCTATTTATAACTTTGGTCTTAAGATTGAATGGGCACTTTTGCTTATATTTGAAAGATGAAGGGTTAATTATTTGGAAATGCATTTAAGTTATCATTTTTTCTAGTTTCATGTATTTATTTTTTTATTTAAACACAAAATTTTAAAAATACTGCTTTTCTGTGTATGCTATGACCATTTTACCTTTATATTTGGTAACAATTTTATTGACAGCGATGGATAAAATGATCATTTTACATGTGCAAATACGTGAAATTCAAAAGTTTGGTATATAATAGAGAAAAAAAGAAGTTGACTGCACACAACTAGAAAAATGGTAAATTAAATGCATCCCACGTAATTAACCCAAAAATGAAAAGAGGGGGAGCGCGGCAGCCTGTTATTCGTTGCTCGCCAAACACATATGTTTACTTTTAGGAATTCATTTCTTCCCTTTATGTTACGACCCAATTGAAACGACCCACGAGAAATTTGTCAAGAAGGTACGAGAGCCTTTAACTACGAATAAACCTTTTTTGTCAAGGGACCACCTCCATACATCACACGAGTCACTAGAAAAAGGGAAAGAACCAAGCAACTGCATTAAACTATCTAACTCGTTCAAAGCACGATTTTGAAAGGTATTGGTGGTAACCCGCACGACTATAAAACATATACAGCGAAAAATAAACACACAAAGTCGTACACACAAAAAACCTAATTAGTAAGATCTTCTAATCAGTGATATAATCTAATATAACACAAAAGAAGTATGTTTAGGATTACTTGCTTGTTATTCCTGCTATGCGTAAGCTCCACGACATTTCTTTAACTTCACGGAACGTCTTCCTCTTGGTCTTGATGCTTCACGAACACTTCTAGGGTATCTTGGGGAATATCACTACTTGGAAAGTGTTACGTATCCACAAATACTGCACAGGTAGAACTAAGGCTATGAACCTATGCAAGTTAGGCGAGCACAAAACCGGGTAAACACTAGTCGACTAGTGGAAGTCAACTAAGTCGACTTTTGGGTCGACTTGGGATCGGACGACCAAAGGGTGTCAACCCTTTGGTTGGTTAGATCGATCACATGACCAAGAGAAGGGATGGGGAGTTTTTAGGGTTTAGAGGAGATTTATGTGAGTTTTGAGGATCCCTAAGAATGCCTTTGTATTTATAGGCTTCAGTGAAATCATATTACTTACAAAACAAGTAATACAAGTTGACACGAAGTCAGACCACACCCCTTTTCCTTGGGGTCGGTAGACCGAACACAATCCTTATGGGGTTTGTGTTTTTGTCGTTTTCTACCCAAACTTTGGATAATTACCATTTAACCCCTAAATAAAAATACTACAATATTTTCATTTCCTTGTTACTCTCATTTCATTTCGTAACTCGTTTCTTATTTCCGCTTGCTTGTTCTATTTAGTGTACATCTGTGTGACCTTTTGACATTTCTATGAAGGCAAATGTGAAAGTCGTTGTGTATTATGGGGTCAAATCAGAATATAATTGTAACACCCCAACCTGACAAGGGTCTGAGTGTCATATTATGGGGTCAAATCAGAACATACATGCAAGCGGAAGACTTACAAAATAAAAACCAAGTCATGAAACCATGACTCCAAAATACAATCCCAAAAGATTACAGATACAAATGAAACAACAGAAAATTTAAAATACAAAAGTCTACAATCATAACTCCACAAAAATAGGGTAACTCTAGGGTCAGTTTCTAACCGCTCCTACTCGCGTCTCTCAATCCCAGCATCCCGCTAAAAATACCTGCCGCCAGAGAAAAGAAAGTGCGGTTGAGCTTAAAAAGCCCAGTGAACAGATATAAAGAATGCAATAACAATATAATCAAAATGAGAAATGAATCAAATTATGTCAACACAAAAAAAGGAAAAGAGCCTGCTGAGAACATGTCAGACGAAACAGAATACGAAACGCAAATGAGTCAAATACTGAAACAGAGTGCATAACAAATATCATATGATCGGAGTGCATTGCCCAGGTGCCTAAGCATGTCACATGAATAGGCCAAATAACAATTCATATAACGTCAAATCCAAAGTTGTACATGGAGCTGCAGACTCCAATGTACCAGAATGTGATGGGGTGTAAGAACACACACAAACCAACCACCAAATACAGATACATATACAAATTTCCTAGGATGCATCCATACATTCCCTGCAAAACATATCATAATGGCCAAAGAGATCACATACATAACATAATGGGAACGCCGAGGACTAATCACACCGCCCCAGATAGTGTCATGCCACTGGTGCCTCAATGACATGATCATGGTACCTCCATGGTTAGGGATACAGATACATAAGCTGGGCAATACAAGAGCAATCATAATCATATTAAATCAATCGTATCAAATACTGAACTGAAGCATATCATATCAAATACTGAACTGAATCATATCAAACGGATAACCAATAAATATCATAATGAGATAACAAATCAATTATCAAGACGAACATTAAAACGGATATCAATCAAATAACAGAACGAATATCAATAGTAATAATGGGTAACGATACCAATGGATGTCCTTACCGAAAAAGGACGGAATATTTGTACCTTAGCAAATGAACGGAAATGAAACGATCACAAGAACAAGAGTCACTCCTTCCTCTGAGAATCTACATGAATGAGTGATCACATATTACTTATAAGCTTATATACTTCTTATCATACTTATTATATCTCTTATTATGCTTATGTTATCTTATATTTTCATACTCCAATTCTGGATTAGTTTTACACGAATTTATTGACCCACCAGAAGTACTCCAAAAATTCTAAGAAAATTCCCAGATGTTCCCATATTAGTTAGGTCATTACACAAAGTTTTGCAGATTTTATCTCAAGGTCTAAGTGTGGTTTAAAAATTCATATTTCCATACCTACCCAGAAAGTGCACAGGAGGTATACCCCAAAGGTTTACATGTATTATACCTACTTAAACACCTTGGAAAAATTCCCAAAAATTCCAGAAATTCACCAACATCTTAAATATCAATCCTGAAAAAGGAGAGCTCAAAACTCCCTTTGGTTTGAAAATGAAAAATCAAAAACTACAGTTGAAATTAAGTAAGTACTCAGAATTCAGCTTTGACACATGTTTTCATAAAATTCAAAAACACGACTTAAACAACTCCAAATTTGTTCAAACCAATTTGAGAACTTAAATAAGACATAAACTAAGCTGTAAAAGAAAAAATCTAGATTTTAACCCTTATAAAACTCAATTTATAACACACCCCAATTCGCCTTATAAAACAGTCCCATGTCAAAACACGTCTAACGTTAACATATCACATCTATTATTTAGCCAAACGCACCAATGACCTACGTATGCTACAAGACCTGATTTAACATCATGTTTTCATGTTTACAAAACCATGTTTAATAAGCGTTAAACCGGCCCCTAATTACCCCACAGCTCACACACATAAAATGCCAATCGAACGCCCATTGATTCACAATATATGAATATAAATACGAGATGAAATCCCCTATGTTTACCCATCATACCCACACCCATATTTTGGTTATTCTTTTAGGTGTTTTACTGAATTTAACACGACTTAGGACCCGCTCATTAGTTCATAAAAATCATGCTATGGTCGACTATTTTTAAAGGGTCGAATAGGTTAGGTTAACACATAAAGGCGCATAGGTTTTGAAGCGTAATTTCATATTATATACACGAGGAATAGAACTAGATGATAACGTGTTTTCAAAAACCATTTTAAGGTTCATCTTTTCTGTTTTAGGGTTGAACATGAATTAGCTTACCACGTTTCTTAAACAACTACATAGGGTTGATTAGGGTTTTATGCCCAGTTTTAACATGACAAGAATGGGTTTAGAACACACATTTGAGAGTCGTAGAATTAAAAACGAAGAGGACAATCATTACCTTGGTCGATTAGCACAAGACCAGAACACAAGAACACCACAGTTACACCACCACAAATAGTTCGAATCTGACCAAACCATAGGAATACAACACGATCAGGGCTGAATCCTTGCTGCCCACGACCCCCACGTGGAACATCTGGAGAGGTTTTATTTTATACTTATTTTTTTATAGCCGATTCTTGATGATGATCATATTAGGTTTTTAGGGTTTTATGTGTGAGAGAAAGATAGATATACGGTTTCAAAGAGAGTAGGGAGTACGCAGATTAGATGCCGAAAATTTTGAGATTGGGAGGACAATTTCCATCTTTCAATTTGCAATGTATCTAGACACTTTTAAAGTTTAACAAGTAGTGTACAAATGTAAAATAGAATTAGGCCTAGTAGTACATGTAATCGTGTATAAGCATATGTGTATATATATATATATATATATATATATATATATATATATATATATATATATATATATATATATATATATATATATATATATATAGATGTAAATTTTATTTAACTTTGGATATAAATTTATACAGACATTATGTTATATATTTAGTATAGGTTTTAGAAATCGTATGTTGTAGTCTTACATAATTCGTATTCAAAATTCTCTCATCGACGCGTATTACACAAATTCCAAAATTTTAAGTTGTGTCATTTCTAAGTTCAAAATATATGATGAGATTTAGGAAACGGAAAATCAAGTTATTACATGATCAAAGAAATATTTTTGTCCTTAAACCTCACATTTTTATAAATGTGACAAAACCTTTTTACAAAAATAAATTACACAAATTATTTTTGTATTTATAAGAAATGTTTTAATACGAAAAATATTCAAAATTGGAACTTTTCCCGCCCATAAAGATAACACCTTCACCAGAAAATGATTCACCACAAAAGGACAAAAACAGGAGCTTCCTATGAGACGGCCCCTTAAATAGGTGACGGTCGCATATATAAGGGACTGTCCCCCGCTCCTCGAGCTGCCTATAAATATTGCACTGTTTTCATCAGATTTTTTCAACCCTCTTTCACAAAACTTTATGTTCTTTCTCAATCTCTTCTTTCATCTTTTTTATCACATTAACATGTTTGAATCTTGTTTAAATTTAGTTTAAAATGTTATCACATAAATCTATAATTTTTTCGGTCCTACAGTTAGTCTACGTGTAATATTTGTTACATATAGATCGAGTCCATATCTTTCAATCATTTGTAAAAGGTAGATCCTGACGATGTGTAAGTCCATAAAGTGTAGTGTGTAGATCTGGACGATATGTAAACCGTGAGGTGTTGTGTGAAGATTAGGTAGATCGTGTTGATCATGTAGATTGTGTAGATCGAGTAGATCGTGTTGATCGTGAAGATCGTGAAGATCAGGTAGATCGTGTGTGAGATTGGTACTAGCTAGATCAGTACTCGACATTTAGCTTAGTGTCGGAAATAATGTAAGCGACGTTGTGTGGTTTTCTCCGCTGTGAAGGGAGCTTGTTGATTAGTTAAGTAACTCTCGAGTTGGGTACTCGGGGAGTGAAGTAGGGCGAGGAGGATTTTCGTGACCGAACCACTATAAATCATCGTGTCTGGTTTGCGCTTTCTTTTACCCTTTGCTTTACGTTTATACTTGTCTTTATTGTTCATTATTATGTTAGTGTTGCGCTTATGTTTGTGTGATTGATTGTGTATATTGAATGGATAATATGTGTGTCTTGGATTGGTAAATATATTTGTGATTATGTTTGTGACATAATTTAGAATATATATAGTTGTTATAAATATCATAACCGCTATTCATATTTAGCCACGCTTGATCGAAAATTTGATACAAAAGATTTTAGATTTTAAATGAAAACGTATTCACCCCCTACATTTATACAATTGGTATTGATAACATCAAATAGTCCTGAATTTTAAGTGTCAATCTCTTCCGATAATGCTCGTATTTTATATCATTTATATGGATTTACGCTTGTATTCCTTTATATTTCACTTTCAGGTAAATTACGAGCATTGGAGCTTATGAGACACTGATTTGGAGATTTTCCTAACGATTTATGATAGTATGCCAACTGTGAAGAAGCTACGGCGTAAATCTTTCTCTCACATTACACCGTAGCTAGTATTTTGACTCAGAAGACCAATTTAACAGCAATTACAGCGTAACTCCCAACTAAGGTTACGCCGTAATCATCTAGGTCAAGAAATGTTTTGCGCCTCCATCAACTACGCCGTAACTCCTCACTAGGATTACGCCGTAGTCCTCGCAAAGGTAACATGTATTGAAGATATGACGTAACCTTTCCTAAGTGTTACGCCGTAACCTGCTTAACGAGAGCATTATTTGAGGAATTATTGAAGTTATGGCGTAACTCTCAACTCAAGTTACGCCGTAACTAGGATCGTGCCTATAAATACCAGCCCTAATTTCTGCATTTCACATCATTCACTCACAACTCAAAGGCATAGAACGTGAAGAGAGGTACAAAGGCATATCACTCGGAGCATACAAAGCCATCTCCGAGGGAGGAATCACTCCATATCGATAAGCCTTAGTGATTATTTTATCTTTTACTTTCGATTCATGTCTTTCATTATGTTAAACATCGAATTCTTTGTTTCTTTTAATATGATAGGCTAAGCACCTTTGGTGCTAGCCTAGTTATGATTCCTTGAATGTTTTGTTTATGTTTTCATGCTTCCGTATAATTGTTTCTAGTGTATGCATGCATAGTTCGTTGGTAGTTACCCTAGCTTCGGTAGTTTTGAAAGGCGGTCGTATCTAGTTGCTTAGGAGAATTGCCCAACTGACCCTAAGTAGTTAGGTAGAGTTGGGAAGGGTAAGAATTGACCAACTGACGACCATTCCTCGCTTGTGCGAACTGATCAAATGATCACCGATCGTCCGGACGAACTTAAGAAGTTAGGGATGAGTGTCTAAGATGTTAGTGCCCGGGCACTCATTATTTCGAATCTTGCATGTAGGGTACTTAATGACTTGGCTTAGGCGACTAAAAACCACTCGACTATCAAGGGTAGAATCTTGACCTCGGGTAAGAGTATTTGTTGATAGGTTGGGATGAACTGACCAAATGTTGTCCTAGCGACTTAAACCCCCACTTGAATCAATTGGAAGTAATGAAACATGAACATTACATGATAGGATGAGAAATTAGGTTAGCACACTTTACCTTTATTGATCACAGTCTGTATTTTCTTTACTTGCTTTTATTTCTTGTTTATTAGTTAATTAATCATTTCAAACCTAATACAAGTTAAAACTAGTGACATCTAGACTTAATTAGAATCCGCTCACATAGCTCTTGGGATGACCTCGGTTTTACCGATTATTACACTACACACGACCGGGTACACTGCCCGTGAGTGCATAAGGTGGACCATAGGTAAACGAGACACTATAAATATTAAAACCAGGTCAGAAATCCTGCATCAAGTTTTTGGCGCCGCTGCCGGGGAGTTATATTAGGATTTTTGTTAAGTACTTTATTTTTGTTTTCTCACGATTCCTTTTTAAGTTTCAGGTACCATGGAGGTTGTAGACATTGATAACCTCACTCTCGAGGAATATTTGGCCATGACTAGGGATGAACAAGGGTCGGGGCTCGTTAGGCCAGCAATTGGGGATGATATTGATTTCGAGATAAGACCACAATTCATGAGGGAATTAAGAACAAACCCTTTTTCTGGAAATATTACAGATGATGCTCACGAGCACATCGAAAATGTGAAATACATTACTAGCCTGTTTAATATACCGGGAGTCTCAAAGGATGCGGTTATGCTCCGAGTCTTTCCTATCACACTCACTAGAGCTGCAAAAAGATGGGTTGATAGATTGCCTGTCGGGGCAGTTGATTCATGGGCTCTCCTTAAAAGATACTTCATTCAAAGATATTGCCCGCCTTCAAAAGTATCAAATCAACTCATGGAAATCCATAAATTTAAACAAGAAGGCGATGAGACATTTTATCAAGCTTGGGATAGATACAATGATATGCTTTACAAGTGTCCCACTCATGACCTAAACAGCCAGTAAAAGGTAAATATTTTCTACAAAGGTATCAACGTTGCTACAAGACAAATGTTAGACTATCAGGGACCAATTCCTGGGATGACCCCTACTCTGGCCATTGAAGCCATTCAAAAAATGGCCGACCATTCTCAAAAATGGCACGAAGGGGGAAGCAATATAGGAAAGGAAAACAACTGGGATGGCATTGCGGCCATTACTAATAAGATTGAAAACCTTTGAAGAGATATGAAAAAAATACAGGAAAATGTGCATGCTATTCGAGTAGGATGCGACACATGTGGAGGGGGCCACTTAGCCAGAGATTGCCCTCTGGAAAACAACAATCCCTGAATCGAAAAGGTTAAGTACGGAGAGGGAAGACCTTTCCAACGATATGATGGTAGATTCCACTATGGGAAAGACCGAACTCTTTGCGAAGAAAGGAAACCTTCACTTGAAGAATCAATAAATAAATATTTGGAAGAAGATGCCAAGCGACAGGATGATAGGGATAATTTGTTCAAAAAAATTTCAAGTAGAAACAAAATCCAATCTCCTAGCTCATTTAAAGAACACCGAAAGAAAACTTGGGATTTTGGCAAATGAAATTCATAAAGGCAGCTCAAAATATGAAGATGGTTCCTGCAAGGCCATATTTTCCAATAACGAGAGACCTCTCTACACCCCTTTCAGGTACATGGAAGAAGAAGTTGCCCGTTTCTCCAATCAAGCAAAAAGGGAGGATGACAACACGAACTCTCGGAAAGTTGAGCAACATACTAATGAAGAACATGGTGCGATCATGGAAAATGAAGTTAAGTTAAATGCGAGATGTTCAGCTGTTGTCCTAAATCAGATCCCTCTAAAGGAGAAAGACCCAGGAAGTTTCATTCTCCCTTGTTCTATTAATAATTTACATAATATTAATGCCTTAGCCGACTTAGGGGCTAGCATAAGTATCATGCTATTTTCTATGTGTAAAATACTAAATCTTGGGCCTATCAAACCCCTTTGCATGACCATTAAAATGGCAGATATGACAGTTAGCATACCTCAAGGGGTTGTTGAGAATGTGCTAATTAAGATTAATAATTTTACTCTTCCTGTCGATTTTGTAATTTTAGACATGGAAGAAGATCTCGATATTCCACTAATCTTAGGTAGACCTCTTCTGGCTACCGCGCGTGCAAAAATTAATGTCTTCAAAAAAATCATAATGTTAAAAATCAACGATAGGAAGCTCAGTCTCAACATGGATGATGTGTGAAAATGCCACCCTATCAAAACTGTTTGTGTTGTAAAAAAAAGGGAAAATAAAGTTGTTCCGAGCACCATCACACACGAGCACTGTATTACTAATAGTCACAATGTACAGGAAACTGAAGCTGAAAGACGCAGCAGTGGCAGATTACGCTGTAACCACTCTACAAGGTTACGACGTAACAATAATTCAATACGAAAACCTGAACCTGAAAACGATTGGCCCGAAATTCAGAATGTGGATCTTAAGTACTTATCTAAAATGAAATACCATTGGTGCAAAGCTATTCCTGTGGACAATGACAGATGGTACGACCTTTGGGCTTCATGTAACCCCTATGATAACATTTGTGATAGTGGAGATGACAAGGAAAGAGTAAAAAACAATAAGTACCTGTGGTCTTCAACTAATGATGGGACTATTACATTTGATGCATGGGTACAGATTGTTTATGGCGAGATAAACAATGACGCTAAAAGAAGAATTTGGGTCGATCGCCGCAGTGTTAACTGTGAAACCCCTAGTATTGATACAATTCATAAAACAACAAACAAGTCAATCTCAGATCATGGAATTATTGATAATAGCAACACCAACAACAAGACAGTTCGGAAGCATTGGTGTGAAAAGGTAAAGACCGTTGGTGAAATATTTTGGGCTTCTTGTAACCCTTTTGACGATGACTGTAACGGGGGGGGGGGGGGGGGGAGAGCAACATAGCTAGAGTTGGGGATGACGAATTTTTTTGGACCTCAACCAATGACAATGAGAGAACGGATCTACCTTGGTTAGATAAGTTGAGATTTGACGATTGGGTTAAAATCAAGTATGGAAAAGTGGACGCTTCCACTAAGAAAAAAATTTGGAAGGATTGCATGAGTGAAGAATACCAAAGTGAAAAGATTCCTCACGATACTAGTAAGGTGACGAATGAGGATAACAAAGATACATGGGGTGATGAAAAATAAGAGTGTAAACGTGTGCCTATTGAGGAAGTACTAAATGACGAGTGGTTTAAGGGAACTAAGTCCGATGATGATGACATTGAGGGAATTATGAACTACCTTGAACTACAAGGTCAAGACGGGTTCACTGGCCCAGATGATGAAGCATACGAACAACAGAGGTGCAAACTTCTTGGAATTCCGTACAAAAGGCCGCCACCAATTATAGCTGAAAATTTTGAGATTAAAACATATCACTTAGGGCCAGACGAAAAGTTTTCCAATATTCGGAAGATTGAGACAAAGGAGTTTCTCCGCACCGCTACTAATGTTGCATGGGTCAGACACAACTTGATGAAAGATATGGATGAAGTTAGCCAAGCTCGAAGGCCACCATAAAGCCCCATGGCTTTGAGTCTACCTTAAAGACTTGGTAATAAAGAAAAGTGCTCTTTCGGGAGACAACCCGAATTATCCTTTTTATTTCTTTTATTTCATTTTTTGTTGGGTTTTGTGTTTTTAACATTTTTTGCATGAATTGGAGATGAATTAAAAAATGATTTAATCGGGGACGTGTTCTGTCCAACAATTATGGCGTAACTCATCATTGTGGTTATGACGTAACATGTCCTCAGTGATGATTCTCTCCAGACATAAACCATTACGGTGTAATCTCATTTTATGGTTACGCCGTAGCTATTCTCCAGTAGCCAATTGCCAGGTTTTACCTCAATTACGGCGTAACTCCTCTTTTGGGTTATGTCGTAATTATCCTGCAGTTCTAATTTATCATATATTAACGCAATAACCTTGTATTATTTTTTAAATGAACTTTGTGGGTATGTTTCCTGTAAGCCCTCACGAGACTACACTCGTCCACTTGGGACACCAAGTGGTTTAAAAGGCTTGTTGCATATGCTAAATGCAACCGTGATTCCTATGAAAGTGAGTTAGATTTCTTTTTGTTTTTGTTTTTCTTTTTAGAACTATGCTTGTTGGTTAGTGTGATTTAAGGGAATGAAGTTTGCTCGTGGATGCTTAAGTGAAGGCACGATTATCTTCGTGGGCCTTCTTTCTTTTTAGGAACAAATTTCAGGGAAGTTCTCGCTCTAATTCTACTTTCTCTTCACCTTTATTTAACGTTTAGTACAAAAGGGACTTTGTACATCTCAAGTGGAGGGACGGGAGTAGAATTATTACTTGAACTAAATTGCCCTCTTTTTCTATTTTATTTTGAAAAATTATGCCATTTTTTAAATTTTGACATGTTTTTCTTAACCTAACTAAATTAGACCTTAGCCGAGCACATTATAACCCTTGATATTTTATTGTGAGATTAGCCTTATCCGTTTCCACTTATTTACCCAAATCCACCAAATTATGAGTGTGCCGGTAGCTTGTAAACTTTAGAACTTGGACTTTGCCTCATTTCGAGACCATAGACGAGGTATGTTGAGTTAGCTTAATGTATATGGAATAATCAGTTTGAGAAGGCAATATTTATAGGATTATCACCCAAATAGCCCATCCTTGTGTGTCTATCGATTAGTCACCTCGACTTTTCGACCCCCATGTTAAACCCTTTTGTTGCACTCACCTTTAGTGCAAGATACCCCTAGATACACCCGTCTGAGCCATTCCTTTCACTTTGTTCACCCAATATATATTGTTTCATTACAACCATTCGCCTTAGCCTACCGTGTAGTCTTAATTTGTGATCGAGAAGTCATTGTTTGCCTAAGTTCAAGGTTCAAGTAGATAGGTTCGAAAATCACGCTTTCGCCAAAGATTTATATTTGAAGATCATTGAAGACCCCCCAGATTCTCATTATATGTTCTTCTTAAGTAGGGGATGTTATGTTTTTAGTTATGATGTAAAAAAAATAGTTTATTGATTATTGTAAAGTGCAATGTTATAAGCACTATGATTGGAGCTCATCAAAGATTAAGTATCGAGGAGGCCACCTCGGTCACATTTGAAGAATTGAGTTGGTAATTATTGCGCCAACAGTTGAAGAACAGGTAATGTGCCCATCATGACGTCCGCTAATGGCACATCTACTTGATTAGATCATGATCCGGTTTCTTCAACTTAAAGATTGAACTTTGGATGAACGGTAGGCGGTGACAACTTGGTTATAGGTTAAGTCTATTTGCTTTGTTACTTTACACCAATTATTTCCCATGTCTTATCCTACCCTTTAGTCATGAAGTGTGTTTAGGTAATGAAGCGAGCAATCTTTGGTGTCTTGGCCATGGATTTGGTAATGTATCATTGATTATGTCCACTTTGCTATGACACGTTAGAAATGACATTACACCATTAACCTATGTTGTGTCTACCCATATTGCCTTCAAGAATTGTTTAGTCCTTAACTCTAGTGGTGGAGATTTGTGTAACCGCCAAGCTTATGATAGAATATATGCTATGACTGTGCTTTGACTGATCACCCCGAAATTGACACTTAGACTAGTTGAGAGAATTTGAGTGTTTTTTTCCCATTTCATAAGGTGTTCGGCTTTGATTTATTCTAGCATAAGGGATTTTTAAACTCATATCTTCCAGGTAATGGGGGATATCTTTTTATAAATTTTTCTAATAAGGTCTACGTGAGGGCAAGTAGAGTTCAAGTGGGGGAATATTTGATAACATCAAATAGTCCTAAATTTTAAGTGTCAATTTCCCCCCGATAATGCTCGTATTTTATATCATTTATATGGATTTACGCTTGTATTCCTTTATATTTCACTTTCAGGTAACTTACGAGCATTGGAGCTTATGAGACGCGGATTTGGAGATTTTCCTAACGATTTATGATAGTATGCCAACTGTGAAGAAGCTACGGCATAACTCTTTCTCTCACATTACGTCGTAGCTAGTGTTTTGACTCAGAAGACTAACTTAACAGCAATTACGGCGTAACTCCCAACTAAGGTTATGCTGTAATCATCTAGGTCAAGAAATGTTTTGCGCCTCCATCAACTACACCGTAACTCCTCACTAGGATTACGCCGTAGTCCTCGCAAAAGTAACCTGTATTGAAGATACGAAGTAACCTTTCCAAGTGTTATGCCGTAACCTGCTTAACGAGAGCATTATTTGAGGAATTATTGAAGTTACGGCGTAACTCTCAACTCAAGTTACGCCGTAACTAGGATCGTGCCTATAAATACCAGCCCTAATTTCTGCATTTCACATCATTCACTCACAAATCAAAGGCAGGGAACGTGAAGAGGGGTCCAAAGGCAGATTATTCAGAGCATACAGAGCCATCTCCAAGGGAGGAATCACTCCATATCGATAAGCCTTAGCGATTATTGTATCTTTTAGTTTCGATTCATGTCTTTCATTATGTTAAACATCGAACTCTTTGTTTCTTTTAATATGAATGGCTAAAAACCTTTAGTGCTAGCCTAGTTATGATTCCTTGAATGTTTTGTTTATGTTTTCATGCTTCCGTATAATTGTTTCTAGTGTATGCATGCATAGTTCGTTGGTAGTTACCCTAGCTTCGGTAGTTTTTAAAGGCGGTCGTATCTAGTTGCTTAGGAGAATTGACCAACTGACCCTAAGTAGTTAGGTAGAGTTGGGAAGGGTAAGACTTGACCAACTGACGACCCTTCCTCGCTTGTGCGAACTGACCAAATGATCACCGGTCGTCCGGATGAACTTAAGAAGTTAGGGATGAGTGTCTAAGATGCTAGCGCCCGGGCATTCATTATTTTGAATATTGCATGTAGGGTACTTAATGACTTGGCTTAGGCGACTAAAAACCACTCAACTATCAAGGGTAGAATCTTGACCTCGGGTAGGAGCCTTTGTTGATAGGTTAGGATGAACTGGCCAAATGCTGTCCTAGCGACTTAAACCCCCACTTGAATCAATTGGAAGTAGTAAAACATGAACATTACATGATAGAATGAGTAATTAGTTTAGCACACTTTTCCTCTATTGATCACAGCCTCTATTTTCTTTACTTGCTTTTATTTCTTTTTTATTAGTTAATTAATCATTTCAAACCTCATACCAGTTAAAACCAGTGACATCTAGACTTAATTAGAATCCGCTCACATAGCTCTTGGTATGACCTCGGTTTTACCGATTACTACACTACACACGACCGGGTACACTGCCCGTGAGTGCATAAGATGGACCATAGGTAAACGAGACACTATAAATATTAAAACCTGGTCAGAAATCCTGCATCAAGTATCAGTGCCACGTCGCTCTAATTTTCAAAACAAATGGTTTTTAAAATAGAGTACGATCCATGTATCAAATTTCTCAAGAGTGGTGATTAAATATGTAAAGTGTTTTGTTGCCTAATTTGCACTAAAATGTTTTGTTGCTTTATTCATACTATTTTTGTTGATTAAATGTACTTCTTATACTTGCTTGAAGGTAAATCTTCTCAAAATATTTTGAAAGTGTCGATATTTTCTTGTCTTAGTCTTAAGAGTAGTAATGACATCCAAAACACGTGTTTTATGTACGTGAACAAGTTCCTTAAGTCAAATAACTCACCAAATGAATTTATACCAAAAAATGTGTTTTCATTTTTTTGTGTACTGGTGGCGGTCCCAAATATATGGACGCTCCCTTAAATATTTATGGGACCGTCAGTATTTAAGGGACCTTCACCAGAACAGGATAAATTTCGAAAATTCATATAAAATCAACCGTAAGTCCGTAAGGGCCCGTTTGGTTTGGCGGAATCCTAAGGATTTTGGTGGAATTGGAATCCAATTCTATTTCATAACGTGTTTGGTTGAAAAATTTAAAGAATTCGGAATCTGAATTCCATTCCTTAATGTGTTTGGTTGGCAAACGGAATGGAATGAAATTCCTTCAAAATCCCATATATATGGAATTCAACATTCCATGACAATATGAGAAGGATTGTTTAGAATTCCATGGAATTCATATTATCTTTACCATTGTCATTCTTATTATTATTATTATTATTATTATTATTATTATTATTATTATTATTATTATTATTATTATTATTATTTATTTATTTTATTTATTTATTTTATTTTTATTTTTTATTATTGTTTTTTTTAATTTTATTTATTTATTATTTTCATTTTATTATTATTATTATTATTATTATTATTATTATTATTATTATTATTATTTTTATTTTTTTTTTATTTTTTTATTTTTTTTTATAAACATCGCTTCATTAGAAACCATAAGGGATATTACAAGAAATTGGTGGGAAGCCGGGACACAAGTTGGGCTCCCACTCCTTTCTGAATACAAAAGCTTAGTCTATGAAAGATGAAAGCCCCACTCTTGACATTATTCGAGTGGCTAACGGCAACAGTCTTGATGCGTGAAAGTGTGTCCAAGGCTTCCGTGTCAAGCTCCCCAAATGTAGAAAAGGCAAACGGGATGAACTTGTAGCCATTTTCTTCACATTTGGACACATATTTCTTTTTCTTCTTCTCCACCGCGTTATGTAAAGCTACCCCTGGAGCCCACAAATTAGCATCAATACCCGCAAAAGGAGAGATCCCAGTTACATCCAAACACGTGTCCTTGCCTTGGAACCAGTTAAATAATAACAAGTCTGCCGGACGTAATTCTTTCCCCTCCTTCGAAAGAAACCCCATTGGGGCCTCCTTTTTCACCATAATCCCAACCTTGGAACATATGTCGACAAGAATATCACGTACCAGGTTATGTCTAAATTTCACCCCCACTTCACTGGAACAGTGAACTGCATGGTCTCCCCATCGGTCCATACGATGCTTGCAGCTCGGACAAGGACTACCTTCAGAAAACATGGGTATGGTAAGCCTATAACACAGTACCGACCGGAACTGGCGATGGTTCATCCTTTGGCCTAACCCATCAATAGGAATGGTGAACAGGAAGTCTTGTGCATGTGGAGCCCGGGAACAGCTGAGGATAGCCACTTGTCTTGGACTTAACGAATACTTTGAAATAAGATCTTTCTCGATGACACCAAAATAACACTTTGCCAAGGTTTTCATCATATGGGGGCAGGAGTGTCAGAGGCGACAGAGAACGTGTCTTTGTTACAAGCATTGTTAAAATTATCGAGAGCATGTTGAAACGAGGGGCCATGACAGTTAACGCCCGTTTTGACCAAAATCCGGTCCTGCATATCGCTGGTTTGCAAACGAGAGGCGAGGAAAGCATATTGGATAATGTCACTCGCCGCATGGATACCCAACCCACCCATCTTGATTGGGAGGGTAGCAAGCCGCCACTGCCAGTCGCCAAAACCTGGCTCGGAAGCTGTGATAATCTTCTCTAAGGAAGCACGTAACATCTGATCAAACCGGACTTGGGCCTCTCGCATGTACAACGGGGAACATGTCCTCAAAGCGTAAGATAATTTCGCAACCCCGGCACAATTACGAAGAAGAAGGAGCTCACATTGGGGGTCATTAAGTTTAAGAATAGCTTCCATTTGCAAGATAGTTTTAGAGACCCTTTTCAAAGCCATCTCCTGACAAAAGCTTTCATTCAAACTAACGGGACCACCAAGTAGTTTGACACCATCAGCTGGACGAGAGATATTTATAGGAAAAACACCCTCCACCCTGCTTCTGGGGTCCTCCATAGGCCAGAACAGTTCAGTCTTAACGACATTCAAAAACAAGCCCCGAGCTGGGCCATCCGTCATAATGATGTCGAGCGCCTTAGCAACCATAAGAGTATCCCCGACAATAGTGCCATCGTCAAGATACCAAGCCTGGAGAGAGAGCTCACAGGACCTATTAATAGCATGGACTAGGGGATGTAAAGCGAGGGCGAACAACAAAGGACCTAGCGGATCCCCTTGTTGCACCCCTTGACAGGACCAAAGGATAGAATCATCGTAATAAAGTCTAGCAGGCCTGGCATAGCAAAAATCGACCCAAGGAGCAATAGAAGGGCATCTCAGCCTGGTCTCCTAGAGAAGGACACTCCTATCAACCAGATTGAAAGCGTTCTGAAAATCCACCAGCAGCATGGACAGCCCAACATCATGACCCTTAGCCTCAATAAGTCGATTCACCGAATGAAGAACAGCCTCACAACCGCCCGAAACACCAACCCCAAATTGAAAGTCCTGCAAGTAGGTATTCATAGAGTTGCCAATTGAAGAAGAAGCAACCTTCGACACGAGCCTACGCCAAACCGTGCCGACAGCAATAGGCCGTATGCCTCCACCTGGCTTAAACAACGGAGTCAGGGGGGCACTAGCAATAAATTCCCCTAGTATAGCAGGGCACTTCCCGTCAAGGAATAGGTTGACAACCCCAGTGATGGAACCTAGCAGGTCATCGGCAATGGCGGACGCAGCCCCTCCCAAAATATCCATTAAATGTTGTGCCCTAAGCCCATCTCGACCACATGATGTCCCTTTCGGGAAACTGCGTATACTATTCAAAACCAAGTCCTTATCCACAACAAGTGCATCTTCACCCAGAGGGTCCAATGACAAAATTGGTGGGGGGCACGGGGGTGTTTGGCCTCTAGCTCATGCAAGGTGTCAGATGTAGAGGGGGCGACACCAGAGGACGTAAGCACCTTAATGGCAGCGGTGAAGTGTCCGTCCCCCAATTTACGTTTACATTGAACCAGGTTAGCAGTATCAAGATTTTTGGTTTTCGCCATCCCACCTAGGGATGAAGTGACCCCAGATAAACGTTCCATTACCAATGCGAACCTGTCTGCAGGATCCTTCCAACGGAGAATAGCCCGCGATATACATTCAAATTGGCACCGTTCTCGCTCCCCCGAGCGTCGTTGGGCTCTGTTGGCTGGCGTGAAGGTGGTCAAAACACAACATGGCAGGATGAGGAGTTGTACCCATATCGAAAGATCCCTCGGGCACGCAAGAACCTTATCAAGTGCATTACGAAAAATCTTGGCGAACCCGAGCCGCAGCCTAGGGGGGATGCATTTAACCGTACGTAACTTCTTCAAGAACACTCGGCCCAGTAAGTTGATATCAAAAACTGACCCGCTCTCTTGTGAAATTGCCACAGGATCAGCCCCTCCACCAATGTCACCGTCAGTGATAGCCGATGCAACGATAGCACCATTTACTGCATCTAATGCAGGCGTTGGAGGCGCATTGATGCCATAGATCGCAACTTCATGAAAACTAGGTGCTATGACCACTCCCCCGTCAGCATGCTTACAATTTTTACTAAAGGTGTGGGTACAAAAACACACCCCGCAAAGCCAGACTCCCGCCGCATGAAGTGCCTGGTCAAGCGCGGAGAATAGGGAAAAATCCTTCGTAACCCGATCCTTGTATGAAGCTTTTAAAACATCCGTTTTAAAATGGCGCGTATTCAAATGGTCTATAAAGTATTTCTTAGTGAGCCCTTTACCATTTCCCCCACTGCACCCTTCACACCCTTGTAACGGACAAGGGATTCTAAAAGCCTCACGATTAGCCATAAAAAGCTAGCCAGCCCTTCACACCCTTCACACCCTTATTATTATTATTATTATTATTATTATTATTATTATTATTATTATTATTATTATTATTATTATTATTATTATTATTATTATTATTATTATTATTAGGGGCATTTACATACATCCCCATATACCAACCAATATTTACATATTTCCCCAAACCTTGCTTTAAGAGCATTGTACATCATGCATTAAAAACTTGTGTTTGGGGATATATGTAAATATTGGTTGGGATATGGGGATGTATGAAAATATCCCTTATTATTATTATTAATTTTTTTATAATTATTATGAACGATCATTTAATTATTATTGTTATTATTATTATCTTTTATAAACAACCATGTTATTAAGATTTAAAAATTATTATTTATTTAAAATATAAACTATTATTTATTTAAATTTTATTATTATTATTATTATATATATATATTTTTAAAATAAATATAATTTATTTATAGCTCACTTTTTTTAATTTATACTTTAAAAATACAATTGTATTTTATATAAAAAAATTATTTATTTAATATATTAGTTTATATAATATTATTTAAAAAATTATTAATATAATTTGATAAGTAATTTATTTATTAAATAATATTTAGTTTATTAATCTTAAACTAAAATTTAATTTTAAATATTTTAATATAATTGTTTTTTCTCATTTCATTCTTTCAACCAAACATGCACTAGTATTTGCAGATTTCAATTCCGTCAGATTTTAAATCCTAAGGATTTCAATTTCTAACATTCCATTCCTTCACATTCCAATTCCTTAAACAGGTTCCAATTCCGTCAAAAATATTCTGCGAACCAAACGAGCCATAAGAGTCGTGCCACCCGCCATTTTAAAGGTAATTGAGTATACTTTCATTTAAAAATACTTCTAAGTATTTAGTCAGAACTTAATTAAGTCATAATTGCCAAATACTACATAGTATTCAAAACGTTGTGTTTCGTTTTAACGTAAAACTTGCATTTTACAATTTCTTTCGAGTCAGACACTTCTAGTCGATGACTCTTTGAAAAATGGTGTCTTTATCTTTTCAAAATATTGATCTTAACTAATTTTTGAAATGGGAAAGAAACAATTTTATTTTAAAATAAAAGCAAGCTAAGTATACATTGTTGTATCTAATACACAAAACATTAACGAATATTTTTATGTGTATTATGCTAAACGATTATGTGTGCTTCCTTGTGTTTTAATTTTGTTATTAGATATTATTAAGTAATAATTGCTATTTGTAATTGAGCTACTTATATATCTAAACACATGTGCCATGTACACTATTTGTTTGTCACTAGTTTTATGGATTATGCGTAAATAAAACTTATGCTACATTTCTTGCATTGAGATTGCAAAATTGTTCTTGCATTTCATATAGGCATAGATCACTTTACTTGTGTATGTGTTTTTGAAACCTTGCATATCTTATAATGATTTAGTAACCTTCTTAGGAATGGAAAGTAAATTGATTAATCATGTATGCCAAAAAATATTGTCTTACGCAATTATCTTTTCAAAGGTTCAAGTGTTAAAATATGTCACCTATAAATATCTAACACTTCATCAAAATTTCAACATGATTTCTAAAACATTACATGCTCTTATCTTGGTTGGCCATGAGTTGTCTAATCAAGAGAAAGGTTTATAATAATGCATTAGTATTTAAGTAAAAGAAAGTGTATTTTTAAACATTGCATATATTTGAACACATACAAATTGTTTCAAACATGTAGTATTTTACAAAAGTTGTGTATTGTATAAAAATTGTTGGGATAATTATTTTTATACTCATGAAATGTCATAAATTATGCATATTATACGTAATAATAAATGGTTTTTCGCACACAAAAATAAAGAAAAATCTTGAAGTAGTAAGTTAACATGTCATTAACCTCACACATACAAATAGTATTAAATTTAATGGAGCACACTCTATAAATCCTTATGATTGATATTATTGTCGAGTCTAATTGACAAGTTTTTAAGTATAGACATTAAATTGGAGCCATTATTTGTTTTGCTTCAAGATAAAATCAAAATCTAATGAAATATATTATCTTGAACCTACATAATCAATCACACTCGATTGTTATGAAAATGATGACATCCTTCTCAAGACGAAAATAATATGCATCGGATTATAACTCACACTTGTGTTGATGATATCATATTGAATCTTCTTGTTCAATGGATGTGGCCAAATATTAAACTAATATGTTTAAAAGATGCATAAAATACACAACGAAGTAGGATTGACGACTTAGATGCTTCATCCAAAATATTCAAGCAAATTACTTTGCAACTCAATTTGTACATGTGTCATTTTCAAAAAACCAAACACGATAAAACAAACAATATATGTAGAGTTTGCTTATGAACGACTCAACACTTAAAATCACATGTATTTCATATATCAAAAGATTGACAAAGGATAATTTGTATCCTATGCATTTCACTCTCTTTGTAACATTAATGGTTATGTTACAAGAAACTACATTATATCTTGTTTGAAAAATATATGATATTAGATTTTGAAAGTAACCTAATACAACGTGTGTTATTGCATAAACAACTAAAAATTGTTCATCATATTTTATACTAAAATATTAGTTTTCTTAAGACTAATAACGTTGTCCTCTAAGATAATCATATTTGTTGAAAAATACAATATGTCTTGTGTCAATGATACATCGTAAAACACTTACAAGATCTACTAAGGTAAGTAACCTTATTTAGACTCCTTTTGTCAAAGATATACCAAGGAGTATTCTTGAAACACTTTCTTTGCTCTAGAAAACCAAAACGTGTGAAAATAATAACTCAACAAACAAAGATGTGATCCATGAGATCATGTAATGCACCATCTAAACCAAACAACCTCTAATTCTCAAACACGTGATTGAAATACCGCACTTGCCTTTGTTAGGATTTTGTAAGGGACATGTCATCTTCATTACCGGTTTTAAAATATGGTTAGTTGAGTCATATTAGGACATGTACTAGCGGAATTAGCCAATATCATCTTTGTTAAACTTCGATAGAAAAATATAGGAATAGGACTTATTTTAACATGAGAATGACTACCGGAGAACCTATTGCACTAGAAATTTAATTTGACCTAACGGTTAATTTACTTCCAGGAAAGAAGTTGGGTTTGTGGTAAACTCGTAAAAATGGTCGTGTTTAGCCCTAATTGAGCACCTCTAGTGATAGTATCATATCCATTCTCTAACTTGAAATTTTCCATTCCTATATTTGACTAAAGGTAGTTTATATCGGTGAACTTTATCTCCCATTAGGATTGCATTTTGAACAAGTAGTAATTAGGATTCTTCTTAGCGAACCTTATTGCTTGCATCTCACATATGTGTTTTTGAAATTTCAAAATGATTATTTGTTCTTGTGAGATATGATTAAATGTCTTCATGATTTCTTAAATGCCCTATGATTATTTGCTTAATTATTGAATGCATGTTTATTAGAAAGGTTTTGTTTAGCTATTCTAATATTATATCTCTTGATATATATCCATGATACATGCTCTTGTGTGCTAAATGACAACATGTTTTACTTAATGTTTTCATTTAGAGTAATCATGCTTCGTATGCATCTTTTTACATGACTTACCTGTTAATTGTGCACCCACACTATGTCAGTTTGATATATAATGGACTAGGTATGCCTATCATGATAACCTCATAGATGTCATATAGTCATACACGTTTATATCTTTAATTACTATGTGATGCATGCTTATATGTGCTTACATGCTTAAATATTTGAGTATTATGCATATGGCAATATCTCCTCATACTAGAATACTGTTCGTTCTTAGGGTCTCTAGTGCCACAAAAGGTCATAATAGTCAAAAAGTGATCTTAAATAATCCACTTTTCCTTAGGGTCTCCTAAAGTCTTTGTACACACATATCTTTAATTATCTCGCTCTCTTTAAAAAAAAACCAACTATTTCGTCTAGGAAAAGTTAAATACAAATCTAATACTCCTCAAAGTAGGTTTGACAACTTTCTGACATGTAGTGACAATGAGGTTAACAACATTGTGACATGAATTAGCAGTTTTAAAAATAGGTTTACTTGTTCCTAATGAAGGGGCAATGCACCAGGCCACCGGTGTGGTGGCGAACACCCTGTGCTGACCGATATAAAATCTAGAAGTGAGCTTTTACGTTGTTAAGTGTCTATTTCGAGCATTTAGCTTCAACATTGCTCTTTTTCTTTCTTTTTTGCAAATAGTTGTAGTTAGAAAAAATCCACTCTTTCAACACCTGAAAGGATCACAATCTCCCCTTATGATTACGTCTTAGGAAACCCAACCTTGATTTGCCACTATATGATAGTTGTGCGGCATCACAATTGAGTTCAGTTACACTTTCAATTTGTTTTGTTGCATCTTTGTACTCGCGCAACATTGACGAGTGTACCTGTTGTCATACATTTTCAGATTTTCTGTGTCACTCCTAGGACAACCATGCCCGTCACGATTACGTTTTGCCCAAAGACCCAACAACAGATTAGAAAAAGTCCAATATACTTTGTTGACCCAAAATCGTAAATGCAAAGTAGTCTCGTATAGATACAACACTTTGAAATGTCGAGTCATTAGCAAAATCTCTGATTAATTTTTCAGGCGGAACTGGAGCAATTCGCTTCGTAGCTTTTGATGAAGCTGCGAGTTCATGATTAAGTGAATGTTATACAAGCCCATACAGACTCAGCCTAACAACAATCAAAATACATGTAATACTTTCTTGTAAGGGGAGCACTAATACACACAAAACTGATGATGTAACTTGCTAACTTAAGAAAAGGCATGTTAATGTCAAACAAAGACAAAGGATATAAGTAATCCACCACTCAAGCGTGGTTTAAATTGTTCTTAATTAACCAGTTACTATCATATTAAACAGGTTATAACGACCGATTGTATTAAGAATTTCATGTTCAAATTTGTATCAACAAAAACACTTTTTATCTACGAACATCGGTGACGGAACCAAGGCGGTCCCCGTATCCCATTGATTTTTGCGGCGTAGTGTTAATTCTTGTAAAAGAGTAAAATTATCTTGAATGCACCTGGTCCAAAAAAATGTGTTTGTAGTCATGTTTAGTTTTTCGTAAATGCAGCTAGTCATTTATAGTCATGGTTCGTTCTTCACGATCATGATTAAAACATACAAAAAAATTTCACCATTGTTGACAGAGCTTTTATTTAAAAGGAGAATTTCATCTATATCCTTACAAAAACCTCAAATTACGTCAATATCCTTGCAAATTCTTTAATTACATCATTATCCTTTCAAAAACATAAAATTTCACAAATATATCCAAATATAAAAATAAATTATAACTAAATTACTTAAATCTTTTATCTCCTTTTATAAGTATTAAATAACACAGCAAATTACATTTTTGCCCTTTAAATCTTAATTAAAGATATCAACGCCTGCGTTTCTTCAGGCCATTTCGTCTTCTTACTCATCTGCAACTTCCATCCCAATGACACCAATTGCCAATTGTTTCACTATTTTTATATAGGTCACCATCATAATAACGTGTAACTATTGCAATTGAGATAGTGACACATACATGTGACGAACACTTCTTAGCTTTTTTCAATTGAAGTTATTAACTAATATTTTATTGGAGATGATAAGATAAAATTAATAGAGACAGTAGTCTTGTACCAGCATTTTCATGAATCGTTATTTTTTTATTTTATTTCATTTTTTTAAGTAAATTTGTGCTTAACTTTTAATTGTTACCGAGTGTTAAAAAGAATGGTAAAATAGTCATAGAAATTATTAAAATAGAGTTTCATATATTAAAGACACTTATTTTAAATTTAATTGTATATTTGGGTATTTTTGTTAGATTATAAGTTTTGAAAGGATATTGACGTAATTAGAAGTTTTACAAGGATATTGATGTAATTTAAAGTTTTTGCAAGGATATATATATATATATATATATATATATATATATATATATATATATATATATATATATATATATATATATATATATATATATATATATATATATATATGTAATTCTTCCTTATTTAGAAGCAAAGAAAAGAATCACTATAAGTCCTTAACAAAATTACACAAACCTATATACTCTTATTCCGAACTTATTGGGATATCGAAACATGAGGTATTGCATTCTCTCATGAAAACTACTTTTTTATAAAATAACAGCATTATGACCTTATTCTCGATATGGAACCAGATCAAGCCATGGATCTTATTTTAGATAAATGACATGGATGCACCACGTGGGTGTGCAGCCACACGAGACTGGCCTAGCACCCAGCCACCCATCATGGTGCAGGTGGATGAGCCTTAGCGGTACTCAGTGTTGGTGGGATCCATACATAGCCATGGGTTTGAACGTATCCGACTTTTTCGGCCAATTTATCCGCTTGCTCTGGGCCTCTGCTTCCTGGCTTGTATGGAAGTGATAGCACTTCGTTGTTATCTATTCTGTGCAGTAATGGAGTGAAGATCTCCCAAGCAGCCTGAACTCAATTCAAAATCAACGTCGCTTATTGGCTATAAGTTATAACATGATAAGATAAGGTAGTTAGTGTATGCATGCAAACCTTGAGCTCATCTCTGCGAACAAAATGTTGTTGATCACCTCGTATTCTGCAAGTCATACGAGCATTATCGTGATAAGTGATCATTTCATCAATAGTATGATATACAGTAGCCTTTAATTAAGTACTAGTTATTCTACTCACGTGTCAAGAATAAGGCGTTCATACGCCTCTGGAATGATAACTTCTTGATATCGTTGCCGATATGACAAGTCTAGTTCACTCACAGCAGTTTTCATCTCCAGGCCAGGTTCCTTGACCTAACAAAAATTGATGTATGCAAAATCAAGATATTATCATTTTATCCTTTAATACATGGACCTGAAATATATTGATAAAAACTTATGTATGATTTGTGCCAAAGTGAAACTAGCATATATACCGCATACATTGAGAAAGGGTTTTGAAAGAAAGCCAAAACAATTGTTCTGCATAATAAAATAGAAATGCTTACAGTTAGCTTCATGTAAATGGCTTCAGATGGTTGCAGTCGGATGACAAACTCATTCCTCCCTTTTCCCTTTGCTGAGATAAAAAGTTTCCGTTAATTAACAATTACTTGTGTAGCATGTCGTTTAAATCAATTCTACAAACGTTTTCAGCAAGAGAATATAATTTAAAGTGAAACACCAAACAAAGTTAACGTAGAAGCGCTAATAACGTACACTTAAATATATCGCCAGGAACATCCTTAAATTGAACTCTTATTTCAGCTTTTTTTGAATTCATTGTTTTCCCAGCCTTCAGTATAAAGGGAACACCTGAAAAGTGAGTTATAGAATGTTAATGATAGAACTTAAGGATTTTCGCTCCGTTTGGCACAAATTGAAATTCTAAGTATCTTATTCGACCTTCCCATCTTTCATTGTGAATTCTTAGAACAACAGTTGCAAAGGTGGGAGTGTTTGAGTCTTTTGGAACTGTGGGATCATCCTTGTAGCCTTCATATTGCCCAATCACAACTTCGTCATCATCAATTGGGAGAACAGATTGGAGAACCTGATTATTACAAGGAAAGGTTAACATTGTTCACACTTAAATAGTTTAAATATTCATATTGTGGGACTAATTGAAAAAAAGAATCATTAGGGTGGTTTAAAAATATTCAAATCATACACCTTCACTTTCTCATCTCGAATATGCTCAGGCTTTAAAGAAACCGGCTTCTCCATTGCAACCAGGCAAAGAACCTGCAACCCCAACAAGCTAAGAATCGTCACCTCCAAACATGTTAGATGAATTATGAAAATAACATTGTCGTTTAATAATTAATACTATAGTATCAGTTACTTTCCAGTTACCTGTAGTAAATGGTTCTGAAGGATGTCTCTAATAATTCTGCCAAACAAACCAAATAAAGAATTAACCACAGTAAGCATAATCCAGTTAAGGGAACGAATCGAACCAAATGATTAAGAGTTCTTATTATTAAAGTGTGGAGCAGTAAGAGAAAGTACCCATATTGGTTGAAATAGCCACCACGACCTTCAGTTCCAAAATCCTCCTTGAATACAATCTGAAAAAGAGAAGGATAAGAGAAGAAAGCGTATGAAGTTAAGGAGATTGCTACTTCATAAAAAAACCATTCAGACTCTTAAAATTATGCCAACAAGAAGAATACAAAGAAGATTGGTGTAGATGCCATGATCTTGACTTAAGCATATGTATATAGTTTAGCTACTAATTATTGATAACAAAGTTCCCTCACCTGTACATTTGAAATGTTAGCATGGTTCCACAGTGGCAAGAACATGCGATTCGCAAAACGAAGTACCAACTGCATTTTCATACAAAATAATAATAGAATTAACTTTTAAGGAACTAAAATTTCAATCTTATATATTGGGTTATTATCATTACCAAGTTCTGCACCAACTCCTTTCCTAAATAATGATCGATACGGTAGATCTGTGATTCGTTAAACAGTTCTCCTATATGGGTACTTAGTTCCTCAGCTGACTTTAAGTCCCTACCAAAAGGCTTCTCAACAACAATTCGAGTCCAGCCACCAAGGTCAGCTGGAGAAATAACACAATCATCTTCTTAAGTTAAGAAATGGAAGACATAATCACACTCTTCAGTAACTTTTGTTTAATGCTATTACCAATGTAAGAGGTGACGTATTTAATTGTGAATGGGACGATTTGTGTTTTGTTATTTCAAATGAATCAAATCAAAAAGTTTAGCTAAAAGAAGAATTAGTCAAACGGGTCTAACAGCTCAAGCAGGCTTAAAGTCATACAACCTCCTAAGAAAATTTTATTCAATATTTAGCTTAGTATTTTAGAAACATATTATTTGAAATCATAACTAATGCAATAAGGGTTTGCTGATTAACCCAATCTGACCCAGTCTATTTTGACCCTAAAAATGTTCTGTTATCTCGCCTGTTTTGACTGACCCACCCATCTTGCCAACTCTACCTAACCCTGACACGGCTACTATTACATTTATACTAGAAGTACATGATTCGAGTAAGGCTGATGCATACATTTATTCATACAAAAATTCTTTAACATTTTGCAGACAGATGGATATACAGATGGAGGAAGAGCAAAGTAGAAGAGTCTCCTTGACGACCCTTCTTTGCTGTCTTTTGACAATTCATATGCAGATATTTCCTTGTCCAATAGCTGAAACCCCTCCTCGGCGTCATAAGGGCCACTTACATATTTGATCTACACATGAATTTTCAATTCAAAAGAGGGCATAGGTCTATCTGAATGTCTTTAAAATGACAATTAAACAATATGAAAAAGGAAAGTCCCGTTCTTACCAGTGGCAGAAACTTTGACACATCTTCATCATGTGTTTCTTCACAACCTTTGCATGGTGTCAAGTATCTGCAGCCAGTTATTTGAAACATGCATAAGTGTAGCTTACAGCAATAACAGATCAATATAGTTTTCAAAGTAAAGCTCAAAGTGATGTATAGAAAATAAGAAAAGCATACAAGAAAGCGACCTAAACATGCAAAGAAACATATTAACTTGACCTTGGCGGTTCCGCTGCTTTTTAAGCAAATCAATCTACATTGGCCCACTTGTCGGATTGGAAAAATCGCAAAATATGAAAATAAGATTTTGTAGTATTATATAAAAATATAAAACCTCACTCATAGTTCAAACAGATGGACTTGCTCCATAAACTAATTAGAAGTTAATGCTGACATAAACAAAACATCATGATACTATAATAATATTTTATTAATTGCGTCGAAGATAATATAATAATAGTTGGCGCTATCTATTATGATCATTGTTTACTTTTCTTTTGGGGTTTAGGTAGTTCAACTTATTTTAGAAGCTTATGACACTTTGCATAATAATTAAAAGTCAACATGTTATCAGTTTGATCAACTGCACCCACCAACTAATACCATGCATCAAAGCCTATAAGGCTATAAATATGCATTTGCATTATACGTAAAATATAACATCACTATTAGGCAAAGGAAGAGCTAAAAGAAAGAAAAATCAGAAGTGAAAATATTAAGATGTCGAGGTCAATTCGTGCAATAATGTTGATGATAACTTTGGCTACGGTATATGTGGGCAAGGGACACGCACAACAACAAGGAAACAATATTGGTGGCTCAGCATGCCTAAATCAGCTCATGCCTTGCGTCAACTACCTAAATAATCAGGAAGGACAACGCGGCCCGCCTGATAGCTGTTGTGATCCTTTGAAATCGGTGATAAAGTCAGATCCCGAGTGTTTGTGTAGCATGCTAAGCAATCAAGGTACTATAACTGCCCAATTAGCAGGCATCAATGTCACTCAGGCCCAAGAATTACCAGCTAGATGTGGTCAGCGTGTGAATCCGATCGCATGTCTTACCACCACGTCTAAGAATACTCCAGGTTCAAGTGATTCCCAAATTCTGAGAAATTCAAAAACCTACTTGTTGTTTCCGCTGATGATAATAGCAGCTCTATGCAGTTAATCAATCATATGCAACCCGTTTAAAAGGCCCCTGAAGACGTTTGAATATTAATTCCCTCTTGACTTGCATGTTCCCTTTTTCTTTGAATGTTGATTATTATTTGTTCTTGCCAAAGTCGATGTAACTTTTATTTATATATATGAGGTCATTTAATTTGTGCGGCAACGAATACATATGTTCGGTATTATGAAATTAAATTTACCAACAAGTGGTGGTACCAAATGTGTTCAAACCTCATTAGAGACGCATGTGTGAGTTTATCATATATAATGTCAGATCGATGAAAAACTTACCCACGAAGGCGGTCCCGCAATTCGTCATCTGACATTTTGCTCCTGGCATAGCCAAAAATATGAACATCATGTGATTCTATGAATCCTTGACGATGAAGATGAAAAAGTGCAGGGAATGTCTTTTTCTTGGCAAGATCACCAGAAGCCCCAAGCACAATAATCGAAAGACAACCAGTTTCTGGTTGAAAATCACCCAAGGCAGGCTCATTTCCTCCCATCATTAACTAGAACTTGGATGATGAAGTAGTTCCAATCCTTTACCACACTTGATTATACCTTCTTCCTGCTAATGTAAAAAACAAAATGACATACAGATATAAAATACTTTAGTTATATTTCATTATAAAAGATGAAAATTTAGGGTTTTTTTTTTTTTTTTTTTTTTTTTTTTTTTGAACTAGCAAGGAGCTAAACCTTTTTTTCTATCAATGTGCTTTTTATCATATTTTGTTTCCGCTAGATGTAACTCACCAATTATAACCAGTAACTGACCTTATGAACAGCCAAATATATGTATGCTATATTTATTTTACCATTTTTTAGCAAGCTTTATTTACCATTTAGCATATATAAATGAGCTAATCAATTAAAAATGTATTCAACTTGTCATCTATTCCACTTTAATTATCGAACTTTAACCTTGGTCACTTTGGTGTATTTATCTTGTAATTTCATCAACTTAATGTCTGATTCTAAATACTTAATTCGCTACATCAAAATAAAAAAAGTTTCAAGTTAGATACTTAATCTGACAAAAATACAAAATAAATACACCAAAGTGAGCAAGGATAGTTTTTTTTTTTTTTTTTTTTTTGGTATACTTCCGACTCGACATTGCGAGTCGACTAATCCCAGGGCGACTACTCTTTTGGATAGCCCGGAATCAGCACAGGTAAACCTCCGTGGCCAATAGGGGATTAACATTCTCCCAAGAGGCTAAGCCCTAGGCACTTTCGAACCCAAAACCTCTAGGCACTTTCATCCTAAGAAGCTAAGCCCTTACCACTGGGTCACCCCTATTGGTTAGCAAGGTTAGAATTCGCTACATTAAAACGGAAAAGTGAACAGATACAATTTGATCAGTTACCCGTATAAAAAAAACATGCTACTCTGTTGTTTATCTACCGTTCCATATAACAGGCTTTTATTTTGTTACCATCTGATGTAAAGAATAACAAGCGACCTATTAATTAACTAGGCATAACCCTTTACATACAATGAAGAAAAACGTCTGTTAAATTTTGGTGCATTCTAGTAACAAAAGGCGAGAACATGCAAGCTAATTATCTCTAACACACTACACCAAAATCACGGTTTGGGGACGGCCATATTTTTTGGGTCGACTTTGTCGTCCCAAATTGCACGTAGGACCCACACGGTTTTCAACAAATACAAAAGTCAGAGAAGAACTTTTGACCCATGCATTTTGGGACGACAATGTCGTCCCATTTTGTAATTATTTAATTTTTTGGTATTTAAATAACTTTTCACTAAAATTAAATACCCCGCCAAACACTTTGGGACGACATTGTCGTCTCAAAACGTAAATAGATTTTTTTAACACCAGTTTTTGGTTAAATTATTTATTTTAAATAATTTTATTTAATATAGAATTAAAATTAAATAGTTTATATTTATGATTAAATACTTTAATCTAAAATTAAATACATTTATAGAATTAAAAAAAATATTTACCGCCAATTGTTTCCCGCCATTATTTTTACCGCCAATTGTTTCCCGCCATTATTTTTAAATAGTTTATTTAATTTTAAAAAATTATTTTTATTTAATTTAAATAATTTTATTTAATATAGAATGAAAATTAAATAGTTTATATTTATGATCAAAAACTTTATTTTAAAATTAAATACATTTTTCCCGCCATTATTTTTCCCGCAAAGTTTTCCTTATATATCCCGTCAAAACATAAATAACCACAAAACACACGTAACGATAAAATGGCTGATTACACGCCGGAAAAAGAGTGGTCACTGGTTTTATCGTCCATATATCTCTTTACTCGAGTTCTTGATACGTATGGGTCAGAAATTTATGATGAATATGGTTCTTATAAGAACATAGATCCGTTTATGAGAGACCGCATTCTGGAATGGTTAAGGAAAGAGCGATTCTACAGAGTGTATTTGGACAGTGAAGCTACTTCTGCATTATGGAATGGAGGAGCAAACCTACTGGAAGCTGAAGCAATGTGGGAGCAGTTCGTCAAGCAAAGGAAGGAAAAAGATGAAGCTGAAAAAAGCCCGTTCGATTACACATTTGATGATGCGGGAAATAGGGTAACAAATCTTGAAGCATTGTTTGAACAGTTCGTCAAGCAAAGGAAGGGAAAAGATGGTGCAGGTTCTAGCAGAGCGGGAAGTAGCAGGGAAAATAATTGAATGGCCGAGTTGTTTTGTTTGATCTGTTTCATTTTGTTGTCAAGTTGTTTCGTTTGAGTTGTTTCGTATGTCGTGTGTAGCATATGGTTTATGTCGTGTTGTGTATAATATCGTTTGCTTGCCGAGTTGTTTCGTTTGATCTGTTTCGTTATGTTGTCAAGTTGTTTCTTTATTCACGTGTTTCGTTATGAGACGAGAGAGAACGAGACGGCTTACGTAAGTAGTTTATCTCTTAACATGCGTCATTATATTAAGTTACTTCTCATTTATTATTTTTTTCCTAACCTTTTTTTTTTTTTTTTTTTTTTTTTTTTTTTTTTTTTTTTTTTGAAATTACACAGAATGAGATGAGGGCCCTTCAAGAGCAAGTCAGAGCCGGTCTCATCCCGTACATGAGCAGCTTGGAAATATTGCAGCGTGTAGTTCCGAGTGATAACCGCCAGAACTGGGCAGGCAGGGGCAGGAGGTTACCTGGTGGTGGCTCAACCGCTCGCAGGTTCACACGTGGGCATGCTACTGAAGATTACGTTACTAGGGAGCATATGGCAGAGGCGATGAGGGAAACCAAGGCTGCTCAAGAACGGGCTCGTCAGGCTGAGGCAGAAGCTGCCGCGGCTAGGCAAGAGTCTGCCGCGGCTAAGGAAGCCGCTGTCGCGGCCCAAGCCGCAGTTGGGACATACGGATCTTACCTTCAGAATTTTTTGTCCCACTACAACTCATCACAAGGTAATCCATTTTCACCTCCCTTTCCCTCGGTACCCATTCCTACCCCTTTTCCCCCTCCCGGCCCTTATGGTTTCCAAGCTTCCACTTTCAACCCCAATAATGCATTTGCCGGTTGTTATCGCCCCACCTTTCCAAACTCTATCACGTGCCCAGGTACTAGTTCGAACTATGCTATGCCGCCACCAGACCTTAACCGGTACAACTCACAAAATAATCCCCATTTGAGCCAAAATGATCATATTGATAATAATGACTTGAATAATAATGATGATGATAGTGGGGATAATAATGAGGCGGGCAACGAGTCGGGTGACGAGTCGGGCGGCGATTCGGGCGGCGAGTTCTTTGAGGAGTAGGCGGGAAGTTAGTTTGTGTATTTTAGACTTATTAATATTATGGAATAGTATTGTATTTGTCGAATGTTATTTAGGAAATTTGAGACATGTTAGTTTGAGACATGTTATTTAGGAAATTTGCGCCTTGTTGGTTTGAGACATGTTAGTTTGAGACTTGTTAGTTTAAGAGTAGTTTACTTTGTATCCTATTTGTTAAATGGTATCGTAGAATTGTGGAATGTTATTCGATCCGTTTAGTAATTTGGTATTGTATCATATTGTCGATTTGGTATTGTGGATTGTGATTGATTACAGGTTGCATTTGTTTTGGTAGATTTTTTCCGGAAAAAAATCCGGAAAAAATCTGGAAAATATGCAGTTTCCTGCATTTTTTTTGGCCATCCAGGACAATTAGGGACGACATTGTCGTCCCTAATATACAAAACATGTCGTGCCATTCTGCACAAAGTGGCCACCTGTTTTCCACGTGTGTATACAATTTGGCACGACAATGTCGTGCCTTTTTGCAATTTAATTACTTTTTTAGGTTAATTTAAAAAGATTTAAAAAAAAAAAAAAGAAAAAAAAGTACGACATTGTCGTCCCAAATCTGATTATCAGATTGAAATTTATTTGGGCCCCACAACATATGTCGTCCCAAAGTCTAAAGAAGATGTCGTCCCAAATTTTTTTGGGTCAACACAATAGGGTCTACCAAAAAGGCACGACATGTCGTGCCTTTTTTTCTTTGGGTCGACATTCTGTGCAATTTTGGGACGAGAAAGTCGTGCCAAATCTTACATTTTTTTGTAGTGACACGTGCTACTTGCAATGCATGTTCTAAAACGTACAGGAAATTAAAAATGACACCGATCCAAACGACAAATATATATTCAATCGAACGAAAACAATTACTCAGCAATCAGAATACATAGATCAATTTCATAAATCATATGAATGGCATGCACACTAAATGTACCAACCAACGCAATGCCATGCATTCTATATATAGTGGAATTTAACAATAGATCCAAAGAAAAATCAATTCATATATAAAAACATTATATTTCAAGAAACAATAATTTTACCTAATCACAATACGACGTGAAACATTTATAACCGGGTGATGGCCGGACGTTTTTCACCGGCTGCCGTAGACGTTGCTTGTGTGCGGTGTATATTACTTTTGATACAAATCACCAAGCTCAAATCATAACTTCTTTAATTATAGATAGCATTTTAAACCCTGCAGATGATAGTATATCTATGTTTGGTCCTTAAGTTAATATCATGTTTAAATATCCTTATGATTAATTTGTATCACTTTTAGCTCAATTTAATCAAATTAACTAACCAAAATTTATTTATTCTAATAAACTTGAATAATTCACAACCCAATAAACCATACCAAATAATTAATGCGATGACATGTTTGCTTTTTAATTAGTTGGTGAGGTAATGCGTACAACATCACTTTACACATACTTCTCTTCCTCTTTTCTTCAACACACTAGAACAAAATAATATGACACTTTCAATCATATTTTTGGTAACTAATTAACGCATTCAATTGTGCGTTACCGATTGTCACAATTTTTTCAAAACCATATCAAAACATATCAATCAACCATAGCAATTAAAATCCGTCCACACCCACAAATCGGGAATGGTATACGATACAAGTCAAATGCTATTTTTGGATTTGATTGTAAGTTTTTTTCAATGATTATTATAATAAATTGATTTTTTTTTTTTTTTTTTTTTTTTTTTTATGTATGATTGTTTATGTCTATATATTCTTTTTTTCATAACATATGTCAATAATATGATTTTTTTTAATAGTTTTTTATCATAAAATGTTTGAGTAATTATGCTTTTATATATTTAGAGCTACTGATCTGTATGTTTGATGTTTAAAGTTCAGCGTATTGGCCAAAGTTAAGTTTCTTTAATGGTTTTTGATTTTGGGCGAAACTTATTTAAGGAAAACCGCGTTTGAATTTTTAAAAATTATATTGTTTATTAGCTGTAATTGAATCATAGTATTTAAAACCTTCTAAAATTTTTTTGCCCTAATGTTAGGAATTAGCCTATATAATGAATGAAAAGTTTGCCCTAAATGTACACATCCTTCTTCCAAAATGAAAAGCCACATATCATAACATCAATGACTCAGTTCGTAAATGGCTACATCAATGATCTTTCTGCTGTTAAGGATAATATAAAACTGCGGGTCAGAGTTCTGCGCAGTTGGATGCAACATGTATTTGGCAAACCCCGCATCCATAATATGAAGCTTATTGTCATGGACGAACAGGAAAGTATTTTGTTTTGTTTGTAACATTAAAATGTTTATGCATTGAGTTGCCATATATGATATCTATATTCATATAGTGATTGATGTTTTTGAAACAGAATACAAGAATTCAAGCTACAATTCGGATGGCCTTGGTTAAAGGTTACAAAGATCAGTTAGAAGAGGGTAATATTGTGACGCTTCAGCGTTACAGTGTAGGCGAGATACAACCAAAATATCGTATTTTGGAGAAAGACCCATGAATGGGCCGATTAAAGTGTTGATGTCTTTTGGACCTCCAAATCATAGTCTGTTCTATTTTCTATTTCAATAAATCTCTTTGGACAAGTTCTGTTAAATCTTTGTAGTTGGGAAGTCCCAATCACTTGCACTTTGTTATTTGCTACAAAACAATATTCTGAGACAATATTTATAAATGGGGAGTCCCATTCATTTTGAGTGGTATTTCAGTTAATTGGACATTTATTATTTGGATGTTTTAACATATGTTTATGCAATTTTTTCCCGTTTAAGCGTTCTGTTCATGTGGATTGTGAACTCAATATGTGTAGGTTATAATTCACTTTTTATGTATACTATGCATGTTTCCCTTTGTTTTTTTGCCATTTTACAGATTATTTGTTCTATCATTGGCCGTACAAGCAGATAGACAGATCAAAGCAAATCACTGTAGTTGGATTATCATGAATAACTACATACGATGAATACATATACTTTCTCAGTATAATGGTTTTGTATAAAGGTTGTTTGTACCTCAAAAAATGTAAACTTACACACTTTTTTTAATATATTCACATTGTTTATCAAAATCAATCTTCTTTGTACTTTGCCATTGTTTATCATTTGAAATCTTGCTTTTATGTACATAGGCTTTACATTTATAGACATGTTTTAATTTATGATGTTGGACGAATAAATTTGTAAAAGACTCGATGTATGTATATAATGTTTTTTATAAGTAACATTGTTTGTACATCAAAAATTGTTTACTTACACAAATATGTTAATATATTCATATTGTTTATAAATCCTCAACGGACTTTTTGCCTAACTTTTCTAAGTTTTACAATTGTTAGCAATGATTTTCGCTTCCTTTTCTAACATTTCTTTCTTGAGAAATTGTCTGAAATAATTTTCCTTACCTTTCGAAAAATGTTAGAAATGATTTTGATTAACATTTTTGTGGTTGTAAAATTCATATAAATGAGTTGCCCTTCCTTTCTAACATGTGTGTTTTTTTTTTTTTTAAATTGGAACAAACCATTTGGGCTTACCTTTCTAAATCTTTTACAAATAATTTGTGCCGACTACAAATCCATTGGTATAAATCATTTCTAAAACTAAAAACAATCAATTCATACTCGAAAATAGTTTTTATTTAATTGTTATAAATCGTTTCTAAAATTAAAATATTTGAAATATGTGTTAAATATGTGTTGAACATAACATCTTCAAACCATTATACACTACAATGCCTCTACGATTCAACAATGGTAATCGTAGGATTAAGGCTTACAAGTAAGTTCTAAAGTTTTTTTTTCCAATAGTTTGTCATATATTTCATGTTCTCTAATCGTGTAATGTTTCTTTATAACAATGAGTTTGGTGTGGCTCCTCCTACTATTGACATATGCATTCACCATAGTGGAAGAGTTGTGACTACGAACGTACTTTACGATTATTGGGGTGGCGATGAGCTAATGATATGCAATGTTTCAACAAATAATCTAACATACACCAAGATTAGATGATTAGTTGCGCATCATCTAAGTCAATATACTGACGTATGTGCTTCTTACATGCTTGTTCTGACTGTGCAAATGGAAGAAGAACATAGTCTTCATAAAATAGAACATGAGTTATATGTTGACGCATGGCTATCTAACATTCAAGTTGGTCATGCACTGGATATTTAATTGGCCCATCGTCGTTATCCGACACTTATTTAAACAAATCGTCAAAGGTGGCTGGAAAGAAGATGGCAAAGAAACGGATGGATAAGTGGACATGCTGAGGCAAATCGAAGGGCTGCTCGGAGGCTTGCTCAATGAATATAGTATTTCATGTTCGCGATAAAGACCCATGTCCACTTACCTTTCTTTATAACTGTTGTTAAACTAAATGCTCAATTATTGAATGTCATGAATAAAAATTTAAGCATGCACCTCAACACAGTACATCATATGAAAACTACATAAAGTACATAGTTACATAACTTGCATACATATTCTTCAAAGTTACTACATGCCAAATTTGCCAAAGTCACTGATAATATATTACTAACATTATATAGTCATACTAAAGTTCAACCATTGTTCCATATTGCACTACTACATACTTCATTTTGGCCATCAGAGTATCAACACACCTTTTACAAGTGATAATCATCCCAAAAGACATACAAACAAGTCAAACAAAACATCTAACCACCACAACAGACTTTATATAAATACCAACATGTCATGATTTCCTTCAAGTTAACACAGATGAAATATTGGATACTGAGCCTCTTCATCGTCATCAACATCCAAATCTTCAAGCATGTACATGAACCTGAACTTTATCAATTTGTCATATGCAAACCTACATTGTTGTGCAAATTCCCTCAACGATCCATAAACATTAATATGATTGATCCTCTCAAGATTTTCAGAATGGAACTCCATCTTCATAGTCATATGGTACTCAACATCCTGATGCTTCATGAGCACCTTTCTAAATGTGTGGAAGTACCGATTTTCCAAGAAATTGGCCGGTATACCAGATATACTTCATTAGTGTGTACTATTTCTCAAGACAAAAATACTTGTTTGTTACAATCTTAATTGTTTTTTTAATCCAAATGATGTTTTGATATGCAACTCATATTTTAAGACGTCTGATCCTTCAAACTCAAAGTATGATGTCGATCGAAACATTATCAATCAAGTTAAAGATGTTTTAGATGGATCAAGTGATTTGGTTAAAACATTTTGAAGGGCACGTGAGGCATATACAGAAGACAACGAGCAGAATATAAGAATAAATCTCGTTGCAAAGCGAGTCAAAGATGGACGCCAATACGATCTTCCAACTGCCAACAAAGTTGTTGGTCTGATTTTAGGAAACTTGGATGCTTGTGTAGAGGATCGGGATATTGTTTTGCAAAAGCGTGATGCACTTTTGCAGCGTATTAATATTTTCATCCTATGTACCTTGCTTGGCCAATACCCTTTGTTGATGCCCTGTGCTCAAGATGGATATACTTTGGGTATTCCGCATATAAATAGTGTTAATACAAATAAACCATAAATAATTTGTTTATATTTAGTAATCTCGTTAAGTTTTATTGATAACAAATATAAAGTTATCATAAGTATAATTCTAAGAATACATGTTGTTTTGCAAAATATATACACTTGATTATTTACATTTATGTTGTAATAAACATGTGTTTGAATAAACATGTAATAGGTTGGGTAAAAACCATGACCCATGACCCATACCCATGGATCTTGATCCATGACCCACGAACCATTGCATGACATCATGCATGAAATTATGTTGGGTATTATCCATGATTCATGACACAAAGTCCATGACCCATGACCCAAGACCCATTGACTAGGTACAATGTATCTTGTTGGGCATTCATGATTCAAAGTCCATGACCAATGGTCCATAACCCATAACCCATAATCCGGTTTGGTATCCAAAATTCGGACTTGACTGACCCAGAGGCCGGATCTCCTGGATTACACTGGTCGGATCCCTTGGGTGAGGGATCCGCCGGATCCGGGATAACTGTTGATAGAATGTCTATAAATAGTGAGCCATTTCATTATTGTTTCTCACCCTTCTTCTCACAACTCTCTCATATATTATCTCGCTCTTCTAACCTCAGATCACTTGATCATTCTTGTAGTTCTTCTCTCTTTTATTGTGATTCTTTTTTTAGGTCCTTCATGAAGGCGAGTTCACGATACTTATACAAGTCATCCAAGCAAAGGGTTCTTGATTGATTTCTCCATTCACAAGATTTCAATAGCGTATCTTGTATTCCTTATGCCACATATTTGTTGTGTAATAGTTGTGTAAAGGTTTGGTTCTACCTCGTAGAAGAACTCGGTATTTAGCTTTGTATCGGAAAAAGTGTAAGCGACGTTGTGAGGCTTCTCCGCCGGTTTGAAGGAGTTTGTTGACATAGTGCTTGAACTCTCGAGTGGGGTACTCGGGGCGTGAAGTAGGGCAAGGAAGGTGTCCTTGTAGCCGAACCACTATAAATCACTTGTGTCGCTACTTTCTATCTCTTACTTTACTTGCATTCTTTATTTACTTTATTTATTGTTTGGTACTATCTATTCATCACAAGATTTCACAAAAGCTTGAATCTAAACATTTTAAATCTAAATTTAAATTGGTAAAACTATTGAACCCCTTCTAGTTTTGCACAATTGGCATCAAGAGTAAGGTTTTCAAAACGTTTTAAAGTAAATTGTATTTTAAAAACTTTTCGATCAAAATGGATTTTGAAAACTACAAAGAAGGGCAATCTATGCAAAGACCTCCACTACTTGAAACTAATAGTTTTATTTATCGAGAAAAAATAGATTTGAAACTTATATGAAATCTAAAGATATTGATCTTTGGTATATTATTGTTGAAGGTGATTTTCAGGCAACCGTGAAAGATTATAAAACCGGTAAAAAAGGATCCGGCTAGTGCAAATAAAGGGATCTGGGCATCTGCAGCAGCAAAGGCTAAAAATAATGCTATCATCTCTTTTAGAACCGAATTTGTTGTCGTTAATAAAAATAAAACACCCAATGCTACTGTTAGGAATGTTAAACAATCACCCTCTTTAAAACAAGGTCAAGGTTTATTGAAAAGCAACCACCCGTTGTTTACTAAAGGGAAAATGATAAAAAAATGCATCGAACTTGACACTTGTTGTCATTGTGTGTAGTCAACTATTTTTTTTTTCATTGTAACACAAACCTTTTGAATTTTTGTCATTGTATGTAGCCAGTTAGGTGAATTTGTGTTATTGTATGTACCCAGTCAGGCTTAGCGTTACATCGTTAGTCCTTATTTACTAACGGTCGTTAGTAAATAACTTAAAATTTCGTTCTCTTACGTTTTTATTCGTTTTCATCCGTTATTATACGTTTTCGTCCGTTTTTATACTTTTTCGTCCGTTTTATACATTTTGGTCCAATGCTTTCATCCGTTTTTTACATTTTCGTTTGTTTACTTACGTTTTCGTACGTTTTCTTACGTTTTACTCCGTTATTATACGTTTTCGTCCGTTTTTATACTTTTTCGTCCGTTTTATACATTTTGGTCCAATGCTTTCATCCGTTTTTTACATTTTCGTTTGTTTACTTACGTTTTCTTACGTTTTAGTCCGTTATTATACGTTTTCGTCCGTTTTTATACGTTTTCGTCTGTTTTCTTACGCTTGCATCCGTTTTTTTGCGTTTTGTCCGTTTTTTTACGTTTTCATTCGTATTTATACGTTTTTCATCCGTTTTCTTACGTTTTCAACTGTTTTTATACATTTTCGTCTGTTTTTTTTAAAGTTTTCGTCTGTTTTCTAACATTTTCATCTTTTTTTATACGCTTTCGTTGGTTTTCTTACATTTTCGTTCATTTTCTTACTTTTTCGGACGAAAATGTATAAAACTTAAGAATACGGACAAAAACGTATAAAAATGGATGAAGGTGTAAGAAAACAGATGAAAACTTAAAAAAAAGACGAAAACGTATAAAACAGATAAAAACAGACGAAAACATATAAAAACAGACGAAAACGTTAGAAAATCGACGAAGACATTTAAAAACTGACGAAAACGTATAAAAACAGACGAAAAAATATAAAACGGATGAAAAACGTATAAAACAGATGAAAACGGACGAAAACGGATGAAAACTTATAAAAACGGACTAAAACGTATAAAAGCGAATGAAAACGTATAAAAGCAGACGAAAACGTAAGAAAACGGACGAGAATGTAAGAAAACAGACGAAAACGTAAAAAACGGGAAAAAGCAACGGAAGAAAAAGTATAAAAAACGGACAAAAACGTATAATAACGGATGAAAACGAATAAAAACGTAAGAGAACGAAATTTGAAGTTATTTACTAACGACCGTTAATATAAAAGGACTAACGATGTAACGCTAAGCCTGACTGGGTACATACAATAACACAAATTCACCTAACTGGCTACATACAATGACAAAAATTCAAAAGGTTTGTGTTACAATGAAAAAAAAAAAATAGTTGGCTACACACAATGACAACAAGTGTCAAATTCGATGCATTTTTTTGTCATTTTCCCTTTACTAAACCAGACAAGTCGATAAAAAGGTCAAATAATGTTTTTCCTAAAAGTAACCATAATTAAATGGTCTGGAATCACAACTCAAAAAATGGTTTTCCATTCCAAAACAACGTACCTTGGAATGCTTTTACGCCATTTTCATACATGCATCATATGAATGAATTGTATAACGCCAATGGACCCATGAAAAAATGGGGACCAAACTTTTGAGTTGTTTTTTGTCTTAGGTATGCCTAAAGGTGGACTTGGATCCGGACGAATGGATTAAGGATAGCAGGTGCACAAGTCATATGACCGGTAATAAAGCGTTTTTCTCCATATACGAATCCTTTAACGGAGGAAATGTGGTGTTCGGCAATAGTAAAAGCAAAATCATCAGAAAAGATACAATCTCTCACAATTCCCTAACCATTAATGACGTGTGCCACATAGAAAACCTAAACTTTAATCTATTAAGAATAGGTCAAATATGTGATAAAAAGTGCAACGTTCTCTTTAGCGAAACCGGTAGTAAAATCTTGAAAAATGGTATTCCTATAGGAAGAGGTATTAGAAAGTACAGCGTCTACGTTATTAAAATCGGAAACGAACCAAAAGATAAACTTTGTCTCACCTCTATGGATGATACTTCGACCTTATGGCATCGAAGATTGGGTCACGCCAATATGCGACTTCTTCAATCGCTATGATCCAAAGAGCTTGTAAGAAACCTACCTAAACTAAATTACGAACATCATTTTTGTGATGCTTGTAATGTCGGAAAACAAGTCCATGCTAGTCATAAAGCTAAAAATATGGTTTCTACATCAGAATGTCTAGAACTTTTACATATGGATTTATTTGGTCCGTCGGCTATCCAAAGTTACGGAGGAAACTTCTATACCTTGGTTATAGTAGATGATTACTCTATGTATACATGGACTAGATTTTTGAAAAATAAAACTGAAACTTTTTATCACTTCGAAATTTTAAGTAGAAAAATTCAAAGACAACTAGGAAGTCCTATTATTTCAATCCGAACGGATCATGGTCGGGAATTTGATAATGAAGTACAATTCAGAGCTTTTTGTGATGCTAATGGTATTACTCACAATTTTTCAGCTCCTCGTACACCACAATAAAATGGGATAGTTGAACGGAAAGAACGAACCTTACAAGAAATGAGTCGCACCATGATTAATGAGCAATCTATTCCTCAAACATTTCTGTACAAGGCTGTCGACACATCCACCTATATTCTAAATCAAGTCTTAACTAGACCTTTCTTAGGAAAAACTCCATACGAGTTGTTAAGAGGCAAAAAGCCTTCGTTAGAACACTTTCTAGTCTTTGGTAGTAAATGTTTTATACTTAACACAAAAGACTACCTGACCAAATTCGACCCAAAATCAACTGAAGGTATTTTCTTGGGATGCTCTCCTAATAGTAAAGCATACGTGATACAAAATAAAGAACCCATGAAAGTTGAGGAGTCCTTAAATGTCAAATTTGACGAGAGTGTATCTAAAACTTCTTTACCTTTTGTCGACGACGAGTTAATCGAAAGTGCAGTCTTAGAAATTAAAGAAAAAGAAAACATAAGCAAAGAAGATGGACTATTAAACAATGAAATTATCAATGTTAAAGAGTCTAAAGATCATCCTGTAGAAAAGGTTATATGAATGAAAGAACTCTAAGGTCTCAAGTTCAAAACCAAAGTAGTCCTTTTTTTTCGTGTCAACTATAGAACCTAAAAATACTCAAGAAGCTACAAAAGACGAAAGTTGGGTTATGGCTATGCAAGAAGAATTAAATCAATTTGTTGCTAATAACGTTTGGACACTTGTCCCTCCACCTAAAACCAAAAAATAATTGGAATAAAATGGGTGTTTAAAAAACAAATTAGATGTAAATGGTGTCGTGTCTAGAGATAAAGCTAGACTTGTTGCTCAAGGATATAACCAACAAGAAGGAATAGACTTTGAGGAGACATATGCACCTATAGCTAGATTAGAGTCTATAAGAATCCTTCTTGGGTATGTTTTTGCTCATGATCTTAAACTCTTTCAAATGGATGTCAAAAGTGCTTTTCTTAATGGCTTTATAAATTAAGAAGTTTATGTATCTGAACCTCCGGGTTTTGTCGATTTTGAAAAACCTAATCATGTGTAGAAATTAAAGAAACCTCTCTATGGTCTTAAAAAAGCTCCAAGGCTTGGTATGATAGACTTAAAACATTTTTAATTAAAAACAACTATGTGGAAAACTAGAAGGGGGGGGGGGGTTGAATAATTTTACCAATTAAAACTCGTTTTAAACTATTTAGATCGACTTATGTCAATCTATTTGGATGTGTGTTGGATGTTGATAAGCAAACATATAGAAATATAAATATGTAATGAAAAGATAAAGAGTAAGAAGCACAAAACCACAACGTGAGTATTTATAGTGGTTCGGCTACAAGGACACCTTCCTTGCCCTACTCCACTCCCCGAGTCAGCTACTCGAGAGTTCGTAATCACTACACAACACCGACTCCTTATGGTGGCGAAACCTTCACAACGTTGCCTACTCTTTTTCCGGTACTAAGCTAACCACCGGGTTCTTTACACCAAGGTGAACCACACCTACCACAACGTCGCCTACCCTTTATCCGATACTAGGCTAGATACCGAGTTCCATTACAATGGAGGAACTACTACCCAACATTACACCAATCACTTAACCCCAAAGGAGATCAACTCCTTACATCAACATCAACAAGGATATCAATATCCTTTGACCCAATACTAATCTGTCTAGTACATCGAATCACACCATATCGAATGTACACCTTAGGCACCTTTCGCTAATGCCTTTGACTCGATCTTCAAGACACCCTTCACTAATGTCTTGTGTATTGAATTCTAGGCACCCTTCACTAATGCCTCTAGTCTTGACTTCTAAGCACCCACCACAAGTGCTTATGATACGGACGATAGATACTCTTTACTAATATCTTCGTCTTGACACTTGAGACACCTTTCACAAATGTCTTCAACACTACACTTCTTAGGAAAAAGAAAACAATCATCAACAAGAGGACTTCAGTAGTCTTGATGATGAGGAAGCACGACAACTCATGGACTTGAGCTTGCTTGACTTCAAAGGTGGTGATCTCGCTTTTAAGAGGAACCTAGAGGATCACACAAAAACAAAACTACATACATAGATCACTTGGATCTAGGGTTAGTGAGTTTTTAACTCAAAGGGAAATTGTGAGAGAAGGGGGTGAGAAACAATGAAGAAATGGCTCACTATTTATAGAGAGAAAAATGCTACTGTTCCCGGGATCCCACGAATCCCTCCCTCTAGGGATCCGTGGGACGCTCCTCTTTACCCATGGGTATTTTGGTCATTGGTCATGTGTCATGGGTTATGGGTTGATCTATGGGTATTTCTTTAGATACAATGTATCTAATGAGTGCAATGTATCTAGTCAAGTGGGTATGGGTCAATACCATGGGTTATGGATATGCTCCATGGGTTGTAGTTATTTACCTATTTATAATACATACTAGTTATGTATATATTTGCCCAATATGTAAACACTAGTTGTTACATATGTATTACTAAATCATAAAATCACTTATACTTGTTTTAGTGTTTTATGTGAAAACGTAAGTGTGTTAGAAAACTTTTGGCTCAAACAATTTACGTATTTTATTTGTTTTATTGAAATGATTTTACGTTTGTTATCGACAAAACATTAGAAGATCGTAAAATATAAATAAACATTTTTACGGCTTATTTGTATTAACAATCTCCCCCTTTTTGTTGATGACAAAACATAAAATTATTTTAAGGAAAAGCTAAAATTCGTAAACGTTTGAATTTTAGTTTTTACTCTCTTCTCCCCCTTTTTGTCGAAACAAAAAGAGCTTCGAAAGTAAACTAACACATTTTTAAAAAAAAAACATGTGAAAAAGAAAAAAAATAATAATAGAGAGCAAGTAACGGGAAAAGATCTCATCTTAACTCCCACTTGACGAGTCCATCCCTATGTGAGGGCGTCAAGAAAGATAATACTAAGCTAGTTTGTTTGCAACTAAGTTTGCAAAAGATTTCGTCTAAGTGATGAATGTGCTCTCCCTTGATGATTGCAACTTTGCAAAGGGATGTCATGAAATGTAATCCTAATATTGCAAGTAATTTTGCAATGTATTGCTTTGACACAAAGCTCCCCTAGCTTTATGGTGTCAAAGTCTTTATGTGTAAATTGAATAACTACAAAACAAAGGTTAGAAAGCAAGTATAATGCATAATTTCCTGCAAATACGATTCAAGTTAGTAGAAAAGTAGGTTTCTGTTGCACGGATCCCACGGTTCCCTCCTTGGGGGGATCCGTCTAGGCAAATATCAGGGATCCGTCTGGCTGATGACTAAATTCAGAAATGGTGATATAACAAATAATGTTAACATCAAAGTAAGATATGTATTATACAACATAATCATATACTCAGAAATATAGCAAGTATCATGTAATTTCATTTAATAAAACTAGAGGTATGATGTACATGACTCTAAAAACCTTAGAAAATGAAGGATACATGATTTGGAATTACTAGACTTATCTAATTAATGCTTGATACTAGGACACCACTAAAATCCTCTAGCTCAAGTTTGTTTAGGTTTAATCTCGTCGAAACATTCGAGGAGGTGATAGAACATGAAACGTTGATCTTCCCATACTTCATGTATCAAACTTTCAACATGTTGACAATGATAATAATCTTTGTCATGGCTAGGTAGTGGTGGTGGAAGAAAAGAAGTTGTTTGATGCGAAGGATCAAGTGAAGCGGGTTGAGGAGCCTCAAACGATGGAGGGATTGGTGGAGGCGCATTTGAAGATGGCTCGGTCAAGAATGAAGGTGGTGGTAGAGAGGTGTCAACTTCCATATGGTCAGGTGGTTGACTTTGATAATTTCTCATAATCCAAATGGGATTATTTTATGGTGACGGTGAAAAGGAAGCCGGAGCTAGTGTTGACTCAACACGCTGATTTTGTACTATTATTCCTCCTAATGAGGAGAATGTTGCCGGTGGAGGAGGATGAGACGGCCTAGGAGGCAAATCCTCTAAATTGTAGAGGTGTGGTGATGAGAATGGAGTTGTGAATGAGATAGCTCTAGGCACCAATGGTGATGGTTTAGTGGAAATGGGATTGTTTGGTTTAGGAGGTATGGTGGTGTTTGGCATAGGTAGTTTTGTAGGAACTATCCTTTTAGGGATTGATTTGATTTATTGATTTGGTGGAGGGGAAATCCTTGCATTTGTGGACTTGACCGGAGTTGATTCGGTTGAAGAGATTTCGTGTACAACACGGGCAATTTTCTTGGGTGGTTCTTTGGTGGATGAGTTACTACTTAGAGCTTTCCTCATGATGAGATGATTTTAAGGGGTTTGCAAAGATTTCTAAGTGCTGAAAATAGGATGAGGATGATGACTTTAGGAGCCCTAACAATGTGGTTTATAAAGCAAGGGATTTGGCAAGTGCATTCAAGACTTAAGCCACTAAGATTCATTAGAATGTGATGATTAACATGCATAAGAGTCAACTTAAGGGTTGTACTAATCTAGGAACTCATTTAAGATGAGATGGAGTGTTTAAGTTAGCAAGATGAGCTTGAAATGATTGTTTTAGCTAGAGTTGACATAAATCTGTCATACGGATCCCACGGTTCCTTCCAACTAGGGATCCGTCTAGGCTAATCCTAGGGATCCGTCTCTCAGCAACTAAGAAAAGGTAGCAATGATGTTTGTAAGGTCTAATGCCTATTTCTTCTTGAGTGTTTCAGTTCATCTAGGTGTTTTAAATGAAGAAGTGCTCAAATACTTAAAGGTAATGAGTGATGTAGCTAATGATCGCCTTTTATGGAAGAAATTGGAACTTTCATGAGTACCAATGAATGAACAAAGATGACACTAAAGATTATGAGAGTGTCAAGTGGAGCTAAATGATCCTAGAGATCAGATAGTGACTTAGGATAATGTTTTGGAGAATATCCTAAAAGCTTTAAGCTAGAATTTGATCAATTTTGACCAATTTTGAGGTAAAGATGATTATGATCAATTTTGCCATAGTTGAAAGATTTCCAAAGCTAGATATGTGAGAAATGATGAGTGAGCTTGAGAGCAGAAGAGTAATGGGTTTACGTGAAATGATAGATCTACAAGCATCTTGAGTGTGATCTAAGTGAGTTATGTGTGAGTACGAAAGATCTACTTAACTTGATAAGGACTCAATTTGCCTTAAGGCACTATGTCTAGCTTAGTGTGAGGTGTTCTAAGGACATGTTTGAAATACAATGATTGCAATTGCATTTTCTGTCTGTCGGATCCCACGGTTCCCTAAGAGTAGGGATCCGTCTAGCACAACCTTTGGGATCCGTCTATCTGCTAAGCAGAACCTTTACTAAAGTTATGCAATGATTTTAACAATGCATTATATTTCAAGGTTAGTTAAAGAAGTTCTAACACTAAGATATCAAATGTAAAATGTTTTATTTCATGAAAGAAATTGGATTACATTGATAAAGCATGAACACTAAGGATTGATCCTATTTGAAAGATTACTAAGTTTCTTGAGCTTTTTCGCTAGAAGGATCATCAAATGGTTGATGAGGGTTTGCCGATTCAGGAATGAAGAAAGTCTTCATGAGAGATGTGTTTAGAGGTTTCATCATCTTGTTCACAAGTACCTACAATGAACTTTGAAATTGAGGGTGGAAGTACATGATGTTGTGATAAAGGCGGGTCAAGAACATTCCATAAGGGATGAGTTTGTTCTTGGAGCCTTGAAGATTTACAATTCGCCTTGCGAAGAAGTAGGCGATATTGTATGGTTGTTGTGTTAGCAAACAATACATTATGTGAGCACAACAAGCGGGAAGGATTTATCGATTTCCCCTAAGACTCCAAACATTTTCCCGTAGGATGAGTACGAGAGCCTTGTATTCTTCTAGAATATCCTTTGTATAGATAATGTTTGTATCAGAGTAATAGGGTCGAGGTTTGCATATTGTGCGAGTCAAGTCTTGCGGGGAAGGTATGTGTGAACAATATGGACTATTTTCATCACAAAATTTGAAGAGAGAATCAAGAGACCAATCTTCAGTGAAGGTACATTGTCCATGATTTGGGATTCAGAGAATTTGAGCAAATTGCCCAAGGGTTAAACAAACTTTTGGTTTTTGATCCAAAACCAAAGAGATAGAGAACGATCCTCGTTACGAACGAGTTCGACTTGACGGAAGAATTCCAATACAAACCTTGGACATATTTTCTCGTTAATTTTGAGAAGACATTTCAGTCCTATGGCTCGGAAGGAGTTATTGATACCTTCTTCAAATTGTAGAGGGCTGTCGACAATACGTCCTTCATGGAAGTGACGGGTTTCGAGATTATTGAACCCACGGACATGATTGCCAGGTGTGTTGGGCTCAAGGGAGATGTTAGGAGTGTAGACGCTAGTGAGTGAAAAATCAAACTCATATTCATGCGACATAGCGAAACCTATAGGAAAGAGAAGTTAATGGGATGTGACGTATTACGGGTAAGACAGTGATTACCTAACGTTTTTTACAAGAAGTTTATTAACAATGACATTTAACTCACTTAATGTTTGACATTCTAGTAGAACATTTCTTTTAGGAAGAAAGTGGTTTTTATTTTGCTTGGAAAATCTGTTATCCAGAAGGACGGTTCCCACGGTTCCCTTCTATAAGGGATCCGACTAGTGTACTTGCTGGGATCCGTGAATCTGTAAAAACAAAAGCAGATTTTTGATAAAAACATATGTTTAATAGTTTTATACCAAGATATGTGTTTTAGCCTACATTTTCTTTTAGCATGTATTCATGGTTTCTAATGTATCACGAAAGAATACGAAAGATATAAATCAAAAGAAATGACAAACACATTATGATAATAATAACCTAGATAAACTAGACTATTAATAATATTTCATTTCAATGCTAAGAATGATAAAAAGGATTGGGTATATAATCCCAATGTAGATTAACAACACAAAGTATATGTCTCCGTATGTGAACTTCATCATAGGGAACACAAGAGCGATGAGTGTTAAGGCGATGAGCACGAGGGCGATGTAAACCATGTTGATGATGAACCTTCTTGGTTTTTGGTTTGAGATGAGATGAGATGAGAGGAAGATGAAGTTTTAAATGAGAGGTAATTTTTGAAAGTGGAAGATTTGAAAATTGGGGTTTTGATAGAGTGGACGACGGAAGGTTTATTTATGGGTAAGGAGGAATTTTTGAGATTTGTGTTTTGTTTTATTATTAGAAAGATATGATTTTTGAATTAAGTGAAATAAAACGCAAGTTTTATATACCACGACTTTAGACGAAAAAGTAACACGTATGTGAGAAAAGGCTTCCTAATGAAGCTACATGTAATACATGTATATGCATAAAAGATAATCATATAAATACTTATGTAAGCATACTTATTTATCAAGCTAATGTCATTTAGAGATAAGTAGAAAGTCATACCTCTAATGCACTTAGGAATGTCTTTACAAATGACACTACAAATGTCTGAAGACAATCGCGGCTCCTTTGTGCTAAAGATACCTTCTTAGGGAAGGTGTTCTTGTTACCAAGTGATTCCTATGACTTGGTACGTATGAGCTTTAACTAAGCAACATGACAAAGAGGATTAGTGCAATTAAATGAAGAATAGATAATATAAGAAAAATGTTGTCATCTAATCAACATCCAAACAAAGAGTTTTAAAAGACATGGTATTTGTTTTTATGAAAAGCCTTCTTTATAGTTTTCAATTAACCATGGATCGTATCAAGTTTTTAAAGTACAATATACTTTAAGAGACTTGGTAACGAAGCTCTGATGCCAATTGTGGAAAACTAGAAGGGGGGGTTGAATAGTTTTACCAATTAAAACTCGTTTTAAACTATTTAGATCGACTTATGTCAATCTATTTGGATGTGTGTTGGATGTTGATAAGCAAACATATAGAAATATAAATATGTAATGAAAAGATAAAGAGTAAGAAGCACAAAACTACAACGCGGGTATTTATAGTGGTTCGGCTACAAGGACACCTTCCTTGCCCTACTCCACTCCCCGAGTCACCTACTCGAGAGTTCGTAATCACTACACAACACTGACTCCTTATGGTGGAGAAACCTTCACAACGTTGCCTACTCTTTTTCCGGTACTAGGCTATCCACCGGGTTCTTTACACCAAGGTGAACCACACCTACCACAACGTCGCCTACCCTTTATCCGGTACTAGGCTAGGTACCGAGTTCCATTACAATGGAGGAACTACTACCCAACACTACACCAATCACTTAACCCCAAAGGAGATCAACTCCTTACATCAACATCAACAAGGATATTAACATCCTTTGACCTAATACTAATCTATCTAGTACATCAAATCACACCATATCGAATGTACACCTTAGGCACCTTTCGCTAATGCCTTTGACTCGATCTTCAAGACACCCTTCACTAATGTCTTATGTCTTGACTTCTAGGAACCCTTCACTAATGCCTCTAGTCTTGACTTCTAAGCACCCACCACAAGTGCTTATGATACGGACGATAGATACTCTTCACTAATATCTTCGTCTTGACACTTGAGACACCTTTCACAAATGTCTTCAACACTACACTTCCTAAGAAAAAGAAAACAATCATCAACAAGAGGAATTCACTAGTCTTGATGACGAGTAAGCACGACAACTCATGGACTTGAGCTTGCTTGACTTCAAAGGTGGTGATCTCGCCTTTAAAAGGAACCTACAGGATCACACAAAAACAAAACTACATACATAGATCACTTGGATCTGGTGTTAGTGAGTTTTTAACTCAAAGGGAAATTGTGAGAGAAAGGGGTGAGAAACAATGAAGAAATGGCTCACTATTTATAGAGATAAAAATGCTACTGTTCCCCGGATCCCACGGATCCCTCCCTCAAGGGATTCGTCTAGCGTAAAGCTAGGGATCCGTGGGACGCTCCTCTTTACCCATGGGTATTTTGGTCATGGGTTATGGGTTGATCCGTGGGTATTTCTTTAGATACAATGTATCTAATGAGTGCAATGTATCTAGTCAAGTGGCTATGGGTCAATACCATGGGTTATGGATATGCTCCATGGGTTGTAGTTATTTACCCATTTATAATACATACTAGTTATGTATATATTTGCCAAATATGTAAACACTAGTTGTTACATATGTATTACTAAATCATAAAATCACTTATACTTGTTTTAGTATTTTATGTGAAAACGTAAGTGTGTTAAAAAACTATTGGCACAAACAATTTATGTATTTTATTTGTTTCGTTAAAATGATTTTACGTTTGTTATCGACAAAAGATTAGAAGATCGTAAAATATAAATAAACGTTTTTACGGCTTATTTGTATTAACAAACTACACCACGGGGTTAGTTGACAACACACTCTTTACAAAGAAAAAGGAGTCACAAATAATAATTGTTCAAATATACGTGGACGATTTATACTCGGATCAACTTGTCAAGAAATGTGTGATGATTTCTCAAAAATCATGCATGATGAGTTTGAAATGAGTATGATGGGAGAATTAAGTTTCTTTCTCGGTCTACAAATCAAACAATTAGAAGAGGGTATATTATTCAACCAATCCAAATACATTAAAGAAATTGTTAATACAAATATCGTCATTAAACGTTATTTATATTTTTGATCTTTACCTAAGTTTTGTTAACTACAAAAGTAAATTTAATTTTTATAAAGCTTAAAGCTTGTCAAGTTTAATAGATATTAAAACAAGCTTTTTTCAAATAATATCTCCATCACACAAGCATTTACATTGTGATTAATCATATCTTGATTTGACTCTAAACCATAATGTATGATAGTAGCTTTTAGAATGTTTTGGTTTCTTAAAAACTAAACATTACATATGTATTTACATATTTCTAAAAATAGAAAAACAAACACATGACATCATGTGATGCATCATTGAAATCCTTGGAAGATGTCACTAGATACTTTGTGTAGATTTAGGCTCTACATATCTTACACAATCTTGCATATATATGGTTGACTTTGGCAAGATTTTGAGATCTTGATGTCAGACCTCGGCGACACCAAATATTAACACGGGCGGAACCCATTCAAGGGTTCCGTGGTCCGTGGTGCTTGCTGATGTTTTTGGCTATAAATAGCAAAGCCAAACCAAGTAGTTTTTCATCCTTTCTATCATATTCTCATACATTCCTTCTCTCTAACATTTCTAACTCAGTTTCATATCATATTAGTGATCTCTTTTGTAGCAAAGAAGATCAAGATACATTCAAGCTTCAACAAGAAGTTGGAAGTCTTGTTTGTTTGTTGTTGTATGATCTTGTGTTGATTCATACATCATTGTTGTACCAGACCATCATAATCTTGTGAGTGTGAGTGGTTAGTATTTTAGTCCTTAAAATACATTGTGTGTGGGAGTGGTTGTACCCTTGAAAAGAACTCGACATCTAGCTTAGTGTCGGAAAAAGTGTGTAAGCGAAGTGTAAAGGTTTCTCGGCCGGTGAAAGGAGCTTGTTGACTAGTGAAGTTAAACTCTCGAGTGTGAGACTCGGGGAGTAGAGTAGGGCAAGGAAAAAGAGTCCTTGTAGACCGAACCACTATAAACAACTTGTTGTGGTTTGATTGTTTCTTTCCTTATCTACTCTTTATATATTGATTGCATATTTCACTAACATATCTAAGATCAATATCAATTGATCTTTCAATAAGTTTCAAAACAAAGTTTTTAATCGGTAAACTATTCAACCCCCCTTCTAGTTTTCTACAGAAATGTTAAAGAAATTTGGATTAGAAGATTCAAAACCAGTTAGAACACCAGTGTCCTCTGACACCAAACTTACCAAAGATGAAGACGGTGAATCCGTTGACAACACCAAATATTGTGGCATGATTTGCTGCTAGTCGATCAAATATCATGTTTAGCGTATGTTTTTGTGCTAGGTTCCGAGAAGACCCTAAAACTTCACACCTAGAAGCAGTTAAAAGAATCTTTAGATATATTAAGGGTACAACTCAATTAGGATTATGGTATCCTAAAGGGACGGGGGTAGAAACTATTGTATATGCAGATTCTGACCATGCAGGTGATTACGTTGATCGTAAAAGTACAGGTGGTGTTTGCACCTCTATGGGGTTTTGCTTAACATCTTGGTTTTCAAAGAAGCAAACGGCATTAGCTATCTCGACAACTGAAGCCGAATATGTCTCTGCAGGCAACGCATGCCAAGAAGCATTATGGATGAAACAAGCATTTGTTGAGTATGACATCCATCTCAGTGACATTGATATTCTCTGCGACAACATGGGCGCGATAGATCTTAGCAAAAATCTGGTGTTGCATTCTCATACCAAACACATAAAGATTCGTCATCATTTCTTAAGAGATAATGTTCAAAAATGGAACATTTCTATTGAGAAATTGTCATCCGAAGACAACATAGTCCACATCCTCACCAAACCATTGAAGTGTGAGCAATTCAACTTACTCCGTCTAGGACTTGGTCTTATGGAACAATCGTCTTGAATATTTTCTTTCTCTACAAGGTACGTAAACTTGTGTTTTCTTCTTCTTCTGAGTCTAGGAATTCTATTTCGCACAATTCACAAACAATATGGGGATTTATTTCTTATAACACTAAAAAGTATTTTTTTTCAAGAAATTCATCAAAATAATTTATTTCAAATATTTCTCCCCATATCATTTTCTCTTAAAAGAACTCTCACGTCTAGGACAAACATTTCTCTCTTTTCACCGTTAATACAAAGTAAAAACTTTTTCATTGCATCTCATGTGTCTATTAAATGCTAAAGGTAATACATAATCAATATGTATTTTCAAGTACATTCAACCGAAGCAAAAATGAATTAAGGAGTCTTTGGGTTGTCTCACGTATACATATACATACGTATTTTTCACTTCTATGTTTCTCTTTTCTTTTAAGAGTCGAGATAACCGCAACTCCACATGGTCTTCATATAGGCACACACTAGGCACTATCATTTTCTACACGATTTTTCTGCCTAAAATCACCAAATACCCGGATCCCTGCATTAAAGCAGGATGGATCCCTTTTGGGATGGATTCGTGGAAACCGATGAACAGATGGTTGTTTTTTAACATGTTTTAATCTTTTTTTTGCTTCAAATTTTCAAATTTCAACATTTTATTTTCATCACCTACTGAGTATTTAACTTAATGCTTGTGCTCTCATGATCACTTGCTTTAAATTCATGTCAAATCATTAAATTAAGGCTCATTTTGTGGTTTTAGCGTTCATTGCAATGCATCCTTTTTTCTATAAATAAGGTTCCAAAATGCTTGCATCTCCATCACCTTCAACCTCACAAACACATCTCATCATGACTTCCAAAAGATCTCAAAACAATGATAACCTTCCTAGTAAAAACAAACCTCTCCAAAATATCCTCAACTTTATCCTACCACCTTCCATAATACCACCACCACCTAAAGCTAAAAAAACCGCTCGGATTAATGTCCGACCATAATGCTTTGTGAAACCTTTGTCTAACAACTCATCACCAAGTACTCTCTCACCACCGACCGACTACAATGTAGCACCAACACCATCTCCTCAAAACTCACCACCACACTCCCCAAATGAGTCTCAAATTGACTCACAAGTAGCCACTCTAGCGGAACTACTTAGGACTCCAAAAACCTCTCCAATACCTTTGTCTAGTCCACCACACACTCCAACTCAACCATCGAAGTCCACACCACCTCTAGTCTCAAATTTTAACCCCAAAGAGCTAGTTTTCTCCCCGCACCTCCTACATCTCCAAATTCCCTTTTCAATGAACTTTAAAATCAACCACCTCAACCACCCATCACATTGCATGAACACCTAGGTTCTCTACCACCACTAATCCTCAAGATCATGGACATAGATCCATCTTTACCAACATTCCCACCACCTAATCCGCAATCCAATAAACAAACTTGGACGGACGACATCCAACCACCTATCCCTCAACATATCTTTTGCGAACATTTCCATTGTACTTGGGATCTCGCACTAGAAATTAGGGACAAAATTAGATTTGTTCTTAACCACATTCTTGTTCTTAACCAAGCATGGAAGGACCGATAATAATATTTTTCTTCAATTTTATTTTTCTTTTTGGGTCTTTATAAAGAAAAAACCCTTGTTCTTATTTTTACACTTGTATGTGGCATATATACCACTACATGTTGATGTTTTTATTACAAGGACTTGTTTACGTACCTTGGTCTCCTCTCTTTCATCCCGTCTTCTACATGGTTATATTATGTGTTATTACTAACATTTTTTTGTTGGTATCTTTTTCCTTTTCACTTGACGCCCTATTCTAGGGGGAGCTACCGTCAAGGGGGAGTCTTTGCTTTGTGGAACACTTTTTCCACCATTTTTATTTCTCTTTGACTCCCTTTTTGTTTCTACAATAAGGGGAGAATAGAGTAAAACTTATATACATTTTCAAAACCTACATCTAAAAATGTTTGTTTATATTTCGGGATCTCGTTAAGTTTTGTTGATAAAGAATATAAAGTTATCATAAGTATAATTCTAAGAATACATGTTGTTTTGCAAAATATATACATTTGATTATTTACATTTATGTTGTAATAAAACATGTAATAGGTTGGGTAAAAACCATGACCATGACCCATACCAATGGAGCTTGATCCATAACCCATGACCCATTGCACGTGCATGAAATCATGTTGGGTATTATCCATGATCCATGACACAAAGTCCATGACCCATGACCCATTGACTAGGTACAATGTATCTTGTTGGGTATCCATGATACAAAGTCCATGACCCATGGTCCATAAACCATAACCCATAATCCGATTTGTTATCCAAAATCCGGACTTGACTGACCTAGAGGCCGGATCTCTCGGATTACATTGGCCGGATCCCTTGGGTGAGGGATCCGCCGGATCTGGGATAACTGTAGACAAAATGTCAATAAATAGTGAGCCATTTCTCCATTGTATCTCACCCTTCTTCTCACAACTCTCTCATATATTATCTCACTCTCCTAACCTCAGATCACTTGATCATTCTTGTAGTTCTTCTCTCTTTTGTTGTGATTCTCTTTTTAGGTCTTTCACGAAGGCGAAATCACGATACTCATACAAGTCATCCAAGTAAATGGTCCTTGATTGATTTATCCATTCACAAGATTTCATTAGCTTATCTTGTATTCCTTATTTCACATATTTGTTGTGTAATAGTTGTGTAAAGGTTTGGTTCTACCTCGTGGAAGAACTCGGTATTTAGCTTTGTGCCAGAAAAAGTGTAAGCGACGTTGTGAGGCTTCTCCGCCTATTTGAAGGAGCTTGTTGACATAGTGCTTGAACTCTCGAGTGGGGTACTCGGGGAGTAGAGTAGGGCAAGGATGGTGTCCTTGTAGCCAAACCACTAAAGTCACTTGTGTCGCTACTTTATATCTCTTACTTTACTTGCATTCTTTATTTACTTTATTTATTGTTTGGTATTATCTATTCATCCACAAGATTTCACATAAGCTTGAATCTAAACATTTGAAATCTAAATTTAAATCGGTAAAACTATTCAACTCCCCTTCTAGTATTCCATAAATAGGTCTGGCCAAGCGGCCACTAATAAAAATGACAATAGAGTTACTATGAAGGAGTGGTTTTCTTATCAAATTCAAGATCGTCGGAATAAAGAGAATTTGTTTGTAGATGGAGGTCGGTTGTTTCAACAGTTTCTGGTGGATGGTTTCACTATGATGGAGACTGAGCGTTTGTATTTTCATTGGTCCAATCAGTCAAAACTTAGATGTGATACATACTCTAATATACGTAAAAGTATCGTATCCGGTAATACCGACCCTACCCAACTTAGAAAGCCTATCATCTTGCCTTCTTCGTATACTGGTGGACCAAGATACATGCAGCAAATTTATATGGATGCGATGGATTTGTTTAGGTGGTACGGTTGTCCAGATTTGTTTCTAACAATAACCTGCAATCCTAAGTGGCCTGAAATTACATGATATATGCGGGAGTACAAACTTGATTCTACATACCATCCTGATGTGCTTAGTAGAGTACTTAAAATATAGCTAGATCAGTTTATAAAGGATGTGAAGGAATTACATCTATTTGGATGTATTCAAGCAGTGTAGGATCGTAATATTTATTGTGTTTGATGATTCAGGTGGTCTTGGATAATGGAAATACATGTTAGCCATTTAAAGAGAGAAAGTAGAGAGATGGGTGTTCTTGGTAGAGACTTGGTGTACAAAAATATGAAAGGTTATATTAGAAGCACCACCCCTTCCAAGGATGGAAAGGGTATTTATAGTTACAAACATAACGACCTCCTGACGGCCTGTGGATCAGGTATACAGTGGGTAAAGACCCGTCCTTCCTCCACGGTGTTACACTACGCTAAACTAGGTTAATAACTAACTAGTAAAACAGTAAATAACGATACGTCTACGAGCTAACATATGCTAGACTATAATTGGGGTGACCGACACTTTAACATGGAATTTCCAATTCCTAACAATCTCCCCTAAGGGAGGTCACCCCATGAAATACATTTTGCATCCTAGCATTCTAATTTATCTTCTGTTATGAGCTCGTAGACTTCAATTCTTCAATGTCCACATTCTTTGTGCTTTTGTAGTGACTCCTCATTGTCCGATTATTTTGTACTTTCAGTGGAGGTCTTTGAACTGATCCACATCTTTGATGATCTTCGAGCTTTCATTGAGATCATCAGCCACAGTAAATCTCTCTGGATCACCCATAGTTGGGTTGCCTACATGTGATGTTGTGACTTTTGGACTGACATGCTCACACTTTCTGGATCATGACATCTTTTCATCAGAGTAGCGGAAGCTTTTACTGGTTCAAGATATTTGCAGCAGCGTAGCAGAAGCATAGTATAAAAATATCTGACCCAGGTTATGAAGATAGGCACAAGTCATGATTTCTTTAATTAAGTGTGGATGTTGTGAGCAAGCGGCTTTGGATTGACTCCTCAATTCTGATCAGCTGCAACCGTCCAAATGTACATGCAAACAACAATTAGCAATAAAACACCCTAAAGTGTCTTTGATCACTTTCGTTGAATTGAGGTACACGGCCCACGATTCCCTGTTGATCAGTACAAGTACTGCCTGTGATCAGGTATAATTCCGAAGAATCTCCTTGACAGGGTTTCGCAACTGTTCTAGCCGTTCTCAAACCGGAACGTCTCAAAGAAGACAACACGGAGTGAGTGAACCAACAAATTGAGATTCACTGATTGATGAAAAGTTGATTTGAAAATATTCGCGTATTGCTTAGAAGAAAGAGTTTTGCAATACGTCAAAAGTTTTATGAGAAAGATCAATTTTCAATCAAAATACTTTTTGTATTAGAGAATGAGTACACATTCGATTTGCTAGAGAAAAGAAGAGATTTACACATCGAACGGTTTTTCCAAAAGTATTTTTCAACCCGAGATACCTTTTATGTTTGAAAATGAATACACATTCGACGTGCTAGAGAAAAGAAGGTTTGCACATCGAACGGTTTTTCCAAAAGTATTCGTCAATTCCAATCCTGGACCAAGGTTGATCAAGGTGAATCGCCCCATTGTTTCTATCTAGTTGTCACAAGCTTGATCTTTTGCAAGATCTCACATGTCACCCACCAAGAGCTTGTTTGATGTTGGCTCTAGAAGGATTTCCATCTTCATCGTGAATACTTTACATATCACTCGGATGTTCTGGCAATACCACAAGGATAATGCGTAGGACTCTCAATATATACTTACTTTCCACATTGTGTGAAACAGCAAGTCTTCAATAATTTGTGTCCTAATGAGATATTGTGGATGATCTGTTGGTTCTAGACTCAATAGTGCATTTTTGGTTCCTATGCCAGAGACTAGGGAGAGGGTCTCCTTTTTCAATATCAACAATCTCTAAGAGAAAGTCGATAGATTATGTAGGTTCTCCGTGAGAGTGAAACAAGCCCTTTTAAGAGGAACTTGAGTAGCTTGGGAAGTTTAGTGCATTGCGTCACTGGGTCCATGACGTATTGTCTTCAATACCAGTGTTACCTTAGTAAACACCAGTAGCATATGTATTGAACCCGGTTTCTGCCCTAAGGTTGAATTATTGGAGGGCTATTTCTTTTCACCCTTTTCATATTCATTTCTTTTCCATTCTTCAACCCCTTCAGTGCTTACAGATACTTCATTACTAGAACCTTGTTGGGTTTATTCCAGTTCTAGCTCTATCTCAGTCCGCACTCTTCCCATATTCTCATTTTTTCTCCTTTTTTCATCATACCTAAGGACTCTACACTATCTAGTGGATTGTCCCTGGGTAGATCCCTCCGGTTCTGGCGGATCGTGGGAACAAATACCTAACCTCACCATCCTTATAGCTCCATACATAAAGTAAAATGGTCGGTCTTTTGGTACAGTTCATTCCTTCTCGAAACCAATTGAAAAATCATTTGGAAAAACCAATCAAGGTACTTGTGATATAAAATCACAACATTTTGTACCTTAATTGTTTTTGATCATTTAGAAATGCTCCCCCTCAACATGTGCATATGATTTTGAAATTGTTTCGCACATGGAGGCAAGAGGACTTTGAAATCTTTTCTTGATCACAATTTCCATGGAAAAAGTCATTTGATTTTCTTTGGTAAATTCCCCCCCTCAATATGTGCATAGGATTTTTGAAATCATTTTTATCACATATAGGAAAGAGTTCTTTTGAAGCAAAACCACGATCACAAAAGCCATTAAGAAACCATTAGAAAATCAATCAAGGTACTTTATGTTGAAACGTCAAAATCTTTGTACCTTGAAAGTTTATTTCTTTTTTAAATGCTCCCCCTCAATATATGCTTCCAGATTCGAAAGTGTTTAGCACATATGGGAGAGCAGCCTGCACTTTTGAATCAAATCGATCATCATTTATCAAATTTCATTATTAAATCACAAATTCTCCCCCGATCAAAAATATCAAACCCTTTGAGATTTTGGATCCCAAGTGATTTAATAAGGTTTAGAAAACATGGGAGAATATGTGCCTGATTTAAAAACTCATCTAGTTTTTGGATAAATGCTCCCCCTCAACATGTGCATTATGTATATTGAAATCGTTTGGCACATGGAGGCAGGAGTGCCTTTGAAGGACTAAAACCAATTCCATTAAAACAAATTTGAGATTTAAATCATGATCTCTCCCCCGATCAAAAATTTCAAACCAATTGAGATTTGTGATCCCAATTGATTTAAATCATTTAGAAAATTTTGGGGAAAGACGTGACAAGATTTAATTCAGAAAAATGACCGATAAGGATCAATTTTAGACATTAAAGATTGTTAGTGTCAGGTATGATAGTTTTTAAGAGATCTTGATTTAAAATAAAGTAATTTCACAATCAAACAAGAACAGAAAAAATTTCATTTTGAAAGATCTTTGAGTTTTAAAGAAAATCATACCATGACATAACATTAAATCTTTAGATCACCACTTTATTTCGTACAAATCGGAACTTTTGTGAAGAAATATCGTTTGAAAATATTTTATTTTAAATCACTCTCCCCCTCAATCGATGACCGTAGTCGATGATTGAGTGACTTAAGTTTTGATAAAATGAAGTCCGGTGATTTTCAAAATTAAGTCCAAATTATTTTCAAAACAATATTTTCCATTTTCAAAATAATTTATTCAAATTTTTCAAAATTGTTTAAAAATGGTATCCTGCACAAAGATACGTTAGGTGGTTGAGAAGCTTATGTTGTTGCTGTAGGGCTTGGAAGAAAAACCATCTGCAGATGCAATGAGACTTTTTACGTTGCATTTTAATGCCAACTGAGGTCAAATTAAGCTCCGTTTCTTTATTTGTTGATGAAGAAAACCATCTGCTGATGCAGTGAGACCTCTTACGTTGCATTTTTCCATGCCAACTTTCCATAGAAGTCCAATTAAGCTCCGTTTCTTCATTTGTCAACCCAAGATATAGTTACCCTTTCCTTTCGGCATCCAATCATCTTCATTTGTGGGATCCGGATCGGGAACATTCTTATATACCAATATACCTGCATACGTTAGTGAAAACACATACAAATATATGGTGGTCGACATCACCCAAATAGCAATCGACTAATAAAAGTCAATTCAACATATCAATCAGATCATATAAAGGTATGGGATTTATGTGTTCATCAAACTCTAATCATCTAATCCTAACAATCATATCCTAGGCACCTAGTCCTTCAACGTAGGTTAACAACATTTTTTAGTTAAGCATTTAGGATAATTAGATAAGTCCGATAGATGATATAAATTTGAAAAACATTCTCCCCCTCAATCAATGGATCATTTTCTGAAAAATTTAAAAGCGCTGAAGTCATTGATTGAGTTTTCAATTTTTACGAATCTCTGAAACTGATTGATTTTCAAGCAACTCATTTTCCACCAATTCAGTTAAAAAAAATATTTTTCAGAAGAATTTTAGAAGGAAAAATATTTGAGTAGGAACAGCAGTCCTTCGACATACTTTCCTTAATTTGTTTTAGGATAAGTGCACGAAATTTTAGAAAATTGGTTTAGCGCAGCACTTTCCTTTTTTTCAAGAACGGGTTGCTATCGGAAATAATAGCAAGCCATGGTTTAAGCACGGGTCACAGTCTGAAGTAACTGCAAGCCATTTTTTGAAGCACGGGTTACAGTCTGAAATAACTGTAAGTCATTTGATTTGTGACATGTTTTGGAAAAAGAATATTTACACCTCCTACTCGAACTTCATCTATGGTCCCGTGCCATTATTGAATGACATTTCTAAGACCGCAGATGTTATCGATACCAGAAGACATGTCTTTGAAAACAATATTTTTGTATTTTTTAAGTTTTCTGATTTTTATGGGTTTTTGTAGATTTTATATTTTTCTATTTTGGCTTTTGATAACTATTTACAAAGATAGAATAGATGATATAGTTTAAGAGGATGATGATACGAGTACCGAGAAAAGGATATCGAGCAGCACGTCGTAGAAGATAGAATTCGTCATCTCTTAAACTTCCACCACCAAAGCTTCCGAGGCTCCAGAATAGAAGATAGAACACGAGCCTTTGAGAAAGAGAGACTTTGGCAGCTTCCCCCCAAACCAAAAATCCATTAGATGAGCAGATTCAAAGCTCTGTTTCAAGCTTGCCTTAGCCAGGTGCACACAGAAGCACACCATTTAACATAAATCCCGCTGCTCCTTTTAAGAACGATAATCGAGATTCTCCGTTCGGGGTTATATCATCAAAATAGATCAGCTACGTATCATCCCACTCATAAATAATCTTCTCACATTTCATAACCACTGAAGTCTGAAGCAATCCATACCAAAAATTTGTCAAGAAACCACTTCCCCCATGTAGATGAATTGATGCAGTCAGTCTCTTAGACTAGAGCTCACGAACCCGAATACACAATTACCCAAAGACAAAGAACCTTAGAACATCGAAGTAGCAGATTAAGTCCAATAGCCAAAGAATAACCCCGATGTATACTTTTCTCTCCCCCTGAAGAAAGTTCATGAGCTCAAGAACCCGAAGTACCCGAATGCCCAAAGAGAGAATAACCGATAACATTGAAGAAGCAGGCTGAATCACTGATTATCTCTGCGGATGTCAACTCCGAAATAAGTGATTATATCTCTGAATCACTGATTAAGCCCTCAAGCGAAACAGCTGAGCATCCCCAATGTACACAATCTCTCTCCCCTGATGATTGCGATAGCATCGAAATCATCACACACTTGTGTACCTCTTTTATCACCAGAAACTAACTCTTCCATCTCTTCCCCCACATAGTTGGAATAATAACACTAAACGCCATGAGTCAAACCTTGAGTGTCTCTGCGGTAATGACATTTGTCTTCCCGGGATATCTTCAATCACTTAGAAGTATTAAGTTCATCAAGTTTACTCACGTTTAGATGCATGTCTCCTTCCCCCTTGCTGGTTTTGATACTTCATAATCAGCAAAACATTATAAGCCCAAATACTTGAAATCTGATGAGAAGAACGCTTGAAGTCTTTGTGAGAATCAACTTGCTGGAGAATGTGAGAAAATCTAATTAGGGATTAAATTCTACATTTCACTCTCTCCCAATTAGTGCTCTCCCCTAAACCGAAAATCTTTTTGATAAATGCCTTGAATAAGAAGAAGTCTTTAGATAATCAAATGCAACTCGTCTTTAGTCTTCTAACATGTAGCAGGAAATGTAGAACCGACTGTAGACTCGACCTTCTTCAAGATTGTCCAATTGGGGAATAGAAAGTCAACATCTTCAACTCACCAAATGCATTCCCGTTAACTTACAAATAGCAAATCCCCTTAAGTCAAATCTCTCCCAAAGAAACAAGAACAGAAAGATGTTCATCAAGGAAATCAGCCCCGCAAATGGAAGCACTTTGTCATTAATTAAATCATCCCGTGTGAAGATGTTAACCAACGGCTCTTAGAAGAAAACTCCATGTGAAGATGACCCGGTAAGAAGAAGCTCGGTTCTTACATGAGTTTGGAGCCGTTTGACCATTTATTCTCAGATAACAATCAACCATGCAGTAAATTCACACTTCTTCTCCTCCTCAAGAATTGCATACAGAGTTGCCATTCTTGATTAAATAAGTGAAATCATCCAAATGTAGTCTATTCACACTTCTCCCCCACAAAATTAGCATAAGATGTCGCCATCGTCATTATAAAAGAACAAGTGGAATAAGATAACAATCATCGGTAGTTCGGTTCACTTGATGTTTGAAAGCACATGGAAAAAGTATGAAGCATGTTGATGAGAATGGTCATTAATAAGAAGATTTCTCTTCTTCAGAAGATAAAGCGCACTGAAACGTACACTTTTCTTTTCTTTAGAGTACGAGGCTTGAACTGTTGTGTTCAAACGTCATTAGAAGATTTCTCTTCTTCAGAAGATAAAGCGCACTGACACGTACACTTTTCTTTTCTTTAGAGAACGAGGCATGAACTGTTGTGTTCATACGTCATTATCTCTCTCTTTTCAGCTCTCTTAGCAAAACATTTAATCAACCCCATTATCATTCAGTAGGCTCTTTGTCGTGACAGCCGATGGAGAAAAACCCAATATGATGAATTTGACCCTGAAGTAGAATAACCCGAACTCGTGACTTAAACTTGCACATATGTAACAAAGAGCGGTGTCGAGACTTCATCCTCCATTGAATCTCTAAGTACTCTATACTCTTCAACCAACCAACCATCAAGTATAAGACGTACATCACCTCTTGAAGATCCACAATTGAATGTGACACTGAGCACTACAACGTAACTCCTTAAAGTGATCGTTATTTTGTGGTGATAAGAGCCCAATTCCCCCAAGTGGTAAAAAAAAAGGTAAAAGTCACCCAGCAATAACTAGATTTCCAAGTCTTCGTTTTTTTATAATAAGCTTGAACAAGGATCTTGAAGAATCATCATCCATCCATCCCCGATACCTTCAGATACTAAGTACACTTGCCCGTGATATTTCACTTCAACCTCAAATAAATAATAGTGGATTTACGCCATTGTCACATCTTCTGGTTAAAAGCTCAACTCTAGCCTCCTTTGACGTTTTAAGTGAACTCTGATAATGGTTTCATCCCGACCATGGTTTAATGAGCATAACCCCGTAAAACTTTGAAGTAACCCAACCGCTATGACGAATATCCAAACACACATCCAATTCATGAAGTACACTCTTTTATCCCTTCTTCGAAGTAGAAACCGTAGCACCAGCATCAGAAAAGATCCCAAAATACACTTTCCTTTTCTCCAAGATGGTTCCATCATTACGGGATTTTACAACTCTATGGTTTAAACCGAAAAATAGTTTCTTTCGCGGGATTTTACAAAACCAAGAATAAACCGTAAGATGGATCCGAAAATGCACTTTACTATTACCAGAATGTTTCCATTGTCACGGGATTTTACAAGTCTATGATTTAAACCGAGAAATAGATTCTTTCGCAGGATTTTACAAAATCAAGTCAAAACCGTAAACAGTGTCAGCTTGAATGTGTTATGACAATATTGGATTCGATGAATATCTGTTTTAGGGGAACATGCAGCGGTTCATTATCCAACATCAACAACATCATCAACCATCCAATCAACACTTTGGTAAACACATCATTCACGCATTCTGTCGGCTATTGTAGTGACCACATGGAGAAGTAAACCCGATATACCAAACTTGATCATGAAGTAGAATTCCCCAGATTTGTTACTTAAACTTGTACTCATCCTTGTGAAGAAGAAACGGTGTACCCAATGTACGAAACCTCTTGACATTCTCAATAAAGTGAGACACCGAAGTGATAGTTACGTTGTGTGTTCAGTAAGAAAGAATCACAACCGTAACTAAATAGCCAAGTCTTTATCACATTCTATAAATGCCCAAACAAGTCATCTTCGCGAAAGGGTAGAAAGAAAGAAGACGGAATAAGTAAACGTGCCCGGAAAACCTTACTTCAAATCCAAATACGAAATACCGAACAAACAACCCCGTAGACAACCTTGTTCAAATATCAACTCAAGCCGTGAAATAATATACTCCGTGGAAATGTATAACCAAAGTATCAACCCGCACAACACAACAAAACTTAAAATCAAATCAAATCTCAACTAATCTCGTCATCATCAAGTCTCATTAACAAATCTCATAAATAATCAAATCTCTTGTGTTAGGAATTAGAAATTCCAGGTATTAAAGAGTCGGTCACCTCAAGTATATGTAATCGTTAGAAAGCTCGTAGTCGTAGGTCTTTTAAGTTAAGTAGTTATTTAGTTAAGTAACACCGTGGAGGACGGACGGGTCTTTACCCACTGTATGCCTGATCCACAGCCCGTAGTGTGGCGAATTATGTAAGACTATAAATACTCTCTACCTTCCAAGGTAGAGAGTTGGAGCTCATAATAATATCTTTCACTTTCTCTCACTAAGTTCCCTAAACCTCTAACTTTCTCTCTCTAGAATTCCATCTTATACGCCACCTTGTGTTATGGTTTGATGTGTATGTGAAAAGTTATATCTTACATCTTGAGAGGCCCATCCGACCCAATCATGTGTACGACCCAAACTTGGTTATTAGAATAATCGAGGCACGGACCATGAAGTTCAATCCAAATTAATCCATGTCACAGCCCATGATGATCCAAATGTAGACTTCCCACATTCAATTCCGAGCCCGATCAAAATAACACATAACCATCAAATGTGAGACTTTGATAGATGAAATTCAACCGAAACACAAAATTTGAAATCATGATCAGTTCAAAATACAACCGTTTAAGATTGTCCGAATGCAACTTATCTTTGATAGATGAAATTAAATTCAAACGTTTAGGCCTAACATCATTCACACGAAACAGTTTACCAGGCCCATGTGATCAGTTCCTGGCCCAACCAATTCTGCTTGGCCCATCCTTGATACAACATCCAAGTAACAGCCATAAAGCCCATAATATGATCCGGTATTCTCTTACCCTAAAAATATGGTATTTAACACACGATACTTCTCACAATAACCTTAATAACTCACCTCACAATCATACGCAGTCACAAAGTAATCCTTAATCACACACATTATCAGTCTCCTCCAAAGAATACGATCCAACACAAGATTAAGGTTTCACAAACCTTCTCAAACCCCTTGATTCCACTAATCTCACGATTTCAGGTGTGAAGATCTCGCCACAGGGATAGCTCGAGGTTATGGAGTTGACCATAAGATCTTTCGTTGAGAATCAGGTAGGTTCTTTACCAAGTTTTGATATGATTAGACTACACGAACTCATGAAAAAAAATGTGTTGACATCAATTGTTAATAACGTTGCATGATTCGTACATTTGAAATACCATTTACTTGGGTTTTCGTTTTACTTGACCGAAAGAAAAAGGAAGACAAAACAAATTTGTTTTAGTCAATCTTTTGAAATTCGAATATCAAAAAATAAAACAAGTGAGGTTAGATCTGTGATGATTTCGATTTTCGTGCTTTAGACCTTTGGTCTTGATATAACCTTTATGTTCCACGAAAATTAGAAAACTGAGATCGAGGAAACTTTTGGTTTTAGATCATTTCTTGAACAAGACTGAGATTGGATAGATTTAAGTCGAACCAAAGAAAGGATTTGACATAGTTGTTAAAATATCTTCTTTATTCTTCGAAGGTTATCAGACTTTTAGATCGATGATGTTTTAGATGATTTTCGTAATCAAATACCTTCGAGTCTTGTTCTTACTTTGAGTAACACGAAAAACATAGACTGAGATCATGTTTTTATTTGAGTCGAGTCATGGTCTAGGTTTGTGTTTGAGTTTGATATTACAGCTTTGAGTCTTATCAGTTTTGATAAAATGACCTTCGTGGACTGATGATGGTATGAAATCTGAGGTCGCTATGTTGGTATATGGTTTTGTGGTCAAGTCTTCAAGTCGCTACATCTTAAGCAAGTCGCTTCCATTTTTTAAGTGTCAAGTCGCTAACAACTTTTTTCGAGAGCAAGTCGCTACATCTTTTTCATACACAAGTCGCTAACCTGTTAAACAACAAGTCGCTAGATTAATGTGTCATGAGTCAAGTCGCTATACTTATTCAAAACAAATTGCTACTTCTTTTTCTGTCACAAGTCGCTAATAATAACATATGTCGCTAGACCAAGTTGCTACGACTTGTAAATACAAGTCGCTGGGCAGATTTTAGACTGAACTCGCTACACTGTGGTATTATTGTTTAACAACTCGCTATATGGAGAGCTTTTGACAACTCGCTAACAAGAAAAAGGTATTGACAAATCGCTAACAAGAAATCTTGACCATTTTAATTTTTCTGGCGATTTTTCCGACCAATATTTCCGACCATCATCAAAGAAACCCAGAAACAACAGCAGAAATAGCATCATTTAAACCTTAATGACCATGAGAACCATACCAGTTTGACAACTTTTTGACCATTTAAGACCATTTGTATTCACTGTTAGTACCAAAAAGTCTAAAAGATGAAAATACAAACATCAGTATTGGACATACAGAAGACACAAAGACAGATATTAGCAGAAAATAGACCACTTGACAATATTAATATTTTGACCAAAAGACTACAAAACCAGTTAACAACATGAACCAAAAACCACAAAAAACAACCATGGTACGGACCACATAAATCAAAGATAACACAATAACCTTGGCTCTGGTACCATTTGTAGGATCGTAATATTTATTGTGTTTGATGATTCGGGTGGTCTTGGATGATGGAAATACATGTTAGCCATTTAAAGAGAGAAAGTAGAGAGATGGGTGTTCTTGGTAGAGACTTGGTGTACAAAAATATGAAAGGATAGATTAGAAGCACCACCCCTTCCAAGGATGGAAGGGGTATTTATAGTTACAAACATAACGACCTCCTGACGGCCTGTGGATCAGGTATACAGTGGGTAAAGACCCGTCCTTCCTCCACGGTGTTACACTACGCTAAACTAGGCTAATAACTAACTATTAAAACAGTAAATAACGATACGTCTACGAGCTAACATATGCTAGACTATAATTGGGGTGACCGACACTTTAACATGGAATTTCCAATTCCTAACAAGCATGTAATCTATTTATGTTTTATAAACCAATTAATGCATTCTACTAATTATAGTGTTGTTCGAATGTTTAAAACATGAAATTTACCTGGACTTCACGCTAATGAAAAAAACACATTTGCAGTGGTACATACCATTGATTTCCAGAAGAGAGGCTTTCCACATGCAAATTTATGTTTGTTTTTAAATAAGGATGACAAGGTCCCAAATGTTGAACACATCGACAAATTCATATCTACTGAGATACCAGATCCAAACAAGGATCCCGAGTTGCATAAATTGGTTTGTGATTTTATGATGCATGGTTCTTGCGGTCCTGATGAACAAAATCAAGTTTGCACAACTGATGGGAAATGTACTAAACACTTTCCCAAACAATTCATGCAACAAAGTTTAGTTTACTCAGAAGTGTACATTGTTTATAGACGACGTGTCAATGAAAACTATGTTGAAATGAGTGAACACAGGTTGCATAACAGTTATGTTATACCTTACAATGCTACCCTTCTCAAACATTATCAGTGCCACCTTAATGTTGAATGGTGTAATCAAACGGGTTAATCAAATATTTGTTTAAGTATATTAACAAAGGTCTAGATAGAGTCTTTGCACAGTTGTATGAACCAGCTAGCACCGGAGACGATAATCAAACTTCTAAACCAGTTGACGAGATTAAGGACTTCTTGGACTGCAGATACGTGTCGACATGTGAGGCTGAGAAGAGGATATTTGGGTTTGAGATTCACTATAGAACACCAGCTGTTGAAAGGCTATCTTTTCACCTGGAAGTCGAGAAACATGTTGTATATGACGAGGACTCGAATCTTTAAACAAATTATTAACAAGCCATCAGTTGGTGCATCTATGTTCGATGGTTGGATGAAAATGAATCAGATGTATCCTCAACAAGGGAGCTTACATATGCGGAGTTTCCTACAAAATTTGTATGGAATCCTCAAAAAATAATGTGGACTTTCAGGAAGAAGCATTATGCAATTGGGAGAATTCATAATGTTCCTATTTCCACCGTGAGGCTTACTACTATAGGATGCTACTAAATAGCCAGAAAGGATGTCAGAATCACGCTGAAATAAGAACCGTTTAACAAGGTGGTTTATCCTACTTACAAAGAGGCATGCTACGCAGCGGGTCTTTTAGAGGACGACAAGGAGTACATTGAGAGTATTAAAGACGCATCCGATTAGGCACCAGGTGAACATCTAGGTGACCTGTTTGTCACATTGCTTTCTCAAAAAGAACTTCAAACACCTTTGACTGTGTCGTTAGAAACATGGCATCTGCTTATACAAGATGTGGAATACAAAAGAAGTCATATTTTAGGAGTACCAGGTACACCATTTACTATTTCTCAAATGTAATGCATTAATATTGTTTGCGGTTACTTGCCTGATAAATAAATAATAGTTTCATGCAGGCTTACGACTGAGTGATGATGAAAAAAATATTGCTTTGTTCTGGATCGAACAGCTTATGCGATCCAGAGGAACAACACTGGCCCGTTTTCCTGAGATGCCTTACCCAGATGATAGGTACATATCTCAGTTCGGTAATTGACTTATATATGATGAGACACATTATAACCCAGCAGAGTTGGAAGCTGAATATGAACACCTGTATGCTGCTTTAACCACTGAACATAAAGGCGTATATGATACTATCATGACATCCATTGAAATAGGTAGGGGAGGTGTCTACTTTGTATACGGATACGGTGGTACTGGGAAGACCTGTTTATGGAAAAACTTTGCTGCCGGTATTAGAAGAAAGGGTGACATAGTCATAAATGTCGAATCAAGTGGTATTGCGTCTTTATTAATGTCAGGTGGTAGGACTGCTCATTCAAGATTTCATATTCCTATCAATATTTACGAGACATCTACATGCTCCATCTGTCCTCAAAGTGATCTTGCAGCGCTGTTAAAGAAATGCAAGCTAATTATTTAGGATGAAGCGCCAATGACAAATAAGCTCTATTTTGATGCTTTAGATCAGTCATTGCATGATGTAATACGTAAGTCGAGGTTTGACACTGGTGAAACGCCTTTTGGTGGAATGACAGTGGTCTTTGGTGGTGATTTTAGACAAATTCTTCCCGTTATTCCAAAAGGCTCACACCAGGACATTGTGAGTGCGTCCTTAAAGCAATCTTATTTGTGGGATCATTAGACGATTCTGAAGTTAACTGCCAACATAAGACTAACTGTTGGATCTCGCCCTGAAGATGTTAACGAGATACGCGAATTTGCTGAATGGATACTAAAAATAGGAGACGACGACATAGGAGATGCAAACGACGCAGAGGTTTCGATAGATATACCGACAGATATTATAATACACGATGTTTCCGACCTGATAACATCCATTATAGATTTTACCTATCCTAACCTTTTGAATCGCATAGATGATCCATCGTATTTTTAAGAAAAGGCCATTCTTGCTCCGACCAATGAAGTGGTTGACACTATAAATGATCATTTGCTTAAGACATTTCCAGGTGAGGAAATGGTTTACCTTAGTTGCGATAGTGTTGATAAAATTGGTCGTGGGACAACAATTGATGAATCTATTTTCTCAACAGATTTTATCAATGGACTAAAGTTCTCAGGTGTTCCAAACCATAGGCTGGTGTTAAAACTTGGTGTCCCGTTAATGTTGCTAAGGAATATTGATCAATCTAATGGATTGTGTAACGGCATACGACTTTAGCTTTTAAGATTATCACGCACTTCTATTCAAGCACAAATCATTAATGGGACACATTTTCGAAATAAGGTCATCATACCATGATTGAGAAGTACTCCATCAGATAAATGCTTACCTCTAAAGATTGTGATGAAACAATATCCCATTTCGGTGTCATCCGCCATGACAATAAACAAGAGCCAAGGCCAATTGCTTTCAAAAGTAGGTTTGTATCTGCCACGTCCTGTTTCACACATGGACATCTATCAAAAAGTACTATAAATGATATGAAATAGTTCTTCAAGGTATATGATAAAACGGAAAATAGGTATGTACATCAGTCATATATCATGTTTTGTATCATTTTTCTTATCAACACTTATTATAAATCGCAAACTTATTTTACTTACATTCTTTTTGTACTTATTATGTGTTCACTGAATGGAGCTTTTGTTGAAGTGTTAGAATGGTCACTACATGCATTTGCTTTTCAAGACAAACATAATCGAGATCAAGAGGCAATCAACGATTATTACACATATATTTACAACCATTGTATTTTATACTTTCATACACTTATAACTTATTGTTCCGTTACAAGAAATTTTCATACCGTTTATGTTCGGTGTTCTTGCTTACTATATTCAGGTACTTATCTTTTTTAATTAAAACCCCTCTAAAATCTCGTGGATTCCACGGGTCTATAAGCTAGTATTTTATAAACTGATTGTTTAATTTTGAAGTACCATTTAATAATGCTAGATGTATACCCAAGCAAAGTTGCTGTGCATAACGACAAATAATCATACTTTCGACACTACTACAAAAAAAGGCATAGAGCCCGGTTAAAAAGGTGCAAAGAGTCCGGTTTTGCATAAGGGCACAAAGGGGGAAGGACTCTATGTGAAAAGCAAATAGAGCCCGGTTTTAAAAACGGGCTCTATCATATGTTATAGAGCCCGGTTTTAAAAACGGGCTCTATCATATGTTATAGAGCCCGGTTTTCTATCAAAAACCATGGCTCTATGTGCAAAAAAAATTAAAAAAAAATATACATCCATGAAATCCAATTCTTATTAGCCAAGCGAACTGTATTGATTCAGATAAGAAAACATTCACTGATATTACAATTTACTTTCTATTGATACGTTGAGATTGATCTTGTGACTACTTTTGCAAACAACACATTTCAACACTTTCTATTGATACATTGAGATTGATCTTGTACTTAAAACTAAAACTACCATGAAGAGGGTGACTTTTTGCTTCTGCTCCCTTGACTTGACATTCCACGATAATCGTCTCTGATCATATAATAAGTCACTTGCAATTAGTATTCAGGAAACAATATATATATGTATTTCATGTGTTGAATAAAACTAGCATATACTTTCTGAAAATTATAGTTTGGTTATCTTACTTAACATATCCGAAAGTTGACCTTTGATTGTCAAACATGGACTATCTCCATTCCTGTCCTCCATGCTAGGATTCTTATCATTGCTCAAATTGTGCTCTAACAAGAATTTAAAACTAAAACAGATTCAGTCGCCAGTCAAAGTCAGAACAAATCTTCTTATGTGAAACAAAATTTATCGACATAGTTTATAAGATTTTTGGTTTACTTTACTCCTTAAAACAGAATATTCCAAAGGTTAAGCATTCAGCAATTAACGATATCCTTACCTGATCTACTTCTCTTCCTCCTCTTCTTTTTCTTCTTCGCCACAGTGTCCTCACTTTTTTCTAGAGCATTAGAAATGTTTAAAAGTTTAAAGTTACGTGTCCGTCAAGTCCTTTTCTATACAATTATACATGATAGACTTAAAAATATACAACTGTAAATTTATGTCTCACCCATTTTCGTTGATTATTCTGAACCAAACTATCATGTTTCGTAGGACTAACATACCCACTGGCTGAAATTCTATGGTACTCGTTTTCCTTTTCCTATTATTCTTCTCCTCCTTAGCGCTAACATTGCCATTGGTTGTTGGTTCTATGGTACTCGGTTTCCTTTTATCCTTCACCTTGTCCTCGCTTCTTTCAAGTGCATCAGTAGAACTGTTCAAAAATTTCAAAGTTATTAGTCTGTAAAGTCCTTTTATATACGATCATCACGCAAAATACAAGATATAACACAAGTTGGTCAACCAATCTAATGTAATAGCTCCACTATACGATGAGTAAAAATAAACAGATATACATTAATGTCTCACCCATTTTGTTTAGTTAGTCTTGATTCTACATTTCGCTCTCTGTATCACTATCCAATGGTTGTAGGTTCTATGATACTCGCTTGCTTTTTCTTATTCTTCTTGCTTCTCTTCTTCTACTTCTTTTTCTTTACAATTGAATCACTAACTCATCAAAACAATGCAACATATCCTATACTCAGTTAAGAAGTGAGAACAAGTCAATTTACAAAACAAGTGCCATTTGTACGAATGTTATCTTTGAAGTTAATTTTTATATTGAAGGGTAATTCAAATCGTGTTTAGTTCTACCTGATAAACAATATTATTACATATATAGGTTTAAGCTTACTTCTATCAACAAATTAGCTAACTTTCCCAAAATCTAAACACAAAGCAGGCAATATAACAAACAATTCAAAAGTACCCTACAAAGCAACCAAAATATTCAAAGAAGGGCCTAACGCACCATTGAATCATCTTCATCTTTCACCCATGTAGGACCAAAGTGAACCAATAACCTGTTAAAAAAGTGCCAAAATTAATGAATTGAACATATAGGTAAACATAAAATCTAATCCGAAGCGAAATACACAATATTGTGAAAGTGTACTTACCATATCCCAAAAGAAAATAAAATGTTCTCTGTGGTCAACTTGACTCCATACCTCATGTTCTTTGTATCTAATAAAAAAATGGCAAACAAGCATATAGAGATGAGATGCTTTAAAATACTTTAATTTATACACACCATAATTGCTAACTAAAATCTAAAATTTAACCCAAAATTTCAATCAGATCCCTAACTACATACAAACTTAAATACGAATTTCAATTTAAACTTTAATTCCGTACAGAACCCCAATTCAAAAAGATGAAAAATTGAACAAAAATACACAAATTATACACTTATGAACAAGGGTAGTAAGAATTATGTAAGCAATAAAACTTAAAACCACCACTTCTGGTGGTATTGAAGGTGTTGAAAATCGGACCAATAACCCCCTAACTGACCTTGTCAACAACTCAGATTTATGATTAAATGGGTGTTAGAGCTAGATTGCATACCTAGTTCTTGAAGATATTCGAACTTAAGCCGTGGACCATAAACAAGTAAAAGTGATTTGGGGTTTGTGTTTATGTGGACTGCTGGTGAAAAGATAAGAAAGGGGAAAGTAAAAAGTAAAGGGGGAAAAAATCCCGCTCATAGTCAAAAGGGAAAAACTGAAACAAATAAAGCACGGATTATTTTTGCAAAACAGGGCTTTATTCATTGGATGTATTAGAGCCTGGTGTTTTCATTTTATAACTGGGTTTTATGCTCTTGGATTCCACGGACACATTGATAAAACCCGTTTTTTCAAGAAAGAGGCTCTATTAAGGGTGCTCTATAACAGAATGTGTAGTAGTGCGAAATCGTGATTTTGGTTTGACATTTGATGTAAATCGTGTGTTTTTTTAAATACAAAGTGTTTTTTTAAATTAATATAGTGTGTTTTTGAAAACAATTATCAAGTTTATAATTGATTAGTCATTCACTAGTACAGATCTCAATTTGCGTTTCTAATCCTACAAAGTAATTAGAAAGAGTATATTTATTTAAAAAAATATATTCTAATTGAATTGCAAGATATCAAAATATTCAATAGTTACGATTGATACACGATTATATATATTCAAATGGACATTCACAGCTTGTATCAAACACAAAATCATGGCAAAAGTAATTTATCCTTTGTGCTTTATTGGCTTTTTCTTGTTCATCATTGTGTGCTCCAATTACGTAGAGGTAATTTGTAAAATAGTCATTCACAAATGCATTGATATATTGTGCATTTGTAATACTTAATGTTCTGAGTTTTGGTTCTTACATGTTTTCTTTTTTGCTTTTTTTTGTAACCATCTTCGGATAGGGGAAAATGTGGTGTGTAGCTCAAAGCCAAGCTTCGGATTCAAAGTTGCAAGAAGTTCTTGACCTCTTGTGTGCGAGAGTCGACTGTAAGGAGATCTTGCCAAGGGGTTCGTGCTTTGAGCCAGATACTCATCAGAGCCATGCATCTTATGCTATTGATCTTAACTATCGCAATAATGGCTTATGTGATGATAGTTATGCTACGTTTGCTCTTACCGACCCTTGTAAGTTGCTTTCTTGTTCTCTTGGCTCATAAACTTCTTTCGCACATAAAATCAACACGATGGTTAATGCACTATTCGTAACAGATTTCTTTTTGTTTTTGATGCAGCTATCGGAACATGTACCTACCCATGAGTGATCCAAAAAGATTTGGGCTGTCTCTAAAGGTCAAAAACCCAGTGTTGGGTTTATCTAGTTTGTAAGGGGAATTTTTTTGTCCAAACAATTTAATTTATGATAATAGAACACTTGTTCCACGTTTATTTGGTGTTCCATCTACTTTTGTGTGCTTAACTTGGTAACACTGAATGAAGGGAGTGTATGTGAGCCATATAGATATATTTACAACTAAAGGTATACAAGAGAAAGGAAAATCGTAATTCTAAAATGAAGAGGTTGATGTCAAAACCGTATTTATATTAGACCTAATTAAACAGATCAAAGTTTTTTCCTTGCAAAGATTCAGATAGACTACATTTTTACTGTAATGTGCTTGATATGCCTAACAAACTATATAAGAAATCGACGGTTTTCAATAGTTACATATTTAGAGAAATGGAGTATAAAGAAGATAATTTTAAACTGTACCAAAAATCTTGGTTATTAATCGCCAATATTTACAGATGTTCAAGGATAAAAGTAGCAAATAGTTTATACCGTGACAATATGGTTTAAAAGGTTGCAACATTGCAATGAACAAACATGAGGTAGCAGATGATGCATACCCTACCATGAAAAGAATGAACATGGAAACAAAAACTGAGAACCTGAAATTAATCACAGTAAGGAACTATTCTAGTAGATAATGGATGCATACTGTAAAACGATCAATGAGCTGAACTACGAGAGGCGCTGGCCAACTTTTCCCCTCCTTCAGTTGGCCTCAATTTATGCATCCAGTCAGGCTCTACCACAACACCATCACCAAGATAATTTGCTCCAATAATCTGATATTTTTTGCTGTTGTCGATAAACATATCACTTTTACCACGTCCTTTACTCCCATCCCTAGCTTTGCTAGCCCGCCTTGAATGTACGTCCCATCATTGGGAAAACTCGCGTGCCTGAATTTTGATGAATAAACAATTGCTTTATTGCTTCCCTCGATGAACTCTAAACAACTACGATTGACTTTTAATCTGCTGGTGCCACTATGATTTGGGACGTACATCCTCCAAGCTGACCACTGAAGTTGCTTATCCGGAGGGTGAAACGATCCCAGTGGCCAACGTGTTAACCTGTCTTCTGATCCATCATATCAATGTTCATGTTGAATATCTTGAGAGTAGACGTATCCGGTCCCTTAAATGGAAAAACATCCACATATCAATGTTGGAAAATATACCACCATTAGCCGGTTTAACTTGAGCATAAACCTCTGCAGTTTCGAGACAGCCGTGTTTGACAAAGGTATGGTCGTTGCCATTTCGAGAAAGGTTTTCTAAGAACCATGGGACTGATGATGGTAAGTAAACCTCATGGCGATGGACGTAAACTGTTGGCCTGTAATGATGGATTAACGCCTTTACTTGCTCCAAAACTGGCATTGTTGCTCCAAGGTTTGAATTTATCAAGCAACGCATAGTTAATTTCTTAACGCTGCTGAACTACCTACTAGAGAAAAGAACCGCCTGACAAAAACAGGTTCACGCGGTTTTGTAAGAGAAAAACTGGTGTCAGTAACATATTGAACATCTGCAGTAAGATCCTCCCGAACACACCTAACTTGTTCAAGATCAGGCTCTATATCATACTCAGATTTATTAGAAGCAGTGACTACAATTCCCAGAGCTCGATAACGGAGTGATGGGTTTCCACAGGAAAACTTTCCTCTCGATGGATAAAAAGTTTTAGCTTGTAATCTACAGGTGACTTGAAAGGAGGACGAGGAGAGTCGTCAGTAGTTTTATATCGGGCATCTTGTGCAACAAGAACATATGCACCTCTAAGTTTTGTTCATGGCTGCACTGAAAGTAGTGAGCAAGGACAAAGAACCCATCAGGTATTGACACCGGTTTATAAAATGTAATCGTACCCTTCTTGTTTGCAGGGTCATTTGGGTAATTGGGTTGGGAGACGACATATATTCGAAATCTGTCACAATAGCCAACTCTAATTCTCCATCAAGCCTTATTCTTCCCATATTAAAACCACCTTCACCTGCCATAACAAAAGCTAGAAACATCAAAAAAGAGTTAGTAGTTGTCTTCAAAAAGGTAAAACAAACATAAATATTTCATCCTCTTTATGTATTATAAGGGCATCTCCAATGCATTGGCTTCAACATGGTAGAATACACTCCACATCACCATCTCATGAGTTTATTAGAAACACCCTTACATTGCATTGAACTCATGCATAGCTAAATGAAAGTAGAAAAGGTGATAAATGAAACAGAAAAGTACGACAAAAGGCCCACTTATGTTTATATTGAGAGTATGTTAAGAGAAGAACACATATTAGACTTTGAAGTCCTACAATGGTATTAAACTATGAGGTTTCACTTAATCCATTCTATTGCACAATGCCACATAAGTGCATTGTGGATGGCCTAAATATGTCTTACATTGCCCCTATTAGAAATGTTGCTCACCTCAGGTTACTTACGACCAAATAATCGATACCACCATTAGTAATCGTCACCTACTTCCGGAAACTACCAAAATGCAACACACCAACGCCAGATGAAATCTTAGCCGTTAATCTCATTAAATCAAAATAAGGGTATGATGGGTATTTACATATTCATATTTCCTTTCCTCTAGGCTTTTTCTTCGCTCCTACACAATCTGTAGAAAGTAACTAATTATTTGTCCTCAAAGTGATCTTGCAGCGTTGTTAAAGAAATGCAAGTTAATTTTTTGAGATGAAGCGCCAATGACAAATAAGCTCTGTTTTGAGGCTTTAGATCGGTCATTGCGCGACGTATTACGTAATTCGAGGTTTGGCACTAGTGAAACGCCTTTTGGTGGAATGACAATGGTCTTTGGTGGTGATCTTAAACAAGTTCTTCCCGTTATTCCAAAAGGTTCACACCAGGACATTGTGAGTGCGTCTGTAAAGCAATCTTATTTGTCGGATCATTAGACGGTTCTGAAGTTAACTACCAACATGAGACTAACTGTTGGATCTCGCCTTGAAGATGTTAACGAGATACGTGAATTTGCTGAATGGATACTAAAAATAGGAGATGACGACATAGGAGATGCAACGACGGAGAGGTTTCGATAGATATACCGACAGATATTCTAATACATGATGTTTCCGACCCGATAACATCCATTGTAAATTTTACCTATCCTAACCTTTTGAATCACATAGATGATCGGTCGTATTTTCAAGAAAAGGCCATTATTGCTCCGACCAATGAAGTGGTTGACAATATAAATGATCATTTGCTTAAGACATTTACAGGTGAGGAAATGGTTTACCTTAGTTGCGATAGTGTTGATAAAACTGATTGTGGGACAACAATCGATGAATCTATTTCTCAACAGATTTTATCAATGGACTAAAGTTCTCAGGTGTTCCAAACCATAGGTTGGTGTTAAAAGTTGGTGTCCTGATAATGTTGCTAAGGAATATTGATCAATCTAATGGATTGTGTAACGGGACAGGACTTCAGGTTTTAAGATTATCACGAACTTCTATTCAAGCACAAATCATTAATGGGACACATTTTGGAAATAAGGTCATCATACCACGATTGAGAATTACTTCATCAGATAAACGTTTACCTCTAATGATTGTGATGAAACAATATCCCATTTCGGTGTCTTTCGCCATGACAATAAAAAAGAGCCAAGGCCAACCGCTTTCAAAAGTAGGTTTGTATTTGCCATGTCCTGTTTTACACATGGACAACTATCAAAAAGTACTATAAATGTTTTATAAAAAGAAGTTCTTCAAGTTCTATGATCAAATGACAAATAGGTATGTACACTAGTCATATATCATGTTTTGTAGCATTTTTCTTATTTACATTTATTATAAATCGCAAAGTTATTTTACTTACATTCTTTTTGTACTTATTAGGTGTTCACAGAATGGGGCTTTTAAGTGTTAGAATGGTTGCTATATGCATTTGCTTCTCAAGACAAACATAATCGAGATCAAGAGGCAATCAACGTTTATTACACATATATTTACAACCATTGTATTATACTTTCAGACACTTATAACTTATTGTTCCGTTACAAGAAATTTTCGTACCATTTATGTTCGGTGTTCTTTCTTACTATATTCACGTACTTAATCTTTTTTTAATTAAAAACCCCCTAAAATCTCGTGGATTCAACGGGTCTATAAGCTAGTATTTTATAAACTGATTGTTTAATTTTGAACCATTTAAAAATGCTAGATGTATACCTGAGCAAAGTTGTTGTGTATAACTACAAATAATTATACTTGCGAAATCGTGATTTTGGTTTGACATTTGATGCAAATCGTATGTTTTTTTAAATACAAAGTGTTTTTTAAAATTAAGAAAAAATTACACATTTGGTCTCTGTGGTTTGCTCAGATTTCATGTTTAGTCCCTAAGTCGTTTTAATTACACCAGAGATACCTATTTTTGAAACCTTGCACTCATTTAGTCCCTATTTTGGATGGACGAAAATTATTATTTGAAACAATAGGACTAACGGTGCATAAATTATTAACGGAGGGACTAACTGTGACAACTGGCAATTTAGGGAGTCTATTTTAGGTAACCGCATTACGTTAAACTAAACCGAGTTTTGCCTTTATCACTATTTTTATAAACCATGACTTGATTTTATATCGTCTATTGGTTTTTATGGTTTATTTCATTATTAAATGAGTCATCGTATGAGTTTTAACTCTATTTGGTAGGCACTATTCGATTCGGCACTAGAAAAGCCTAAAACAAGAATTATTGTAACTTTTAGACCGTAACTCGAAAATTGACAAATAAATAGTCAAAACTCGTGGAAAAACGTAAATAATAATGTTAGAAAGTTGAATAAACGTCGTGAGACACTCGGGGGACAATATATGAGCTCGAAAATGGGTAAACGGGTTACGAAAAATTACAACTCCGACCCTCTTGAAACCGGCGCCCCCCTCCTCCAAAATAATTAATTTGAGGTCCCTAGTGGCCTAGTATTTATACCCCATCAAATCCCCATTTCACCTCTTTCATTATCTCACTAAAAACACACACAACATACCTTTCTCTCTCTACCTTTCTCTCTCTAAAAACCCTAAACCACCACCACCATAACCGGCCGCCCTATTCCGGCCATATTCTGGCAGAATTCCGGCGCGTCACCCCCCACCTCCACCACCATCTTGAAGCTCTCTTTCTCCTCTTTCCAACCATATATTACACGCTCCATTTGGACTTCAATAACACCTTTAAATTCAAGGATTAAGATTCGTACTTTTAGAGTTTCAAGTGGGTTTTGCAATTGGTGATTGAATAAGGTAAATGAAACAAGTTTTGAGCTTGTTTGGGCAATAATAAGCCATGAATTCAAAATTAGGGTTTCGACCCTATGAACAAATTTGGGGCTTTTGGGTGGAACATGAAATTAAGTCTAATTAGTGACTAAATAAACAAGTAATTAGTGTTTGGTAAGTGTGTGGTGTATCAATTTGATGGGTTTATGCATTTTAGGTTTAGGTTCATATTTTTGGTTAAGATAGATGATGGGTTTTGTGTTTGGTTAGTGTTTGTAGCTTGAATGATTGGATTTGGGTGTTGTGGAATTGATTTGGTTGTGTTTGGTTGTGAAACATGGGATGTACGAACCACCTAGGGCTCGTACGTGGCTCATGAGAGGCGTACGAGACCCACATGGACCACGGGTCCGGGTCGGGTCGATTTGGTAGCTTGTTGGTTGATGTAGTTGAGGTTTGGGTGAGACGCGTGGAGCCGAAAAGCTTCTAGAGCTTGTTTGGTTCACGTGGTCTTGACCGCGATCGTGTCATGACCATTAGGGTCATAACATTGGTTTCGAGTATATTTGGTTGATTGATTGGTTGGAGAGATTGTTTTGAGTTGGTTTGGGATTGAATTGCGATATTGTGACTTTTAAATTTGGACTTGATATATATATTGTTGACCTTGAGCTACGTCGGCGTTACTTTGACTTTTTAGTCAATAGTTGACTCCGACAAAGCCGTAACATGGACTTTAGTATAATTTGGACTATTGATTGATTAAAAGCCGAGAAGTTATGACTCATGCTTGTGGACTCGAAACGAATAACGATATGAGATTAATATTGGAATTTGACGAAATATGTATATATATGAAAATGCTAATAAACTATGAAATAGAAATAATAAATGGGATTTTGTACCAAAAATGTCGATAACAAGTCTTATCTTGTTATTTACTATTTTTAAACGGAAACAAACGACTAATTTGGAAATGTTTTGTAATGAATAAGCAATTAATGTTTCGAGTACATGATTATCAATAAATGTAGTTGGTAGACATTTAATACTAGTTTAAGTATTTAATTGCCTACGTTGTATGCATGGGTTACGGATAACCTAACATTAATAGTGTTGATCCACGTGGGTAGCGGACTTATTAGGTTGACGAATCTAATAAGAGCCCGCTAGGTACGTTGGGTAACCTTATTAATGGGTGACTTATCCTTATGACTCTTTAGGATACGATTGATTTATGGGATAATAAGCGACACGAATAAATAAATGAGTTTATCGAGTTGACGAATTCGATAAGGTCTACTATTTATTCCGAAACTTATTGAACTATGGAGCTTATCGTTTAGAGGTCTCATTGTGTCGCATTGAGTTATATATTGGCTGTTTGAGTGCATTCATAGCATCATATTGAGTCGATACACCCACACGAAGAATACCAAACACTAGGATTAAATGGTGAAATGAGACGTTTTTGGAAATAAAGAAATGAAATATATTGGGGTAGATAACGTTGATTTTGAGGAGTATATATATTAAAGTTGGTCTACATTAATAGGTTGTGCCGAGTCGATAGTTGCTGTGCTGTGATACCGTTATCTTCTGCTAGTGTTTATTTGTGCATTGATTGCTTGCGTTGATTGCTTGAGGTGAGTTTCATAGCCCCACTTTTATATACGTTTTAACTACGTTTTGAACTATTTTGGGGTGAGAATCATGCTGCTGTTTTTGGACCGTTAAAACTATTTGGACTTGCTTATATGCTTGACTGTTTAGATAGATGTGTGGTAGTTGTTGCCTTAGTCTAGGTTTAACCATGCCTAGCTAAGAATAGACTTCTACATCGACCTAGTCCGGGGTTGGCAATTGTTCTAGATTTTGCCATGACAGTGCTGGACTAGAGTCGCGGGGCCCGAGTAATCCCTGGATGCGGGAAATGATTGGAGATCCGGGTAGGATCAGTGCGTGAAACGGTATTTATCTATCTTAGGTCTTGCATAGCAAATCAACATGATTTTGTTGAACTTAAACCTATGAACTCACCAGCGTAAGCTGACCTTTTAGCATGATTTCTCAGGTATTTGAGAGATGTTTGGATTACTTGATCGGTGGAAGCTTGGCAAGAAGGCGGGGTTCAAGGATCATTTCTGACTCTGATAAACTATGGGGACCTATTTTATTAAACTATGTTTTGGGCCTAATATTTACTCTTTTGGATCAAATGTTTGGATTTACTAAATTTGGGATTGGTTTTGAATGTTAAATGACTATCTTTTTTCTATACTTGTGTGCGATACCAATCCAATAGTAACGCCCCGAAAACTTGATTAAGTCTTCCGCTGTACCAAGATTTGGGGGTGTTACAGATTGGTATCAGAGCTCAAGGTTATAGATAATCAGGTATTTTATAAACCCTAAACTATAACCACTTTTAAGAAAATTGATCCTCGACCGACGCACGCCCGCTTGCCAAGCCGAAGCTTCTTATTTGATTATGGTATGAACTGCGATTTGAATTATGCGATGATATGTTAAGGGATATTGTGAACTGATTATGGAAACGTTATTATTGGGAGATATGATTATTGATTTTGGAAATGAGATATGATTAATGGTTTTGGAAAATGAGATGTGATTATCAAGATATTACGGAAATTGATTTGAGGAAACGATATATTGTGATTTTGGAGTTTTGAACTCGATTAATTTGATATGGGATTATGTGATGGAACGGAACTTATGTGTTTTATTAAAGGCATGTTTTGAGTAATGAGGTACCTCTACTTTTAAATCTTTCATTATGTGATATATGTTTTGGTTAAGTTGATGCGCTTATTAAAACTAGTTGTTTCGAACACTTATACCTACCCTATGCCATTGTCACAGACTATGCCTTCACTAGCTTTTGATGTGTCTGAGGAGGTCCTTGCTGTTGCTAGTTCGCCAGCATTGACTCTCATGACGGTTGCGCAGGGTGATCCTTATGAGATTGCCCGTCACACTAGTTCATCATCATCTGATCGTTCTAGCTCATCTAGGCAACTCACTTTACATCAGGTTTTAGTGCGAGCACAAACTCCTAGGCTTGCTTATAGCACTGCCAGCATGTCCATGAGACCACCATTATCACCTATCCGTTTACCAGCATCACCATGTCTTAGGAGGCCTAGATCTCCTAGTGTACCACCTCAGGATTTACCTGCACAGAGACTCCGACTCATGGTTTCTTCCCCTATGGATGAGGTCGAGGAGGAGCATGAGATTGAGGAGCAGTATGTAGATGAGGATGAGGATCCTTAGGAGGAGGATGGTGAGGATATCCCAGAAAGGGGTACTCCTCCATTCCAGAGTCCTGCACATTCTCCGGGACCAGGTTCTCCTTTGCCTGAGCCTGAGTCCCCTGGACAGCCTTTAGACATCGACTCACCACCTTACTCACCTTATATAGGTAGCCCGTTAGGATCGGAGATACCATCGGAGATTGTTTCTGAGCCCGAGGAGTATGGTGAGACGGGTCTGATGTGGGAGAGGATTACATTGCAGGGTACTAGGCTTAGTCAGTTGACGGATCGATTGGTTGGAGTATCTAGAGCTAGTTTAGAGGATCTGAGAGTTGATATGGGTACTGTAGTCAGGAGGACTAGGGTTTTGCGTGAGGGTATGTCGGAGCTCCAGGAGCAGGTTGGGGACCTGCTGAGAGGGTTCGCGACAGCTCGTGATACTGATAGAGCGATTTGGCGTAGGATTGGTGAGTTTGAGAGAGAGGTCGCAGAGCTTAAGAGTGATCGCGACGCTCGACGTGTTGAGCTAGCATCATTGTGGAGAGAGGTTGACGATGTTAGGAGATCGGTTAGTGGTATTCGCAGACGTGGCTAGATAGTATTAGATTTATGGTTTTGTACCATCTTGAAACTAAGTAGTACTTGGTTCGAGATGTAGGATTATCCCAGTTATTTACTAGTATCGTTATTAGGGTCGTTTTTGATTTCTTCGTATCCTTCCATGTATTTCCACTTTTGAAACCTATGAGTTATGGTTATGGGAACATGCATCCTTTAGTTATGATGCGGTATCTGAATGTTTCGCTTTGGTATAGCGTTGTCCCTGTTGGCCTTGATTATGTATTCAGGCGTTATTGGGTGACCCTTGGAACCCAACTCTATTTTAGAACGTGAATTGTGAACTTATGAAACTGTTCTTCTTGCCCCCAGAATGGTGGCAACAAGACGAAACTCGCTTAGGAACAACCGAGCAGCTCCTGCTGCTGTTGTTGCCCCTGGTTGTTGAGGTCGTTGTCCGGACCCGACCACATCACATGTTGAGAACCCGAACATTGATAACCCAACTGTAGAAAACCCGAATGTGAACGACCATGCTGAGAATGGTCCTGTTCCACAAAACCCTCCACTTGTGAACCCAACCCACATTGACCAGCTAGTGTCGCAGCGTGTCGCTGAACTGCTAGCTGAGGCTAATCTTTCTAACACCTCTAGTGGAACCCCAATGCTGAATCGAACTCGAGGTTGTACCTACAAAGAGTTCCGATTCTGTGGTCCCATTGATTTTCGAGGAACTAAGGGAGTAGTTTACCTGACTAGGTGGTTGGAGAAAACTGAATCTGTGTTTGCTGTGAGTAACTGTGATGAGGATTGTAAGGTTAAGTATGCAACATTCACCTTGAAGGACGAGGCGTTGACCTGGTGGAACAACTATCACAGATCAGTAGGAATTGATGTAGCTTATAGTATGACTTGGACTCAATTTAAGACTCTCCTGATTAAGACTTACTGTCCTAGGAATGAAGTTAAGAAGTTAGAGAGTGAGTTCTGGAACCATAAGGTTAAGGGTACTGACATGGCGACTTATACTCATCGTTTCCAAGAGTTATCATTGCTTTGCCCTGAAATGGTTCGCACCGAAGAACTTAAGATTGAAAGGTATACTAATGGATTGCCTTTGGCTACTCGAAATGATGTCATCGCTGCCAAGCCAGTTAATTTGCATGAGGCAATTGCTGTGGCTCAGCGTTTGATGGACTCTTATGTGCTAGAAGTAGGAGACAAGGGTAAGAATGATAGGAGTGATAAGAGGAAGAGGAACGAAGTTGCAAAAGGGAATGGCAACAAACGGCAAGAGACAGCCAGAGTGTTCGCCATAGGAAATGGAGGTAGGAAAGATTATGAAGGTAGTAAGCCTGTGTGTGGTCGTTGTAACCGACACCACCATGGACTATGCCCGAATGTGTGTAGGAAGTGCTCTAAGGTAGGACACTTGGTCAAAGACTGTAGGTCCCGACTACTTGCTGCAGCCCAAACTGCACAAGGAGCAGACTGGAAGGCCACTGTCACCTGTTTTGGATGTGGAAAGAAGGGACACTTTAAGAATGAGTGCCGAGAGCCGTGGATGAGAGGAAATCCCGGTAATGTAGGAGGATTTGCTAACCGAGGTGTAGGAGGTAATGGCTTAAACCCTGTGAAGCGTGAGGTTGTGGAAAACCAGGGAAACCATGGTGCTAGGAATCAGCAGAGAGACATGGGAATAGCGCGTGTTTACGCTATTGGGAAGGAAGCTGGCAAGGACCCTAACGTAGTTACGGGTACGTTCCTTCTCAATAACCGCTATGCTTCCATACTGTTTGATACTGGTGCGGATATGAGTTTCGTATCCACCAATTTTATTCCATTACTAGGAATCTCCCAAACACCTCAAGGGTTAGTTACGATGTGGAATTAGCGAATGGGAATAGAGAGAAGATAGACACCGTAGTTCGAGGTTGTACCTTAAGTTTCCTAGACCGCCCGTTTAGTATAGAGTTATTGTCGGTTACCTTAGGAAGTTATGACGTGATTATCGGAATGGATTGGTTATCGAAGAACGGTGCACACATCATTTGTGATGAGAAGATTGTGCGTTTACCGTATGGCAGAAAAGTTCTAAGCATACAAGGAGATCGGAGCGACTGTGGAAGTCCTTCCCGGTTGAGCATCATCTCCTGTATTAAGGCCCAGAAGTACATCGATAGAGGAGGTTGTCTTTTCTTGGCTCGAATTTCTGAAAAGAAAAGTGAGGAGAAGAGTGAAAGACACCTTAACGATGTACCCGTTTTTAGAGAATTTCCGGATGTGTTTCCTGACGATCTGCCAGAGATTCCACCTGTCCGACAAGTGGAATTCCAAATAGAGTTGATACCCGGTGCGGCACCCGTAGCCCGGGCACCTTATCGACTTGCTCCAAGAGAATTGGAGGAACTGTCTAAACAGTTGGCAAAATTGTCAGAGAAGGGATTCATTCGACCAAGTTCGTCACCGTGGGGAGCACCAGTGTTGTTTGTGAAGAAGAATGATGGATCGTTTCGGATGTGTATTGATTATAGGGAATTGAATAAGTTAACAGTGAAGAACCGATATCCGTTACCTAGAATAGATGATCTATTCGACCAACTCCAAGGAGTTAGTGTCTTTTCTAAGATCGGTTTACGATCTAGTTATCACCAGCTTAGAGTTCGAGAAGAGGATATCCCTAAGACTGCGTTTAGGACTCGTTATGGACACTATGAATTCCAAGTGATGTCGTTTGGTTTGACTAACGCGCCACCGATTTTCATGGATCTCATGAACCGAGTGTGTAAGCCATACCTGGATAAGTTTGTGATAGTATTCATAGACGACATCCTGATATACTCTAAGAGTAGTGAGGATCACGAAGAGCATTTGAGGCTCATTTTAGGATTGCTGAGAGAGGAGAAGATGTATGCCAAATTCTCGAAGTGTGAATTTTGGATTCCGTCCGTGCAATTCTTAGGTCATGTGATAGATAGTCGAGGTGTCCATGTTGAACCAGCTAAGATTAAAGCCATTAAGGAATGGGCAGCTCCTAAGAACCCATCAGAAATCCGACAGTTTCTAAGGTTAGCAGGCTACTATAGGAGATTCATTGAGGGATTTTCTAAGATAGCTAAGCCGCTGACCAAACTAACAAAAAAGGATGTTAAGTATGAATGGGGAGAAAAGGAAGAAGAAGCATTCCAACTTCTGAAGGAGAAGTTGTGTAGTGCGCCCATCCTAGCTTTTCCTGAAGGAAGCGAAGACTTTGTCGTGTACTGTGACGCTTCGCATAAAGGCTTAGGTGCTGTTTTGATGCAACGTGAGAAGGTGATTGCTTATGCATCCCGACAACTTAAGAAGCATGAGAAAAACTACACCACCCATGACCTTGAGTTAGGTGCTGTAGTGTTTGCTCTTAGGATTTGGAGACATTACCTGTATGGAACCACTCGTGTAGTATTTACCGATCATAAGAGTTTGAAGCATATCTTAGATCAGAAGGAACTGAACATGATACAACGTCGTTGGTTGGAATTGCTTAGTGATTATGACTGTGAGATTCGTTATCATCCTGGTAAGGCTAATGTTGTGGCTGATGCACTTAGTCGTAAGGAGGACATTCCACCCCTACTTGTTAGATCCTTAGGAATGACCATTGTTTCGCCCTTACCGTCTTAAATTTTAGCCGCCCAAGTAGAGGCATTGATGGAAGAGAACCGTCCTTATGAGAATCTTCATGGAATGGTAGTGTTGGAATCACTCCTAAACCTTAATTCAAGTGTTTGTTACTCATATGTAATAGGTAGCTTATGATGGCCTTTATGTTTGTTTAAGGTCAAGCTTATGTAGAAGGCCCATAAGCTTAGGCCCATGTCCAATAAGGAAAAGGGAAGGAGTAGGAGTGTTGCCCTAGCTCCTTGCCTATAAATACTATGTAATAACCCTCACTTGAGGGTTGGTTGTTCAAGTTATTTCCTTTCACATACATCTACGCATAACCGGTCTTAAGCATATCGTGTGTGTGTGTTTGGTTTATTGTTCAATCTCCTTTATCTCTTTCTAGTAAGCTTGTGTTGTAAAACTAGTGACCTAACAGTGGTATCAATCGCCTAACTAGTTGGGTGAATCGTTGTTTCTTGAAGTGGGTTTTTGGTCCTACGCGTAGAACAACCTTGATACTTTGGTTCGCTTAAAAACTCGTTTTTTACACTTTTTAATCCAAGATTCTTGTACTTTCAACATTTTAAGGTGTTAAAATACTTGTTTTTGGCAAAAAGTTTCAACCTTTACGCGTGGATCTAAGTTTTTAAGCTTATTTTTATACGAGGGTTTCATTCTACGCTTAACTGTTTTAGGAGTTTTGGTTCATCAAGTTTCACACTTTTGTGTTATTTTGGTGATATTGAAGCTATCTCATCACAAAAATATGATTTAGAAACATCTTTGGGCAATATCATTTTTACGAGTAAGATTACGCGTATCAAAACCCTAATCTTACGCGTAACTTTATCCGTGGCTTGATCTTCGTTCTCGTGGTTTACTCCGTGTTTTCTTGCTTGGATAAGCCTGAGAATACGTCGACTTTGGATATCTTTTGCACTGTGATAGTGTAAAAGATCATTTGGGCAAAACCCTAATCTTACGCATAAGCATAAAGCTTACGCGTAGAAATCTTACGCATAAGATTAATCTTACGCCTAAGCCTAGTCTTACGCATAAGGTAATCCTACGCCTAACTTTGTGTCTACGCCTAACTTTAGAGTCTTTTCCACACTTACGCGTAAGCTAAAACTACGCGTAACTCTCTTTGTTACGCGTAACTTTGGTGTTTTTACGCATAAGTTCTACTTGGTTTCTTGTGATTTCTACACCTAAGGACACTTCATCCACAAAGGTTCATTCGACTACAAAGATCCATTTTTACCAACACAAGTTTTCAACATGTCACAACCACCATACTCTAACTATTTCCCTTACACTTATTCTCAACAACAACAACAACTAAGTCCACAACATCAACAATGGAATCAACAACAAGCAATTTATCAACAACAATTTAATCAACAACATACTCTACAACTTGGTGCAATTCCTCCACCACAAATGGTTCAACCACCACCAAGTCTTCAAGTTCAACCCTACACAAATGACTTCAATCAACATCCATCAAGGAACACTATGAAGGAACCCACTCGGTTTGCAAAGATGTGTGAAGCTTTAAGCAGCCAACAATCAATTCATGAGGCTGGATCACTTGATAGACCTCCAATGCTCACTCCAGGAAACTACGATCAATGGGTGATAAGGTTCTTTCGGTTTTGTGATCTGAAGAAGCCACATGGAAAGTTCTTAAAGAAGGTTATCTTGGAAGGTCCATTTCAGATGCCTACTGTCATTGTACCCGGCGATCCTAATGCCAATCCACCAAGAGATGAACAAACGAACATTGCTACTGTTGCAGACTTGAATCCTCAAGAACTTCTACACTATGAAGCTGATGAGCTTGCAATGCAATATATCCTTTTAGGATTACCTAACCCAATTCTTCGAAGTGTTGATGCTCAAAAGACTGCAAAGGAAATGTGGGACCATATTCATCTTCTTATGGAAGGATCGGTACTCAATCAGGAGGATTTGGAATCCAAAATTTACTTGGCTTATGAACACTTCATGATTGAACCTGGAGAGACACTAGAGTCTTATCATCATCGATTTTCAGACATCATCAATGATTTGGATAAACACAACATTATCATGCCAAGAATTGCAGTGAATACTAAGTTCCTGAGTAGTCTTGGTCCTGAATGGGAGAAGTATGTCATTTTTCTCCATCAAGCGAAGAATATGCATCATTCTACATATGGATTGTTGTACGATTACTTGAAGCCTCATGAAAAGGAAGTTGATCGGGAAAGGATTCTCCGTGCTCAAATTGCTCCACCTACACATCCGGAAAATCAACAACTTGCCTTATATGCTCAACAAAGTTATCCTCCTCAACAAGCAACTCAACCAACTGCCTCAGTCACAAAAAACGATCATTCACAGCAACAATCTCAACAAAATCAATTGGTTACATACAACAGCAATGCTCAACCAATTGTCAGTGAAGCTAATGAGGACATCGATCCGTTCGAAGCATTGCAACAAAGATTTGTTATGATTGCTAATGCTTTTGGCCGTTATACCAACAAATCCAACAATCGTATTCGTTCCTCATCTAACACACGCAATCAGGCTGCTGTAAACAATGGACGAGTTGAAGTTCAGAATCGTGGATATGGTCGTCAGATGGGCGGTGGTCAAGGGTTTAATGCTGTGGGTCGGAATAACAACAGAGCTCAAGTGGTGGAACAGGGAAATGCTCAGAATGGGTTGAATGGTCTTCGATACTACAACTGCAATGAGAAGGGACACCTGGCTAATGCATGCCCAAAACCGAGGACTAGGGGTAGTGCTTATTTCAAAGAGGCTCTTCTTTTGGTTCTTAAGGATGAAGCTGGTGGATCTCTCACAGACAAAGAACAGAGTTTTATGGCAAATGCAGACTCAGATGATGATATGGAGGACTTGCAGGCCAATGCAGCAGTTATGTTGATGGCTAATATGCATGAGTTACACATGAGTGACACAGGCCCAGTGTATGACACTGATGGCTTGTCTCAGGTACCCGAACAAACCATATTTATCACTGATCTAATATCACCGCCAACATCTGAATCCGGCAAGGCTCAGAATGTTCAAAATGAGTCATTTACATCTCATTCCGACGACTTTCAAATAAACCCCGTAGTTACATTTGACGATCAAGATGACCTTATGGTTTCCTTTGACAATCAAATTGACTCCGTGGTTATACTTGAGGATCTAAATAATGATCATGTGGTGACTTCCGTTGAACAAACCGAACTTTTGCCTCATCCAGATCTTGCTCTGTTACTTAAAGACCAGCAATCCCAAATTGAAGAATGTTGTGCATTAAATAAGGACTTAAAAAGTAAAAATGCACTGTTAACCAAGGATTTTGAATGTTTACAAAAGCAACTCAACATTTTCAAAACTCAAGAAAAACGTGAAAAAGGTTTTGAAGCAGCCTTTACTAAATCTCATCAAAACGAAAAATATTTAGAGAGACAGATGCGTGATCTAGCCGCTTCGAAGAATGCTTTGTTGTCTGAGATAGAACAACTGAAACATGAACATAAAAATCAAATTAACGCTCTCACCTTGGAAAATCAAAAAGCTAAGGCTGAGTTGTTAACTTGTCAAAAACAAATCTCTGCATACAAAAAGCATTCCACGAACCGAATAGATAATCCATCTTGAAGAAATTATCGGCCTGCAACGCAAACTTAAAGAGTTTAAAACTGTTGTTTATAAACATGGTGAGTCAGTAACTGCTATTGAAAAGTTTACTTTAAAACCCAATCCAAATGGATATGGACCGAATCTTGCTGATTACAAACCTAAGCTTTCAACCAAAGCATTTAAACCAAATCCTGAAGTTTCCAGTGCAGAATATAAAATTGATGATACTGTTATGAGTGTTGTTGAATATCATCGTCAAGAGGAATTCGATGCAGAAGACGAGAGTCGATCAAAATTAGAAACTGTTGTTTACAACAAACCTTTTAATTATAAAAAAGCGGTCACTTTCGTCACACCAACGGATTCTACTAACACACCAAGGGTTATCATTAAAACGTCTGAGTCTTCTAATGTTAATCCCCAACCAGATTATGCACAAATTTATGGTCCTTTACCTTCCATTAGTGAAGTAAACTCAAAACCTGAAAATCGAAAAATTCTTAGATATTTTGACATTTTCATGGCTGACCTCAAAACTTTACAACATGAGATAGAATATCATTCTGAAATCAAAGTTCAACATTTTCAATCGCCTCTGGCGCGAGAACAAAGAGACATTTTTCAGAAAAATCTTTTACCAAATGTTAAGAATTTGAAAAATTGTGCATTGTCTTGGGAACGGGACTTTCATAAGGAACTTGGAGTAATGAAGGTCGTTTTCGAGAAAACAGAAACATCTATTTCCAATACTAAACGTAAAAAGAAAATGTTGAGAAAAGATCTTGATCGACTCTTGAAAGATGTTATCTGTGCGGATATCCATAATGTTTTGTTATTCAATTCTTTGCCACATGCATCTGATTATATATCTGCTGATAATGTTGACTCTGTGGTAACTGTCGAGAATACTGATAATGTGCTTCAGATCGAGTCTTTAAAAGCTGAAAATAAACGATTACTTAACGAACTTTACAATGCAAAACGTCATCTTAATTGGTGTGAAAAAGATATTCACAATCAACAACTTGGTTTTCAAAACAAAATCGCTCAGTTGCGTGCAAAATCTTCTGATCCTAAACTTGAGCAACTGGATGATCAAAACGTGTCTTTGAAAAGTCAAATCTCAAAATATGAACAAGAACTTGTAAAAGTTAAACAGGAATATGGTGTCATATTTGATTTACTCAACAAGACTTGTCATGAAGCATCAAACGAACTTGATCACTATCTTGCTCACACTAGAGAAGTCATGAATTTTGCTGGTAATATCCGTTCTGAAAATCAAGATTTGATTCACACTATCTCTAAGTTAAGAGAAATGTTAGGAAAGTATGAACTACTTCCGCCTACCATCATTAAGAGATTAGCACCAGTAACACTCAGTAATCGTGAACCTAGAATACCTACTGCCAAATCACAAGTTGCTAACGTGCTTCCTTCTACTGAAACAGGAATAGTTGTGTCTTTTCCAAACGTCCGCACTTCACAGCCTAGGAGCACTCAATCAAAGAATAGGAAGTTGCGACCTAAGAAAAGATCAATAAGGAATGCTAAAGTAGAAGAACACCCTAGGACTATGAATAAGACTCACGTTGCTTCCACTATAGATATTGCGTCTAGCAAATGTAATAGAAATAGTGATATAACGAATGCTAAACCTTTAAGTACTTTTGATATTCAGTCTGATGCACCTTGTGTTATTTGTCGTAAAAGTATGAATTCTGATTGTCATGACAAATGTGTTGCTAAAGCTATAATCTCTTGTTTACGGAATCCTAAGAATCGGAATACCTCTAGGCCCAATAATCATTCTAAGTCTGTGCTTGGTAGACCGCCTTCTTTAGATTCTAAGGCAAGCATTGCTGTCCCTGTAGCTCCAGTTTCACCTCCTAAGAATGTAGTACCACCTAGTGCATTCACTAAGACTAAAGCAAATAGTAGTTATAGATGGCAGAAATGGATATATAACACACTAGGATTTAAATGGATGCCTAAATTTATTGATGTGTGTATGTCTACTATCACTGCTCCGGAACCCTCTAACATTTCGGGTTCCACATCTACTTTTATTCCATCTGTGTCGTCTGTGTGTAATGCAGGTGATACAGATCATTCTCTGGATTGTTGATAGCGGATGTTCCCGACACATGACAGGCAACCTTAAACTTTTATCAAACTTTATTGCAAAGTTCATTGGTACTGTCAGATTCGGGAATGATCACTTCGCAGCTATCATGGGCTACGGAGACTATATCAATGGGAACATCGAAATTAGCAGGGTTTACTATGTGGAAGGCCTCGGTCACAATCTGTTTTCAGTAGGTCAGTTTTGTGATGGAGATTTGGAGGTTGCTTTCTGGGAGAAAACTTGTTTCATTCGTGATCTACAAGGAAATGACCTTATGTCTGGCTCGCGTAATTCTAGTCTTTACAGTATCTCTATGCAAGACATGGTTGCTTCATCTCCCATCTGCTTACTTTCAAAGGCAACATCAACAAAATCCTGGCTATGGCACCGTCGTCTCTCACATCTAAACTTTCAAACCATCACCAATCTTGCTCGACACAAAATAGTTGAAGGTCTCCTACGATTCCGGTATTCAAAAGATCACCTTTGCTCTGCCTGTGAACAAGGGAAAAGCACTCGTGCTCATTTTCCTTCAAAGGTGGAACACAGCTCTCAGCATGTGCTTCATCTTCTTCACATGGATTTGTGTGGCTCGATGCGCGTGCAAACGATCAATGGCAAACGCTACATCTTAGTAATTGTTGATGACTACTCACGATGGACTTGGGTCTACTTTCTTCGAAGCAAAGACCAAGCTCCACAAATGATCATCACCTTTCTCACGAAAATACAGGTTCAGCTCCGACACACCGTCAGAAAAATAAGAAAAGACAAAGGAACTGAATTTGTTAACCAAACCCTTCGTGCATTTTATGAGAAAGTGGGAATTCAGCATCAGACATCTATTGCACGTACACCAGAACAAAACGGAGTTGTTGAAAGACGAAATCGAACGTTAGTGGAAGCTGCAAGAACAATGTTAATCAATGCTAAACTTCCAGATTACTTGTGGGCAGAAGCTGTATCTACTGCATGCTATACTTAAAACCGTTCTATGATCACAAAACGCCACAACAAAACACCTTTCGAGCTTGTCCACAACCATAAACCGAATCTCAAACACTTTCATGTATTTAGATCCCTTTGCTATCCGAATAATGATCGTGATGATTTTGGAAAGCTCAAAGCCAAAGCTGACATTGGAGTTTTTATTGGATATTGTGAGAATTCTAAAGGTTACCGGATCTGGAATCGTCGTACAAAACATGTGATGGAAACGATTCATGCTCATTTTGATGAACTCATGGATATGGCTTCTAAGTATAACAGCTTAGAACCCGGTCACAACCATTTAAACTTCCCTCAACCCCCATCATCAGCTGAACAAAGCCCCCAGCTAACTCGTCAACAAATGGAAAGGTTATTTTCTCCTCTGTTCAGTGACGATATTGATGAACGTGCTCCAGGTGTATCCGCTGCACAATCTGATCATACTCTTATACCTGATACACCCGCTACAACAACTACTGTTGAAGAAGCACCACCAGTTGACTCCACCACAACAGTTGAACAAACCGCTTCCAACAATGATGAACCGGCTGATGATATTCTGAATGAAGTACCCCCACATGCAGATTTTGATCCAAATGCGTTCTTTAACCCGTTTGCTAATGACACTGCTGCACCTGATGTCGCGGAATCATCAACAAACCATTTGAATCCTTAGAATCCGCACAATGTATACCAACATCAACCCTCTACACATCGATGGACAAAAGACCATCCTCTGGCAAATATTATTGGCAACCCGAATCAACCTGTCGTTACGAGACAACGTCTTCACACAGATGGTGAACATTGCATTTATGCACTCACTGTCTGCCAATATGAGCCTAAAAACATTAAAGACGCAATGACAAAAGACAACTGGATTGAATCCATGCAAGAAGAACTCAACCAATTCAAACGTCTTGAAGTATGGGAACTGGTTGAAAGACCAACAGGGGTCTACGTCATTGGTCTCAAATGGATTTGGAAAAACAAATTGGATGCTGAAGGGAACGTCATCCGAAACAAGTCACGTCTAGTTGCTAAGGGTTATCGTCAGGAATAGGGTATAGACTTTGAAGAATCTTTTGCTCCGGTTTCTCGTCTTGAGGCTTTTCGGATATTTCTCGCGTTCGCGGCTCATATGAATATGACGGTCTTTCAAATGGATGTCAAAACTGCGTTTCTCAACGGACAACTGAAAGAAACAGTTTATGTCTGCCAACCAGAAGGATTCGTTGATCCCGAGTTCCCGAACCATGTCTACAAACTGAACAAAGCTCTGTATGGTCTCAAACAAGCTCCTCGGGCATGGTACGATAAGCTATCATCTTTCCTCATTGTTAATAATTTCACCAAAGGTTCGGTTGACCCAACTCTTTTTATACAATATCACGGGGCACATATCTTAATTGTTCAAATTTACGTGGATGGCATCATTTTTGGGTCTACACATAAAAAGTTTTCAATCGCTTTTGCAAAACTAATGAAGAAATTTTTTGAAATGTCCATGATGGGTGAACTTACGTTCTTTCTAGGATTACAAGTTCATCAATCACCCCGTGGTATTTTCTTGAGTCAGTCCAAATATGCCCTTGAATTGTTAAACAAATTTGGAATGAAAACCTGTGACACTTATGCTACACCAATGACTCATACCAAGAAACTAGACGCTGATTTACATGGGAAATTAGTTGACCCTACCAAATACCGAAGTATTATTGGGTCTCTCATGTATCTAACAGCTAGCAGGCCTGATATTGTATTTGCCGTTTATCTATGCTCCCGTTATCAGTCGCGACCAACTGAAAACCACCTCTCTGAGGCTAAAAGAATCCTCCGATACATCAAGGGAACCATTAACTTGGGGATCTGGTATCCGAAGGATTCTGGTTTTGAACTAATCGCTTTTTCAGACGCTGACCACGCAGGATGTTTAGATTCACGAAAAAGCACTTCAGGAGCACTACAATTTCTTGGTGATAAGCTGGTGTCTTGGCAATCAAAGAAGCAGGATTGTACATCGATGTCATCAACCGAAGTAGAATATGTAGCCATGTCCGCGTGTTGTGCTCAAGTCATCTGGATGAGAACACAACTCAAAGACTATGGTTACGTATTTGACAGAATCCCGATGTACTGCAACAATCGGAGTGCCATTGCGATCTCGTGCAACTCAGTTCAGCACTCGAAATCAAAGCACATCGATCTTCGCTATCATTTCATCAAGGACCACGTAGAACAGGGTACAGTTGAATTATACTTCGTGGGTACAGAATACCAATTGGCAGATCTTCTCACCAAAGCCTTGCCTCCCGCTAGGTTTAATGAGTTGGTCCACCGGATTGGTATGAGGTGTTTGACTCAAGAGGAATTGGATGACCTCCTAAAACAGTCTTAAAAACCTGTCAAACACCAAAATATCTTTTGTAAATACATTTTTCAAAAACAAAATACAAAAATATAAAACCTGATAAAACAACAAAAATATTCTTCTAATCTAATTTTCTTTCAACATGGCAAGTACATTTCTTCCATCAACACTATAATCTTTCAAAATTCAGTATTTTTCCGATCAAATGTTGAAGGGGAGAAAATTAATACCAAACTGTTTCAAAAACATTCGTGTACTTGCATGTTATTCTATACCGGCTGTTTCTTTTATCAATGGTGGCAAACTTTTCTGGTTCAATGACACTCCTCGGACTAAAATTTATAATCTTTCATTATTTTCTCAAGTCGAGGGGGAGTGTCGTCAAGTTCCTTTCTTAAAAACTTTGTTTGATAACCAAAATGGAAGTTAAAAGGCTTTGGATGTAAAAGGAAAAGGTGGAGGGACCAAAACTGCCAAAAGGTTAAAGACATTTTAACAAAAAACTCTTCCACCTAACATCTCACTTCACATTTATTACACTTAACCAAACTAATCCTACGCATAGAAATCGTTCAAGAAATCTGTGTTTTTGATCATCAAAGTGTAAGTGTTTTCATAATCTTAACGTTATTACAAGCAAAGGTTTTGAATTTCATGCAAATCCAACGGCTAAAACGCAAGATATGTGTAATTATGTGTTCTACGCATAAGCGTATGAACACACAATCATTGGTGTGTGTTTGTGGTTAAAAATATTGTGTCAAAACGTGTACTTAACATCAATGATACTAGTTTTATCCTCAAAATCCACCCAGAAACACGAATTGATGGGTTTTCAATATTAGGGTTTATGCGTGGTTTTGGGCGTTTTCAAATGTGATTGGTTTTGGTCAAAAAGATTGTCGTGTGATGTTTATATCATGTTGAGTTAATGATCTCCAGGCCCTATAACAACCCAGAAACACTAATTGATCAAAAATTGGAATTTAGGGTTTAATGTTCTTAAGTTTGGGTATTTTTGATTCACTGAGAATTGGGTGTTAAAACTTGGTTATTAGACTCTCACAAAACCTAAGACCTACCAGAAAACGTTTGGTGCAATTTCCATGGCTAGAACTGTTATGCGTAATTCTTGAACTATTAGGGTTTTTAGGCTTACGCGTAAGGTTTTCTACGCGTAACTGTTTAACATGTTTTCATGCCATGATTTGTTGTAAAATGAATATATGTGTTAAGATTGATGTTATGATGATTTTATTTCAGGCTTGCTACTCGTAAAACTCAGAATCAAGGTCCTTGTTACTCTACGCATAAGGATCACCTTATGCGTAGAAAGTTATGCGTAAGAGAAATCCTACGCGTAACTATTACGCGCAAGGTTCTACAATGGGACTACGCGTATCCTGTGAAGGATATGCGTAAACAGTGACCTCTACGCATAAGGTCTACTCTTACGAGTAAGCCTTACGCGTAAGGTCTTTATACGCCTACGCGTAAGCTCTACGCATAAGGTCCCATTTTTCCTACGCGTAACAATTCTTACGCGTAAGTTAGGATCCTACGCATAAGCTTTCGTCTACGCGTATATCACGCCTGTTTACGCGTAACGTTGCCAAATCTACTCCTAAGCCTTGATTGACCTTCATTATGAATTGTTACGTGTACAAACTTGTTAATAAACAAATCATATCGTCATGAAACCAATAATGTCACTAATAAACTTAATCGTTTAAAATGTTGTGTTAAATAAGTGATAACATAAACTTTAAAACTTAAAGTTAACTAACTCACGAATCTTATCACGACGACATTGGACTATTGAATAAACAAGTGACTTTGGACTCGTAACAATCTTTGACACTGTATATTCAATAGTTAGACAATAAAAGCCTTCTGTTGACTAAAATTATGTCTTTTGATATGTTGGTTCTGTTGGCTAATGTTATTTCAGATCACGACATGGCTGCTCAAATGAATGTGGATGCACCAGAAGTTCTCACAATTGCTGACATCTTCCCTAATGGCTATCCTAGAAAGATTGGAAAGAACAACCTTAGGGTTGACTTTGAAACCCTCACATGCTCAGAATCTTCTTGTCTCATTGTTGTGGATATTCTAAAGAATCATCCCTACCAGAACATGCTCTCACACTCTGCTACAGCACTGGAGATCTACATGCAACAATTCTGGAATTCAATGCAAAGGATCAAGGGTCAAAGTGCAGTGACTGTAACTCTCAATCACAAACAAGTCACCATCACTCATGCAGACTTACGGGCTGTTCTTCTCATTCCTGAAATCGAGCCAACCGACTTCTTTGCCACACCTACTGAGGAGACAGTTCTTCAATTCCTGATTGATATTGGCTATGATGAAGCTTCAGGAGTTATCTCTAAGCATTCTCATGTGGAGCTTAAGAACATTCCTCAACCGTGGAGAACCCTCTACATCATCATCACCACATCAGTCTCTGGTGGTGACAGTGGCTATGAGCATCCCAAGCTCATGAAACTACAAATCTTCTGGTCATTAATCAACAAAAAGGACATTGAAATCGAAGCACTGTTATGGGAAGACATGATGTCATTTCACAAGAAACTTGGCTAAAAGATTCCTTATGTCAGATACACAAAATTGTTGATCCAGAGAGCACTTGGACTTCATCCCGATATTCCACAAAGGCTCAATGACCCAGACAATCACGATATGTTGACTGAGCCTACCCTATCAGTCAGAATCAAAGAATCGTCTACAAAGAAACAGGGTGCTGTGTTACCTGATCACCTACTGACTGACGAAATCAAGAAGCTTGAAACGTACAAAAGGTATCGGGTAGCAGTAAGAGAAGGCAAAGTTGGTCATCTCGATGAAAAACCTTCTGGAACACCTACTCGGAGAACCAGAAGAGGAAGTGCAGTAAGCACAAAGAGTCAAAGGAATGTTCCAAAGAGGAAACCTGATCCAAAGAAGAAAGTTCCCTCTCAGGAAGCTGTTCCTATTCCTACACCTGAACCACCGAGAAAGCTAATTGACGAGGACTCTAAGGGTACTACATCAGATGAAGAGACTTTCCACTCTGAAACTGCTGAAGATGAAACTACAAAAGTATCTAAACCTCCTAGTCCTCCAGCTGAACATGGCAAAGGGAAGACTCCTGTACTTGTGCCTTATGAAGAAAGCTCAGATGAAGAAGAAGAGCAACTGGATACTTCTTACAGGAAGAAGTTCAAATTCATTAGACTCCAACATGTTGCGAAGGAATTTGCAAAGGATCAAATGGGTGGCCCTGGAGGTTCAAGTGGTGCTGCCCACTCTAAACCATCTCCTGATGCGGTTAATCGACCCGATAAGGGAGCTGGTGCCACCACTCTTCTGCAACAACAACAACTTTTGGAGGATTCTATTGAATATGAGATTGTGGAACCAGCAAAAGAAAAGACTGAGGAAATACCTGCTGATGACACAAAGACTGATGACAGGGCTATGTCTAAGGAGGAAACTTCTGAACCCCCTAAGGACCCCGAGCCTCCTCATGTCTCCTCATCATCAGATTCATCATCTCATTCTACACCACCACCATTTAAAAGATCAACCAAATCAACATCCAAATCAGTGAAGAAGCCAACTCGATCTTGGATATCTCATGCTCATAAAAGAATTGGGAATGCTGTCAAACAAGTCAGAAAGAAAGACATCCTCTACAGGAAGATGAATTTCTATGCTGATCAGATACAGTATATTCATGATGATCTCGACAAGATGCAAGATGAAAGGGAGTATGTCCAGAAGCTCATGAAAGATGATCTTCAAGGGAAAATGGACGAAATGATCAAAGGATACTCTCACCAGTTCCTTATAGAGGTTGTTCCGAAATTGACAAAGGAGATGTATACCAGACAACTGTATCCAAATCTCTTGCATCTAGCCAAACAAGCCATGAAATCAACTCCGATAAATTTAAGCATCAATCCAGTTGAATCTACAATCTTCTCGGATGATGAATTGGTGAACCGGCTAGTAGCGCAAATGTCGAAACGCTCTGCAACGTTTGCCTCACACGAAGCTAAACTGTTTGAAGCTCTATTGGAATACCAACTCAGGTCCTCATTCCGAGAAGAAGCTGTAAGGCCCGAACGTTCAAGAGATGATGAAGACAAAGATCAGGATAAGGATAGAGAGCCCAAACGCACAAAGAAGTCTGATGTATCGTCCTTTATTCAGTACTCGATGCCACCTCCACCACAACGGACTCCTGCTCAACAAAGATCTTCTCCTCCCTCTTCTGCTGATAAACCTCATGATTCTGAGACACCACCCCTGACTCAGAAAACCGGTGACCACTTTGAGTATACGGGTGGTGACAATGAAGAATACCATGAGCCCCAACAACAAGCCGCCTCACCCGACAAAGTACAGAAACCAACATCCTCATCTAGGCCGAAGAAACAGAAGAAGAAGGCGCCCACGGCTGACGTCGTATCATGGCTAGATGAAGATAAAACAGAGGAATTTGAATGGTTTTCTACACTTGTCAATTCCACTCCCTACCCTGAAGAAGGTCAAGATCTGGTAGACGGTAATACTTTGGAGCATGCTAAGATTCTGCAAGAAAAGTTCCATGTGAAGAAGATGACGAAATCCGAGTTGAGACGAATCAAGAATGAAGCTTTTCAACTGTGGAAAGATAGCTCAGAAAGTGCCATCGAGGTCGAATATCACCTTGAAAACATTGCTAGAGCTATGTCTAACAACATGGATTGGCTCAACCCAGAAGCAAACATCGACTTCACCAAACGGGACAACCCTCCATACTACACCGACTGGTCAAAACCTCTACCAACAATTGGCCAACCAAATGAACCTAGGATTCCATTCAGATATTTCTTCAACAAAGACTTGGAATTTCTTCTACACGATGGCGATGGATCAAGGAAATACGCTACATCTTTGACACTTCCATTCCCAGCAGCCATATACTCAAACTGCATAGCTATCGAGGAAAGAGCTAATCACTTGTTCTCCAACAAAGTGGAAGCATACGACCGAGATGCAATGTACAGGATTCATCATTGGCCGGAACGCCGAAGAATCTAATACAGAAGCTGCCAGGTTCAGAAGTCTCAACATGCAGTGTTCAGTACTAAGGATATCGTTGCCGTCAAACACGTTGATCTTTCGACCAAATGGGACTACACTTTTCTCAAAAAAAGTGTGGTCAAAAGGCAAGATGAACGGGATTATGCATTCTCTGAAGCTGACTTTGAGAATTTGTCTATCAACGACATTGAAGACATGTACCTTGCCAAAGTACAGGGTCGCATGAGGCAATTTTCAACTGAAGTTCAACGTGAATTCATCAATTCACTGCTCATCTTCATCAGACGCATAGTCATCAAAGAACGTGTAGAAGATCTCCAGCTAGCAGTTGAATCTTATCAGACCCGTGTCAACTTCACTCCACCGCAGCTTGATCTTTCCGACATAAACCAAATCTCACAATTTACACTCATCAGCAAACCATTCGGCGTCGTTTACCGCAGTGAACTTCAAAGAAATTGCTTGATGGCGTGCAGAGATCTTCACAAGTTTGGAGATCACACTTTGAAGATGGTTAGGGACGGATTGGCTTATCGATTGAAGGATATACACCAAAAGATCGGATCTCCTAAGCGATGGAATTCTCAAGATCGAAGGGATGTGAAGAGGATCATCACGATGATTGATGAACGGTTGTATAGAAGGGATAAGTTCAGAAGATTGGAAAGCTATGTTGGTGGTCGACCCAGGATTAACATCACCGGCTTTCAACGCCCGATTCACACTCCTGGCGACATCTTTGGACTTCCTGGTACCCTTTAAACTGCTTCTTTCATTATTTCTTTGGATGTATGATTTATATATGTGAATGGCTTGTGCACACATTACAGTGTACAACCCGTTATTGTCAAGAAAGGACCCTGTGGTACGCTTCAGTGCCACAATCCTTATAAAAGGAGCGAAAGCTTCTTACTTTTGAGTAAAACCTATTAAACCTTTCATTTTTCAAGGTTTTGCTCAAAAGGACAAGTACTTCCCCGTATGATTTTCAAAACCTCAACCGTTTATATCACTTGTTGAGGGGGAGTACTTGAGATTAAAACTTTGTTCACAAATTGTTCATAGTGGTCATGTTCCTGCAACACTCGAAATGGTCATATTTATTCTCAATTTTTCAAAAATAACATTTTATATGCCATTTTTTAGGGGGAGAAAATTATGTGATAAGAAATATGTTGTGTAAATGCAAATTGTTAATACAAATAAGCCGTGAAAACGTTTATTTATATTTTACGATCTTCAAATGTTTTGTCGATAACAAATATAAAATCATTTTAACGAAACAAATAGAGTACGTAAATAGTTTGAGTTAATAGTTTTCTAACACACTTACGCTCTCACATAAAACACTAAAACAAGTATAAGTGATTTTATGATTTAGATACATATGTACAACAACTAGTGTTTACATATTGGGTTAAACATATACTTAAACTAATTATACTAAAATGGGTAAAAACTAAGTGTATGCTAAATTGGGTAAATACAAGTATATACAAAAAGGGTAAATACTAGCAAATGGTTTTGACCCATAACCCATGGTTTTATATATACCACTTAACCAAGTACATTGTATCTAGAAAGAAAACCATGGATCAACCCATAACCCATGACCCATGACCCTTAACCAAAAATACCCATGGGCAAAGAGGAGCGGACCACGGATCCCTAGCTTTGTGCTAGCCGGATCCCTTGTGGTAGGGATCCGTGGGATCCGGGGAAACAGAAGAGAATTTTCTCTATAAATAGAGAGCCATTTCTTCCTCTCTAGGTGTGCTTTTCATATAAACTTCCCCAAAGTATTCTAACCCTCTAACCTCAGATCTAAGTGATCTATGTAGTTTGTCTTTTGTTTTTGTGTGATCTTCTAGGTTCCTCTTAAAGGAAAGATCACCACATCTTGAAGACATTCAAGCTCAAGTCCATGAGTTGCCATGCTTCGTCATCATCAAGACAACAAAGGTTCTCTTGTTGATAGATCTACCTTTCTCCATAGATGTTGGGTTGAAGGCATTAGTGAAGAATGCCGAAAGTGTCAAGATGAAAGCATTAGTGAAAGGTGCTCATCATCCGTGTCAAAGCATTAGTGAAGAATGCTAAAGGTGTCAAGACGAAGGCATTAGTGAAGGGTGCCAAGCGTTGTGTCAAAGGCATTAGTGAAGGATGCCAAAGAATCAAATCAAGTAGCATTTGGGAAGAATGCATAGGTCGTATAATCGATGAGGTGCATCGTTATACATATATGTATTTGTTTGTATACAAGGATGGTGATATCCTTGGTGGTGTTGTAACAAGGAGTAGATCTCCTTGAGATTAGGTGTTGTGTCGTGAAGGTGTAGTTCACCTAAGGTGTGAAAGAACTAGGTACTTAGCCTAGTACCTAATAAAGAGTAGGCGACATTGTGAAGGATTAGTTCTCCTAAGGTGTGAAAGAACTCGGTGGTTAGCCTAGCACCGTATAAAGGGTAGGCGACGTTGTGTTAGGTGTGGTTTGCCTTGGTGTGAAAGAACTCGGTATTTAGCTTTGTACCGGAAAAAGGTTAAGCGACGTTGTGAAGGCTTCTCCGCCATAAGGAGTTGGTGTAGTGTTTACGAACTCTCGAGTAGGTGACTCGGGGAGTGGAGTAGGGCAAGGAAGGTGTCCTTGTAGCCGAACCACTATAAATACTTGTGTCGTGGTGATGTGCTTCTTACTCTTTATCTTTCATTATATGTTTATATATCTATCTATCAACGTCCAACATAAACAATCAAATAGATTGACATAAGTCGATCTAAATATTTAAAAGGAAGTTTTAAATTGGTAAAACTATTCAACCCCCCCTTCTAGTTTTCTGCAATTGGCATCAGAGCTTTGTTACCAAGTTTCTTAGAGTATGTTGTACTTTAAAAACTTGATACGATCCATGTATGTTTGAAAACTACAAAGAAGGATTATTTTTGTCATATTTAAAAAAAAAAAAAATCACCATTTTGCTTATTGTTGGACAATGATAGAATGCTCTAACATTTAAAAAAAAAGCATTATCCATACTTGGATTTGGAACTACCAAGATGATCATGAAGAATTCATCTAAATAGTTCTTCTCGCAAAAAGAATGTTTAAGTATCCTTACAACATTAATCTGGAGATTCCAAGAAACATCTAAATATTTCTTTTCTTTAAAAGAATATTTGGCAAAGGTATGATCTCTAATTACTTACCTTTATTTGTTATTATTAGTATCTTGATTGCATGACTTAGTAGTAATGTTTCTAGTAATTATTCCTTTATAGTTATTTTCTATTTAGTGCTCTCCGTTTTTTTTCTTTATTACCAACCCATAATAATATCTAGTTATATGATAACATCAATCATTATTCATCACAAAAGATTTATTGATATCTCATGCATATCAATAAATATCCATGTGAAACTCCTTATGTTATAATAAAATGGGATTTTATTATAATGTTTGAAAAGCTTCCCAAGAATTACGACTAATTCTTAAGAAGGGAACCTTGTCTAAAAGGAATAGCATTAAATCATCAAAACCCTAAACCACAAGTTTTAGAACATTAACACCAAAACACTAGGTACCTTAGAACTCCCAAACCAAAGTTATCAAGGAATTTCTTGAGCTGACTTTTACTGTCATGCCGGATCCCTAAGTTTATACTAGACGGATCCCAAATGAGAGGGATCCGCGGGATTCGTGCAACAAAAGACAGTATAAGCTAAAAATGATCACTGTGGATGTTCCACCATTACTCATTTCACAGACTCACGAACAAAGACTCAGTTACTGTTCATAGGAGCTAATTGATCATTTTTCTCAAGCCTAACAATCACTTGTGTAAGTTTAATCTTCACTACATTGTTAATCTAATTCCTTGATTCTTAGAATTACAATTACTTCATCTTTAAGAGTTGGGTTCAAATGGGTTTTCCATAATTTGTCAATCACATTGTTTTCTAAGATAATCTAAATCAAAGATTTAACATTGTTAATACAAATTAAACACATTTCTTGAACCCAACAAAGATGATGAGAGCAAAATTGTGATGAAACCCTCTAGGTTACTATTCACCTTTAACACCACATTGTGGTTACATTGTTTAGGAACATCATGCCTAGCAACAAGCAACAAGATTACCAAGACACTGCCCACTACATACCCATGTATCATAGGAAAAATGGCTTAAGTCCGGACGATAGGAAAGTCTTTAAGTTGCTTGAAAGGAGACTCTTTCATGAACGTAGAGTGGTTGATCCATCATTCCTTGCAAATACCGACATAAGGGAAGTATTTGAAACTATTGGGTTTGATTGTTTATTGGATATAAACGAGCAAATTTGCCCGGTCTTTATGCTTGAGTTCTACAAGACTATGGGTATAATTAGAAATGATGATGGATCCATCTCAATTGAATTCACCATAAATGGACATGAGTACACTCTTTCACTTGAGGAGTTTGGAAGAATAATAGGGGTTCCATCCGATGGTGTTTGTATGTATTCAAATGAATGGTCGTTGCAGGAGCTACACTCTATGGCTGATCATCACGACATTTATCACACAATAATCTCGGAAGCAACCACGGTAAGGGACACCGTGTTTATGCCAAGAGCTTCTCCTTCAAGGGTAACTAGAAAGTCGAAAGTGATCTATAGGGATCCTTTTCAAATGGAGCTTTCGGAGATGTTTGCATTATATAGAAAATGGGAAAATGTGATAAGGGAGAATGTGGTGTGTCTAGTGGGAAACAAGGATCACCCTAACGCATGTCTAAGCTTCATGATCTATTGTCTTGTGACCGAGACCCGCTTCAACATTGCCTACTACATGATCAAAAGAATGGCAAGTGTAAGAAGCATGGACAAGATGGTGCTTCCATATGCAATGCTTCTAACCCGTCTCGCAAAATTCATCTTTGCATTAGATCCCTCTCCACAATCCTTGGATCATAGCTTCTGCAATAAGGTTATGGTACCATTAACCGAGGGTAGAACAACAAGGTTTATGGTGGAAGGCAAGAGGCCACACCCACCCACGGATTCCTCGGACGAAAGGGAAAGGCAAGGAGAAGGTGGAGGTGAAGGGAGTAGTAACAACCCACTTGATAATATTGATCTTGACCCCTTGGACTACATTAACCAATTGCCAAACATCCCTAATGAATCACCCGAATGGCAACAAATCAAGGGAGTCTTCAAATGCTTTGCTAATTTCTTGAGGAAGAAGAAGTGAAGATAGTTCGATAAAAAGTGGAGGACGGGTGAAGAAGTGAAGGAGGAAAAGAAAGGTAAGACCTTAGGAATCTAGTGTATGTTAAACAATCTCAAACAATGGTTTGTAAACACTTTAAACTACTTGTAGTATGTAGGTATTGCCATGCATTGACACTAAACATCCTAACTTGGGTGTTTGGAAAATGAGATTTTACGACCTCTTGGAGTGTCACTCATTTTAGTAATTTTAGTTCTCCCTACTTTGATTATTAATTATATTAGTTGTGTTCTTGCATTTAGTTCCCATAGAAACAACTAGGAGAAGCATTTACTAAGAAGTGCAAAATTACACATTTGCTGGAAGCCTTCTGATCTGCAGTAGGCGGATCCCAGCATTTGTACGAGACGGATCCCTCCCAGAAGGGAACCGTGGGATCCGTGGTATCTGATATACAATACAGATTTGAGTACATAAAAACATTCCATTAGACCATCTCCAACTAGTCAAACATAAGATACTAGAGCCAACTAAGTTTTTTCTCAAATAGTTGAAGATCTCACTCTCATCCAAGACCTATCTAGGATACATCCTTGAAATATTTTTGATTTTCTTTCCACTAGTCAAAACTCACCATAATTCCGCTCTAACACTCACACATTATCTATCACTCTTGATAGCTCTTAGTTAGGTATATCTTTCACTTTTAGCAAATTAATCTCAATCACCTTTTAATCAAAATTAAGGTCAAAAATATAGTTAGACTACCCAAAGTCAAATTTTCTTGGCCAGAATCATCATTAAACACCATTACTTGTTAAGGTTAAGGGTTTGAGATATCCAACAGCTAAAGACTTCAAAACTAAGTTAAACTCTCAAAATCCATTAATAACTAACCCTACAAAAGCATAATGATTTCACCTAGAACCTGTCTGATATCCGGATCCCTGGTCTTTAACCAGACGAATCCCTACTGAGAGGGATCCGCAGGATCCGTAGATGCAGAGAGCATAAATCAGCTTCTATATTCTAACTCATGTCACCTTTTGGTTCTCTAACCACTCTTAGCATACATTAATTGTTCACCTAGAGCTGATCAAAACCTCAAGAGCATGCTTAGTCTTCTAAGTGGTCAAGAATTTAATTCCCAAATTCAAATTATTCTTTATAAACTAAACAATCTTAGGTTTAGGGCACCATCCTCAATTAGCATTCAAAAGTCAGAAATTAGAAGCTCACATTAGCACCTTCATCACCATGACTAAAGCTCTTAGCAACAACTCCTCAAACATAGGATCATCCAAAAGAAAGGGCCAAATGATTCATGAAATTTCATCCACCGAAACATCTCCCATTAGAGATAATGACTCTAGAATCCCACCTCATCAAACCCATCCAACAAAAGCTAAGAGAACCGCAAGGATTAGTATCAAATCTTTCCAACTAGAAAAGGGATCATCTAGTTCCAAACCAAACATGGATAGTTCTAACAAGCCATCACAACCTTCATTCATTGAGAATGGACTACACTCATTGAATGAGCCTCTTCCGCATCCAAACATATATTCATTGTTTCATTCATCACCAAGAACCTCCCATTCTCCAACCTTTTCATTAAATCGGGAACCACCTACAACACCAACTAGCCCATCATGGGAGACAAGGAACAACCTTGATCATACGGAAGAAGCTCCATTACCACCCTCATTTTTAGAACCTCTCCCTACTTCTCAAAATGAAGACCCTCAAATACACATTGAGTCTCCTCAAAACATCCTTTTTCCTTCGGGGCCAAACCAAGACAATATTTTCCCAAATTGTCTAAAAACTCAAGGACTTGTTCAAGAAGTACGAAATGAGATACATTTCATGTTCAATCATCTTCTTGCAAAGTTGGATCAATTCAACAAGTCCACCCATCCCTAGACTTAAGCACATTGTCGCATTCTAAATCCCGATATGAGATTAGTATTAGTAGTACTTATATGGCTATAGTTCATTCTCTTAGTTTTAGAGTTTTGGTTGTGTATCTCTTGTTTTATTGAATGAATACTTATATGCCATGATTATTATGTGTGTTGTGCTTGTTATATTGTACATTTATCTCATTCCCTCAAATAGCACTCCTTGACATTTCTTCACTGCTGAAGAAACTGTAACAGATAGCCGGATCCCTTCCATATAACTAGACGGATCCCTCCTTAAAGGGAACCGTGGGATCCGTGGTACAGGAGCACAAATTTCTACTAACTTAAGTCTCTTTTGCATGAAATTATGCACTATACTCTTGTTTTTCTAGCCTTTGTTTCGTAGTTATTCAAAATACCCATGAAGATATTGACACCATAAAGCTAGGGGGAGCTTTGTGTCAAACGACATTGCAAAATCATTTGCAAACTTAATCCAATTTTTTGGGTTACACTTCATGTCACCCCATTGCAACATTGCAATATTTAAGGGGGAGCACGTTCTCGTCACTTAGACGAATCATTTGCAAATTTAATTGCAAACACAATTAGTTTATTTTACGTTATGTCCTTGACGCCCTTTCAAAGGGATGGACTCGTCAAGGGGGAGTTAAGACGAGTACCATTCCCGTCACTTGCTCTCTTTACATTTTAACATTTTTTTGTTATAAAAATTGTGTTAGTTTCTTTTAACACTTTTTGTTTCGACAAAAAGGGGGAGAAGAAAGTAAAAACTACAAATTAAAACTTTTACGAATTTTAGATTTTTTCCTTAAAATAATTTTATGTTTTGTCATCAACAAAAAGGGGAAGATTGTTAATACAAATAAGCCGTGAAAACGTTTATTTATATTTTACGATCTTCAAATGTTTTGTCGATAACAAATATAAAATCATTTTAACGAAACAAATAGAGTACGTAAATAGTTTGAGTTAATAGTTTTCTAACACACTTACGCTCTCACATAAAACACTAAAACAAGTATAAGTGATTTTATGATTTAGATACATATGTACAACAACTAGTGTTTACATATTGGGTTAAACATATACTTAAACTAAGTATACTAAAATGGGTAAAAACTAAGTGTATGCTAAATTGGGTAAATACAAGTATATACAAAAAGGGTAAATACTAGCAAATGGTTTTGACCCATAACCCATGGTTTTATATATACCACTTAACCAAGTACATTGTATCTAGAAAGAAAACCATGGATCAACCCATAACCCATGACCCATGACCCTTAACCAAAAATACCCATGGGCAAAGAGGAGCGGACCACGGTTCCCTAGCTTTGTGCTAGCCGGATCCCTTTTGGTAGGGATCCGTGGGATCCGGGGAAACAGAAGAGAATTTTATCTATAAATAGAGAGCCATTTCTTCCTCTCTAGGTGTGCTTTTCATATAAACTTCCCCAAAGTATTCTAACCCTCTAACCTCAGATCTAAGTGATCTATGTAGTTTGTCTTTTGTTTTTGTGTGATCTTCTAGGTTCCTCTTAAAGGAAAGATCACCACATCTTGAAGACATGCAAGCTCAAGTCCATGAGTTGCCATGCTTCGTCATCATCAAGACAACAAAGGTTCTCTTGTTGATAGATCTACCTTTCTCCATAGATGTTGGGTTGAAGGCATTAGTGAAGAATGCCGAAAGTGTCAAGATGAAAGCATTAGTGAAAGGTGCTCATCATCCGTGTCAAAGCATTAGTGAAGAATGCTAAAGGTGTCAAGACGAAGGCATTAGTGAAGGGTGCCAAGCGTTGTGTCAAAGGCATTAGTGAAGGATGCCAAAGAATCAAATCAAGTAGCATTTGGGAAGAATTCCTAGGTCGTATAATCGATGAGGTGCATCGTTATACATATATGTATTTGTTTGTATACAAGGATGGTGATATCCTTGGTGGTGTTGTAACAAGGAGTAGATCTCCTTGAGATTAGGTGTTGTGTCGTGAAGGTGTAGTTCACCTAAGGTGTGAAAGAACTAGGTACTTAGCCTAGTACCTAATAAAGAGTAGGCGACGTTGTGAAGGATTAGTTCTCCTAAGGTGTGAAAGAACTCGGTGGTTAGCCTAGCACCGTATAAAGGGTAGGCGACGTTGTGTTAGGTGTGGTTCGCCTTGGTGTGAAAGAACTCGGTATTTAGCTTTGTACCGGAAAAAGGTTAAGCGACGTTGTGAAGGCTTCTCTGCCATAAGGAGTTGGTGTAGTGTTTACGAACTCTCGAGTAGGTGACTCGGGGAGTGGAGTAGGGCAAGGAAGGTGTCCTTGTAGCCGAACCACTATAAATACTTGTGTCGTGGTGATGTGCTTCTTACTCTTTATCTTTCATTATACGTTTATATATCTATCTATCAACGTCCAACATAAACAATCAAATAGATTGACATAAGTCGATCTAAATATTTAAAAGGAAGTTTTAAATTGGTAAAACTATTCAACCCCCCCTTCTAGTTTTCCACACAAATGAATCTTTGTGTAATAGACTTAACCAACGAATTGACGGTACTAAACTGTTAGTAACTCGAAAAGACTTGTCCGGGACGGGTAATAATTTCAAGCTAGTTCTCTAGTAATGTAAACGTGTCTCGCAAAGGACTTGTCCGAGTAGAAAGTACCATTCTAGAATCTCTTGGTAGACATGAACTCTGACGGATATGACAACCTTTCGAGGCTTGTCTACACCTTCAAGGTAGTTATTAGAGCTAGTTGTCACCTAAAAGCTGACAATGTAACTCTTTAACTATGCAACGTAACCGTGTCTCGCGGGGGAGTGTCTATCTTGAGTTGATCAATTCAAAAGTGCGCGCTCTTCCCACACAGTGCAGATTTCCGTCAAAACTCTAAAGCACATATGGAGGGGGAGTATTTTTGCTAAAAGATAAAACTCTCACAGTGGTTCAAACATGTTTTTCATTTACAAACCCTTTGAGAGATTTTCTTGAAAATTGGTTTTATGGCAACATAGGTTAGTCATGGAGTGATAAGGTGACTAAGGTTAGGAATAACCATCCTATGATACGCCAGAGCCGGAGGGATCTACCCAAGGACATCACAAATAGTTAGTACTTAGAAGTCCGTAGGTACGATTATAAAAAGGAGAAAATGAGAATCGGAGAAAGAAGGAGTTGAAGAATTAAAAAGAAATGCAAAGAAAAGGGTGAAAAGAAATAGCCCTCCAAATTATTCAACTTACGGCAGACACCGGGTTCAATTCGTATGCTATTGGTTGTCACTTAGTGACGCTGGTATTGAAGATTAAAAGTCGTCATGGACCCAGTGACGCATGCACTATACCTTCTTAGCCACTCAAGTTTCTCTCAAAAGAAGCTTGTTTCATTCTCACAGGGAACCCTACGTAAACTATTGGCTTTCTCTTAGAGATCGCTGGTATTGAAGAAGGAGACCCTCTCCCTAGTCTCCGCTCAGGAAAACCAAAATGCACTATTGAGTCTAGAGCCACGAGATTCATCAAAAGATCTCTTAGGTACACTTGACATTTCATCACTTGATGTTCAACAATAAGAACATCAGTGGTACGTTATCGAGTCCTTCACAGATCTTAGCAATCTGTCAAGAACATTTATGAGAGGCTCACAACTGTGGTCCTCAGTGATTGAATGGAAACTCCTGCCAGGGTCAACATCAAACAGCCCTGACAGCAGGTCACTTCGATAACTCCCCGTGGATTACGCTTAGTGTGTCTCAAACGGTCTACAGTCGTGAGGTGATACTTCGGTATACCTCAGCGACTCATCTGAACTGTAGATGTACTTCGGTACATCGCGTTATCTCACTTGTGGGACTCCAGTTCAGGAACGGCCTTTGTGAGAATTAGAGTTGTGTTTTCACACTATGTTGTTAACACTCTCGAAGTTCAAACTTGTAAGTGCCGGAATCCACTTATTACTAACCGTTTTAAATGTTTTCTTCTTATGGAAGCTCCGGAGCGGGATGATCGTGCAGATTCTTCTCATGCTCACGCCAACATCATCACTAATGGAAGTTCTATCCAAAAGCAACACAACAGTCAGAATGATTCTTCGTCAAATCAAAGAATCTACAAAGTTAAAGACTTAAAGAACTTCATCAGTACTGAATTCCAACGTCAATGAGCGTGTGAGCATGTTGAAGAATGATGTGGAGATACTGTAGCAGCGAAGCAGACCTGAGGCAGACTTGATGCAGACAACAATATACTATCACTTTCACCACAAAGAACAATGATCAAAGAACAAAGTTAAAGATGATGTCAAAGCATAACTGTTCAAAGAAAACTATCTCTCTACACTGGGGAGATTATTCGAATCAAGGCAATTCTTCTCACAAAAAAGAAGAATGTCAGAAGACGTCAAAGCTACTATTACATCAACGTCTTCACCGTTTTTCATCACCAACACTTGAGGGGGAGATTGTTGGAATCACTCCTAAACCTTAATTCAAGTGTTTGTTACTCATATGTAATAGGTAGCTTATTATGGCCTTTATGTTTGTTTAAGGTCAAGCTTATGTAGAAGGCCCATAAGCTTAGGCCCATGTCCAATAAGGAAAAGGGAAGGAGTAGGAGTGTTGCCCTAGCTCCTTGCCTATAAATACTATGTAATAACCCTCACTTGAGGGTTGGTTGTTCAAGTTATTTCCTTTCACATACATCTACGCATAACCGGTCTTAAGCATATCGTGTGTGTGTGTTTGGTTTATTGTTCAATCGCCTTTATCTCTTTCTAGTAAGCTTGTGTTGTAAAACTAGTGACCTAACAGGTAGAAAGTGAAAACGGCTTCTTGAAGCGTTCCGATGGAACATTATGCTTCAAAGACAGAAGCTGGATACCATTTTATGGTGGAATCCGTGAGTTGATTATGCACGAGTCGCATAAATTAAAATACTCTATTCATCCCGGAGCCGATAAGATGTATCAGGATCTTAAGAAACTTTATTGGTGGCCCAATATGAAAGCCGATATAGCTCAGTATGTCAGTAAATGCCTGACTTGTTCTAAAGTTAAGGCCGAACATCAGAAACCATCAGGACTTTTAGTTCAACCCGACCTCCCGAAATGGAAATGGGAGCTAATAACCATGGACTTTATCTCTAAATTATCGAGAACAGTTAGCGGCAATGATGCTATCTGGGTAATAGTTGATCGTTTAACTAAGTCTGCTCACTTCTTAGCTATTAGTGAAACCGATAGTCTTGATAAGCTTGCTCGATTGTATCTTAAGGAGATAGTATCGCGTCATGGAGTACTAATATCTATCATTTCCGATAGGGATAGTCGTTTTACATCCCACTTTTGGAAGTCGTTACAGACAGCATTAGGAACGAATTTGGATATGAGTACTGCTTACCATCCACAGACCGATGGTCAAAGCGAGAGAACCATTCTGACTTTAGAAGACATGCTTAGAGCATGTGTTATCGATTTCAGCAAAGGCTGGGAGAGACACCTCCCTTTGGCCGAATTCTCTTACAACAATAGTTATCACTCTAGCATTAAGGCCGCCCCATTTGAGGCGCTGTATGGCCGAAAATGTCGTTCTCCTGTTTGTTGGGCTGAAGTTGGCGAGAGTCAACTTACAGGTCCCGTCCTAGAAACCACTGAGAAGATAGTACAGATTCGTAATCGGTTGCAAACCGCTCGTGATAGACAAAAGAGTTATGCCGATAAGAGACGTAAACCTTTAGAATTTCAGGTTGGAGATCATGTTATGTTGAAAGTTTCACCTTGGAAAGGAGTGATTCATTTTGGGAAACGCGGAAAACTCAATCCCCGATATATTGGTCCCTTTCCAATCCTGGAAAGAATCGGACCGGTAGCATACCGCCTGGAGCTACCATCGGAATTGAGCAGTGTACACAATGTCTTTCATGTTAGTAATCTTAAGAAATGTCTTTCGGAGGAAAACATAGTGGTGCCTTTAAGAGATATTCGTATTGATGAGAAATTGAATTTTTTTGAGGAACCGATTGAGATTATGGACCGTGAGATCAAAAGGCTGAAGAATAGCCGTATTCCGATTATTAAGGTTCGTTGGAACTCCCGGCATGGACCGGAGTTCACTTGGGAACATGAGGACGTTTTCCGTAGGAAGTATCCTAAACTTTTCATGACATCAAGCAATTCGGAGTGAAACCCGGGACGGGTTTCTTCTGAGGCTGGGAGGCTGTGACAACTGGCAATTTAGGGAGTCTATTTTAGGTAACCGCATTACGTTAAACTAAACCGAGTTTTGCCTTTATCACTATTTTTATAAACCATGACTTGATTTTATATCGTCTATTGGTTTTTATGGTTTATTTCATTATTAAATGAGTTATCGTATGAGTTTTAACTCTATTTGGTAGGCACTATTCGATTCGGCACTAGAAAAGCCTAAAACAATAATTATTGTAACTTTTAGACCGTAACTCGAAAATTGACAAATAAATAGTCAAAACTCTTGGAAAAATGTAAATAATAATGTTAGAAAGTTGAATGAATGTCGTGAGACACTCGGGGGACAATATGTGAGCTCGGGAATGGGTAAACGGGATAGTTACAAAATATTACAACTCCGACCCCTCCCCTTTCTCTTGAAACCGGCGCCCCCCTCCTCCAAAATAATTATTTTGAGGTCCCTAGTGGCCTAGTATTTATACCCCATCAAATCCCCATTTCACCTCTTTCATTCTCTGTAGCCACCCGTAATTTTTCATAAGGTTAAACGACTATTTTACCCTTTTACTTTTAAAGTTGACTCTTAACTATTGACTTTTCCTGTAATATAAACACCATTACCGTAATCGATAGTACCGGTAATGTTACAAGTTAAGTAATTCGCTCTGTTGTAAATTATTACTCTTTCAACGTTTTCGTTCACATCTGTCTATTTAACGAAAAGATGTCTCTCTGAACGACACCGCTAGCAATGATTTAAAATTTGATAATTATTCTTTTGAAATCAATATTTTTATTTTTTTTACATTTACTTTTATAAAAACGTTTCGAGATATATTTATATATTTCACATTTACCAAACTATGGCACCGCATTTACACTTGAGCTCAACGGGACACGAAATACACGGGGATAAATAAATTGATAAAAATTCCTCCCTTATCCTCATCCTTCTACATAGCCGCCCCTTTTATAATAGAACAGATATGTTTATCTGCTTCTGTTGGAATCACTCCTAAACAGTATTTCAAGTATTTATATTTCATATGTAATAGGTAGCTTTATTATGGCCTTTATGTTTGTTTAAGGTCAAGCTTATGTAGAAGGCCCATAAGCTTAGGCCCAAGCCCATATAAGAAAGGAAGGGAACTAGGAGTGTTGCCCTAGCTTCCCTCCTATAAATACTCTTGTAAACCCTCATTTGAGGGTTGGTTGTTCAAGTTTTCTTTTCATTCACTCTTTTTGCCTTAACCGTATTATTATACGTGTGTGTGTGTGTGATAACTTGTTCATCCGCCTTCATCTCTTTCTCTATAACTTGTGTTTGTAAAACTAGTGACCTAACAGTGGTATCAATCGCCTACTAGTTGGGTGAATCGTGTTTGTTTTTGAAGTGGGTTTCGGTCCTATGCCTAAAACGCACATTTGATACTTTGGTTCGCTTAAAAACTTGTTTTTTACACTTTTTAATCCAAGATTCTTGTACTTTCAATGTTTTAAGGTGTTAAAATACGTGTTTTTGGCAAAAAGTTTCAAACTTTATGCGTGGTTAGTTGTTTTTGAACGTGTTTTTGTTCTTGGGTGTCGTTCTACGCGTAACCCGTTTAGCAGTTTTGGTACATCAAGTTTCACACTTTTGTGTTCTTTTGGTACTATTGAAGCTATTCCATAACAAAAATCTGGTTTAGAAACACATTTGTGCAAAATCAACATTACGAGTAATCCTACGCGTATTGAAACCCTAAATTTACGCGTAAGATTATCCTTGGTTTGATCTTCATTTTCCTGGTTTATTCCGTGTTTTCTTACTTGGATAAGTCTGAAAATACGTCGACTTTGGATATCTTTTGCACTGTGATAGTGTAAAAGATCATTTGGGCAAAAACCCTAAACTTACGCATAAGCACAAGCTTACGCGTAGAAATCCTACGCATAAGATTCACTTTACGCGTAAACTTAAGTCTACGCATAAGGTAATCCTACGCCTAATTTTCTACGCCTAACTTTTGTCTACGCATAACTTTAGTGCTTTTATCCTACTTACGCGTAAGCTAAATCCTACGCGTAACTCCTTATTGTTACGCGTAATTTTTGGTGTTTTTACGCATAAGTGCTACTTGGTTTCTTGTCTTTTCTACGCCTAAGGACACTTCATCAACAAAGGTTCATTCGACTACAAAGATCCATTTTTACTACACAAGTTCAACAACAATTAACTCCACAACATCAACAATGGAATCAACAACAAGCTATTTATCAACAACAATTTAATCAGCAACATACTCCACAACTTGGTGCAATTCCACAACCACAAATGGTTCAACCACCACCAAGCCTTCAAGTTCTACCCTACACAAATGATTTCAATCAACATCCATCAAGGAACACTATGAAGGAACCCACTTGGTTTGCAAAGATGTGTGAAGCTTTAAGCAGCCAACAATCAATTCATGAAGCTGGATCACTTGATAGACCTCCAATGCTCACTCCAGGAAACTACGATCAATGGGTGATAAGGTTCTTTAGGTTTTGTGATCTGAAGAAGCCACATGGAAAGTTCTTAAAGAAGGTTATCTTAGAAGGTCCATTTGAGATGCCTACTGTCATTGTACCCGGAGATCCAACTGCTGTTCCACCAAGAGATGAACAAATCAACATTGCTACGGTTGCAGATCTTAATGCTACAGAACTTCTACACTATGAAGCTGATGAACTTGCAATGGAATACATCCTCTTAGGATTACCAAACCCAATTCTTCGTAGTGTTGATGCTCAAAAGACTGCACAAAAGATGTGGGATCATATTCGTCTTCTTATGGAAGGATCTGTACTCAATCAGGAAGATTTGGAATCCAAAATTTACTTGGCTTATGA
>BPTQ01000004.1:164191394-164296037 GCA_019973895.1 Chrysanthemum seticuspe
TACGAGTACGCCTTACGCGTAAGGTATATATACGCCTACGCGTAAGCTCTACGCATAAGGTCCCCTATTCCTACGCGTAAAATTTCTTACGCGTAAGTTAGGATCCTACGCGTAAGCTTTCGTCTACGCATATCTCATTACTGTTTACGCTTAACTTTGCCAAACTACGCTTAACCCTGGATTGACCTCCATGATGAATTGTTACGTGTACAAACTTGTAAATAAACTAATCATAACGTCACGAATCCAATAATGCCACTAATAAACTTAATAGTTTGATATGTTGTGAACAATAAGTGATAACATAAACTTTAAAAAACTTAAAGTTAACTAACTCACGAAACATTTCACGACGGCATTAGACTATTGAACAAACAAGCGACTTAGGACTCGTAACAATCATTGACACTGTACATTCAATAACTAGACAATAAGACCTTCTGTTGACTAACATTATGTCTTTCAATATGTTGGTTCTTTTGGCTAATGTTATTTCAGATCACGACATGGCTGAACAAATGAATGTGGATGCATCAGAAGTTCTCTCCATTGCTGATATCTATCCTTATGGCTATCCAATGAAGATAGGAAAGAATAATCTCCGTGTTGACTTTGACACCCTCACGTGCTCTGAATCTTCGTGTTTAATTGCTATTGACATTCTGAGGACTCATCCGTATCAGAATATGCTCACTCACTCTGCAACTGTTCCTGAGATCTATATCCAACAGTTCTGGAACACTATGGAAAGGGTCAAAGGACGGACTGCTGTGACGGTGACTCTGAATCACAAACAAGTCACCATTACACCTGCAGACCTAAGGGCTGTTCTCCTAATTCCTGAAGTCGATCCAACCAAACTAGATGCCACACCTGCTGAAGAGCTCACTCTCCAATTCTTAATCGATATCGGTTATGACGAGGCTACAGGAGTAATCACCAAGCATTCTCACGTAGAGCTTAAGAGTATTCCTCAACCATGGAGAACTCTCTACATAATCATCACCAAGTCTGTTTCTGGTCGTGACAGTGGCTATGAGCATCCTAAGCTCATGGAACTGCAAATATTTTGGGCATTGGTCAACATGAAACACATCGCTATCGAAGCTCTGATTTGGGATGACATGATGTCATTTCTCAACAAGCTTGGCTCAAAGATTCCCTACATCAGATTTACTAAACTGTTGATCCAGAGAGCACTTGGACTTCATCCTGAATTGAAGCGCATCAAGAATGAAGCATTCCTACTTTTGAAAGACAGCTCGGAAAGTGCAATCGAGGTTGAATATCACCTTGATAACATTGCTCGAGCCATGTCTAACAACATGGATTGGTTCAACCCAGAAGCAAACATCGACTTCACCAAACGGGACAATCCTCCATATTACACCGACTGGTCTCGACCTCTACCTACCATTGGCCAACCTGATCAGCCTAGGATTCCTTTCAGACATTTTTTCAACAAAGACTTAGATTTTCTTCAACACGGTGGCGATGGTTCAAGGAAATACGCTACATCTCTGACACTTCCATTCCCTGCTGCAATATACTCAGATTGTATAGCCATCGAGGAACGGGCTACCCACATGTTCTCCGACAAAGTGGTAGCATATGACCAAGATGCAATGTATGGGATTCACCATTGGCCGGAACGCTGAAGAATCTACTACAGAAGCTGCTTGGTCCAGAAGTCTCAACATGCAGTGTTCAGTACTAAAAGTATCGTGGCCATCCAACATGTTGGTCTATCGTCTAAATGGGACTACACTTTTCTCAAGAAGATTGTGGTCAAAAGACAAGACGAAAGGGACTATGCATTCTCTGAAGCTGACTTTGAGAATTTGAACATCAACGATATTGAAGACATGTACCTTGCCAAAGTTCAAGGTCGCATGAGACAATTTCCAACTGAAGTACAACGTGAATTCATCAAGTCACTGCTCATCTTCATCAGACGCATAGTCATCAAAGAACGTGTTGAAGATCTTCAGCTTGCCGTTGAATCTTATCAGAAACGTGTAAACTTCACTCCACCACAGCTTGATCTTCCCGACATCAACCAACTTACACAACTTACGCTCATCAGCAAACCTTTCGGAGTCGTTTACCCCAGTGAACTTCAACGAAACTGCTTAATGGCGTGTGACGATCTTCACAAATTTGGGGATCACACTTTGAAGCTGGTCAGGGATGGATTGGCTTATCGGTTGAAGGATATACATGAAAAGATTGGGAACCCAAAGCGATGGAACTCTAAGGACAGAAGGGATGTGAGAAGGATCATCAGAATGATTGATGAAAGGTTGTTCAGAAGGGATCAGTTCAGACGATTGGAGAGCTTTGTTGGTGGTCGACCCATGATGAACATTACCGGCTTTCAATGCCCTGTTTGCACTCCTGGAAAAATCACTAGACTCCCTGGTACTCCTTGAATTGGTTCTTTCATTAAAAATTTTGGATGTGTAATTATATATGTCAATGGCTTGTGCACACATAACAGTGTACAACCCGTAATTGTCAAGAAAGGACCCTGTGGTACGCCTCAGTGCCACAATCCTTATAAAAGGAGCGAAAGCTTCTTATTTTTGAGTAAAACCTATCATTTTTCAAGGTTTTGCTCAAAAACACAAGTACTTCCCCATATGATTTCTCAAAACCTCAACCGTTTATATCACTTGTTGAGGGGGAGTATTTGAATTAAAACTTTGTTCACAAATTGTTCATAGTGGTCATCTTCCCGCAACACTCGAAATGGTCATATTTATTGTCAACCGTTCAAAAATAACATTTTTATGCCATTTTTGAGGGGGAGAAAATTTGTGTGATAAGAAATATGTTGTGCAAAATGCAAATGAATCTGTGTACCTCAGACTTAACCAACGAATTGACGGTACTAAAACTGTTTGTAACTCGAAAAGACTTGTTCTGGATGGGTAATAATTTCAAGCTAGTTCGCTAGTAATGTAAACGTGTCTCGCAAAGGACTTGTCCAAGTAGAAAGTACCATTCGAGATACTCTTGGTAGACATGAACTCTGACGGGTATGACAACCTTTCGAGGTTTGTCTACACCTTCAAGGTAGTTATTAGAGCTAGTTGTCACCTAAAAGCTGACAATGTAACTCTTTAACTATGCAACGTAACCGTGTCTCGCGGGGGATTGTCTATCTTCAGTAGATCAATTCAAAAAGTGCGCGCTCTTTCCTCACTGTGCATTTAAACCATTAATACTCTTAAGCACATGTGGAGGGGGAGTATTTATGCAAAACCTTATCTCTCACAGTGGTTCAAACATGTTTTTCATTTACAAACCCTTTGAGAGATATTTTCACATACAGTGGTTTTAATGGCAAACATAGGTTAGTAATGGAGTTATAAGGTGACTAAGGTTAGGAATAACTGTCCTATGATCCGCCAGAGCCGGAGGGATCTACCCAAGGACACTACCATTAGTTAGTGTTAGAAGTCCTTAGGAATGATTGTAAAAAAGGAGAAAATGAGAATCGGAGAAAGAAGGAGTTGAAGAATCAAAAAGAAATGCAAAGTAAAGGGTGAAAAGAAACAGCCCTCCAGATTATTCAACTTAGGGCAGACACCGGGTTCAATTCATATGCTACTGGTTGTCACTTAGTGACACCGGTATTGAAGATTAAAAGTCGTCATGGACCCAGTGACGCATGCACTAAACCTTCTTAGCCACTCAAGTTTCTCTCAACAGAAGCTTGTTTCATTCTCACATGGAACCCTACGTAAACTATTGGCTTTCTCTTAGAGATCGCTGGTATTGAAGAAGGAGACCCTCTCCCTAGTCTCCGCTCAGGAAAACCAAAACGCACTATTGAGTCCAGAGCCACGAGATTCATCAAAAGATCTCTTAGGAACACTTGACATTTTATCACTTGACGATCAACAAATAAAATTATCAGTGGTTCATATCGAGTCCTTCACAGATCTTAGCAATCTGTCGAGAACATTTATGAGAGGTTCACATCTGTGATCATCAGTGATTGAATGGAAACTCCTGCCAGGGTCAACATCAAACAGCCCTGACAGCAGGTCACTTCGGTAACTCCCCGTGGATTACGCGGAGTGTGTCTCAAACGGTCTACAGTCGTGAGGTGATGCTTCGGTGTACCTCAGCGACTCATCTGAACTGTAGATGTACTTCGGTACATCGCGTTATCTCACTTATGGGACTCCAGTTCAGGAACGGCCTTTGTAAGAATTAGAGTTGTGTTTTCACACTATGCTGTTAACACTCTCGAAGTTCAAACTTGTAAGTGCCGGAAACCGCTTATTACTAACCGTTTGAAATGTTTTCTTCTTATGGAAGCTCCGGAGCGGGATGATCGTGCTGATTCTTCTCATGCTCACGCCAACATCATCACTAATGGAAGTTCTATTCAAAAGCAACACAACCGTCAGAATGATTCTTCGTCAACCAAAGAATCTACAATGTTAAAGACTTAAAGAACTTCATCAGCATTGAATTCCAACGTCAAAGAGCGTGTGAGCATGTTGAAGAATGACGTGGAGACACTGGAGCTGCGAAGCAGACCTGAGGCAGACTGATGCAGACAACAACATACTATCACTTTCACCACAAAGAACAATAATCAAAGAACAAAGTTAATGATGACGTCAAAGCAAAACCGCTCAAAGATAACTATCTCTCTACACTGGGGAGATTGTTCGAATCAAGGCAATTCCTCTCACAAGAAAGAAGAATGTCAGAAGACGTCAGAGCTACTATTACATCAACGCCTCCACCGTTTACATTCATATATACTTGAGGGGGAGATTGTTGGAATTACTCCTAAACAGTATTTCAAGTATTTATATTTCATATGTAATAGGTAGCTTTATTATGGCCTTTATGTTTGTTTAAGGTCAAGCTTATGTAGAAGGCCCATAAGCTTAGGCCCAAGCCCATATAAGAAAGGAAGGGAACTAGGAGTGTTGCCCTAGCTTCCCTCCTATAAATACTCTTGTAAACCCTCATTTGAGGGTTGGTTGTTCAAGTTTTCTTTTCATTCACTCTCTTTGCCTTAACCGTATTATTATACGTGTGTGTGTGTGTGATAACTTGTTCATCCGCCTTCATCTCTTTCTCTATAACTTGTGTTTGTAAAACTAGTGACCTAACAGCTTCCCTCCTCTCTTCCTCTGGTGAAAGACAACAGCAGCAACATCACCACCACAACCGCCATCATCTTCCTCTCTCGTCCATCCATTTTGTGGTCTCTTCCATCCATCACAACCGTCTCTCTCTCACTTTGGTAACACCAAACACATAATAATCTATCTTTCTTTCTTTTTTTTCTAATTAAATCCGATTATAAAACATTAATAATAAAGTTTTCGTGGTTAGAACCTGAATAAAAACATGCTTTTGAATCTTTTTTTGTTTCGTGTGGTAAATTGATAAAAAGGGTGTTTGTAAATTATTTTGAATTCGGGTGGATTGAGGGTCACGAGTAAGTTAGACCCGATTGATCATGGGGTTTGATCTCGGTTTTTGTTTACCTTTGCTTCCTTGAAAAATTCATTGGGTATGTATTTGATTAGATTTGAAAGTATACCAGGAGGTTTGTTGTTGTTGTCGACGTCAAGAATAAACCCACAAGGGAGTGTTTGTATTAGCTTGGGTCAAAAGGGAAAAATCAACCCGAGAGGGTTTGGTTTTATTTTCGGTTTTCAGCAACGACCCACAAGAGGGTGTGGTTGCTCTCGGTTCAAAACCAACCCATGAGGGGTTGTTTGTTTTGCTCGTCTCGACCCACCACCGAGAACCCCACTTCGGGTGCGTCTACATCTGCTGCCATAGCTACCCAAAAGGGTGTTTAGTTTGAGTCTTGGTCCGTAGCCACCCCTAAGGGTGTGCTTAGTTTTGTTTGCTTGGTCTTGGCTTGCGACAGAAACACCCAAGAGGGTGATCCGCATGTTTTGTTTAGCCGACACCACAACCCACATAGGGTGTCATGTTTGTTCAGTTCAGCTGCAACCCACGAAAGGGTAGTGTTTGTGTTATGTTTGTTGTCTGCCATTTCAGCTCACCCTATCAAGGGTGTTCATTTGTTGCCTGGTCCACGACACCAACAGCCTAAAGCTATTGGTTGTTGTTGTGTTGTTGTTGTTGCTATTGGCTCAACCACTACCCAAGAGGGTAGTTTTTTTATCTCGGATTAAGGAGGAAACCACCAACGGGGGGTGTTTCTTTGACTTAGTACATGATAGCCCCGAAGGGATGTCGTTACTGTTTGCTTGTTGTAGTGTCATACCCACATAGGGTACGTGTTTTCAGTTTGTAAACTGTAAAACTAAGTGTGCGTTTGATTTGCAATTTTGCATTAGTAACTAGTTATTAGACTAAATATATAACACTTATCGGACCGAACTTAAATTATTAATAGACTACTCTTTAACGGACTAAATATATATATATTGGACCACTAAATGAAGACCGTTGATACAGGATGTTTGGACAACATATGACTTCGGACTCGAAAAGTAACGGATTATATATACGCATATATATTAGACTTATATTGTACATGACGGGCTTAGTATATTGGATATATCGAATAAAAAATGGACATATTATTTTGGACTTGAGAGTATTGGGCTACATATCGAATATGTTGGAATCATGGGATTATAATTAGATTATTTATATTAAACAACCCTTTAACGAGCTATTATTGGACTGTGAAGCCCCCTAACTATTAACACTTTCAATATGTTAAGTTATTTTAAACTTATTTAGTCGTATTATTTATCATCGGAGTGTATTGCGAATAACGAATCATATCAAACGTTTATTTATATACTTATTATCATTAAAAACTTATTTTGATCGAAATCTAATAATAAAACGAAGAGTAAGTTTTATTAAATATAAAACCTTCTCTCTTTGCTCTATATATTAAAACTCATGTTTAAATTATAAAACATATATTATTTAAGATATCGGGTAAATGCTCTAAACTTAACAATTTACTTCCTTATATTACTATTTGATCCTTATGTGTTTATTTATTGTTGTACTCGTGATATATGTTTCATTCTTCGGTGTGCGTTTGTCTCGAGTCTAGAACCTTATACCATCACACGAACTATCATACTAAACTTTTGACAAACTTTTATATGAAACTTCCACGAAAACTAAAACGTATTATCTTTTAAAACTCATACGCATCGATTACTATTCGTGTGTCACATTTTGAGATAAACGACATACTATCAGGTCGTGCCAATGACGTACCGTTGTGTCGGTATTCTTGTATCGTTGTGCGTTACTACCTTGTGATACATTTCTCGATGCCAGTTGTGTTAGTTGTGATTCTTACATTTCTTCGGACTAAGGTGAGTTTCACAGCCCCATTTTACTGTTTTAATCGTTTTGGGGTGAAAAGCATGCTATGATTACTTAAAGCTAAATTGGTTGTGCATTAATGAAATTATGGATTTACTGAACTGATTCAATCTACTGAGCTATGCTCTGCTATACTGTGCAAACTGGTATGTATGCTTATGTTTGGCGCCTGAGAACAACTGTAAAAGTCCCCTGGTACTACACTACTTATTAACTCCCTCCCACTGTACGGGAAGAGCCGTTGATATCTATGGATAGCGCTATTTAAGGGTAGAGCCATCCCCTCACTCCACTAACCGGAGTGCATAGAATCACCTTCTCATGCTAGGTTAGAGCATGTTGCACGTAGGGGCAATTTTCGGCTAAATCGGCTTAAGTAGTGAAACCTTTATGCTATGAACGGGCTGCATACATAATGGACCCTTTGAAACTTTGACAACCAATTGATTTTCCAGTTTTGGAAATTACTTGTGTATTCAAAACCTGTGAACTCACCAACCTTTGTGTTGACACTTTTAGCATGCATTTTCAGGATTGCAGGCGATAGCAAAACTTTGGAGGCGCTTGGGCATTGGCATGGCATGGTTTTAGAAGACTCTGATATAACTTGGGGACCACTTTAATTCTTTTATTGGCCTACATTCTATAATATATATTTTGAAAGATGTAAACATAAATCTTTACGAAATATGATTTCTCAAGTTAAACTGTTGTTCTATACATTGTGTTGTGGTACCAATCGAGTAATACCCCGGTAATACTTACTTCCACTGCAAACCATTATTTTGGGGTGTTACAGATTGGTATCAGAGCCTTGGTTATAGAGAACTGGGTATTTTTGAAACCTAGACTATAACTACTTTTACGAAAACTTAACCCTGTGACCGATACATGCCTGCCTGCCAAGCTGATGCCTCGATTTTGACTTGTTGAAGTCATACTTTATGAGATATGTATTATATTACTATCCACTTAATCTCACTATGAACTATGATTGCTTTCTTATACATATGTTTACGTACCACAGCGCTACGCCTTATCCCTTACATACATGGAATGCTCGTTTTACTTTTCGTAACAACTAAAAGTACAGGACATAATGCTAGTGTAACTGAGCCGAGTATTTCAAAGTTCATGTGAATATAGATTGATCACCTATATTCATCAGGGAGAAGGGCATAGACTGATCACCTATGTCCAACCCTGAGGCGAACTTTGCAATGCTGGGGATGGCTATTTTGGTTTTGGGGAAAACATAATGATTTTGTAAATGTATACGAGCATGGACATGATAAAAGTTTACCCCTACACACAACACATTGGCATCACAATACTTGTTCATCGCGATATTTTTCCTCTTTTATGGAATGCCTTTCACCACCGCCAGGTTATATTACGACTATGAATCACTTTTGGAATTAATGAAAACGTCTAATCATGTTTTACGTTGGGTCGAGTTAGACCCGGTTGGTCACCATTTGAATTCGAGTTGCGTATTTCGACACGTTTGATATCGTAATAAGTCCATTGAACTTACAGGAGTGTTTTGGAATTAATCTTGACTATATTTGCTTTTGGATTATTTGGTACTGAGATTTTAGGTCTCGTTGCGAATTTGGAATTGCTACCTTATTTTAGCCTTGCCTTGATCGTGGTTTTGTTACGGACCCCTTACTCAAAGCCTTATCTTGGAACGATTGTTATTTATTTTTCCAAATTGATACCGTTCACTCGGAATTATTCAATCGACGTTATCCAGTCGATGCTGTTAATTTTTGTGAATCGATAATGTTCCACCGACGTTGTTTCATCAACAATACTCGATTATGGTTATACCTTACGCTCTATTGTTGCAATGCCTCACACACTATTGGTGTTATACCTTATGCTCCATTAGTGTATTCCTATCGATGTCGTTTTATCAACGCCGTTTTATTGATGCCGTTTTATCCATATCATCCTACTATGTTGTTTTATCAATAATATCCTGCTGATGTTGTTCTATCGATGCTATCTTATCGATAAGTACCTTACACTCAATCGATGTGTGATCCTCTATCGTACCCATTGGGAACTACTGACGTTTACTCGTATTTGGAGCTTGACTTGATCTCGACTTGTAGTCGGATTTCTTTTGACACTATGATTTCGAACTCGAACGTTGTACCCTTCTTCGTTAAGTACTGAGCCGATCGACTGACTACTAGCAATAATTAACTCTCTTCTCCGAAGTTGTACCCTGAACTTGCTAACCTCTCCCTTCAACATATATTCTATACCCAACAGAAATGATGCATAACTATTTAAACATTTCCTATCAGCAACGTGCATAGAGATTTTCTTGGCAGATGATGCACACTATTTAAACATTACTTATGATCTATTAAGTCACTATTATTGGGTTGTTGCAACGCCATGTCTTCACCATCCCGTCTCATCATCATTCTCTCAAACGTTGAGATCGAGGTTTCCTCATCACTCGCTGCTATAATAGTGTCTCCTCTATCCCAAAACTTGTACTCAATTGATGAGTCGAAATACATTCCTTGCCGTTCTAGAAACGACACATTACGACATCTACGAAGGGAAACCCTCGTTGAACATAAATAACGAGCGAACTACTAAACTTTTAACAATCTAGAAACATACCACGAGCTAACATGTAACACAAGCTACTATTCATGGGAACAGATACCTAATCCTCTACTTACCCCTTAGGGAACACCAATAGTTTTCAAATAATGCCCCTTACAAAATAGTAATCTGTGTCGTTTCCTAACGCACAAACTATAATTAATAATCTTGTCAACCATTTCGTGGTTAATCTACCAAGTGTTGTACTACTTCATCACTGGATTAAAAAAAAAAAAAAAAAAAAAAAAAAAAAAAAAAAAAAAAGAAAAAAAAAATTGACCTTACCGGTATTTTATAAACAATGAGTCTTTTTCAAATTATCCTACAAACTCTTTGTACAAATCACTTCATGGACTAATATATTGTAATAAGCCGATTCAATACTATGCTTTATTTCATTAGACAGCAAACGCTTTTGCTAACATTTTTTTAAACTAAGTTACAATTACCCTACACCACAACCTTATGAACAAGCTTTGCCACTGAATCACAAAATGAACTACAAATATTTCTACTATTGGACAATTAATTGTTTTCTTATCTACTATATGAATTATTTACGAATCATTTCACAAGTTATGTTATAACCTGAATTGTTGTCTTATCAAAACATTACAAAATTTAATTACGATTTCACTACTATTCTATAAATAATAAATCGTTTTCTATTATCCGATAAGCTATTTATAAAAAAAAATAATAAAAAAAATAAAAAAATAAAAAAAATTTACCTTACCAAGTTGTTGCTTTGATACTAAATCACAAACTACGATTTACCACTAAGTTGCAAATAATAAAATATCTTCCTCATTGCTCAACAAATGGTTTTCCAGTTTGTTTTATAAACTATACTGCAATTACTTTATAAACTATTTATTCCCTTGAGAAACTTTAAAGAATGACCGATATCTCCTTTTGTAACTGCACCAAACCTTTGAAGTAAATCAAACACCTTGTTCTGAAACAATAGATAATAAACGTTTAATGGGAAATTGCTAAGGAACAAACTGATTCATTATCTACAAAAGCTGAGGTGTTGGAATTATTTGAATTTAAGAAGTAACATTTGAACTCATATAATAGACATGTAAACCTTCAACTTGGAACCGAGTCCATGTGGTCATTTAAGAACTTTATTTAACAAGTTTTCATCACAAAAGCTGAAGTTCAGCAACTTTCTCTACATTCATTCAAGTTCCCTCCTGAAATTTTAACAAGTCAAGACTCTTTGTTTTTATAGCGTTCAAATCCGAGAGGACGGTGACACCATGCTAGTCATTAATGGATAAACTACCAACGATCATAACCTTAACAACTGGACTCTAACCTTAGGCGTCTAGAATTTTTGGAGTCATACATACTCAACTACATTTTCTTCTATGACATTTTCACCTTTAAGGACCTTCTTTTAGAGTTTCCTTTGCGTCAACGATAAAACTTGTGATGACATTCTCTGAAGATATTTGTTCTTACGAAACTAGAAATTCCTGGTCAAACCTTATCAAACTTTCTTATGCTAAGAAAACATCAAAACATCGCCTTCTGCGAAAATGTCTTATTACATAACGTCTGAAAACCTATCTTACTAAACGATATTTCTTTCGAGGTCACGAACACCTTACCCAACTATCCATCTCAGACAAAAAATAAATACTCGTGTAACTTACAACTCACAATACTTCCAACCATCGAAAACAACAGATATAAGTCGTGATATTAGTATCTTTGACAACAAGGTTCCAAAATCACCTTCATTTTTTTTTGCACCTCATTTTGGGGACAATACTTCTTGATTATAACTTCTTCAACTTAGTCCAAACAATCTTATGAGTATTCTCAGTACTAATACATTGAGTAACAACATTTTATCATAACAAAGCATCATTCAGAAGTATGCTTGCGGCATGTTTGACTTTGCATTCTTCATCATAGTTGATGATTAGAAGTATTGACTATGTCCACTCAAACCAACGAGCCAAACCAACCGTTCTTTTCATGACTTTGTAATTGTTGAGCTTGTAGCTCCAGAATTCCTTGTAAGAACAACCTCTGGCCACTGATATAATATTTATGCCTGTGGTGCCTTCAACTGGCCCTGCAACATTATTCTGTAATTGCATTAGTCCTTCAATCATCTATATTTTTGTATTAACCCTTAGAATATACCAACTAGAAGCTTGATATTAATCAGAACTTCTGCCCCTTGATAAAACTTTAAAAGAGTTTCTGATTTCACGTGGGAGTGTGAGATCAGAATTCATCATAAACACTCACATTTTTCCCAGACATCTCAGCATCAGACTTTTCAAAATCTCCATTTGAATTGGATCGATAGCAAACAAACTCGAGCTACCACCCGAATTTACCAGTATACATGACGTCATTCAGTTAAACTATCACAAGAAGTGTCATAGTGATGAGACACTCCTTATTTCTCTGGAAGAGATCCTGATTGATGAACGTCTGAACTCTATCGAAGAACCTACCGAAAGATCAAATGACTTAACACAGTCGCATTTCTATTGTCAAAGTTCGATGGGACTCGAAAAAAGTTCCTGAATTCACGTGGAAACGTGAAAATAAACTCAAACACACCATCAGCAGATAACACTCGCTGAACTTCGGGACGAAGTTCCCATAAGGGGTAGAGACTGTAGCCACCCGTAATTTTTCATAAGGTTAAAAGACTATTTTACCCTTTGACTTTTAAAGTTGACTCTTAACTATTGACTTTTCCTGTAATATAAACACCATTACCGTAATCGGTAGTACCGGTAATGTTACAAGTTAAGTAATTCGCTCTGTTGTAAATTATTACTCTTTGAACATTTTCATTCACATCTGTCTATTTAACGAAAAGATGTCTCTCTGAAAGACACCGCTAGCAATGATTTAAAATTTGGTAATTATTCTTTTGAAATCAATATTTTTATTTTTTTTACATTTACTTTTATAAAAACGTTTCGAGATATATTTATATATTTCACATTTACCAAACTATGGCACCGCATTTACACTTGAGCTCAACGGGACACGAAATACACGGGGATAAATAAATTGATAAAAATTCCTCCCTTATCCTCATTCTTCTACATAGCCGCCCCTTTTATAATAGAACAGATATGTTTATCTGCTTCCCTTCTCTCTTCCTCTGGTGAAAGACAACAGCAGCAACATCACCACCACAGCCGCCATCATCTTCCTCTCTCGTCCATCCATTTTGTGGTCTCTTCCATCCATCACAACCGTCTCTCTCTCACTTTGGTAAGACCAAACACATAATAATCTATCTTTCTTTCTTTTTTTTCTAATTAAATCCGATTATAAAACATTAATAATAAAGTTTTCGTGGTTAGAACCTGAATAAAAACATGCTTTTGAATCTTTTTTTGTTTCGTGTGGTAAATTGATAAAAAGGGTGTTTGTAAATTATTTTGAATTCGGGATCTTGGTTTTTGTTTACCTTTGCTTCCTTCAAAAATTCATTGGGTATGTATTTGATTAGATTTGAAAGTATACCAGGAGGTTTGTTGTTGTTGTCGACGTCAAGAATAAACCACAAGGGAGTGTATAACAACCCGTAAAATTTCGGATTATTTTAATAATATTTATCGCGTCAGAAAATTCAAATCAATTATTTTCCGACAAAATGCCAATATCTAAAATATAAAAACGAGAGGTCATTTTGTTTCTTTAGAAATAAGACACCGCACTTACAATACTTGCCCACAAAGTATCTGTGAAATTTATTATTGTCCAAGTTAAAATTTAAGCATACATAAGCTTAATCCATTTTTATTCCGCATACTGCAGCGCAGTAGCACACAAAACTAAAAATAAATACTAAGATAAGAGAAAAATTCATTTTATTCAATCACTAATAATTTACGAAAGAAAACGAGAAGTTATCTCGTGAGTTTAGGAAGCCACGGCACCGCACGCGTACCGGCACCGATTAAATAACGGCAAACAATTATAATCAAATTCCTACATAATAAAGATGTCATATTATTACACTCATAAAATCGCTCCTAAAAATATAATTTCTATATCTTTCGGGTACCGGGAAGATACATTTACTCGAGGATTCGACAAAACACGGGGTACGAACTATATACCGTGTCTAATGATAATAAAACAAAAACTTATGTATCCTACCCTATCCTACCCCCCACCCTCACGCTCCATCTTTTCCTCTTTCCATTTTCGTGTCTTCATCACCTCCACCAAGAGCAGGAAACAAGAAAGAAACTTGCCTCCTTTCCTCTTCAATCACCATGAGCCATCACCTCAAATTTTCAGCCACCCTACACCTCTTCTCTAGCATGACAAGGAGACACTAGTGCGGCTGTGAAAGAGACTCGAGCAAGAAATGGTACTCGCCTACTCACTAGGTCAAGAAAAGACAAAGTCAAGCTTCTCTTTGTTTTCTTTTATATGGACGCACATCCATAAGAGGTTCACACAAGCTTCTCACCATCTCACTCAAAAATTAGGGTTCATGTAAATCAGGGCCTCTCAAAAACAAAGGGGTTTTCAAAATTGATAAGGGGGTTTTGTTACCGGATGCATAAGGAAGATTTCCCAAGAGTTAATTGTTCTAATTTGTCCCGAATCTCCTCCGATCGAATCTTGAGGTTCGGTGTCCATTTCTACTCAACCCACTAATGGGTTTAATGTAAGAATATATTTCTTGTCATTGTTTTGTTATCTAATGAGTTGTAATTACATTAAATTGTAATTCAATTTTACATTACTTGTTGTGTCGATTTAAAGTAATTATTGGATGTTAAAATGATATTACAATTTTAGTAACAAAATGGGTGATGTTTTGTTGTTGTTATGTGGCTATCGAAAACCAAGAAGAAGAAACAGAAAAAGTAATGTTTTGGTGTCATAGTTTCGGCTTAGTGGCTATTGTCATTTCAGAGTATTTCGAAAATATGCTTATCATCTTGTCATTGGTTTCGGCTTATCGTAACCATCAGTTCACTAGTAACTTCTTTTAGTCACTGCTTAGGTTCCAAGCCTACTCGTCTATAGGGTGTTTGGCCATTTGATAGTTTTCTCTCGTACGTATTAGATTGTGTTTCGGCGTAATTAGTTTCGGATTATATTTAACCTTTTCAGCTTACTTAATTGGCGTACCTGCTTGTTGTGTTTTTGACATGTACCTCAGCTCACCTAACTCATTATCATTGAAATTTTCAGCTTATATCCTAGCTTATATAGCTTATTTGATATTCGGTTTATTATAGCGGCTCTTGGTTAAATTCTCAACTACTCAACTCTTATTCGACTTAGGCTGTAGCATTTTGCCATGAATTGTTGTCTTGGTGATGACTCGACTGTGAAAACATGATCAGTCAAGAGGTACATGCCTTAATTCTTTTTATGTCCAATTCGTATTGTCCCAAGTTGCAAGGTTGTGGTCACTTGTTACTCTGAGTCAAGAAACCCCGAGAGTGTTTTACCTGAATTAACACCAGACCATATCGTAGTCGAGTTTATAAGAGTCTCGATAGGGCTCGAGACCTCGGTTTGTGTTTTACTTATTTCTTCACGTCAAAAACTTAAAACTATGTAAGCAAGTGTTTGCCAAATATACTTTGTGAATCTGTTTTAGTGTTCAAAAAGGCTAAGAAGCCCATCTAGTTTATATGAATACATTTGGATTTTGGGTATTAACCATGACTGGGCCGAAGCCCATACAGTTCCATAAGGGTCCAGTTGGCGTAGGACAGCCCACTCGGGCATAGAATTCATATCGTCTCCAGTTTTCAAAATTAAATGTCCGCTTCATTCGACTTGTTCTCGCTTCATCTCGACTCGCCACCCTTGGCACATCATTACACCTGACTCATTATCACCGACATTCAAAATACGACATGGCCATTTCACACGACGTGCAATGTATAAACCCAACGGGAAAATTAGTAAACAAAACTCAACTTGTAATAACAAGATTAATTACATGAGTCATTTCTACTACTTGAACCGTAATTTGAAATTGCACTGCAGGAAATTCACCAAAAATATAAACTTGTCATATACTTGATTTCAAATATGAAACCGGATATAATTGACACAAACTATTCAACTTTTACCTTTTGAACAAAAACCAATTAATTAGAAGGATTACATACAGATTATACATATTCTTTAATAAACTAGTTTTACGGTTTATAAACAATAAATAACTGGAAAACTCATATTGTGATATATTTATTAGTCGGAGACATATTCAACTTTTGAAATATATTAGTAGAACTTAATATTTTTACACTTTTTGAACTATAAGTTTAAATCAAATTGTAACATAACTTTTGACATCGTTAATTTACATTTCGTAAATTAATTATTTAGATTAAATAAAACCCCTTTCGGTTATAAAACTTATTTCTCGAAAAAGAGTATAGGGAATTCTTCTAGTAAAATGTTATTTAAAACTTGTCGAAACATAGTTATCATTTTAAATGTAACCACGTTATATTTTATGAATGGTATATAAATATTTAGTTGAGATTTAACTTTCTATTACGAGACTAGATGTCACGAGATATATATATATTACTTATATACACTTAATATAAAATATATATACTTCTTTCGTTCACACCGAAAAATATCTCATCCTACGTACTACCTTTCGTACATCGTCATTCGGTTATCATCAAACCGAAGTCTCGTTCATCCTTGATGTCTTTTCTGCGTATACTCTTCTATATATTATCATTTGGCCAACATCAAGCCAAGGTCGTAATTCCTTCTTCGAAACTTCCTTCCATGTCATCCCTCATAAGCCGAAGTCCATCCAAATCTTGTAAATGGTTTTAAGATAAATGATACAACAACAACAACAACAACATAAACAGTTAAAAATTTATAAAGTTAGTTAAACTTTATCGAGTCTTAAACATAAAGACTAAATATGCCGTACTTAATTAGGTTGCGTGTCGGAGCCGTGCACTATCACTCCTTGATTTAATTCTCTTTAGACTTCATATTGCACATTGCCAAGGTGAGTTTCATAGCCCCTACTCTTACTTGTTTTATAACTGTTTTGGGGGAAGATACATGCTCATTTTACTTAAATCATTTTACTTGTGCATTCCATGCATACTATGCTTTCACATGTTTAAAGTTATCATCATACATAGATTTTTTATAGAGCATACCAAAATGTTTGACCTAGAATATTACGCAGCTTAGCCTAAGTCCTCAGATCCCAAATTGCCCTCTTCATGAACCGTCAATTCCTGCTGGGAAGCGCGAATGATATACATAGATCTATTGAGGGTGACTCCTCTGTTCGGTTGACCCCGCTTGGGTCAAGGCGAAACATATAGCATGTCGGGACCGAGTGTATTGGGATAAACACTCGCCATGGGCTCCTTATTTGTATGACTTCTTTGTGCATACAAGAACTGTCTTAGCTTCGGTTGCATGAACTTAGTGCTAGCGTAATACATTAAACATATGACATTATATTCGTTGTAATGTACATATACCCTACTTATGGTCCACTAATGAAATCTCTTTTATGAAATCCTTTTATGAACTGAAATCATGAACTTTATGACGTTATGCAAGACGTAATGATCATCAAAAACCAAATTTGAAACAGTGTACTGAAATTCCTTTTTAATTAAACCTATGAACTCACCAGCGTAAGCTGACCCCTTTTAGCATGTATCTTCAGGTTTTGAAGTGATAGCTTATCTTTGGAGGCGCAAGGCAAAGGCATGGCATGGTCATAGACGACTCTGATTTATGTATTGGGACCACTCGTTTATAATGGGCCATTTTCCGCACTATGTAAACGTTGTTTTCAAGAATGAATAAAAGTTTATTTATGAAAAACCAATTGTTCTATGCTTATGTTGTGATACCAATTTAGTAGCACCCCAATACACGTATGCTTCCGCTGAGTCATTTTTGGGGGTGTTACAGAGTGTTTGTATTAGCTTGGGTCAAAAGGGAGCAATCAACCCGAGAGGGTTTGGTTTTATTTTTGGTTTTCAGCAACGACCCACAAGAGGGTGTGGTTGCTCTTGGTTCAAAACCAACCCATGAGGGGTTGTTTGTTTTGCTCGTCTCGACCCACCACCGAGAACCCCACTTCGGGTGCGTCTACATCTGCTGCCATAGCTACCCAAAAGGGTGTTTAGTTTGAGTCTCGGTCCGCAGCCACCCCTAAGGGTGTGCTTAGTTTTGTTTGCTTGGTCTTGGCTTGCGACAGAAACACCCAAGAGGGTGATCCGCTTGGTTTGTTTAGCCGACACCACAACCCACATAGGGTGTCATGTTTGTTCAGTTCAGCTGCAACCCACGAAAGGGTAGTGTTTGTTTTATGTTTGTTGTCTGCCATTTCAGCTCACCCTATCAAAGGTGTTCATTTGTTGCCTGGTCCACGACACCAACAACCTAAAGCTATTGGTTGTTGTTGTGTTGTTAGTCTCGACTGAAAACCGCGAGTCCATATGGCTTGTGTTTGTTGTTGTTGCTATTGGCTCAACCACTACCCAAGAGGGTAGTTTATTTATCTCGGATTAAGGAGGAAACCACCAACGGGGGTGTTTCTTTGACTTAGTACATGATAGCCCCCGAAGGGATGTCGTTACTGTTTGCTTGTTGTAGTGTCATACCCAGATAGGGTACGCGTTTTTAGTTTGTAAACTGTAAAAGTAAGTGTGCGTTTGATTTGCAATTTTGCATTAGTAACTAGTTATTAGACTAAATATATAACACTTATCGGACCGAACTTAAATTATTAATAGACTACTCTTTAATGGACTAAATATATATATATTGGGCCACTAAATGAAGACCGTTGATACTGGATGTTTGGAAAACATATGACTTCAGACTCGAAAAGTAACGGATTATATATACGCATATATATTAGACTTATATTGTACATGACGGGCTTAGTATATTGGATATATCGAATAAAAAATGGACATATTATTTTGGACTTGAGAGCATTGGACTACATATCGAATATGTTGGAATCATGGGATTATAATTAGATTATTTATATTAAACAACCCTTTAACGAGCTATTATTGGATTGTGAAGCCCGCTAACTATTAACACTTTCAATCTGTTAAGTTATTTTAAACTTATTTAGTCGTATTATTTATCATCGGAGTGTATTGCGAATAACGAATCATATCAAACGTTTATTTATATACTTATTATCATTAAAAACTTATTTTGATCGAAATCTAATAATAAAACGAAGAGTAAGTTTTATTAAATATAAAACCTTCTCTCTTTGCTCTATATATTAAAACTCATGTTTAAATTATAAAACATATATTATTTAAGATATCGGGTAAATACTCTAAACTTAACAATTTACTTCCTTATATTACTATTTGATCCTTATGTGTTTATTTATTATTGTACTCGTGATATATGTTTTATTCTTCGGTGTGCGTTTGTCTCGAGTCTAGAACCTTATACCATCACACGAACTATCATACTAAACTTTTGACAAACTTTTATACGAAACTTCCACGAAAACTAAAACGTATTATCTTTTAAAACTCATACGCATCGATTACTATTCGTGTGTCACATTTTGAGATAAACGACATACTATCAGGTCGTGCCAATGACGTACCGTTGTGTCGGTATTCTTGTATCGTTGTGCGTTACTACCTTGTGATACATTTCTCGATGCCAGTTGTGTTAGTTGTGATTCTTACATTTCTTCGGACTAAGGTGAGTTTCACAGCCCCATTTTACTGTTTTAATCGTTTTGGGGTGAAAAGCATGCTATGATTACTTAAAACTAAATTGGTTGTGCATTCATGAAATTATGGATTTACTGAACTGATTCAATCTACTGAGCTAAGCTCTGCTATACTGTGCAAACTGGTATGTATGCTTATGTTTGGCGCCTGAGAACAACTATAAAAGTCCCCTGGTACTACACTACTTATTAACTCCCTCCCCTTGTACGGGACGAGCCGTTGATATCTATGGATAGCGCTATTTAGGGGTAGAGCCATCCCCACTCACTCTACTAACCGGAGTGCATAGAATCACCTTCTCATGCTAGGTTAGAGCATGTTGCACGTAGGGGCAATTTTCGGCTGAATCGGCTTAAGTAGTGGAACCTTTATGCCATGAACGCGCTGCATACATAATGGACCCTTTGAAACTTTGACAACCAATTGATTTTCCAATTTTGGAAACTACTTGTGTATTAAAAACCTGTGAACTCACCAACCTTTGTGTTGACACTTTTAGCATGCATTTTCAGGATTGCAGGCGATAGCAAAACTTTGGAGGTGCTTGGGCATTGGCATGGCATGGTTATAGAAGACTCTGATATAACTTGGGGACCACTTTAATTCTTTTATGGGCCTACATTCTATAATATATATTTTGAAAGATGTAAACATAAATCTTTACGAAATATAATTTCTCAAGTTAAATTGTTGTTCTATACATTGTGTTGTGGTACCAATCGAGTAATACCCTGGTAATACTTACTTCCGCTGCAAACCATTATTTTGGGGTGTTACATTCTCTCACTAAAAACACACACAACATACCTTTCTCTCTCTACCTTTCTCTCTCTAAAAACCCTAAACCACCACCACCATAACCGGCCGCCCTATTCCGGCCATATTCTGGCCAAATTCTGGCGCGTCACCCCCCACCTCCACCACCATCTTGAAGCTCTCTTTCTCCTCTTTCCAACCATATATTACATGCTCCATTTGGACTTTAATAACACCTTCAAATTCAAGGATTAAGATTCGTACTTTTAGGGTTTCAAGTGGGTTTTGCAATTGGTGATTGAATAAGGTAAATGGAACAAGTTTTGAGCTTGTTTGGGCAATAATAAGCCATGAATTGAAAATTAGGGTTTCGACCCTATGAACAAATTTGGGGCTTTTGGGTGGAACATGAAATTAAGTCTAATTACTGACTAAATAAACAAGTAACTAGTGTTTGGTAAGTGTGTGGTGTATCAATTTGATGGGTTTATGCATTTTAGGTTTAGGTTCATATTTTTTGTTAAGATAGATGATGGGTTTTGTGTTTGGTTAGTGTTTGGAGCTTGAATGATTGGATTTGGGTGTTGTGGAATTGATTTAGTTGTGTTTGGTTGTGAAACATGGGACGTACGAACCACCTAGGGCTCGTACGTGGCTCATGAGAGGCGTACGAGACCCACATAGACCACAGGTCCAGGTCGGGTCGATTTCGTAGCTTGTTGGTTGATGTAGTTGAGGTTTGGGTGAGACGCGTGGAGCCGAAAAGCTTCTAGAGCTTGTTTGGTTCACGTGGTCTTGACCGCGACCGTGTCATGACCATTACGGTCATAACATTGGTTTCGAGGATATTTGGTTGATTGATTGGTTAGCGAGATTGTTTTGAGTTGGTTTGGGATTGAATTGCGATATTGTGACTTTTAAATTTGGACTTGATATATATATTGTTGACTTTGAGCTACGTCGGCGTTACTTTGACTTTTTAGTCAATAGTTGACTCCGACAAAGCCGTAACATGGACTTTAGTATAATTTGGACTATTGATTTATTAAAAGCCGAGAAGTTATGACTCGTGCTTGTGGACTCGAAACGAATAACGATATGAGATTAATATTGGAATTTGACGAAATATGTATATATATGAAAATGCTAATAAACTATGAAATAGAAATAATAAATGGGCTTTTGTACCAAAAATGTCGATAACAAGTCTTATCTTGTTATTTACTATTTTTAAACGGAAACTAACGACTAATTTGGAAATGTTTTGTAATGAATAAGAAATTAATGTTTCGAGTACACGATTATCAATAAATGTCGTTGGTAGACATTTAATACTAGTTTAAGTATTTAATTGCTTACGTTGTGTGCATGGGTTACGGATAACCTAGCATTAATAGTGTTGATCCACGTGGGTAGCGGACTTATTAGGTTGACGAATCTAATAAGAGCCCGCTAGGTACGTTGGGTAACCTTATTAATGGGTGACTTATCCTTATGACTCTTTAGGATACGATTGATTTATGGGATAATAAGCGACACGAATAAATAAATGAGTTTATCGAGTTGACGAATTCGATAAGGTCTAATATTTATTCCGAAACTTATTGAACTATGGAGCTTATCGTTTAGAGGTCTCATTGTGTCGCATTGAGTTATATATTGGTTGTTTGAGTGCATTCATAGCATCATATTGAGTCGATACACCCACACGAGGAATACCAAACACTAGGATTAAATGGTGAAACGAGACGTTTTTGGAAATAAAGAAATGGAATATATTGGGGTAGATAACGTTGATTTTGAGGAGTATATATATATTAAAGTTGGTCTACATTAATAGGTTGTGCCGAGTCGATAGTTGCTGTGCTGTGATACCGTTATCTTCTGCTAGTGTTTATTTATGCGTTGATTGCTTGCGTTGATTGCTTGAGGTGAGTTTCATAGCCCCACTTTTATATACGTTTTAACTACGTTTTGAACTATTTTGGGGTGAGAATCATGCTGCTATTTTTGGACCGTTAAAACTATTTGGATTTGCTTATATGCTTGACTGTTTAGATAGATGTGTGGTAGTTTTTGCCTTAGTCTAGGTTTAACCGTGCTGTTAGGTCACTAGTTTTACAAACACAAGTTATAGAGAAAGAGATAAAGGCGGATGAACAAGTATCACACACACACACACGTTAATATGAAGACCGGTTAGGCGTAGAGAGTATGTGAAAAGAAAACTTGAACAACCAACCCTCAAATGAGGGTTTACAAGAGTATTTATAGGAGGGAAGCTAGGGCAACACTCCTAGTTCCCATCCTTTCTTATGTGGGCTTGGGCCTAAGCTTATGGGCCTTCTACATAAGCTTGACCTTAAACAAACATAAAGGCCATAATAAAGCTACCTATTACATATGAAATATAAATACTTGAAATACTGTTTAGGAGTGATTCCAACAATCTCCCCCTCAATTATATATGAATGTAAACGGTGAAGGCGTTGATGTAATAGTAGCTGAGACGTCTTCTGACATTCTTCTTTCTTGTGAGAGGAATTGTCTTGATTCGAACAATCTCTCCAGAGTAGAGAGATAGTTATCTTTGAACAGTTATGCTTCGACGTCATCTTTAACTTTGTTCTTTGATCATTGTTCTTTGTGGTGAAAGTGATAGTATGTTGTTGTCTGCATCAGTCTGCCTCAGGTCTGCTTCGCTGCTCCAGTGTCTCCATGTCATTCTTCAACATGCTCACACGCTCTTTGACGTTGGAAATCAATGCTGAAGAAGTTCTTTAAGTCTTTGACTTTGTAGATTCTTTGATTGATGAAGAATCATTCTGACTGTTGTGTTGCATTCGAATAGAACTTTCATTAGTGTTGATGTTGGCGTGAGCATGAGAAGAATCAGCACGATCATCCCGCTCCGGAGCTTCCATAAGAAGAAAACATTTCAAACGGTTAGTAATAAGCGGTTTCCAGCACTTACAAGTTTGAACTTCGAGAGTGTTGACAGCATAGTGTGAAAACACAACTCTAATTCTTACAAAGGCCGTTCCTGAACTGGAGTCCCACAAGTGAGATAACGCGATGTACCGAAGTACATCTACAGTTCAGATGAGTCGCTGAGGTACACTGTAGCATCACCTCACGACTGTAGACCGTTTGAGACACACTCCGCGTAATCCAAGGGGAGTTACCGAAGTGACCTGCTGTCAGGGTTGTTTGATGTTGACCCTGGCAGGAGTTTCCATTCAATCACTGAGGATCACAGATGTGAACCTCTCATAAATGTTCTCGACAGATTGCTAAGATCTGTGAAGGACTCGATATGAACCACTGATGATCTTATTTGTTGATCATCAAGTGATTAAATGTCAAGTGTTCCTAAGAGATCTTTTGATGAATCTCGTGGCTCTAGACTCAGTAGTGCGTTTTGGTTTTCCTGAGCGGAGACTAGGGAGAGGGTCTCCTTCTTCAATACCAGCGATCTCTAAGAGAAAGCCAATAGTTTACGTAAGGTTCCCTGTGAGAATGAAACAAGCTTCTGTTGAGAAAAACTTGAGTGGCTAAGAAGGTTTAGTGCATGCGTCACTGGGTCCATGACGACTTTTAATCTTCAATACCGGTGTCACTAAGTAACAACCAGTAGCATATGAATTGAACCCGGTGTCTGCCCTAAGTTGAATAATCTGGAGGGCTATTTCTTTTCACCCTTTACTTTACATTTCTTTTTTATTCTTCAACTCCTTCTTTCTCCGATTCTCATTTTCTCCTTTTTATAATCATTCCTAAGGACTTCTAACACTAACTAATGGTAGTGTCCTTGGGTAGATCCATCCGGCTCTGGCGGATCATAGGACGGTTATTCCTAACCTTAGTCACCTTATAACTCCATGACTAACCTATGTTTGCCATTAAAACCACTGTATGTTAAAATATCTCTCAAAGGGTTTGTTAATGAAAAACATGTTTGAACCACAGTGAGAGATGATGTTTTGCATAAATACTCCCCCTCCACATGTGCTTAATAGTTTTAATGGTTAAATGCACAGTGAGGAAAGAGCGCGCACTTTTTGAATTGATCCACTAAAGATAGACAATCTCCCGCGAGACACGGTTACGTTGAATAGTTAAAGAGATACATTGTCAGCTTTTAGGTGACAACTAGCTCTGATAACTACCTTGAAGGTGTAGACAAACCTTGGAAGGTTGTCAAACCCGTCAGAGTTCATGTCTATCAAAAGTTTCTCGAATGGTACTTTCTACTCAGACAAGTCCTTTGCGAGACACGTTTACATCACTAGCGAACTAGCTTGAAATTATTACCCGTCCAGGACAAGTCTTTTCGAGTTACTAACAGTTTAGTATCGTCAATTCGTTGTTTAAGTCTGAAGTACACAGATTCATTTGCATTTTGTACAACATATTTCTTATCACACAAATTTTCTCCCCCTCAAAAATGGCATATGAAAATGTTATTTTTGAAACGTTTGAGAATAAATATGACCATTTCGAGTGTTGCGGGAAGATTGACCACTATGAACAATTTGTGAACAAAGTTTTTATCAAATACTCCCCCTCAACTAGTGATATAAACGGTTGAGGTTTTAAAATCATATGGGTAAGTACTTGTCTTTTTGAGCAAAACCTTGAAAAATGAAAGGTTTGATAGGTTTTACTCAAAAATAAGAAGCTTTCGCTCCTTTTATAAGGATTGTGGCACTGAGGCGTACCACAGGGTCCTTTCTTGACAATTACGGGTTGTACACTGTTATGTGTGCACAAGCCATAGACATATATAATCATACATCCAAAATTATATGACGGAAACAATTCAAGGGGTACCAGGAAGTGCAGTGATGTTCCCAGGAGTGCGCACAGGGCGTTGAAAGCCGGTGATGTTTCTCCTGGGTCGACCACCAACATAGCTCTCCAATCGTCTGAACTGATCCCTTCTGAACAACCGTTCATCAATCATGGTGATGATGCGTCTCACATCCCTCCTTTCCTGAGAATTCCAGCGCTTAGGAGACCCAACTTTCAAGCGTATATCCTTCAACCTGTACGCCAATCCATCCCTAACCAGCTTCAAGGTATGATCCCCGAATTTGTGGAGCTCACTACACGCCATTAAGCAGTTTCTTTGAAGTTCACTATGGTAAACAACGCCGAAAGGTTTGCTGATGAGTGTATATTGTGATAGCTGGTTGAGATCGGGAAGAGTAAGCGTTGGAGGAGTGAGGTTGACACGCGTCTGATAAGATTCAATAGCCATCTGGATATCTTCAACACGTTCTTTGATCACGATGCGTCTAATGAAGATGAGAACTGACTTGATAAATTCACGTTGAACTTCAGTCGAGAATTGTCTCATACGACCCTGTACTTTGGCAAGGTACATGTCTTCGATGTCGTTGAGGGACAAGTTCTCAAAGTCAGCCTCGGAGAATCCATAGTCCTGTTCATCTTGTCGTTTGACTATGATATTCTTTAAGAATGTGTAGTCCCACTTAGACTTGAGATCAATGTGTTTGATGGCCACGATGTCCTTAGAACTATACACTGCATGTTGAGACTTCTGAACCAGGCAGCTTCTGTAGTAGATTCTTCGGCGTTCAGGCCAATGATGAATCCCATACAATGCATCTTGGTCGTATGCTTGCACGTTGTCAGAAAACAAGTGATTTGCACGTTCCTCGATAGCTATGCAGTTTGAGTAAATAGCCGCTGGGAATGGAAGAGTCAATGATGTAGCGTATTTTCGCGAACCATCGCTACCGTGTAAGAGAAAATCCAGGTCTCTGTTAAAAAAGTATCGGAAGGGAATCCTTGGTTCGTCTGCTTGGCCAATGGTCGGTAGAGGTTTGGTCCAGTCGGTGTAGTATGGAGGGTTGTCCCTTTGTGTGAAGTCAATGTTTGCTTCCGGATTGAGCCAATCCATGTTGTTAGACATAGCTCGAGCGATGTTCTCAAGATGATATTCGACCTCGAGGGCGCTTTTAGAGCTGTCTTGTAGAAGTTGAAACGCTTCATTCTTGATTCGCTTCAACTCAGATTTCGTCATTTTCTTCACATGGAACTTTTCTTGCAAAAGTTTTGCGTGCTCCAATGTAGAACCGTCTACCAATTCTTGACCTTCATCAGGGTAGGGAGTTTGGTTGACAAGTATGGAGAACCATTCAAACTCTTCGGTTTTATCGTCATCTAGCCATGATACGACTCCAGGCTGAGTCGTCTTCTTCTTCTTTTTGGAAGGCCTTGATGATGATACTGGTTTCTGCACTTGTTTGGGTGAGGTGGGTTGTTGTTGGGGCTCAAGGACCTCTTCATCGTCACCACCCGTATACTCAAAGTAATCACCTGTTTTATGAGTCAGGGGTGGTAACTCGGAATCGTCCCGAGGTTTATCAGTAGAGGACCGAGGTGGAGGAGACTTTTGTTGAGAAGAAGTCTGTGGTGGAGGAGGTGGCATAGAGGTAGATTTACTAGACTGCTTCTGACATTTAGGTGCAGAGTCCTTATCCTTATCATCGTCATCTCTTGGTCGTTTGGGTTGATCAGCTGACTCCTTGCATGATGATCTGAGTTGAAAATCAAGTAGATTTTCAAAAAATTTAGCTTCATCCGAAGTAAACGTTCCAGATCGCTTTGACATTTGCATCACAAGTTTAGCGATTAACTTAGATTCAGAGAGATCAGCTTCTTTGGCCATTGTATGTTTAACCAATGCTACGATGTTAGGGGTGAGTTGTCTGGAAAATACTTCTCTAGTCACACCGGGGACAGTGTCGAGAAGAAACTTGTGGGTATGATCTCTTGCTGTCTTCTCCAGTTCCTTTTGGACTTTAGGAACGATATCCTGAAGGTACTTGTTAGTGTAACCTTCGATCATTTCGTTCAGTTCCTCTTTTCGATGACTCTTCATGAACTTCTGAACAAATTCCCTTTCTTTCTCCATCTTGTCTTTCTCATCATTTAAGTACTGAATTTGGTCAGCAAACCAATTCATTTTTCTGTAAAGTATGTCCTTCTTTCTGACTTGTTGGACAACTTTCACAATCTTTTTATGAGTCTGAGAAATCCAAGATTTAGGTGGTTTCTTCACGGATTTGGATGATGATCTGGTTGTCTTTGTTGATGGTGGTTGTGATGAATGAGACGAAGAATCCGATGATGAGGAGACATGAGGAGACTTCATGTCCTTAGGAGTTTCTGAGGTTTTCTCCTTTGAGTGTGTTGGACTGTCTAGAAGAAACTTTGTATAATCATCCTCGTCATCCTTAGACTTTTCTTTCTCAGTTTCCTGTTTCTCAAAATCATACACAATAGTGTCCTCCACAGGCTGTTGTTGTTGCAGAAGAGTGGTGGCACCAGATCCCTTATCGGGTCGATTAACCGCATCAGGATCTGGAGAGGAGTGGGCAGCTCCACTTGATCCTCCGGGGCCACCCATTTGATCTTTAGCAAATTCTCCGGCCTTTTGAAGGTGTCTGACTTTGTGAAACTTCTTCCTGTATGATTGATCCAGTTGCTCTTCTTCATCTTCAGAGCTTTCATCCTGAGGCACAAGTGCAGGAGTCTTCCCTTTTCCTTTAATAGTTTGAGGACTTGGAGGTTTTGGTACTGAGGGATTTTCATCCTTTGCAGTTTCAGAGTATGTGATCTCTTCATCTGTGTCAGTAGCCTCAGAGTCCTCGTCCCTGAGCTGTCTTTGCGGTTCAAGTGAAAGGATCGGAGTGGCTTCCTGAGAAGGAACTTTCTTCTTAGGGGTGGGTTTCCTCTTTGGAATAGGTTTCTTCTTTGGAACATTCCTTTGACTATCTGTACTTGTGACACTTCCAGCATTTCCTTTTCTGGTTCTCCTTACAGGTGTTCCAGAAGATTTTTCGTCGAGATGACCAACTTTGCCTTGTCTGACTGCTTCCAGATACCTTTTGTACGATTCGAGCTTTCTGACATCTTCAGTTAGAAGGAAATCTGGCAGCACAGCACCTTGTTTCTTTGTAGACGTTTCCTTGATTCTGACAGATAGAATAGGTTCCGTCAACATGTCGTGATTGTCGGGGTCATTGAGCCTCTTGGGAATGTCAGGATGAAGTCCAAGTGCTCTCTGGATCAACAATTTAGTATATCTGATGTAGGGAATCTTTGAGCCAAGTTTGTTGAGAAATGACATCATGTCATCCCAAATCAGAGCTTCGATAGCGATGTGTTTCTTGTTGACCAATGCCCAGAATATTTGCAGTTCCATGAGCTTAAGGTGCTCATAGCCGCTGTCACGACCAGAAACAGACTTGGTGATGATCATGTAGAGAGTTCTCCAGGGTTGAGGAATACTCTTAAGCTCTACGTGAGAATGCTTGGTGATTATTCCTGTAGCCTCGTCATAACCGATATTGATTAAGAATTGGAGAGTGAGCTCTTCAGCAGGTGTGGCATATAGTTTGGTCGGATCGACATCAGGAATTAGGAGAATAGCCCTTAAGTCTGCAGGTGTAATGGTGACTTGTTTGTGATTCAGAGTCACCGTCACAGCAGTTTGTCCTTTGACCCTTTCCATAGTGTTCCAGAACTGTTGGATGTAGATCTCAGGAACAGTTGCAGAGTGAGTAAGCATGTTCTGATAAGGATGAGTCCTCAGAATGTCAATAGCAATTAAACACGAAGATTCAGAGCAAGTGAGGGTGTCAAAGTCAACACGGAGATTGTTCTTTCCTATCTTCATTGGATAGCCATGAGGATAGATATCAGCAATGGAGAGAACTTCAGGTGCATCCACATTCATTTGTTCAGCCATGTCGTGATCTGAAATAACATTAGCCGAAAGAACCAACATATCGAAAGACATAATGTTAGTCAACAGAAGGTCTTATTGTCTAGTTATTGAATGTACAGTGATAATGATTGTTACGAGTCCTAAGTCACTTGTATGTTCAATAGTTCAATGATGTCGTGAAATGTTTCGTGAGTTAGTTAACTTTAAGTTTTAAAGTTTATTTTATCACTTATTGTTCACAACATATCAGACGATTTAAGTTTATTAGTGACATTTTTGGATTCGTGATGATATGATTAGTTTATTTACAAGTTTGTACAAGTAACAATTCATCATGAAGGTCAATCCAGGGATAAGCGTAGTTTTGGCAAAGTTATGCGTAGACAGGAATGATATATGCTTAGGCGTAAACTTACGCGTAGAATCCTAACTTACGCGTAAGAAGTGTTACGCGTAGGAAAAGGAGACCTTATGCGTAGAGCTTATGCGTAGGCATATATTAACCTTACGCGTAAGGCTACTCGTAAGAGTTGACCTTATGCGTAGAGGTCACTGTTTACGCATATCCTTCACAGGATACGCGTACTCCATTGTAGAACCTTACGCGTAGCTGTTATGCGTAGGATTATTCTTACGCGTAACATGACTACGCGTAAGGTAATCCTTATGCGTAGAATTGCAAATGACCTTGATTCTGATTTTCACGAGTAACAAGCCTAAAATAGAACCATCATATCATCAATATTAACACATAGATTCATTTTAACAACAGATCATGGCAAGAACACATGTTACACAGTTATGCGTAGAGCTACATACGCGTAGTCTAAACCCTAATTCTACGCGTATGAAATCTAGCCATGGATTATGCACCAAAGTTTTTCTGGTATATCATAGATGTTGTGAGAGCATGTAGACCAAGTTTTAACACTTTTTATGCAGTGAATCAAAAATACCCAATTTTAGAACATTAAACCCTAATTCCTAATTCTGAATTAATCAAGGTTTCTGGGTGGTTATAAGGCATGGATATCATCAATTCATCATCACATAAGCATAACACAACAATCTTTTTGACCAAATCACTTCTCATTCGAAAATACCCAATTCGACTCATAAACCCTAATTTTCAAAAATTCATCAATTCGTGTTTCTGGGTAGTTTTTGATGATTAAAATGATATCTTCAATGTATTTGAAACGTTTTGACATAATCCATTTAACCACAAACACTCACACGCTGACTGTGTGTTCATACGCATAAGCGTAAAAACACAAAATTATGCGTAGACAATGTTTTAGCCGTAGGATTCACATGAAATTCAAAACCTTTTCTTAAAAACATGTTGTGAGCACAAAAACACTTACAGGATGAAGATAAAAAATATGGTTTTCTTGAATCAATGTAAGGCGTAGGATGGTTTTTAGGTTATGAGTAATAAATGAGAAGTGATAGTTAGGTGGGGGTGTTTTATTTAAGATAACTTTAAGTTTTTGACAGTTTTGGTCCCTCCACCTATTCCATTTTCATACAAAGCCATTTAACTTCCATTTTGGTTACCCAAACGAAGATTTTAGGAAAGAAACTTGACAACACTCCCCCTCGACTTGAGAAAATACTGAAAGGTTGTTAATTTAAGTCCGAGGAGTGTCTTTGAACCAGAAAATGTACCACCATTTGTAAAAGAATCAACCGAGATATGATAACATGCAAGTACACAAATGTTTTGAAACAGTTAATAGCTTATTTTATCCCCCTCAACACTTGATCGGAAAAATACTGAATTTTGAAAGATAAAAGTGTTGACGGAAGAAATGTACTTGCCATGTTGAAAGAAAGATAGATTAGGAGAATATTTTTGTTGTTTTATCGGATTTTATATTTTTGTATTTTGTTTTTGAAAATTTATTTACAAAAGATGTTTTGGTGTTTGACAGGTTTTTAAGACTGTTTTAAGAGGTCATCCAATTCCTCTTGAGTCAAACACCTCATACCAATTCGGTGGACCAACTCATTAAACCTAGCGGGAGGCAAGGCTTTGGTGAGTAGATCTGCCAATTGGTATTCAGTACCCACAAAGTATAATTCAACGGTACCCTGTTCCACGTGGTCCTTGATGAAATGATAGCGTAGATCGATGTGCTTTGATTTCGAGTGCTGAACTGAGTTGCACGAGATTGCAATGGCACTCCGATTGTTGCAGTACATCGGGATTCTGTCAAATACGTAACCATAGTCTTTGAGTTGTGTTCTCATCCAAATTACTTGAGCACAACACGCGGACATGGCTACATATTCTGCTTCGGTTGATGACAGCGATGTACAATCCTGCTTCTTTGATTGCCAAGACACCAGTTTATCACCGAGAAATTGTAGAGCTCCTGAAGTACTTTTCCTTGAGTCTAAGCATCCTACGTGGTCAGCGTCTGAAAAAGCGATTAGTTCAAAACCAGAATCCTTCGGATACCAGATCCCCAAGTTAATGGTTCCCTTGATGTATCGGAGGATTCTTTTAGCCTCAGAGAGGTGGGTTTCAGTTGGTCGCGACTGATAACGGGAGCATAGATAAACGGCAAAGACAATATCAGGTATGCTAGCTGTTAAATACATGAGGGACCCAATTATACTTCGGTATTTGGTAGGGTCAACCAATTTCCCATGTAAATCAGCATCTAACTTCTTGGTATGAGCCATTGGTGTGGCATAAGTATCACAGGTTGTCATTCCAAATTTGTTTAACAGTTCAAGGGCGTATTTGGACTGACTCAAGAAAATACCACGGGGTGATTGATGAACTTGCAGTCCTAGAAAGAACGTGAGTTCACCCATCATGGACATTTCAAAATTTTTCTTCATTAGTTTTGCAAAAGCGGTTGAAAACTTTTTATGTGTTGACCCAAAAATGATGTCATCCACGTAAATTTGAACAATTAAGATATGTGCCCCGTGATATTGTATAAAAAGAGTTGGGTCAACCGAGCCTTTGGTGAAATTATTGGCAATGAGGAAAGATGATAGCTTATCGTACCATGCCCGAGGGGCTTGTTTGAGACCATAAAGAGCTTTGTTCAGTTTGTAGACATGATTCGGGAACGCAGGATCAACGAATCCATCTGGTTGGTTGACATAGACCGTTTCTTTTAGTTGTCCATTGAGAAACGCTGTTTTGACATCCATCTGATAGACCGTCATATTCATATGAGCTGCGAACGCGAGGAATATCCGAACAGCCTCAAGACGAGCAACTGGAGCAAAAGATTCTTCAAAGTCTATTCCCTCTTCCTGACGATAACCCTTAGCAACTAGACGTGACTTGTTTCGGATGACGTTCCCTTCAGCATCCAATTTGTTTTTCCAAATCCATTTTAGACCAATGACGTAGATTCCTGTTGGTCTTTCAACCAGTTCCCATACTTCAAGACGTTTGAATTGGTTGAGTTCTTCTTGCATGGATTCAATCCAGTTGTCTTTTGTCATTGCGCCTTTAATGTTTTTAGGTTCAGATTGGCAGACAGTGAGTGCATAAATGCAATGTTCACCATCTGAGTGAAGACGTTGTCTCGTAACGACTGGTTGATTCGGGTTGCCAATAATGTTAGCCAGAGGATGATCTTTTGTCCATCTATGTGTAGAGGGTTGATGTTGGTATACATTGTGCAGATTCTGAGGATTCAAATGGTTTGTTGAAGAGTCCGCGACATCTGGTGCAGCAGTCTCATTGGCAAACGGGTTGAAGAACGCATTTGGATCAAAATCTGCAGGTGGGGGTACTTCATTCAGAATATCATCAGCTGGTTCATCATTGTTGGAGGCGGTGTGTTCAACTGTTGTGTTGGAGTCAACTGGTGTAGGTGCATCTTCAACAGTAGTTGTTGTAGCAGGTGTATCAGGTATAGGAATATTATCAGGTTGTGCAGCGAAAACAGCGGATACACCAGGAGCACGTTCATCAATATCGTCACAGAACAGAGGAGCAAATAACCTTTCCATTTGTTGACGAGTTAGCTGAGGGCTTTCTTCAGCTGATGATGGGGGTTGAGGGAAGTTTAAACGGTTGTGTCCGGGTTCTAAGCTGTTATACTCAGAAGCCATTTCCGTGAGTTCATCGAAATGAGCATGAATCGTTTCCATTACCTCCTTAGTTCGACGATTCCAGATTCGGAAACCTTTAGAATTGTCACAGTATCCAATAAAGACTCCAATATCAGCTTTGGCTTTGAGCTTTCCAAAATCATCACGATCATTATTCGGATAGCAAAGGGATCCAAATACATGAAAGTGTTTGAGGTTCGGTTTATAGTTGTAGACGAGCTCGAAAGGTGTTTTGTTGTGGCGTTTTGTGATCATAGAACGGTTTTGAGTATAGCATGCAGTAGATACAGCTTCTGCCCATAAGTAATCTGGAAGTTTAGCATTGATTAACATTGTTCTTGCAGCTTCCACTAACGTTCGGTTTCGTCTTTCAACAACTCCGTTTTGTTCAGGTGTACGTGCAATAGATGTTTGATGCTGAATTCCCACTTTCTCATAAAATTCACGAAGGGTTTTGTTAACAAATTCAGTTCCTTTGTCTGTTCTGATGATCCTGACGGTGTTGCGGAGCTGAACCTGTATTTTTGTGAGAAAGGTGATGATCATTTGTGGAGCTTGGTCTTTGCTACGAAGGAAGTAGACCCAAGTCCATCTTGAGTAGTCATCAACAATTACTAATATGTAGCGTTTGCCATTGATCGTTTGCACGCGCATCGGGCCACACAAATCCATGTGAAGAAGATGTAGCACATGCTGAGAGCTGTGTTCCACCTTTGAAGGAAAATGAGCACGAGTGCTTTTCCCTTGTTCACAGGCTGAGCAAAGGTGATCTTTTGAATACCAAAATCGTGGGAGTCCTTCAACTAGTTTGTGTCGAGCAAGGTTGGTGATGGTTTGAAAGTTTAGATGTGAGAGACGACGGTGCCATAGCCAGGATTTTGTAGATGTTGCCTTTGAAAGTAAGCAAATGGGAGAGGAAGCAACCATGTCTTGCATAGAGATAGTGTAGAGACTAGAATTACGCGAGCCAGACATAAGGTCATTTCCTTGTAGATCACGAATGAAACAAGTTTTCTCCCTGAAAGCAACCTCCAAATCTCCATCACAAAATTGACTTACTGAAAACAGATTGTGACCGAGGCCTTCCACATAGTAAACCCTGCTGATTTCGATGTTCCCATTGACATAATCTCCGTAGCCCATGATGGCTGCGAAGTGATCGTTCCCGAATCTGACAGTGCCAATGAACTTTGCAATAAAGTTTGATAACAGTTTAAGGTTGCTTGTCATGTGTCGGGAACATCCGCTATCAACAATCCAGAGAATGATCTGTATCACCTGCATTACACACAAACGACACAGATGGAATAGAAGTAGATGTGGAACCCGAAATGTTAGAGGGTTCCGAAGCAGGTATGTGAGACATACACACATTGATAATTTTAGGCATCCATTTAAATCCTAGTGTGTTATATATCCATTTCTGCCATCTATAACTACTCTTTGCTTTAGTCTTAGTGAAAACACTAGGTGGTACTACATTTTTAGGAGGTGAAGCGGGAGCTACTGTGATAGCAATGGTTGCCTTAGAATCTAAAGAAGGGGGTTTACCAAGCACAGACTTAGAATGATTAGTGGGCCTAGAGGTATTCCGATTCTTAGGATCCCGTAATTGAGAGATTAAAGCTTTAGCAACACATTTGTCATGACAATCAGAATTCATACTCTTCCGACAAATAACACAAGGTGCATCAGACTGAATATCAAAAGTACTTAACGGTTTAGCATTCGTTACATCACTATTTCTATTACATTTTCCAGACGTAACATCTATAGTGGAAGCAACATGATTTTTATTCAGAGTCCTAGGGTGTTCTTCTATTTTAGCATTCCTTATTGATCTTTTCTTAGGTCGCAACTTCCTATTCGTCGATGTAGTGCTCCTAGGCTGTGAAGTGCGGACGTTTGGAAAAGATGCAACTATTCCTGTTTCAGTAGAGGGAAACACATTAGCAACTTGTGATTTGGCAGTTGGAATTCTAGGTTCACGATTACTAAGTGTGACGGGTGCTAATCTCTTAATCACAGTAGGCGGAAGTTGTTCATACTTTCCTAACATTTCTCGTAACTTAGAGATGGTGTGAATCAGATCTTGATTTTCAGAACGAATATTACCAGCAAAATTCATGACTTCTCTAGTGTGAGCAAGATAGTGATCAAGTTCGTTTGATGCTTCAAGTCGAGTCTTTTTGAGTAAATCAAATATGACACCATATTCCTGTTTAACTTTTAAAATTTCTTGTTCATATTTTGAGATTTGACTTTTCAAAGACACGTTTTGATCATCCAGTTGCTCAATTTTAGGATTAGAAGATTTTTCACTCAGCTGAGCGATTTTCTTTTGAAAACTAAGTTGATGGTTGTGAATATCTTTTTCACACCAATGAAGACGACGTTTTGCATTGTAAATTTCCGTGTGTAATCGTTTATTTTCAGCTTTTAAAGACTCGATCTGAAGCACATTATCGGTGTTCTCAACAGTAACAACAGTTTCAACAATATCAGCAGAGATGTAATCAGATGCAAATGGCAAGGCATGAAGTAACACAACATTATGGATATCAGCACAGATAACATCTTCCAAGAGTCGATCAACATCTTTTCTCAACAGTTTCTTTTTGTGTTTTGTGTTAGAAATAGATGTTTCTGTTTTCTCGAAAACGTTTTTCATTACCCCAAGTTCCTTATGAAAATCCTTTTCCCAGGCAATTGCACAACTTTTCAAGTTTTTAACATTAGGTAAAAGATTTTTCTGAAAAATGTCTCTTTGTTCTCGTGCCAGAGGCGATTGAAAATGTTCAACTTTGATTTCAGAGCGATATTCTATCTCATGTTGCAAAATTTTGAGGTCAGCCATGAAAATGTCAAAATATCGAAGGATTTTTCGATTTTCAGGTTTTGAGTTTACTTCACTAATGGAAGGTAAAGGACCATAAGTTTGTGCAAATTCTGTTTTGGGATTAACATTAGAAGACTCAGGTGTTTTGATGATAACCCTTGGTGTGTTAGAAGAATCCGTTGGTGTGACGAAAGTGACCGCGTTTTTATAATTAAAAGGTCTGTTGTAAACAACATTTTTTTAATTTTGATCGACTCTCGTCTTCTGCATCTAATTCCTCTTGACGATGATATTCAACAACACTCATGACAGTATTATCAATTTTGTATTCTGCACTGGAAACTTCAGGAGTTGGTTTGAATGTTTTTAGTGAAAGCTTTGGTTTGTAATCAGCTAGATTTTTTCCATATCCTTTTGGATTAGGTTTTAAGGTAAACTTTTCAATAGCTGTTACGGATTCACCATGTTTGTAAACAACAGTTTTAAACTCTTTAAGTTTGTTTTGCAAGCCGAGAATTTCGTCAAGAAGGTCATCTACCCGATTCGTTGAATGCTTTTTGTATGCGGAGAACTGTTTTTGACAATTTAACAACTCAGCCTTAGCTTTTTGATTTTCCAAGGTGAGAGCGTTAATTTGCTTTTTATGTTCGTGTTTCAGTTGTTCTAATTCAGACAACAAAGCATTCTTCGAGGCGGCTAGATCACGCATTTGTCTCTCTAAATATTTTTCGTTTTGATGAGATTTTGCAAAAGCGGCTTCAAAACCTTTTTCACGGTTTTCTTGAGTTTTGAAAAAGTTGAGTTGCATTTGTAAGCATTCAAAATCCTTGGTTAACAGTGCATTTTTACTTTTTAAGGACTGATTTAATGCATAACATTCCTCCATTTTGATTTTATGGTCTTGAATTAACCGAGCAAAATCCGGATGAGGCAACAGATCATCTTGTTCAACGTAAGTCTCAACATGATCATTCTTTAGATCCTCAAGTACGACCACGGAGTCAATCTGATTATCAAAGGAAACCATAAGGTCATCTTGATCGTCAAATGTGACTACAGGGTTAACTTGAAAATCATCAGAAAAAGATGTAGAAGACTCATTTTGAACAGTCTGATCCGTGCCGGATTCAGATATTGGCGGAGAGATTAGTTCAGATATGATGATGGTTTGTTCGAGTACCTGAGACAAGCCATCAGTGTCATACACTGGGCCTGTATCACTCATGTGCAGCTCATGCATATTAGCCATCAACATAACAACTGCATTAGCCTGCAAGTCCTCCATATCATCATCTGAGTCTGCATCTGCCATAAAGCTCTGTTCTTTGTCTGTAAGAGGTCCACCAGCTTCATCCTTAAGAGCCAAAAGTAAGGCTTCTTTGAAATAAGCACTGCCCCTAGTCCTTGGCTTTGGGCATGCATTAGCCAGGTGTCCCTTCTCATTGCAGTTGTAGCATCTAAGACCATTTAACCGATTCTGAGCATTTCCCTGTTCCACCACTTGAGCTTTGTTGTTATTCCTACCCACAGCATTAAACCCTTGACCACCGCCCATCTGACGACCATAATCACGATTCTGAACTTCAACACGTCCATTGTTCACAACAGCTTGAGTCCGTGTGTTAGATGAGGAACGAATACGATTGTTGGATTTGTTGGTGTAACGGCCAAAAGCATTAGCAATCATCACAAATCCTTGTTGCAATGCTTCGAATGGATCGATTTCCTCAGTAGCTTCACTGACATATGCTTGAGCATTGTTGCTGTATGGAACCAATTGATTTTGTTGAGGTTGAGGTTGTGGCTGTGAAGGTGTGTTTGAAGCAGTTGGTTGAGTTGCTGGTTGAGAGGGATAATTCTGTTGAGCATACAAGGCAAGTTGTTGATTGTCCGGTTGTGACTGTGTAGCAATTTGAGCACGGAGAATCCTTTCCCGATCAACTTCCTTTTCATGAGGCTTCAAGTAATCGTACAACAATCCATAAGTAGAATGATGCATATTCTTCGCTTGACGGAGAAAAATGACATACTTCTCCCATTCTGGACCAAGACTACTCAGGAACTTAGTATTCACTGCAATTCTTGGCATGATGATGTTGTGTTTATCCAAATCATTGATGATATCTGAAAATCGATGATGATAGGACTCTAGTGTCTCTCCAGGTTCAATCATGAAGTGTTCATAAGCCAAGTAAATTTTGGATTCCAAATCCTCCTGATTGAGTACAGATCCTTCCATAAGAAGACGAATATGATCCCACATTTTTTGTGCAGTCTTTTGAGAATCAACACTACGAAGAATTGGGTTTGGTAATCCTAAGAGGATGTATTCCATTGCAAGTTCATCAGCTTCATAGTGTAGAAGTTCTGTAGGATTTAAGTCTGCAACAGTAGCAATGTTGGTTTGTTCATCTCTTGGTGGAACAGCAGTTGGATCTCCGGGTACAATGACAGTAGGCATCTCAAATGGACCTTCCAAGATAACCTTCTTTAAGAACTTTCCATGTGGCTTCTTTAGATCACAAAACCTAAAGAACCTTATCACCCATTGATCGTAGTTTCCTGGAGTGAGCATTGGAGGTCTATCAAGTGATCCAGCTTCATGAATTGATTGTTGGCTGCTTAAAGCTTCACACATCTTTGCAAACCAAGTGGGTTCCTTCATAGTGTTCCTTGATGGATGTTGATTGAAATCAGTTGTGTAGGTTTGAACTTGAAGGCTTGGTGGTGGTTGAACCATTTGTGGTTGTGGAATTGCACCAAGTTGTGGAGTATGTTGCTGATTGAATTGTTGTTGATAAATAGCTTGTTGTTGATTCCATTGTTGATGTTGTGGAGTTAATTGTTGTTGTTGTTGATGATTATAAGTGTGAGGGAAATAGTTAGAGTATGGTGGTTGAGACATGATGATAAACTTGTGTGGTAAAAATGGATCTTTGTAGTCGAATGAACCTTTGTTGATGAAGTGTCCTTAGGCGTAAAAAAGACAAGAAACCAAGTAGTACTTAAGCGTAAAAACACCAAAAGTTACGCGTAACAATAAGGAGTTACGCGTAGGATTTAGCTTACGCGTAAGTAGGATAAAAGCACTAAAGTTAGGCGTAGACAAAAGTTAGGCGTAGAAAGTTAGGCGTAGGATTACCTTATGCGTAGACCGAAGTTTACGCGTAAAGTGAATCTTATGCGTAGAATTTCTACGCGTAAGCTTATGCTTATGCGTAATTTTAGGGTTTTTGCCCAAATGATCTTTTACACTTCACAGTGCAAAAGATATCCAAAGTCGACGTATTTTCAGACTTATCCAAGTAAGAAAACACGGAATAAACCAGGAAAATGAAGATCAAACCAAGGAAAATCTTACGCGTAATTTTAGGGTTTTGATACGCGTAGGATTACTCGTAATTTTGATTTTGCCCAAAGTTGTTTCTAAACCAGTTTTTGTGTGATGAAATAGCTTCAATAACACCAAAATAACACAAAAGTGTGAAACTTGATGATCCAAAGCACTCAAAACAGTTATGCGTAGAAATACACACACGTATAGAAACTAGTTCAAAAACAATGATCCACGCATAAAGTTTGAAACTTTTTGCCAAAAACAAGTATTTTAACACCTTAAAACGTTGAAAGTACAAGAATCTTGGATTAAAAAGTGCAAAAAACAAGTTTTTATAAGAGCTAAAGTATGCGTTAACCTTACGCGTAAGACCCAAAACCAAAAACTTCAAAAACAAATGAGTACACCCAACTATTTGGCGATTGATACCACTGTTAGGTCACTAGTTTTACAAACACAAGTTATAGAGAAAGAGATAAAGGCGGATGAACAAGTATCACACACACACACGTTAATATGAAGACCGGTTAGGCGTAGAGAGTATGTGAAAAGAAAACTTGAACAACCAACCCTCAAATGAGGGTTTACAAGAGTATTTATAGGAGGGAAGCTAGGGCAACACTCCTAGTTCCCATCCTTTCTTATGTGGGCTTGGGCCTAAGCTTATGGGCCTTCTACATAAGCTTGACCTTAAACAAACATAAAGGCCATAATAAAGCTACCTATTACATATGAAATATAAATACTTGAAATACTGTTTAGGAGTGATTCCAACACGTGCCTAGCTAAGAATAGACTTCTACATCGACCTAGTCTGGGGTTGGAAATTGTTCTAGATTTTGCCACGACAGTGCTGGACTAGAGTCGCGGGGCCCGAGTAATCCCTGGATGCGGGAAATGATTGGAGATCGGGGTAGGATCAGTGCATGAAACGGTATTTATCTATCTTAGGTCTTGCATAGCAAATCAACTCCTACAGGTCCACTATGATTTTGTTGAACTTAAACCTATGAACTCACCAGCGTAAGCTGACGTTTTAGCATGATTTCTCAGGTATTTGAGAGATGTTTGGATTACTTGATCGGTGGAAGCTTGGCAAGAAGGCGGGGTTCAAGGATCATTTCTGACTCTGATAAACTATGGGGACCTATTTTATTAAACTATGTTTTGGGCCTAATATTTACTCTTTTGGATCAAATGTTTGGATTTACTAAATTTGGGATTGGTTTTGAATGTTAAATGACTATCTTTTTGCTATACTTGTGTGCGATACCAATCCAATAGTAACGCCCCGAAAACTTGATTAAGTCTTCCGCTGTACCGAGATTTGGGGGTGTTACACTAACGGTGCAAACACTTCCTCTAAAGTCTCGTGGATTCCACAGATCTATAAGCTAGTATTTTATAAACTGATTGTTTAATTTTGAACCATTTAAAAATGCTAGATGTATACCCGAGCAAAGTTCCTGTGTTTAACGACAAATAATTATACTTGCGAAATCGTGATTTTGATTTGACATTTGATGCAAATCGCGTGTTTTTTTAATAACAAAGTGTTTTTTAAAATTAAGAAAAAATTACACGTATGGTCCCTATGGTTTGCTCAGATACCTATTTTTGAAACATTGCATTTATTTAGTCCCTATTTTGGATGGGACGTTAGTTTCTCCGTTAAGTGTTTGCACCGTTAATCCCTCCGTTAATAATTTATGCACCGTTAGTCCTATTTTTTCAAATAATAGTTTTCGCCCGTTAGTCCCTCCGTTAATAATAGTTTTCACCCGTTTTTTACGTTTTGTTCATTTTTATTCATTTTCGTTCGTTTTTTTATCCGCTTTCCCCCGTTTTTTTTACGTTTTTCGTCCGTTTTTTACGTTTTAATCCATTTTCGTCTGTTTTTATATGTTTTCGTCCGTTTTTGTCCGTTTTCGTTCGTTCTTTATCCGTTTTTTGCCCATTATTTTACGCTTTTGTTCGTTTTTATCCGTTTCATTCGTTTTATTATCCGTTTTCGTACGTTTTTATATGTTTTCGTCCGTTCTTTTACGTTTTTGTCCGTTTCATCCATTTTCGTCCGTTTTTTTACGTATTTGCCGGTTTTTTACGTTTTTGTTTGTTTTTATCCGTTTTCGACCGTTATTTTACGTTTTTATCCGTTTTCGTTCGCTTTTTATCCGTTTTCGCCCTTTTTCTTACGTTTTTATCCGTTGTCATTAGTTTTTTTATCCGTTATAGCACGTTTTTTTCGTTTTTTATGTTTTCGTCCGTTTTTTACGTTTTTATTTGTTTTCGTCCGTTATTATCCGTTTTCGCTCGTTTTTCATCCATTTTTTTAGGTTTTTATCCTTTTTTATCCGTTTTCGCCCTTTCTTTTACGTTTATCATTCGTTTTTTACGTTTTATCCGTTTTCGTCTTTTTTTATATGTTTTCGTCTATTTTTTACGTTTTTGTTTTTTATCCGTGTTCGTTCGTTTTTATATATTTTCATCCTTTTTTTTACGTTTTCGTATGTTTTTATACGTTTTCGTCCTTCTTTTATGTTTTTTTCTGTTTTTATATGCTTTATTCCGTTTTTAGGTAGTTTTCGCCTCTTATTTTACGTTTTCGTCCGTCTTTTTACGTTTTTGTCTTTTTTTTTCTTTTGTCCGTTTTTATGTCGTTTTCGATCGTTTTTAGGTAGTTTTCACCCCATATTTTTTTTACGTTTTTGTCTGAATAAAAACTGGCAAAAATGGGAAAACCCAGACAAAAACATACGTAAAAATGGGCGAAAACGGATAAAAAACGAACGAAAACAGATAAAACAGACAAAAAGGTAAAAAATGGGCGAGAACGTAAAAAAACGGACGAAAACGGATAAAAACGGACAAAAAAGTAAAAAACCGATGAAAACATATAAAAACGTAAAAAACATGCGAAAACCGATAAAAAGGTAAAAAACGAACGAAAACGTAAAAAAAAAGACAAAAACAGACTTAAAAAGGGTGAAAATGGATAAAAAAAAAAAGAACGAAAACGGACTAAAACAGACAAAAACGTAAAAAAAAAAAAAAAAAAAAAAAAAAAAAAAAAAAGGGAGAAAATTTAAAAAATGACTAAAAAGGATAAAAACGGACAAAAACGTAAAACAATGGGTGAAAACTATTATTAACGGAGGGACTAAACGTCGAAAACTATTATTTGAAAAATAGGACTAACGGTGCAAAAATTATTAACGGAGGGACTAACGGTGCAAACACTTAATGTAGACACTAACGGCCCATCCAAAATAGGGACTAAATGTGTGCAAGGTTTCAAAAATAGGTATCTTTGGTGTAATTAAAACGACTTAGGGACTAGACATGAAATCTGAGCAAACCACATGGACCAAACATGTAATTTCTTCAAACGTAAAAAATGTGCGAAAACGGATAAAAACGAATGAAAACGGATAAAAATGTAAAAATAACGGGTGAAAACGGATTAAAACGAACGAAAACGGATAAAAACGAAAAATGAACGATCGAAAACGAGGAAAAAAAACAGACAAAAACGTAAAAAACGGGCGAAAAAGTAAAAAACGGACGAAAACGGCCAAAAATGTAAAAAACCGGACGAAAACATATAAAAACGTGCGAAAACGGATAAAAACAAATGAAAACGGACAAAAACGTAAAAAAACGGGCGAAAACGGATAAAAAAAACAAACGAAAATGGATAAAATGGACAAAAACTTAAAAAACGGACGAAAACATATAAAAACAGACAAAAACGGATAAAAACGTAAAAACGGATGCAAAACGTAAAAAACGAGGGAAAACGGATAAAAAAACGAACGAAGATGGATAAAAACTGACAAGAACGTAAAAAAACGAGCTAAAATTATTATTAACGGAGGGACTAACTGGCAAAAACTATTATTTGAAAAAATAAGATTCTCGGTGCAAAAATTATTAACGGAGGGACTAACGGTGCAAATACTTAACGGAGAATCTAACGGCCCATCTAAAATAGGGACTAAATGAGTGCAATGTTTTAAAAATAGGTATCTCTGGTGTAATTAAAATGACTTAGGGACTAAACATGAAATCTGAGCAAACCATAGAGACCAAACGTGTAATTTTTTTCTAAAATTAATATAAGGAGAGTTATTTTATATACCATACTTTTCTTACATACCAAGGGACTCATCTTCACCATCCATCTAAAAAGAAATCAATGACTGAGATTAAAAGCATTTTATTATTTCACCTATTTTTTATAATTTAAATATATCTTAAACCTGTTAATCATTAAGTGAAAATATTTACACCGTCGCGAAGAGCATTTAATTATCTTTCTATAGACGTGCACTTTGATATACTTTCGAAAAAAGAAAAAAAAATTGTTTTTCACGTCTTTTCGTCTTTTTTTTACGTTATTTTAAATTTGCATGAAAAAACTCATATATGATTAAACACTAATTTGAATATCACATGTGATATTAGTGTTAAATCATATATGATATGTGATATCACATGTGATATTATATGTATATCATATGTGATTTTACACTAATATCACATGTGATATTACACTAATATCACATGTGATATTACATATCATATATGATATAACAATAATATCATATATTATATAACACTAATATCACGTGTGATATTCAAATTAGTGTTTAATCATATATGATTTTTTAATACAAATTTCAGTAACGTAAAAAAACGAAAAAACTTTAAAAAAAACGTGAAAAATACGAAAAAATCTTTTTGTCGAAAGTATATCAAAGTGTCTGTCTATAGAAAGATAATTAAATGCTCGTCGCAATGATATTTTTTTCCCGATTAACGGTTTGAAAGTTATTAATATTTGAAAAAAGATGATGAAAGTGGGTTTTTTAAATTGTTGGGATTATCAAATAAAAATGGATAATGGAAATTGATGTAAATAATCTTTTGTCCTCAAATGATCTTAAATCAATTAATATAGTGTGTTTTTGAAAAAAAATTATCAAGTTTATAATTAATTAGTCATTCACTAGTCCAGATCTCTATTTGCGTTTCTAATCCTACAAAGTAATTAGAAAGAGCATATTTATTTAAAAAAATATATTCTAATTGAATTGCAATATATCAAAATATTCAATAGTTACGATTGATACGCGATTATATATATTCAAATGGACATTCACAACTTGTATCAAACACAAAATCATGGCAAAAGTAATTTATCCTTCGTGCTTTATTGGCTTTTTCTTGTTCCTCATTGTGTGCTCCAATTACGTAGAGGTAATTTGTAAAATAGTCATTCACAAATGCATTGATATATTGTGCATTTGTAATACTTAATGTTCTGAGTTTCGGTTCTTACATGTTTTCTTTTTTGCTTTTTTTGTAACCATCTTTGGATAGGGGAAAATGTGGTGTGTAGCTCAAAGCCAAGCTTCGGATTCAAAGTTGCAAGAAGTTCTTGACCTCTTGTGTGCGAGAGTCGACTGTAAGGAGATCTTGCCAGGGGGTTCGTGCTTTGAGCCAGATACTCATCAGAGCCATGCATCTTATGCTATTGATCTTAACTATCGCATTAATGGCTTATGTGATGATAGTTATGCTACGTTTGCTCATACCGACCCTTGTAAGTTGCTTTCTTGTTCTCTTGGCTCATAAACTTCTTTCGCACATAAAATCAACACGATGGGTAATGCACTATTGTTTTTCATGCAGCTATCGGAACATGTACCTACCCATGAGTGATCCAAAAGGATTTGGGCTGTCTCTAAAGGTCAAAAACCCAGTGTTGGGTTTATCTAGTTTGTAAGGGGAAAATTTTTGTCCAAACAATTTAATTTATGATAATAGAACACTAGTTCCACGTTTATTTGATGTTCGATCTATTTTTTTTTTTTTTTTTTTTTTGGGGGGGGGGGGGGGGGGGGGGGGGTGGTGGTGGTGGAGGAAGATGTTCGATCTACTTTGGTGTGCTTAACTTGGTAACACTGAACGACGGGAGTGTATGTGAGCCATATGATATATTTACAACTAAAGGTATACAAGAAAGGAAAATCGTAATTCTAAAATGAAGAGGTTGATGTCAAAACCGTATTTATATTAGACCTAATTAAACAGATCGAAGTTTTTTCCTTGCAAAGATTCAGATAGACTACATTTTTACTGTAATGTGCTTGATATGCCTAACAAACTATATAAGAAATCGACGGCTTTCAATAGTTACATAAATTAGAGAAATGGAGTATAAAGAAGATAATTTTAAACTGTACCAAAAATCTTGGTGATTAATCGCCAATGTTTCCAGATGTTCAAGGGTAAAAGTAGCAAATAGTTTATACCGTGACAATATGGTTTAAAAGGTTGCAACATTGCAATGAACAAACATGAGGTAGCAGATGATGCATACCCTACCATGAAAAGAATTAACATGGAAACAAAAACTGGGAATCTGAAATTAATCACAGTAAGGAACTATTCTAGTAGATAATGGATGCATACTGTAAACTGTAAAACGATCAATGAGCTGAACTATGAGAGGCGCTGGCCAACTTTTCCCCTCCATCACTTGGCCTCAATTTATGCATCCAGTCAGGCTCTACCACAACACCATCACCAAGATACTTCGCTCCAATAATCCAATATTTTTTGCTGGTGTCGATAAACATATCACTTTTACCACGTCCTTCACTCCCATCCCTAGCTTTGCCAGCCATCCTTGAATGTACGTCCCATCATTGGGAAAACTCGCGTGCCTGAATTTTGATGAATAAACAATTGCTTTATTGCTTCCCTCGATGAACTCTAAACAACTAGGATCGACTTTTAATCTGCTGGTGCCACTATGATCTGGGACGTACATCCTCCAAGCTGACCACTGAAGTTGCTTATCCGGAGGGTGAAACGATCCCAGTGGCCAACGTGTTCACCTGTCTTCTGATCCATCATATCAATGTTCATGTTGAATATCTTGAGAGTAGAAGCATCCGGTCCCTTAAATGGAAAAACATCCACATATCAATGTTGGTAAATATACCACCATTAGCCAGTTTAACTTGAGCATAAACCTCTGCAGTTTCGAGACAGCCGTGTTTGACAAAGGTATGGTCGTTGCCATTTCAAGAAAGGTTTTCTAAGAACCACGGGACTGATGATGGTAAGTAAACCTCATGGCGATGGAGGTAAACCGTTGGCCTGTAATGATGGATTAACGCCTTTACTTGCTCCAAAACTGGCATTGTTGCTCCAAGGTTTGAATTTATCAAGCAACACATACTTAATTTCTTAACGCTGCTGAACTCCCTACTAGAGAAAAGAACCGCCCGACAAAAGCAGGTTTACAGTTTACACGGTTTTGTAAGAGAAAAACTGGTGGTAGTAGCATATTGAACATGTGCAGTAAGATCCTCCCGAACACACCTAACTTGTTCAAGATCAGGCTCCATATCATACTCAGGCCAGTTTATTGAAAGCAGTAACTACAAATCTCAGAGCTCGATAACCCCAAAGGAGGGATGGGTTCCCACAGGCAAACTCTCCTCAGGATGGATATAAATTTTAGCTTTTGAATCTACAGGTGACTTTAAAGGAGGATGAGGAGAGTCGTCAGTAGTTTTATATCAGTCAATCTTGTGCAACAAGAACATATGCACCTCTAAGTTGTTCATGGCTACACTGAAAGTAGTGACCAAGGGCAAAGAACCCATTGGTTATTGACACCGGTTTATAAAATGTAACCATACCGTTCTTGTTTGCAGGGTCATTTGGGTTGGGAGACCACATATACTCGAAATCTGTCACCATAGCCAACTCTAATTCTCCATCAAGCCTTATTCGTCCCATACTAAAACCACCTTCACCTGCCATAACAAAAGCTAGAAACAACAAAAAAGAGTTAGTAGTTGTCTTCAAAAGGTTAAAACAAACATAAATATTCCATCCTTTTATGTATTGTAAGTACGTCTTACATTGCCGAAACCGTTGCTCATCGCAGGTTACGACCAAAATGCAACATGCCGAAACCGGATAAAATATTTTTTGTAGATGTTTCAATACGCTATAATGATATAAAATTTAGAAATACAAATGACAAATCTAATTGGCTAGTCAAAAGAGAACTAGTCAAGTTAACTAAAGGCATGCTTGGTTGGAGGTTATAGATAATGGAATAACCCATTATCAACAGTAAAAGTCAAGGTAAATAGTCAAGTATCAATAACAAATAAATAAAAGAACAAAGTTGAGGGGATAAAAATGAAAATAAGTAAACTTGAAGGGTATAAATATGATTTTCGAAGTTTTAGGGGCGTTTAGCTAGTTCTTGTCAATCATATTCTTCCAGACATTTTTCTGCGCAAGTGTCGATCAAGGGAGTTCAAGAGAAGGAGAGACTCATAAGTAAAGAATAAACTATAAACATTCATGTGATATTAGCGCCAAGCCACAACCAAGATAGATAAAGTGGCTGATATTATCAAGGTAAACCCGTTTGTATTCACTTAGCTTAGCTAACGGATATGTGATGCGTATCCCTAGGTACGAAGATGGATTCTGCGGGTAGATAACTATTACGAATAAGTACTGTAGAATCATACACCTCCGTGACAAAGAGTTACTATCTTTGAAAGTAATGTAGAGTTTATATTTTGATTAAGCTTTACAAAGAAAGGTTTTGAATTCGATGTAAACATTATAGTTATTGATCCTAATGTAACAATTTATTTCAAAAAAATCCGGGTGTGACACAGAATGAGGTTTGTACCATGCTAGTAATTCGCTGGGAAAAAAAATCAAATTCCTTGTTCAGCTAAGTTGTTTACTTACCAGTTAACGATGCTATTCACATCTAAGATGTCGTAGTACTCACAATGCACACCCTGAACTAGAAGCGCCATTAGTGGAAAACAAAGCTTGTGTTTTTGCTTTGTTAATAATAGCAGTAAACATGATAAGCTTAGTCCCAACTCATAACAACATGAAATATAACGATAAGCGGGTTCTGATGTTCAAATTCTAGCATTGCAAGTCTTAAGAAGATAAAATACTATGGCCATAATTACATTTACAATTCATTTAAAACTTAAACAACAATATCATATTAGTACCACGAGAAACCTGTTCTATCATACCATCTGATTTTAAATTAATGGTTTTGGAAACCATAGCAAATTCGGAAATCACAAGGAGTAAGATTAAGGCCTCGTAAAACATCACATTTTTAACCACTTGGGCTTCACCATCTTCTTCTTCTCCACGGGCAAATTTTGTGCTGCAGGGACAGAAGCAACAATAGGTTCAGGGGCAGGTTGATCAAGCTTAGACTTCTGCTCGGGTATGACTTCTAGACCTTTTAAAGCCATGACATCCTCTTTAAGAAACGGGCCTTGTGCTCTATCATCACCTGGACATAGAAACACATCATCAAATAAAATTTCGACTGTTAAACAAAATTCCATATTCTCCTCAACAGATTTGAATACAGTACATGCTAAAATGTTAGCTGCACATAGCAAGTATTATATGAAAGAGGCAACAAGAACTAACCTTGTGGTAGGTCATATGAAAAATAAACATTTGCACCCGGAGCAAAGCCAGCAGAATAGAAGTCCTGAGACATGTCCTTTATTTGCTTCTTAGGAGGAATTGTGTCTGAAAAAATTGCCAGTATTCTCTCAGATAATTATTCGTTTTCACCAAGATGTGGCAATTTCAACCCATTTGCTTCAACATGGGTTTATTTGGTTTAAATTTTATCTCTAATGCATATTAAGGGTAAAAACAAATGTAGCTAAAAAGTGAATGGTTATAGCCTTTACAATCACTTTCTATTAAAAAATAAATAAATAAAAATAGGTATAGTACTATTAAATAGCAAAGTTTTTGGTGATCATACGTGATACTTTAATTATTTAGCAGAGTAGACCAAAAAAGGGTTGATGGGTGAACCTAACCCGGCCTGATCCGTTTTGGCATTTTAACACGCATTGTTGCCCATTTTTATTTGTTACCCAGCCCAGCCAACCTGTCTACTTTCTACAATGTTCAAAGTTTTTTACAAATACAAAAAAAGCATCATCTAGCAAGATGATTCAAGATAGCTACTAATGTGTTTATCCTTCTATACATGCATTCTTTTAAATAGACCATTGTTTGTGTTAAGGAGTTAGAATACTGTATTAAATTATTGTATGCTTACATAGATAGAAAGGGAGGTCCGGTTGAGCCACAACTTTCACAAGATGATCATATAAGCTTTGCACCGGCTCTGATGAATCGAATGTCACTTCTAATGTTTGGTTATCTGGGAACCTTACACGAACCACTGCCTATATGAGTAATGAAAATGTTAAAATACAAGTTACAACATACTAATAATCCAGATCCTAAAAACTATATTTACGTAAAGGAGTTGGTCGAAAAATCAGGTCAACATTTACCTTGGTAATTCTTGATCTACTAGCTGCTGCTTTGGCTGCTGCTTCTGCGTCTCGAATTTTCTTCGTCTTAAGACGGTTATCTGCTCATAGTTGGACATAATCAGATTTTAGTAATGGTAAGGGCAAAATTTTAAACATCAAAAATCACTTCTCCAAAGAGATGCATTGCCATGTGTATTTAGGCTGTTAATGAACAAGACATGTCATGGTGTTTAGACTTCTGACAATATAATAACATGTTTAACAATGCCATCTTGTCAAGTCATAATCACTAAGAACTTGCAACATATCTCATCTAGAATATGAGATTTCTTTGATAGGAAGGGAAAACAAATTTCTACATGGATGAAAATGTGTGTGTTACTATGTTATGAATGCTTCTAGCGTGTATTATCAGATAGATACAGGATCACAGCAAAATGTTGCTCTGGGTTGTGAGTTACCAAAGTTTTAAGTTTTAACATTGTAACTATATACATGCACTTATATGTTCTACTCCCTAAACTTAAGATAATCTAATGTATTCTACAGAAAAATGTAATCATTGAACGGACCTACTACTAGAAAAAAACACACCATCCTAATACATATCCTCACCTTCGATCTTTTTGGCAGCCAAAACGCGATAATAATCTGATGTGCTGAACTCCATGTCATCTGGATCCTCTGTCCAAAAAACAAATCACACATTAAAATCACATAATGAACTACGCACACATATCATTTCTATACAGTTATAAGAGAAGTCAGGTTCCAACCACTGCTGGAGGCAACATTGGATGTTTGAGGTATTGTTGCAGTTGTTGTCTCAAATACGCGTATTTCTCGCCCATAATTCTGTTTTGCAGCATCAAGCTTTTCCTAAATCACCAACAAAGAGTATCATCAGTGCAAAACAATAGACCTTCCCAAAAGAAAGATTAAATCCAACAAACAAAAGCTAGCATCATCAAGCTCTTCAATTACGTGTATTAAAATTTCAAAAGCTCAAATAAATACAAATCGACCACATGGAGAATAAATAGATTCTGCACAGGATCAAAAGCAGGTCAAACAAGCAAACTTTTTAGCACATAGAAACCCTAATATATGATTTGAAACCTTTATCGCTTACAAATTTAAGCAAGTAGAATATATATTAGGAGGATGATCCAAACTACTTCTATGGGCTTATTTTGGGGTAAAATAAGTAGTTTTCAATAATCAGATCATACAACAACAACAACATACCCAATCCCGCCATAGCAGGGTATGGGGGAGGTAGAATGTAGACAGATCCTATCCCTACCCAGGATAAGCCTGAGAGTAGAGAGACTGCTTCCAAGGAGACCTCCGGCAATCAATAATCATGGGCACATGTATAGAGGTCATCCAACACTATTTGACTCATGGGCACATAGTATAGTCTTGAATAAATAACATTATTAACACAAGGAACACAGAAATTCAGATAAAAAAGAAGAGAATAAAACCGTGGCAAGATGAGAGTCCATAGGATCAGGAAACGAAAATCTTGTTCGTTTGCTAGTTGGTGAAGAAGGATCGGCTAACATCTGCGACCAGAAACCCAAACCTTGTGTGTTTGGTTTGTGTTTTTGTCTTTTGCGTCACGTTTATATTATTCCTTGGAGATAGATAAAGGAAGACTTGTGATGGGCTTCTAGTTCTACTCGGTTTCTTATTTTATACTATAGGTGGGAAAGTAAAACGGTCGTGGGCTAAAGTTTTGGGACTAGCCAAATTTAAGGTCGAATTAGGTGAAACAAATTACTATTTGAATTTGTAACAACTTGTGATCTTTTTTACATAACCACAATTTTTTTTTTAAGGCAACCATGAGTTGAGATCAATATAGATCTCATATTTGCCATAGATCAAATAAATCAATTTTAGCCATCCATTTTTGATCAAAATTAATAAAAATACAATTTTCACCCTTTTTTTAAAAACAACATATATTGCAAATGGTAAATCTTCAAACTACAAAAAAATACACTATCGCAACGAGAATTAAATTATCTTTCTATAGATATACATTTATCTATATTTTCGACAAATTTTTTTTTCAAAAATTCCGCCCAGAAAAATCATATATGATTTGTAAAAATCGAATCACATATGATTTTCACAGATCATATATGATTTTTACAAATCACATATGATTTTCAAAAATCATATATGATTTGTAAAAATCGAATCATACATGATTTTCACAAATCATATATGATTTTTCTGTGCCGAAATTTTGAAAAAAAAAATCGTTAAAAATATATAGAAGTGCATATCTATAGAAAGATAATTTAATTCTCGTCGTGATGGTATGATTTTTTTCGCGTAACGATTAACGGTTTGCGAGATATTTAATTTTTAAAAAAATGGTGAAAGTTTATTTTATTAGAAAAATGAATGGATATGATTGGTTTATTGGATCTATGGTAAATTTGAGATCTATATTGAACTTTTGCCAGGCAACCATATATTACTCAAAACAAAACAATACAACTAAAAGGCATCTCCCATCCTCAAACAAGCTGATTGAGAAAGGAGACCCGAAACAAAAACAAACACCCTACAAATCAGGGACATACATATGGGATAACTACAACACAAAACAAAATAACAAAGGACATCAAGAACCTAAAAGAACTTGACCACCAAACACGGAAAAAACAAAACAACAAACATGCCCCACCACATTTAAACTAAACAAGGCAAGGACCACCACAACTATTATAACAACAACCTCATATGAAGACAGGGGAACAACTAAACCAGATGCCACAAGACCAGACGACTTCAGACCCACAAATTGCAGACACGAAATTATTCTGAAACTAAGCAAACCTGAGACTTTATCCATTTATAAGCCTACACTTTAACGGATCAAAAAGCCAATGTTGCCAATTTATCTCAATTTTCTTTTTAGATCTTCTTGTAATCCACTCGTAACTCTTTAATTGAATATCTTGAACAATTTTGTTTATACTTGAGACTTTTCCTTTGAAGACACGATTATTTCTCTCTTTCCAAATATAGTATCCGCACGTCCATCTAACCGCTTGCCATAGATGGGTGGCGTGATTAGGGATATCAATGTTCCCATTGGACGAAAATATTTCCCCAATTGAGAATGCATTAACATCCCCAACTTTCCACCATCTAAAAACCTTTTCCCAAACACTCATAGTAAAGTTGCACAAACCTAAACTATGATCACATGATTCCACCACACTATCACAACAAGGACAAAGAGTAGTATCCAAATCAATGCCTCTTTTTTCGAGCTCTACACGAACCGGAATTCTACATTTCAACGCTCTCCAAACAAAGATGTTGACCTTCTTAGGAATCCAATTATTCCATATTGTTTCTTGACCATCCATTTCGAACCTCAACATTCTCTCATCCACCATTTTTGATAGTGCTTTGACCGTGAACTTGCCATCATCTTGAAGTGCCCATCTCCATTTATCCCTACAATCATTAGAAACACCAACATTTTGTAAAATAAAAATTAAATCTTCGAACTCCTTACACGTCCTTCCTCTAAGATTTCTAACCCAATCCCATTCCCATTGCCATACATTATCCACCCATTTCCCTTTATCCGCCACCCTACTCTCCTTTCAGCTATCTAAGTGGTATAACATAGGAAAACTATCACACAATTTCATATCACCACCCACCTATCTACCCAAAACCCTATATCATTATCATTCCCCACCTTAGCAATGAAAGACAAATAACTCCCCCAACTCCTCAGCTATCTTAATGATCTCGCCCCACACCCCTTCACCCTTCACGCCCCGCCCCCCCCCCCCCCCGCCCCCACCCACCCCCACCCCCTAACATCACCTAAACCACTGTTATCCCCATAAATACTCTTAATAAACCTAATCCACAAGCCCCCCCCCCCCCCCCCCCTTCACTTTTGAAACGCCACCACCATTTTCCTAAAAGGGCCTAATTTTTTTTCCCGCAAAGACCCTATGTTTAACCCCCCCCCCTCCCCCGCATGAGGCTAGTAACAAATCCCATTTAACCCATGATAATTTTTTACACTCACCCCCCCCCCCCCCCCCCAAAAAATCATTTTTTTCGAATACTCTCAAGCTTTTTAATCACACTCAAAGGCACATGAAACATCGAAAAGTAATACAATGGCAAGCTACCTAGAACCGATTTAACCAATGTTAGGCGACCACCATAGGACATCGTTTTAGCTTTCCAATCGGCAAGCCGCTTTTTGAATTTATCAACAATGGTATCCTCTGCACCAACCCTTCTCATGTTTTCACCTATTGGTAACCCCAAATAAGTGAAAGGAAACTCCCCTACCCCATACCTCATCCATCTCGCCATAACACGAATATCTCTATCATTCACCCCAACACCATATAATTTACTTTTGTTATAATTAACTCGTAACCCAGACACTTCTTCAAAACATTTAAGAATGCACATCAACGACCTAACATTCTCTTTGGTCCATTCGCCGAAGAAAATAGTATCGTCCGCGTATTGAAGATGAGATACCAGGACATTATTATCCCCGATGCGAACACCCCTAAAAATACTAGTTTCAACCGCTTCATTAATAATTGCATTCAATCCTTCAGCCGCCAGGATAAAAAGAAATGGAGATAACGGATCGCCTTGTCTGACTCCTCTTTCCAAATTGAATTCTTTCGTCGGTGACCCGTTAACTAGGATTGACATTGTAGAAGATCGCAAAGAAGACTCCATCCATTTGCATCATTTTCCCCCAAACCTCATTTTTTTCATTATATCCAATAAAAGCCTTCGATTAATGCTACCGTAAGTTTTCTCAAAATCAACTTTAAAAATTAGACCTTTTTCACCTTTTCTGTTCAAATAATCAACTGCTTCATTTGCAATAAGGATACCGTCAAGAATATACCTACCCTTTATAAAGTTTGTGCATGCAGAAAGTTCAAATACAAATCAAATTATGGATTTTTGATATGTGTTTATTTTTATTAAAAATAATGATATTTGGTTATATTATTCCTTCATAATATGTCCTTATTTACTAGAAAGAGAAAAATAATAAACATATCAACCTTATTTAAGCATATGTTATAATTTTAAATTGTTAAAGTAAATAATATTTTACATCAGTCAATGGAATATGCATAAATTTATGTATTAATTTATTTAAAAGGTTTTTTCGGTAAATCTATTATTTCAAAAAAGTGTTTAAGTACAAAGGATATAGGTGAATCACATAGGCGGTGAAGCTAACATAACAAAACACGCTTCTATTGTCAAACCAAAAAAAAAAAAAAAAAAAAAAAAAAAAAAAAAAAAAAAAAGACAACTAGCAACTAGATTACATTGGACACAAACAAAACATAACCTAACGTCTAAACTTTTAAGGGATCTTTATGTCAAAAGAATCGCAAAAGGGAACCAGATCAACAAAAAGCTCCCTGTGGTCTTCATCATCATAAGGGTCATTATCATAGGGCTCATCTCCATAAGTCTCCTTCCAACATTCATATAGACTGTTCCTCCCCCCACCACCATTACCTCATCCACCTTTAGAAGAACTAGCAATGGCAGGTTTCTCAGAAGCTAAGAAATTTATGTATTCACTTGAATATCATAGAAACTCGTTCTTTCATCATGCATGTACAGAGTTTTGGGTATTACGGTTAATTTAATACGATCATGATAATAATATTACTTTATTTTACATTTAACCCAAAATATTTTATAAATTAACCTCTCCTTTTTTTTATGACTTTTTTTTTCTTCTTAAAACATGAATTTGAGCCAATTTTTACTAATTGCGTATCAAATTTTGACTTTTATTAGTTAATAAGGTGATTCAATTTTACCACGTGATAAAATTAAACTCCCCAATTAGCCTACTTTGATTTATATCAGAAACTTAGTTTTTGAAGTTGCACTAAAATGACATTTTCTTTTATCATACCTCTAAATAATAAAGGAAACGAAAATTTTGAAAATGAATCATTCACAACAATCAAATTAAACCAGCAAGAGAGGTCCATTTAAAAATCAAGTCTTTTTATTGACAAATACAAAGTGAAAATTAAATTGAATCAGTCAACATTTCTTAATCTTTCATCTAGATAAGAAAAATGCATACAAGTATACGAGCATGGTACCCGCGCGTTGCGGCGCCAGATACCCCGTAAATAAATTTTTTGGCGAGTGATATTTTAGATTATACATTTTCCATGATTATAACTTTACGGATGATGAGAATTTTAGATTGAAATAACTTTATGAAATATCAAGGTATTTCATATAAAATAGCAAGGTGTATGCGCGATTGTTGTATTCGAGTGGTAGTTCTTGTTCAGAGTTAGGTTTTTATATTTTGAGGTTATGTTGGTGATGTGAAGCGTATGTGACAGAGGTTGTTTTGTTTGTGATTATAGTTCAATGTTGTGAAACATGGGGATGGGTTTTAGCTTAGAGAAATAGCTGATAGTGGTCGGATTTTGGTTTTAAAAAATGGAAATTTTTTGTTCGGTTTTTGGTTTTATATGAAAACCTAAACCGTAAAAACCGAACCGCAACATGCTAATATTCATAAAACTAATAAAAAATATTACGTATAAGTTTTGATACAAAGAATCACAAAAGTCCAAAAATTAAGAGATTAGATATTCGTAACATGTGCTTATTTAGCTAACACTATAATAAATACGTAAAGTTAGTTTTCTTTATTTTATATATGTTCCCATATCTCATCTTAATATACATGTTATGTAATCTTATTATTTTACGACAAAATATTCAACTTACATTCTAGGATTTCTTGATTTAGGTTTTGATATTCAAAAAATATCCGTATTCGGATATCCGAAAAATTGATCAAAATTTATTAAAAGGTTGGGTTTTATGAAATCTTAGTTTTGGAACTCATATAAAAGTTTTTCAAAAATTATAGATATTTGGATATTCGGATATATAAAACTGTTATCCGAAATTTCGGATATCCGAATTTAAAGAACTTAGCTAAAATAATAGATATAAAATAAAACCATCAACTCAAACTTCAAATATCTGAAAACCGAAAAAACCAAAAACTGAACTGCAAAAAGCCAAAAAACGAACCAAACTTTTGGTGCGGGGTTTGATTTTAAAAAACATAGAACCAAATTTTTGATTTGGGGTTTGATTTTAGCCAAAAACCGCCCCATGCTCATCCCTAAATGTACATCTCTCCATTTATCCCGGTTTATTTAGTGAGATACGCAAATTGTGTTGAAAACAGGTTCGAGGGAAAAAGATTTATAATCGTTTTAGATGATGCTTGGATTGAACGCTCTGAAAGGAAAAAGTGGATGAAGCTAATTAAATCATTAAGTGTTGAGGCGAAAGGTAGTATTGTTGTAATAATGACACAATCAATGGAAACTAGTGTCATGATGGAAAAGGTTCCCGAGTTGCAACTTGAGTTGGGGATTTTATCAAAAGAGAACTCTTGGTTGTTGCTCAGGAAGCTTGCATTTCTGCAAGGAAATATTGTTCCAGATGAGCTAGAGCTTATTGTGAAGATGATAGTTGAGAAATGCAACGGATTACCCATTAGTAGTAGAGAATTTGGGTAGCTTGATCTCGTCGAAAAGTAGGTTGAGCGCTTGGGAACGAGTGCTGCATAACAACATGTGGGAGGTTGACAAATGAGATATTTCACGCTTTGATGTTGAGCTATGACTACTTGATTCCCCATGTAAAGCAATGTTTTGCATATTGTTGTTTGTTTCCTAAAGGTTATGTGCTGAGAAAAGATTCATTGATTTTGTGATGGATAGCATTATGACAAATAGCTTAATTGACTTGTATGAAGATGGGGAAGAAGTTATGTTTGGTCTGGAGGTTTTTCATTTCAAGTTATTGAATGCATGATTTGGTGCATGACCTCGCACACTATGTGATGGGACACGATTGTCCAATAATTAAGAAAGGGAAGTGTTAGGATTTAGTAAATCCAGTTATTAAAGTGTCGGTCACCTCGAGTATATGTAATCGTTAGAAAGATCGTAGTCGTAGATTATTTAATGTTAAGTAGTATTTAGTTAAGTAACACCGTGGAGGACGGACGGGTCTTTACCCACTGTATGCCTGATCCACAGCCCGTAGGTGGCGATTTATGTAAGAACTATAAATACTCTCTACCTCCCAAGGTAGAGAGTTGGAGCTCATAATAATACTTTCATTTTCTCTCACTAAGTTCCCAAACCTCTAACTCTTTCTCTCTCTAAAACCTCTTGTATACGCCTCTTTGATCATTGGTTTAGTGTGTTTGTGAAATCCAATATGTTACAAATGGTATCAAGAGCCATGGTTTGATCATCTCTCTTACATATCCTTGGATTTCTAGTGGTTTTAGATGGTTTTTGAGTTTGAGAAAGTTTAGTGGTTTTTGCATCATCTCTAGTGTTAAAGTTTGAATTTTGGGTGTACTTTTGTGGTTAGAATCATTGTAAGTGCTTGGGTTTTGATTTGGTAAGCTTGAATCACTGTGGTTGAGCTTGTTTTGGATTGAAAAGTGTGTTTTTGAAGTTTTTCATGCTAGCGACTTGGTTCTCGTAGTGTTTTTCATCATAGCGACTTGCTTCAGTAAAAGGTAGTGAGTTGTAGTGTTAATTGTTAGCGATTTGGTCCTAGCGACTTGTCTATTGAGACAAGCCGACAAACAATACAACTTAGTGGATTCTCCACTACGGCTAGCGACTTGGTGAAGTTAGCGACTTGCTTTCAATTTTGTTAGCGACTTGTACTTAGTGTTCTTAGCGACTTGGTGTTAGCGACTTGGACCTTAGCGAGTTGCTCTTTAGCGACTTGACTGTGTAGTGACTTGGTGCTTTAGCGACTTGTGTCCAGCGACTTGGATCTTAGTGACTTGGTCTTAGCGACTTGGTTCACAGGAAAGTGGGATCTTAGCGAGTTGCTACTTAGCGACTTGGTTCAAGAATTCTTAGCGACTTGGTTGACTTTTGTTTGTAATACGGTTTTCTCTTGATTTAGTAAAATCCCGTGAAAGAATCTATTTCCTGGTTTAATCATAGAGTTTTAAAATCCCGTGTAATCTGTTAACATGTCTACCAACATACCTACAATCATCTCCACTGTTGTTGAGGATGTTCAAGCAGCTGGTTCAGATACTCGTCCACCTATGCTTGACAGAACTGACTACGACTCTTGGGCTCAACGAATCAGATTTTACTGTCTTGGAAAGGAAAATGGGGTCAACATTCTCAAATCCATTGATGAAGGACCTTATCAAGTTGAGACTACAAGGGACTTAATTGATACAGCTGCAGATGGAACAATGATCTATGGATTAGACAGACCAAAGACATATGATGAGCTCAATGATAAGGAGAAAAAGAGATTCGATGCTGATATCAGGGCCTCTAACATTATACTTCAGGGTCTTCCAAAAGATATATACAAGCTTATCAATCACAACACTGAAGCCAAGGCAGTTTGGGATAATGTCAAGATGCTTCTCTCAGGTTCTGAATTAACCAAGGAAGACAGAGAATCACAACTGTATGATGAGTTTGAGCATTTCAAGATGAAACCAGATGAGAGTGTCTATGAGTACTACGTGAGATTCCATACACTTGTGAATGATATGAGGAACATCAAAATGGCCATGCCAAACATTCAGCTGAACTCAAAGTTTGTGAACAACATGAATCCTGAATGGCACAAATTTGTCACCGCTGTGAAGCTAACCAAAGGATTGAAGAATACAAACTATGAACAACTGTATGCCTTTCTTCTTCAAAATGAGAGACATGCTATGTTTGAAAAAAGGATTCTTGAACAGTTCAAAACCAACCAAGGAGAACCAAGTTCTTCAAATGATTCAACTACCTTTTACACAAATGTTGGAATTACCACCAAAGCTTCTCAAGTTATACCCACGGGTAATGGTAATCACAAACTCATTCCCGATCCAATGTTCAAACAAGCTGATGCTGATGCAGTCGTGGGACACTTCATCAATCAACTGGCTCTTATGGTTAAACAAAACTTGACTCTCAATCCACATACCAATAGTCTTCACACTAACAATGAGATCAGAACTGCATCCAACCTTCACAATCATGCGGTTGTCAGAGATGGAAAAGTTATGGTGCAACCAGTTCAAGGAAGAAAATATGAACAGGGAAGAGGTAGAGTAGGTGGAGGTTATATTGGAAATCAGAATCGGGGAAGGAATGGAAATCAGGGTCAAGCAAAGCCATCTAAGTGCTACAACTGTGGTGGTGAGGGACATATTGCTAGGAAATGCACATCTCCAAAGCGTCCACAAAATGCAGAATATTTCAGAGACAAGATGTTGCTTGTGCAAGCTTAGAATAATGGAGCAGCTTTGGAAGAAGAGGAGTTGTCATTTCTTGCTGAGGGAAATGCCCGAACCTATGATGCCGATGTTGATGAACAGCCAATTCAGGAGATAGGTCATAATCATCAAAATGCCTTTCAAGTAGCTGACTGTGATGCATTTGACTCTGACGTCGATGATGAACCTACTGCCCAAACAATCTTCATGGCTAGCATCTCACCTATGGTCTCTCCAAAGGTCTCTCCACCACAACAAGTTGGTCCATCCAAAGACAAAATCATTTCAGAGGTATTAAAACTATATGATGATGTTGATGAGCAAAAGATGCATAATAAAGTACAATCTCTTGAAACTTATGAATCAGATATTGATGATGAGGGTAATAGCAATATTGTCCCATATGATCAATATGTGAAGCAAAGTGAAAGTGAGGTTGTACCAAGTAATGCATCTTCCTCAGTCAATGATGACTATGTTTTTGATGAATACACTGCATGTGCCCCTGATGATTCTGTTATCTCTGAACTGAATGCCTATAAAGAACAAGTTGCTATTTATGAACAACGTGCTAAGTTTGAGTTGACCACCCGTGAGCAGGAAATGGATGACCAAATGCGTACAATTATTAGAAAAAGTAACTTTAGAGAAGAAGTCTTAAAACAAGAGTTAAACTCCTTACAAGAAAAGCTTTCTAAAACTGCTAAGCAAAAACATGAACTTCAAGAAAATGTTAAAATGCTTAAGCAAGAATTCAATGCTAAGGAATCAAAACTTTTGAATGATTTTTCCAATCTAAAAACTTTGAAAAACAAGCTTGAAAATAAGTTGTACGTACAAGGGAATACCATTCAGACTGCTCACTTGATCACTAAGCATAGAGTCTTAAGCGATAAGCATAACATTCCCCTTGTTGTGGAACCTACTCCTGAGGTTGTTAAAAAGGCTAGAGCTGCTCATAATGTAATCTATGATGGTAATGAGATTCTTAAACCTAGACAGAAACCTAGTTGCGTTGAGTGCACTGAGGAAGATAGAAAATTAGATGATGCATCTAGGGAAAAAATGAATAAGAAGCTAGAAGATCCTGAATGTAAAGAGAACAACATAACGATCAAACCCCATGATTACAAAAAGGAAAATTGGATTTCCTTTAACAAGTTTAAGCCTCAAACGTTGTTAACGCCTGAACAAGTGTTCTGGAAAAAGGATTTAGATAAGCAAAAAGCAGAGAATCTTGTTGTAACAAACCCTCCCCTTAGGAAAATGCCTTCAGCGACTGTGTATCCTCCGAATACACCAATGCATTTAGTTCCTAGAACTATTGCCACTAAAAGCAAGACCTTAATCAGTCAATATGTTATTTTTCAATTATTTGTTGATTTTGAGAAAACTTGTAAGAAAAGGATCACACCCACTGGGATAACTGAAGGGGAAAGGGGTTTTGAGCAAACTAAAGAATGCTATTTAACTGAGGTCATGCTTTTCTTTAAACAACTAAAAGATCAATTTGAGAGTCTTAAAAAGGGGATGGATTCAGATATTAAAGAAATGGAAAAGGAATTTGATGCAATGATAGTTGAGGTTAGTGACTATGAGCGAGAATTAAAATATAATGAGATTGAGAGGAAGAACTTGCATACATTGAATGAGAATCTTATTTCTGAATGTATTACTCAAGATATGTTTTACACTGCTACGGATTGTTCCATTAATGCTTCTCAATTTCATGAATTATCTGTTGCTCTTAAAGTCTCCCATGATCGTGTCATTGAGCTTGAAAAGACTAATTCTAAACTAAATGAGAAAATCGATCAGGATGATCACGATAATTTGGTAAAACATCTTTCTAAACTAGAAGTTGAACATCTTGATTTACAACTAAAATATCAACATCTTAAAGAAAATGTCAAAACCTCAAATATCAAGACATCCTCAGATGTTCCAGAGTTTGATGCAGTTTTTCAGATAAACAAACGTGACGAACAGATTCAAGCTCATTGTAACACGATCAGAAAGTTGAAAGCCCAAATTTCTCAATTAAAGGGTGAAAAGAACAATGTGACTGGCTCCCAAATGCCTCCTCCTTTAGATTCTCAGTATTCTCAAACTTTTCATCTTCAAAACTTGGTTAATGCTTTACAAAAGGAAAACGAGAGTTTTCTAGAAGAAAATAAAAAAGTTAAATGACACTTTAAAGAGTTATATGATTCAGTGAAAGTCACTCGTGACAAAAACAACGAAAAAATAACGTATTTACAAAAAGAAATTGAGAATCTGAGGAGTCAGGAAAAAGGGAAACTGCCACTTTTCTTTAATGAGAATGTTGCATCAAAGTCATCCTCAGACTGCAAATATACTATGACTGTTAAATACATCCCTTCTCATCTTAGGAATAATGAACTTGTGTTTCATAACTATTGTGCTCACCTTAAGGATAGTCTAGAATGTCTCCGTGAGATTGTGGAAGAGGATTTCATAAATAAGCCTCTTGATAGAGAAATTAGGTTTGCTTGCATTCAGGCCAAACGATCTCAGGAGCTGCTAGAATGTTTAATTGCAACATGTCCTAAATCCTTAGGTGCGAAAGGTAAAGCTGTGATGCCTTGTTCTATGCCTAGTGCCAAGTGCCAAGCATACAAACCATTCTATGCCCAGTGTTACGAAAGTGAACACTAATGTGCCTTCAAGTAGTTCAGATCCCTGCACGTCTAGCTCAGGAATGCAAAAAGTAGATCAACCAACTAATGTTCCTATAATTCCCTCTACAAGAGTAATCAGTGACATAAAAGCAAGCGGGTCAAACCCTCCAGGCAATACCAAGCAAGATAGGACCTCGCAAGCTAAGAGTGTGCATTGGAAGAGAGTAGAAGATCACCATAGGAATATTAAGTTGAGTTGAATAAAACGAATCGTGTTGATTCTAGTATTAGCTATAAGCGTACTGTAATTAATTCGAATTCTGCTACTATTCGCAAACCATGTAATGACGATTGCTTGTTTTCTGTTACTAATCATGAATGTGGTGTGAATGTTTTGTCTAATGCTGTCAAATGCCCAGTTAAAATTGTTAATGTTAAAATTCAAGCTAAGAAGGCTAAAAGGCAAAGGCGAAAGAAAGTTAGAAAACTGTGGAAACCCACAGGAAGAATATTTAGTAAAATAGGTTATCAATGGATACCTTCTGGCCGTAAGGTTAATGAGTTCTGCTCTCAATTTGCTAAGACAATGCCCACTAGAAAATGGATGTCTACTGGTAGAACTATTCCCTTAAGAAGTGAACATACTTTGAATAGGTCGAATACGGACATTAGCACTGCATCTATTTCTGATGATTCCATTGTTTCTACTTCTGATGTGGGTGTTCCAATCACTGTTACTAACCAAGTGGAACCCATTATTGCATGAGGTTCCCAATTATCTAGTTATCCATTCTTGTCTGTGTTCAACTACAGATCGTTCAAATCGTTCTGTGGTACATGGACTCAGGCTGTTCCAAGCATATGACTGGAGATCGCTCACGGCTCATGAACTTCGTGAGTAAATTCATCGGGACTGTTAGATTTGGGAACGACCATTTTGGAGCAATTATGGGTTATGGAGATTATGTGGTTGGTAAAAGTGTAATTTCCAGGGTATATTATGTGGAAGGTCTTGGTCATAACTTGTTCTCTGTTGGTCAATTCTGTGATTCCGATCTAGAAGTGGCCTTTAGAAAACATACCTATTTCGTTAGAGAACTTGATGGTGTGGAATTATTAAGAGGTACTCGTGGTTCTAACCTATACACCATCTCTATCAAAGACATGATGAAGTCTTCTCCAGTCTGCTTGCTGTCAAAGGCTTCTAAAACAAAGTCATGGTTATGGCATCGTCGTCTCAATCACTTGAACTTCGGCACCATTAATAACCTTTCCAGAAAGGATCTTGTTAGAGGCTTACCCAGATTAAAATATGAAAAAGATCATCTTTGTTCAGCTTGCCAATTGGGAAAAAGCACGAAATATGCCCACAAACCAAAACCCACAAACTTAGTAATGGAAGTTCTTCATACCCTTCATATGGATTTGTGTGGACCAATGAGAGTGCAAACGATAAATGGGAAGAAATACATCCTAGTCATTGTTGATGACTACTCTCGATTTACTTGGGTAAAGTGTTTGAGGACAAAGGATGAAACTCCAGATGTCATCATCAAACTTATCAAACAGCTTCAGGTTCGACTCAACAAAACAGTTAGAATTGTTCGAACATACAATGGTACAAAGTTTGTTAACAAAGACTTAATTCAGTTTTATGAAAGTGTTGGAATCAGTCATCAAAGAAGTGTTCCACGAACTCCTCAACAGAACGGTGTAGTTGAAAGACGAAATCAAACTCTTGTGGAAGTCGTAAGAACAATGCTAATTTATTCAAAGGTTCCAATGTTTCTATGGGCTGAAGCCATTGCCACTGCTTGCTACACCCAAAATCGTTCCCTTATACACACCTCTCATGAAAAAACTCCATATGAACTTGTACATAAACGAAAACCTGATCTATCCTACCTTCGTGTGTTTGGTGCTTTATGCTATCCAACAAATGACGGTCAAGATTTAGGTAAATTAAGAGCTAAGGCGGACATTGGAGTTTTTGTAGGTTATGCATCCAACAAGAAGGGTTACCGAATCTACAACAAAAGAACTCGAGATATCATGGAAACTATTCACGTCACGTTTGATGAGCTGTCTGGGAAAATGGCTCTAGGACAATCCAGTTCTGGACCCACATCTCAACCTTCATCAAGTAGTCTTATCAGTTCTACTCTTGTTTCTAATCCCTCTCCAGCAACTCCTTATGTACCTCCGTCAGAAGATGATTTAAAGAAATTTTTTGATCCAATGTTTGATGAACACTATGAGCCAAATGCTAATGAAATGTCAATCCCATCAACAGAGGCTGCTCCTGTCCCTGTCAATGAAGTCAACCCTTCAGTTTCAATATCATTAAGTCAAGAAGTGCCTGCTGCTGATCACTCTGTCTCATCAACAAATCATCAATCATAAAATGTACATCATGGAATTATTTCTGGCACCCATGATGAAGTTAATCCATTTGCTACTCCTGAGGATGCCTCATTTGAAAACATATTTGCTCCTGAATCATCATCAGAACCATCTTCATCAGGAGATATCGACTCTGCTACTTCAGTTCCTTAACAACATCCACATGAACACCTTAGAAAATGGACACATGATCATCCATTGGATAGCATCATTGGAAACCCCTCTCATCCAGTATCCACACGAAAACAACTTGCAACCGATGCCTTATGGTGCTTCTTCAACTCCGTACTCTCTAAGGTCGAACCAAAAGATGTTAAAACCGCCATGAATGAAGACAGCTGGTTCAATGCCATGCAAGAAGAAATTCATGAGTTTGATCGACTTGATGTATGGGAATTAGTACCTGCTCCAGATTGTGCTATGATCATTACTCTAAAGTGGATCTTCAAAGTGAAACTTGATGAGCATGGTGATGTTTTAAAGAACAAGGCTCGATTGGTTGCAAAAGGATACCGTCAAGAGGAGGGTATTGATTTTGAAGAATCATTTGCTCCAGTTGCTCGTATCGAGGCAATCAGAATCTTCTTGGCTAATGCTGCAAGCAAGAACACGGTGGTTTATCAGATGGATGTAAAGACGGCGTTTCTTAACGGAGATCTTAAAGAAGTCGTATACGTCAGTCAACCTGAAGGCTTTGTGAATCCAGAACATCCTACTCACGTCTTGTGACACACGGTAAATTTTCACTAAAATTTAACTAATAATTAGTCATTTATTATTACTAAGCATAAGTCATTAAGCATGCATAAGCTTTGCCTGATCATTTGAGTAGATAACTCGCATACAGTAGATAATTTCACCACTCTTGCATTCATATCATTTTATGAATATTTCATTTCATTTTGTCTTATGATTAAATTGTAAGACGAGAGGTTATCTCGTTTTCCCCAGTGACCGACACTGCACGCGTGCCGACACTATGATAAGGGCTTGATAAAACAAATGACAAACTTCCGTGATGAAAAATATTACAAAGATAATAATATCTCCGACGCGTATCTATAAGATGCTACGTTATAAAAATTATCAAACAATGATACTTCGGTCGCAACTTAATTTTGCGAGACACAAAATATTTAATACACTTGCACTTAAACAATAACTCTTATAAGACTCAAACACAATTAATACATAAGTGTAACACAAGTACATTCATGTACACAAATAAACCATAAGTATAACTAGCAGGGTACCCGCGCGTTGCGGCGGCGGGTACCCTGAAATAAAATTTTCCGGTGAATCATGTATTTTAGTTTATTATGTTCTTTTTAACAATAAATTTACGGATATCAAGAATTTCGTTTAGCCCGTGCCCGTTCGGGCTCGAGCCCGTTGGCCCGTGCCTATTTGGCCCATGCCCATTCGGGCTCGAGCCCGTTTGGCCCGCACCAGTTCTGGCTTAAGCTCATTTTTCCCGTTGACCGTTCGGGCTTGAATATCTGTATAATGTGCTTTATTATTTGTATTAGTGACATTTAATGCAGGGTTCCCGCGCGTTGCGGTGGCGGATACCCTGAAATAACATTTTCCGGTGAATCATGTATTTTAGTTTATTATGTTCTTCATTTGGGTCCCGCTCACTCTCAACTTTTTTTCTTTTTCATTTTTCTAAATAAACTAATTACACCATTACACCATTTAATTAGAAACACCCCCAACCATAATTATCTCAAAATTTCGGATCCAAAATAAGCCCATTACCAATTTTTGTATAGCACACAAAAAGCCCAATAATTGGTGGGATTATAAACGCCACCCCATATACCCTAATATTTCTCATATGAAAACCTTAATCTCATTCTCTTAGAAGCACGCCCCTATCCCTTCTTTGTTTGCAGTCAACACCAACACATAAACTGTCCCTCCTCAAAACGCAGCAAATCACATGCTATTATCTTCAATTTCTCAAATAAACACAATCTCCATCTAAAATAAGCTCACTTTTTGGGATTTTTTAAAAAAAAAAAAAAAAAAAAAAAAAAAAACGGATGTTTTTTTTAAAACCAAACGGATACATTTTTACACTCGAATCTTAGATCGAAAAAAACTAACTAAACTCCTTTGGTTTCTTTCTTCTCAAAAAGGCTTCAAGATCTTGATAAATGAGGTCTCGGGTAGGTTTTTGTTGTTTCTCGTTTGTTTTTCTAGATCTATGACGGGTTTATTAAAAGATATTAAAGATCTTTTCTTGATAGAAAGAAACAACCTGAGATCTTTTTAATTTTCTCTTTATTGTTCGAATCTTGATTTAGTTCTTTATTTTTAAATGGGTTGTTGTGTTGTTGATTGTGATTGGAGACGTGGTTTTTTTTGTAGTTTGTAGATGGGATAGTACTTTGATGATCTTGTGGTTTCTTGTCGTTTGAGTAGTAGTAATAGAAGTCTGAATTTTTAGGCTTTAATGTCTTGTACATCATGCTTAACCACTTAGAAGTCTGAAAAGTCTGAAATTTAATGAAGAGAGAGAGTGCTTTGTGTATTATAAGTAGTATAGATATAGATATACATATACACACACGTTTATTTGTTTTTATAAATGAAAACCTTTATTAAACTTTGAGATATATACCCTTTTTCTTCTCTTCCCACACACGACAAAACACAAAGCAGAAAAAGGAGATATCAAATCTTCATCTTCAACCTCTAGACCTGAGCCTCTTGTAGGTCGAATCTCCCAAACAAGTAAACCAACATACTCCTTTTCATTATTCTCCATCTTCCCTCACCAAAACCATGTATTATCTTGTCTTACAAATCCACTCCTTTGAGGCGCCAGCTACTATTCGAATGAGTCCAAGAAGAGTCAAGACAAAGCCACCCAAAGAGAAGCATATCTCCACACCAATCTACCTTGAGCCAAAGTCCAAGATTTGCCTTGGTTTTTGAAGATTAACTAATTTTGGCTTCAATCCAAAACACCAAGAAAAGAAAGATATACAAGCTCTTCCCCAAAATACTCCCTTTATCTCTAGTAGATATGTGAAATGCCCAACTCAGTTTCCCCATCACTTGTACCAAAAAGTTAGGGTTTGTGAAACTTAGGGTTTTCAAAAATCGATTTGGGGGTTTTGCAATTGGGAGTGTATTGGAGCTAAATCAAGCTTTGTTTGGTTCGAAACCCACGAAGCAACCTTTGTCCTTCAAGCATCTTCTATCGAGTTGAGGTTACAAATTTACCTTCGTTGTAATGTTTTATATGTTGTTATTTGATGTCAAGTTTGGTACTTATATCAAAGGATTTGTTCTATACTTGTCGCGTTAATAATATATGCTTGGTTGCTATATTGAGTTTTGTTTTAGCCATTACTTGTTAAAATGATTTCTGTCGAAAAACATGATGTCTTTGGTTGGGTGTTTGAGTTTTCTGTCGAGTAGCAAGAACCAAGAAAAAAAAAGAGCAAATTTTATAAAGGTTTTACTAGTGAAATTTAGTACTAAAACTGAAAACTAGTTTAGTTAGGTGCACCGTGTCTAGAACTCAAAACTTGTGTATCGAGAAATTTGTTAAACATTTGATCATGTTAATCATCTCATTCCTTGTTGGTACGATGGGCTTTACCTCGACTGAGAACCCACTCGGGGTACTCGAAGTATTCGTCCTTCCATGTCTTGTTGTGGTTTCATGTAAACATACATTTTAAGCTAAATAAAATGACTAGGAACTAGGTGTTCTTGAAGCATAGTCTTGGTATTGGGTAAATAATCTATATTACTTTGGACTTAAGTGGTCATTTGCAAATGGTGTCGAGTTGGTTTTTCTGTCGAAATGGTAGAATGATTGGCGAGTAGAACCAAGTTGAGTAGTACTCAACTAACAAGTGGTATCGTCACCCCTTTTGCCCTCATGTTCTAGTTAATGACGTTAACCAATCTCGCTCGAAAAAAGTCTTGTACATGATCATCTCCCCTTGTTAGCTTGTCTTTATTAAGTACATAGTGGTCATCAAAACGGATGTGCTTGAGTCTATGTAAGTGAGTCGACAACTTCATTGTGGTAGTACCATAGTGATGGAGTCATACTCCCTAGTCGAGAGACTCGGCTTCACAAAATGGAGCATGAACGATCGAGTATATTTCGAGCCAAGTTACTCACGTTAAACTTTGAAAACAAAATGTATGTTTGGTAATAAAATCTGGAAATGAATCTTGGTACATGTCTTCTAAAATTTGAGCATGAGCCTGTTGTATCACCTCTATGGGATCAGGCCAACTTCTGCACCATCATTTGGGCCGAAGCCCATTCCTACATGTATTTCACATCGGGCCAAGCCCAAGACCTGTTGCCAGGTTGTCTTCGAAAATGGGCCACAACCCATGAATAAAACTGGTGGCATCTGTTTGTATATCTCGTATGATCGAATAACATGATACCCGAAACAATTTATCGGACAACAAATAACGAAAACCTTTCACCGTCTATTCTTTCTTTTCACCTCATTATGTATCGTCTTAACGTCCATTATGTACACTAGTTGTAATCTAACGAAAAATGTACAAAAGTTTGGCATAAACAACAAGTGTTTTAAAAACGTGATCCACGTAGTAATGTTTACGTCAAAAACTTAACGACAATGTGTAAATGAATGTATGTCAAGTGAAATCTCATTAGAACTATATATATTAAGACCAAGTCTTGATAAATAAATAAAGATCACTATATTATTTTATGATCCATTAAAATTGGAAGACTTCAAATTTAACTCAAGTATTTTTCTAAATACAATTAGAAAATAAATTAATTAAAATTTTGACAATACCAATTGTGTCAACTTAAATAAGTATATATATACATTTATATACTTACTAGTGGAACGTTGCAATTATTTGTTTCAAATCAAACTTGGGATTTTAAGACCATATTAATGTCAATATGAAAAGTATATAAACACTCATATACTTACTAGTAAAACCATTTAATTATTTTTACAAACTTAAGTTTAGTTTTATTGCAATTATTAAAAACCATCGAACTACTTTAAGTAAGTGATACTTAAAACAATGAACTGAAACATTGCCTTCCTTATCTAGGTCGCGTGTCGGTGCCGCTTCACAACAATCACTAAATCCCACTTTTGGATTTCGCATTTGCTAAGGTGAGTTTTCATAGCCCCTCTTTTACTTGATAAACTGTTTTATACATTTTGGGGTGAGAAATATGCAAAACCTTTTTATGGATGTAAGATATAACTTTTCACATACACATCAAACCATAACACAAGGTGGAGTATAAGATGGAATTCTAGAGAGAGAAAGTTAGAGGTTTAGGGAACTTAGTGAGAGAAAGTGAAAGATATTATTATGAGCTCCAACTCTCTACCTTGGGAGGTAGAGAGTATTTATAGTCTTACATAAAACGCCACACATCGGGCTGTGGATCAGGCATACAGTGGGTAAAGACCCGTCCGTCCTCCACGGTGTTACTTAACTAAATACTACTAAACTTAAATGAACTACGACCACGAGCTTTCTAACGATTACATATACTTGAGGTGACCGACTCTTTAATACCGGGAATTTCTAATTCCTAACAATCTCCCCCTAAGGGAGGTCACCTCAATCATGTACCAAAATTACATTGAATACAAATAGATAATACATTAAACATAGTTCTTGCATTCTTGATGTAGTCCTTTGTACTTGAGCTCGTAGTCATTGATTCATCACAATGCATGTTTGGTTATTCCAAGTGGAGGTCTTTTACTGATCCACGTGATGATAATTTTGAGCCATCATTTGAGATCATCAGCTATCAACAATCTCTGAGACATCCATTGTGGTGTTGTGACTTTGGGACCGACATGCTCACATTTTGGATCATGATTTCTTCTCATCAGAGTAGCGGAAGCTTTTGTTGAGTCATGATATTGGCATCAGCGTAGCAGAAGCATGGAGTGAAAATATCAGAGTCATTGATGCACTAATCATGATTTCTTTAGAGATGAATGTGTTAAGTGAGCATGCGGCTATGGATTGACCGCTTCATTCTGATCAGCTGCAAACGTCGGGCGTACCTGCATACAACAGTTAGCAACAAATCGCACGAAAGTGTCTTTGATCACTTTCGATGAATTGAGGTACACGGCCCACGGTTCCCCGTTGATCAGTACAAGTACTGCCTGTGATCAGGTAGGATTCCTAAGAATCTCCTTGACAGGGTTTCGCAGCTGTTCTAGCTGTTCTCAAACCGGAACGTCTCAAAGAAGACAACACGGAGTGAGTGAACCAGTGAATTTTAAGTCCACTGATTGATGAAAAGAGATTTGAAAAACAATCGTGTATTGCTCAATAGAAGTTGTTTTTGCAATACAACGAAGGTTTTATTGAAAATCAATTATCAATCATAAAAATACCTTTTGGTTTGAAAAATGAGTACACGGTCGATGTGCTAAAGAAAAGAGTTTATAAGCACAAAGACCGGTTTTTCAAAGGTATCCGTCAATCCCTAACCTGAACCAAGATTGATTCAAGAAATTGAATCGCCCCATTGTTTCTGTTCAGTTGTCACATGGTTGATCTATATGATAGATCTCACATGCCACCTACCAGGAGCTTGTTTGATGTTGGCTCCAGAAGGCTTTCCATCTTCATTGTGAATATGTAAACACATCACTCAGATGTTCTGGCAATACCACAAGGATAATGCGTAGGACTCAAGATATAATCTCTCTTTCCACATTGTGTGAAACAGAGAGTCTTCATTGAAAGTGTCCTAATGAGATTTATTGATGATCTCGAGGCTCTAGACTCAATTTGTGCATATTTGGATCCTATAACGGAGACTAGGGAGAGGGTCTCCTTCTTCAATATCAACCATCTCTAAGAGAAAGTCGATAGATAATGTCGGTTCCCCGTGAGAATGAAACAAGTCCTTTTAAGAGGAACTTGAGTGGTTTGGGAAGTTGAAGTGCAGTGCGTCACTGGGTCCATGACGTCTTGTCTTCAATACCGATGTTACCATCAGTAGCATATGAATTGAACCCGGTTTCTGCCCTAAGGTTGAATAAATGGAGGGCTATTTGTTTTCACCCTTTTCTCATTCAATTCCTTTTAATTCTTCAACCCCTTCAGTGCTTACCAAGACTTCATAGCTAGAACCTTGTTGGGTTTATTCCAGTACTAGCTCTGTCTCAGTCCGCACTCTTCCCTTATCTCATTTTTCTCCTTTTATCATCATACCTAAGGAATTCTACACTAACTAGTGGATTGTCCCTGGGTAGATCCCTCCGGTTCTGGCGGATCATGGGAACCAATACCTAACCTTATCATCCTTATATCACCGTACATAAAGTAAAGTTGGTCGGTCTATTTGGTATTGTTCATCTGCCATTGGATCCAATTGAAAACCATTTGAAAATCAATTCAGATACTTGTGATATATTATCAAAGCTTTTTGTACCTGAATTGTTTTTGATATTTTTAGAACGAGAACTCCCCCTCAACATGTGCATCAAGTATTTGGAAATGTTTTGCACACGGAGGCAAGAGAAAGAATTAACTTCTTTTGATTACCATTTTCTAAAAGATATCAACATCACTTCCCTCAACAGATCAAGTAGGTATAGCATTTCCGGGAAGGATGAGGTTTCCATGAATTTGCTCCCCCTCAATATGTGCCTCGAGGTTTGAAAAGAGTTTTGCACATACTAGAGGGAACCTGCACATTGGGATAAATGATCACGTTTCAAATCAAAGGTTTAAGATAGATGCTCCCCCTCAACATGTGCATTGAAAAATAGAAATCGTTTGTCACATGTGGGCGGGATAGCATGTACATCCTATTATAACCATTTACCTAATTATCAGTTTAAATCCAATTTAAATCACACATTCTCCCCCGATCACAATTATCAAATCATTTGAAATTTGTGATCTCGTATAGATTTAAATTGATTTGAAAGCTTTTAAGGAGAATTGTGACTTGATTGTGAAAGCGTTTGAACTGATAAGGATCGGATTTTAAGACTTTAAACTCCATTTATAAAACATGCATGTATATCTTTTGAAAACAATTTTAATGCCCAATAACTTTTTAATTTAATTGAAATCATTCTCCCCCTCAATCAATGACGTAGGTTGTTGATTGAGAGATAGAGATTTTGACAAATAAGTCCTGATGATTATCAAAAATAGAGATTGAGTTATTTTTCAAAGCATTTAGTTTTCAGCAGATAGGAGTTTATAGAATCAGAGCATAGGATTTGAAAACATGGTAAAACATGGCTCTGTTCTTTCTTTAAAACCGGGTTATTGCCTGAAGATGACAATAAACCATTTTTTTTCTCTTTCTCCCAAAATTTTTTTTTTTTTTTTTTTTTTTTTTTTTTTTTTTTTTTTTTTTTTAAATTCGAACAATATCTAAAGACCCGTGTCATTCTTTGAATGACAGCACAAAGACCGTAGATATTATCGAATCGAGAGAAAAATGACAAAAAGACAATATTTTTTGAAGATTTTTCGAATTTTTCAAATTTTTTTTTTTTTTTTTTTTTTTTTTTTTTTTTTTTTTTTTTTATGGATTTTGAAGGTTTTATATTTTTCTATTTGATTTTTGAAGATTTTATAATTTTGTATTTTGATTTTCGAATAGATATATACAAGAGATAGATGAAGATAGACCTTTACTCCTCGTCTTCCTCCTGAAGACGTTTGAGAGTTTCTGGTTGAAGGCTTTTCAAACCAAGACGTGGAAGAATAAACTCAAAACGTTCTCTTGGAAGAGCTTTGGTGAAGATGTCAGCTAATTGATATTCAGACCTCACAAAATATAGTTCCACCACACCTTTTTCAACTTGTTCCCTGATGAAATGATGTCGAATGTCGATATGCTTTGCTCTTGAGTGTTGAACGTTGTTGCATGAGAGAGCAATAGCACTTTTATTATCACAGTACAGAGGGATTTTGTTGAATTCAAAGCCATAGTCAGATAATTGAGATCTCATCCATAAGATTTGAGCACAACAAGATGACATGGCTATGTATTCAGCCTCTGTAGAGGAAATAGAAGTACTCATTTGCTTCTTTGAAGACCAGCTCACAAGCTTATCACCCAAAAACTGAGCACCTCCAGACGTACTTCGACGTGTATCTTGACAACCTGCATGATCAGCATCTGCATAGGCCGTTAGTGACATACCGGTGTCCTTCGGGTACCATAGTCCCATATTGATGGTTCCTTGGAGATACCGAAAGACCCGTTTAACTGCTTCAAGGTGCTTTTTAGTAGGCTTAGCCTGGTATCTAGCACACATGCACACAGAGAACAAGATGTCTGTTCTACTAGCAGTGAGATACATCAGGGATCCAATCATACTCCTATATTTCGTTTGGTCAATCATGATCTCTGAGAGGTCCTCATCTAGTTTGGTTCGGTCAATCATGGGGGTGTCAACAGGTTCACATGAATCAAATCCAAATTTCTTTAAAATCTCTGTTGCATATTTAGATTGATTTATGAAAATGCCTCCGGGACTTTGTGAAATTTGTAATCCCAAGAAAAATGACATTTGTCCCATCATAGACATTTGAAACTTTGAACTCATTTCATTAGAAAAACGATCACATTCCATTGGGTCAGTCGAGGCAAAAATAATATCATCAACATGAACATGAGTTAAATGTTTGCCTGACTTCCTGGTGAACAATGTAGGATCAACTGCTCCTTTGCTGAATCCGGTTGATAGAAGAAACTTTGACAGTGTATCATACCATGCCCTTGGAGCTTGCTTCAAACCGTAAAGAGCCTTCTTCAAACGATAAACGTGAGTAGGATGCTCTTGATTCACAAATCCTTCAGGTTGGCTGACGTAGACGACTTCTTTAAGATCTCCGTTCAGAAATGCCGTCTTTACATCCATCTGATATACCACCATGTTCTTACTTGCAGCATTAGCCAAAAAGATTCTGATTGCCTCGATTCGAGCCACTGGAGCAAACGATTCTTCAAAGTCTATACCCTCCTCTTGACGATATCCTTTAGCAACCAATCGTGCCTTGTTTTTCAACACATCACCATGCTCATCAAGTTTTACTTTGAAGATCCATTTGAGAGCTATAATCATAGCACAGTCTGGAGCAGGTACTAACTCCCATACATAAAGTCGATCAAACTCATGAATTTCATCTTGCATGGCATTGAACCAGCTATCTTCATTCATGGCTGTTTTAACATCTTTTGGTTCGATCTTAGATAGTACGGAGTTGAAGAAACACCATAAGGCATCGGTTGCGAGTTGCTTCCGGGTTGATACAGGACGAGAAGGATTTCCAATGATGTTGTCTAAGGGGTGATCGTGAGTCCATTTTCTGAGGTGTTCATGTGGCAGTTGTTGAGGAACTGAAGTAGCAGAGTTGATGTCTCCTGAAGAAGATGGTTCTGATGATGATTCAGGAGTAGCAAATATGTTTTCAAATGGAGCATCTTCAGGAGTCGCAAAGGGATTAACTTCATCATTGATGCCAGAAACATTTCCATGATGTACATTTGAAGAATGATGATTTGTTGATGAAACTGAAGGATCAGTAGCAGGTGCTTCTTGACTTACAGATATTGAGACCGATGGATTGATGAACATCCTCTGTTGTAGGGATCAACACCTCATTAGTGGTAGACTCATACAGTTCATCAAACATAGGATCAAACAATTTCTTTACATCATCTTCAGATGGTGGTACATATGGAGTTTCTTGAGAGGAGTTTGGAACAAGGGATGAACCAATGGGACTGTTTTGAAGTGCGGGTCCTGAGCTGGAGTGTCCAGGAGCCATAGGACCACTGCGATAGAAGCTCTCTCTGACTATCTTTATCAACCCATATGTAGACAATTTGAAGTGACCACTGATAAAGAAAACCTGATATACCAAACTTGAAACTGAAGAAGAATTTCATGCATTTGCATCTTAAGCTCGCCTTTGTGAATTTTAACTTCAATCTCAAATAAGTGATAATTGATTAACTCCGAAGTAATCAGCTTATGTCAAATGCCCAACACGTGAATAAACGTACAATCGGATGTACGTCGATCCACTGAATGAACCGGAACAAATGATTTCTCGACATTAATGCATTCTTCCTAAAGGTATACATGTAGAGGCTGATCTGGAAGATTCACCACAAATGTCTTCGAGCGAATGAGGTAGTCATTTTCCTTAATGTTCATGTGGTTGATTTAAAGCGTGCACAATGAGAGGAACAATAATCCGTAAAGATTTGGCAAAGAAATACCAAAGAGCGGATCATTATCCATGAACAACAATCCGTGAAGATTTGGCACATGAATACCAAAGATCGGATCATTATTCAATAGTGCAACTTACGATATCATGATAGTCATTATAAACGCCTTGTGAAATAATTGGAGATAAGGTTTCTTGAGAATTCCAAGAAGTACTTCTTAGATGGTGAACCAGTTGAATCAATAGAAACCGGAGCATGAGCTTCAAAAGCTGGATGATCAACATTCTTCGGAGGTTGAAAGTACTCATCAAACATATCTTTGAATCACAATGAATCCCAAACATTGATTCCCATTTATCCTTAGTAAGTGAAGCATTAGGCGTTGGAGGAGAGTCATCAAAAATCAAAACAGTGAATCCCAGTTATCCTTAGTATATTCACTCTTCATCAAAAAGAATATACACTCATCATCATCAAAAATTAAGTCGTATAACCATTATTCATACATCCAACCATTATTCAAACATCCATCATCATGTAGTATATTCACTCTTCTCCCCCTCAAAAATTGCATCCGAAGTTGCCATTTTTGATTTAACAAGTGAATAAGAGTATACACCAATGAACGTAGATCCACTTGATGACTGAATGAGCATGGAAAAACATGAAGCTTGTTGATGAAGAATGTAGATGAGTATGGCCATTCATGAGAGAAATTCTCTTTAGCTGAAGATAAAGCGCACAGAAGAGCGTACACTTTTCTTTTCTTTGAAGAACGGGGCCTGAAGAGTTATCTGCAGACACCATTATGATGAAGTACGAGGCCTGAAATGATGTGAACAGACGTCATTGTTAAGAGCCCAATCATATGTTTAGAGCCGCCCGAATCCAAATACCAAGGGACGATTTGTACGACCTGCTTTGGACAACAGACGAAGACGTAGAATTGGAAACATTGGATCCCCATGTGCTGATGGGTTCCTTTTGGTTAGTACAAACAGTCTTTGAATCAGCAGAAACCCTAGATGCAATGGCATTATCCCTAGGAGCTGAACTAGTAGAGGCGTCAGACTTAGTCAAATGACATTTTGTGCTTAATGGGATTATTCTACCAGTTGGCTTCCAAACCTTAACAGGCACTATTCTAGGCACAGTGGATCTAGTTAAAGGGCAAGGTTTGCCATTCGTGAATATTCGACCTGTTGGCTTCCACTGAAATCCTATATTGGTAAAAACATTCCCTGTAGGTTTCCAGGATTGCTTAATCTGTTTCGCTTTCCAAACTTTCTTAACTGGGGTATGATTCTTAGATCTCAGAAATAACACATCACATTTATCATGATTACCAGAAAATAAACATTTTTTACATGTTTTGCAGACAGCATAAGGCCTCGAATTAATTTCAGTAAGCTTAGAGCTAATACTAGAACTAACACGATTCTTTTTGTTCAAATCAAACTTCTTGTCCCTATGGCGTTCTTTTACTTCCTTATCATGATCACTTTTAGTTTGCGTAATCCTATCCTTCTTTGCATTGCTTCTAGGTTTTGACCCGCTAACTTTAGTGTCAATCTTAACATCTGTAGAAGTAACGATGGGAACATTACATGGCTTCACTACTTTCTGCATTCCTGGTCTAGAAGTGCTGGGATCTGAAACTCTAGGAGGCACATCAAAGGTTGCTTGATTGAATTTTGACATGGAACAAGGCATATCAAGGGTCACATGCTTGGCTTTAGGCATAGAACAAGGCTCAACTATTCTATCTCGCCTATTGCTAGATTTCGGACTTGTGACAATTACATACTCTAAGAGTTCCTGAGATCGTTTGGCATCCATGCAGGCATAGGCTATAGTACTATCAAAAGGTTTTTCTAATCTTTCATCTTCAACAATCTCACGGAGACCCTTCAAACTTTCCTTAAGGTATGAGAGATATGCTTTATGTGCAAGTTCATTATTCCTAATGGGCGGAGGAATATATAACATATCGATAGCATATTTATCACAATCAGAAACCTTAGGAACAGAGTATTTGCAATTGGGGATTGGCAACTTTCCTTTCACCTCACGCTTCAGATTCTCAATATCGTTAAGTAAAGAAGTTATCTTTTCAATTTGTTTATCATGATTAACTTTAAATGAATCACATAACTCTTTGTTTTGATCATTAACCTTTGAAATTTCAGCTTTAAAACAATCATTTTCCTTTTGCAAGTTATCAATTATGTTTTGAAGTTGGAAATTTTGAGAATCTAAAGGTGGAGGCATATGGGAACCAGTCATATCCTTCTTTTCACCCTTCAGTTGTGAAATTTGGGCTTTCAATCTTTTGATCGTGTGGCAATGAGCTCGAATTTGTTCATCACGTTTGCTAATTTCAAAAACTGCATCAAACTCAGGAGCATCAGAGGATGTCTTGATATTTGAGGTTTTAACATTTTCTTTGAGATGTTGATGTTTTAATTGCAAAGCAAGATGTTCAACTTCTAATTTAGAATAATGTTTGACCAAGTTATCATGATCATCCTGTTCTATTTTCTCATGCAATTTTGAATTTGTTGTTTCAAGCTCAATGACACGATCATGGGAGACTTTCAGAGCAACAGATAATTCATGAAATTGAGAAGCATCAATGGAACAATTTGTAGCAGTGAAAAACACATCTTGAGCAATACATTCAGAAATTAGATTCTCATTCAGTGTATGCAAGTTCTTCCTCTCAATCTCATTATATTTTAATTCTCTCTCATAATCACTAACCTCAACAATCATTGCATCAAATACCTTTTCCATTTCTTTAATATCAGAATGCGTCCCCTTTTTAAGACTCTCAAATTGATCTTTTAGTTGTTTAAAGAAAGGCATGACCTCAGTTAAATAGCATTCTTTAGTTTGCTCAAAACCCCTTTCCCCTTCAGTTATACCGGTGGGTGTGATCCTTTTCTTACAAGTTTTCTCAAAATCAACAAATAGTTGAAAGATAACATATTCACTGATTAAGGTCTTGCTTTTAGTGGCAAGAGATCTAGGAACTAAGTGCATTGGTGTATTAGGAGGATACACAGTTGATTTAGGCAGTTTCCTACAAGGGGGATTCTTTTCAACAAGATTTTCAGCTTTTTGCATTTCCATATCCTTTTTCCAGAACACTTGTTCAGGGGTTAATAGAGTCTGAGGCTTAAACTTGTTCAAGGAGATCCAATTTTCTTTAGTGTAATTATGGGGTTTGATCGTTATGTTATTCTTTTTACACTTAGGATCATTTAGCTTCTTATCCATTATCTCCCTAGATGCAATATCTAGTTTTCTATCTTCCTCAGTGCACTCAATGCAACTAGGTGTCTGTCTAGGTTTAAGAATCTCATTTCCATCATAGATTACATTTTGAGCTGCTTTTGCTTTCTTACTATACTCAGGATTGGGTTTATCTATAATGGGAACACTGTGCTTATCGCTTAAGACTCTGTGCTTAGTGATCATGTGAGCAGTCTGAATGGTATTCCCTTGTACGTACAACTTATTTTCAAGCTTGTTTTTCAAAGTTTTTAGATTGGAAAAATCATTCAAAAGTTTTGATTCCTTAGCCTTGAATTCTTGCTTAAGCATTTTAACATTTTCTTGAAGTTCGTGTTTTTGCTTAGCAGTTTTAGAAAGCTTTTCTTGTAAGGAGTTTAACTCATGTTTTAATACTTCTTCTCTAAAATTACTTTTTCTAATGATTGTACGTATTTGGACATCCATTTCCTGCTCACGGGTTGTCAACTCAAACTTAGCACGCTGTTCATAAATAGCAACTTGATCCTTATAGGTATTGAGTTCAGTGGTCAAGGAATCATCAGGCACAAATGCAGTGTACTCATGCAATTCATAATCATCATTTTGAGAAGAAGATGCATACCTAGGTACTGCAGAAACTTTCATGCAACTTTCCTCTGCATTAACGTGCACAGGTTGTGGCCGGTGCATCTCTATATTGGGTACATCCGAAGCTTCCATGGAGCGTTCCTTTGCATTAGCTTGCACGGGTTGTGACTGGTGCACCTCTCTCTCTTGTGAACATGAGCATGAAGATTCTATTTTAGCATTGTCCGACTCATCATTATTTGTTTTCTCTAACATTCTGCATTCAGCAACACCCGATTCTTCCACAGATACATTACCCAACTTATCACAACAATCTCTCAACTGCACCTGACACTCATTCACTTTTTCATCCTTTTGTGCAGTTTCCTCAATGTACTTTTTCACATTATCCATGAGTTGGATAAATGTCTCAATGAATTCCTGAATTTCCATTCCAGTATGTTTTTTGAAGGAAATTCCAGTCAAGTGTTGATCGTAATCTGCTGAATATTCCCCACTGATGAATGGCTGAAATTGTTTGTAGATTACTTGAAGAGCTGCCCTGGAGCCATCTTTTTGAACTTCTTCATTGGTAAGTTGCAGCTTTAAATGCTCTAAGTTCAACAGCAAGCTTCTTGTCAATGTAGGTAAGTCCTGGCGGAAAAGAGCACTACATGTTCGATCCCCAGCTATGGATAACAACTGTGTGAGGTGCAGATGAAGTAGTTGATAGGGCTCAATGCTGCATTCCATTTGCATGGCATTCTGTAGCAGGTGCAATTCATTCTCATTGTACTCAGAACATGAAGATCTCACATCCTCGTTGTTTAATTCAAACATCTTTAATCGTTCAGTGTAGCATCCATTATCATTATTATCCACAGCATCATACAATTTAAGCACTTCTGAAATCACTGGGTCAGTAGAGTAAGACATGATGTGGTAGAATGCACGGGATTTTACCAGTCTATGATTTAAACCGAGAAATATAATCTTTCGCGGGATTTTACTAAAATCAAGACTAAACCGTTAAGCAATGACCAATGGAATGTGTTAAGACGACTAATGGATCGACACAATGATAGACAATTGTGTGTTAGGTCTTATGATTGTTTGTGGGATAAGCAGAGATGTTGTTTGGTTGTGATTCGGATTGGTTTATGCCTGTTTTTCCTGAGAAATTTAGGTCTAAAAACTTAAAAACCTCAATAACTTCTGTTCGGAGCGGATTTAGACCTCGAAGGTTGACCCTTAGTTCATTCGGCGGTCTATTCTCCTCGTTCTCACGGTCGTTTTGATGGGTAGAACGCTGAAAACGGAGTTACGGTTCAAAAGTTATGGCCGTTTGAAGTTTTGACGGGAAAAATCAACCAAGTCGCTACGAATTCTTGAACCAAGTCGCTAACAACTAATTCGCTACACCACTAAGTCGCTAGAATCCCAAGTCGCTAGACAGAAAGCAAGTCGCTAAGTAGTAACTCGCTACAGACCAAGTCGCTAGCCAAATTTGTGCAGTAATTCGCTACACAAGTCGCTAGATATGCAAGTCGCTAAAGAGCAACTCGCTACAGACTAAGTCGCTACCACAAGTCGCTAACCGTAGTGGAGATTCCACTACTTGTACTATAACTCGCTAGCTCTAACTCGCTAGCTTTTATAACTGTAAGTCGCTACAAAACTATGAAGTAAGTCGCTACCAAGAAAACAAGTCCGAGAGCTAAGTCGCTAGCTTGAAAAACAAAATAACCTTCACTTTTCAATCCAAAAACAACCCAACCAAGATGATTCAAGCTTACCAAATGAAAACCTAAACACTTTTGATGATTCTAAACATAAAAGTACCAACAAAATTCAAACTTTAACACAAGAAATCAACCAAATGATGCAAAAACCACTAAACTTTTTCAAACTCAAAAACCACCTAAAAACCACTATAAATCCAAAGATGTGCAAGATATGATCTAACCATGGCTCTTGATACCAATTGTAAGATATAACTTTTCACATACACATCAAACCATAACACAAGGTGGAGTATAAGATGGAATTCTAGAGAGAGAAAGTTAGAGGTTTAGGGAACTTAGTGAGAGAAAGTGAAAGATATTATTATGAGCTCCAACTCTCTACCTTGGGAGGTAGAGAGTATTTATAGTCTTACATAAAACGCCACACATCGGGCTGTGGATCAGGCATACAGTGGGTAAAGACCCGTCCGTCCTCCACGGTGTTACTTAACTAAATACTACTAAACTTAAATGAACTACGACCACGAGCTTTCTAACGATTACATATACTTGAGGTGACCGACTCTTTAATACCGGGAATTTCTAATTCCTAACACTAAATACTCATCATTTTTGTACTATTTAAACTGCAAAAACATCTGAAAACACTCAGAAATGCATCAAAATGATAAAAATATCACAAATAAGTGTTTTATGTGTTTTAAATGCAAAAATGTCAAAATCTGGTGAAAAAACGTATCAAGTTTGCATAATTGGCAGTTTTAGTCCCCCAAGTTTCAAAAGTTGTCAAAAACAGTACCTGGTAAAACCAAATAAAGAGAAATATCATTTTAAAGTCCCTAGGGATTCTTAAGTTGTCAAAACTGGTCCTTGAGATTTAAATTTACAAATTTACAACTTTGGTCCTTTAACTTTCAAAAATGACAACTTAGGTCCCTTAACTTTCAATAATGACAAGATAGGTCCCTAAACTTTCAAAGCTTGTCAATTTTTGGTCCCTTGAAACAAGTTTGGAAAATTACAGGTTTGGTCCTTGGTCTATTCAGAAAATACAAGTTTAGTCCTTGTATTTAAAACCAAACCCTTGTCAAAACTGAATTGGACCCCTGCCATTATACATTTTGGACCCCCTGTCACTTTCCTTTTTGAACCCCTAGTCAAACCAAGTCAAACCCTTTTCCCTTTTCCCTCCCAACAGGTTTTCTTCTTCCCCACTTGTCTGTAACCCTGCAACCCCTCTCCCATCACCCACTCCTTATCCCAACATCTCTCACCACTCATCATAACCCCTACAAATCCACCCCCCCTAGTTGCTAGCTCAGAAGTCAACAGAGGTCAAAAAGCACCTTTCCCGCCAAAATCATGTAAAGGCCAATATGGCCTCTGCTCACCCATTGGCTCAATAAAGTGGTGGGATTGGATCTAGAGGACACGTGGAAGCTTTTGGAGCTATAAAAAGGAAGAGGGAAGAAGCAAAAGGGAGTAGCTAGTTTTATTTTTCATCTTTAATGTCGTTTTTTAATAAACTGTTTTAGTTTAAGTCAAATGTTGTAATTTTAAGTTAAATTGTATTAAAGTAAGTTATTATAGTGTATTAAGACCTTTTTCAAGTGTTAATTTCAGTTGTGCTAAAGTTTCATGTTTATGGTTTACTGTTGAAAATCTCAGTTTCATTCTCTTATTTATAAGCTCCTATTGGAATCTTTTTAAGTTTAAACAAGCTTATTTCAGCTCACTTTAGATTTTGATAAGCTTGTAAGTCAGTTTCAATTAACTTTGCTTCATGGTCAACAAAAGTCAAAAAAATGGCCAAGAATGGAAATGGTGATGAAATTGGGTTGATGCAGTGTTGGATGGGTTAAAATAGATTAGTAGTATATTGATATTGGGTTGGTTTTAATCTGCACACCAGCTGGGCTCATGTGAGTAAGTTTCCAAGTTTTCAATTTTCAAGTCAAAATTGCAGTTTATGGTTGTATGTGTATCTGTGGCCACAATTGGTTTTTATGTGTTCAATTAGTTGTAACTAGGTAATTTATACTCAGTTTGGTCATTGGTACAAGTTTGATCAGTAGCTAGCCTAGTGTAATTTACATATCAGTTGGATTTAAGGGGTGTTTGGATTGAGCATATAAACTGTATTAGAGGATAGTGCAGTAGTTAGGACTTGGTGTTGTAAGTTTGTATGACTCATATGAACTCACTTGAGTCATTCCTTTGTGCCTGAAAGCTCATTAGTCAAAATTTCATTTGACCTGTTCTTATACCTTCACTGTTATGATTTTTAGAGATCAAGTTCTTGTTTTGTGTTCCAAATTCATAAACAAAGCTTGAAATAGCTTCATTTTATCTAGTAACATCATATTCAGTTGAGAAATTGGAATCAAAGCCCAAATTAGTCAAACTTTCAGATTTGCTTAAAAAGTCAAAATGCATAATGCTCAGTTTTGGTCAAGATAGACAGATTTTTAGTAGGCTCATTCTTGGGTCAATCTAAATGAAACTTGTAGCCTTTAAAAGTTCAGCTGGTCCCCTTTCTTATTGTCATTTTAGTTGAATTTTATCAAATTTTTAGAAGTCTCAATAAGCCTTGTCAATGAGGGCTTATGTGCCCTGTGCAGGGCACTGTTGACTGCACATGGCTTGAGCAGGTCTTGCAGAGCTTGTGCAGGGCTCACCTTGGCTCACCAAGGTCTAGTATTTGGTTTGGACATTCTCAACCAGGTCTAGTTTAGGTTCCAATTCCTGTTTTCCTGTTTCCAGCTTATTTTAGTGCTTATTTCTTGGCTTGAAGTAGCCCCCCTAGAACCTGTCTTTAGCTTAAATCTCATATCATCAATCTGATCAAGCTTGCCATCCAGTGGTTAGAGCTTGTTGATTTCAGTTGTATTTGGTCAATTTTAGCTTATTGTAGCTTCCATATCAGTTTGGTAGCTTTTGGTGTCCATTTGCTTATTCTAGTGCTTATTTCAATAAGCCTTTGCACATCAGTTCCTAATTCCTCCAAATAAGCTCTTGTTTTTCCATTTTTCATAGCTTCCTAATATTATTTTAGACTTTTCCTGAAATTTTCAGATTTTTCCAAGCTTGTTTGCTATTTTTCTTAATTTAAATTAGTTTTTAAGCATTTTTAATTAGCTTTAAATACAAAAAAATTAAGAAAAGGTTCAAAAAAATAATTTTTCAATTTTCTTAAGTTTAGATAAATATAAAAAGCCAAAAAAGTATTTTTCCATATTTTTCTTAGTTAAAATTGTATTTTTAAATAATTTAAGTAGTTTTTAATAGTTTAAAATTCATAGAAAATAGAAAAATAATCTAAAAAATACAAAAATAGTTTTGAAAATTCTATTTTGATATTTTAGATTTTTCCAATTCATAATTTTATTTTTCTAGCTTTATGTCCTATTTTTTTTGTATTTTAGGTAATTATTAAATAGTTAAAATTAGTTTTTAATTAATAATAATTAGATAAATAGTTGTAAAATTAATTTTCTTTTTCTAAATATTTTCTTATATCATTAGGTTTGTAAAAATATCATTTTCATATTTTTAGGGTTAATATTGATTTAGTTTCACTTTTTCATTTGTACGTTACGTAGTTTTTAATTCAGTTTTATAAAAACATAAAAACAAAAACATCAGTTTAAAAATAGTGATAGCGTTTATTTAATATTTTTTTTATCTTTTTAAACTTTCTTTAATTTGCATTTAAGCCCCTGTAGTTTATGGGCTTTCTCTTTAGGTATAGATCAACCACTATCCTTTCCCGTTCAAATCCTCTCGATCACTTTACGTTTGACTATTCTCGCACAGCTCGTTGGGACTTAACGACCTGGGGAAACACTATACTCTCCTGATCTTCATTGCATTCGTGCTTGAGCAGTTTTAAGCTGATTACGGTCTGCCATTCACAAGTGGCAGCCTTGAGTGATTTAGCTTGACTGTTTGGCACGCAATCAAATTTTGGCGCCGCTGCCGGGGAGCAGTGCTAATAGTCTTACGTTTAGCAGATTAGTGATTTGACATCACTCCTTGTTTATACCATCTATATAATCCAAAAACCCAAAAAGATTTTCATTCTTAGTTTTTACATCATGTTTTTCAAAAATACCAAAAATATTCCTCTTTACCCTCCTACCCTTTTTGATTCTTTATCCCTTTACCCTCTATACATTTGATTCTAAACTTCTATTCTCATGGAATCTCTCGACTACGACGAATTCTGGGACGAAGCTGAAAAGCTTCAGACTTTATCACAAATTTCTAGAATTCGTGTTGTTCGTGAAGATCCATTAATTCTGCGTAGGGAAATGGAACGAGAAACCGGGGTGACAAAGGACCAGGTACTTCCCTCTGATAATGGAGGTAATAAATACGTCCAACCCACGGTTATCCAAAGATCTAATCCCTCAAGTGCTCCTAAGCCGTCTAGAATTGATTCTAAACTTCACGTTTCTCAAGAACCAGAACCGGAGACCATAACGGAAGTGGTGGAAATTGCTAGCTCTCAGAGCACACCACTTGTCCCACCTCCTGATTTTTCAAAATGTTCTTCGAGACTTGATAGTCATTCAGATCACCATGTTGGTTTTGTTGATTCTTTGAATAAACAGATTCCTTCTCATAACTCTCAAATAGAATCATTTATTCCTTGTGTCGGTTGTGGTGAGCCTCTTTATGGTTCACCCTGTCGTTGGTGTACGTGTGTACAATGTGGTAATGATATCCGTAACGGGAGTTGTTTGTTTTGTGGTTCGAGGAATTCATTTGATTATGATCCTAATCAGAACTCATTTAACGACCCCTCAAACTTTTCCAATTACCCACCACAGCCCGACACATCTTCATATAATCAACATAACTGCTGTGAATTTTGTGGAGGTCCTCACCAAGGATTTGAGTGTCAATCCGGAAACACGTTTGTCTACGAACAGTTCTCTGGTAACACTCAGGACTTTGGAAATGACCAAATTCCATATTATTCACATGACCACCCACAACAATCATTTTGTTGTGAGAACTGTGGAGGTCCCCATTTCAGCTCTGATTGTCAAACAGGGAATCCATTTCCTTGTAACAATTACGACTATCCATATCACGACCAACCTCCACAGTGCCAAATGACTCAAACTCCTCAACAAACCCAACAAGACACTTATCTAGAGCTTCTGGAGTTAGTGAAAAGAGGTGAGGAGTTCAATAAAACTGCATTTCATAATGTTCCCAGTATTTCTTGTGTATATTGTGGGGGTCCTCATGATGATTATCAATGTCAACCTTCCGGTTTTGACAAATCTCCACTCCCACAATGTCCCGTCATTCCAAATTCACATGAGAAATCCATGGAAGAATTGCTAGCTGAAGATCAGGCTGCTAAAATAAAATCCCAAATTGCCTTTGAGAAATCTGTTAGGGAATCAATTGCAAAAGAAAAAGCAGCCAGATCTAGCTCTCAATTTCGTTTTATTCCTGATGACAGTGATGATGATGATACACTTGATTCATCAAGTTCATCAGATGATATCCCAGCAGTTGAGATTCCATCTCAAACAACTGTTATCACACCCGAAGCTCCCACTCACTCTCTGACTATGGGGGACGAGCATCTTGACACTGTTCCTGAAAAGGAATCGGACGAATTCATAAAGTCTAGTGTTGAGAACCTTGTCCCAATCCCGAGAGAGTCACAGGGAACTTCTGATCATGTGTGTGATTCTATCTCCCCTATTGAGTGTTCAAAAGATCATTTTGAAACTTTCTCCGATGTTAGCGACGATTGTACTTCTCATGGAAACATCGAGTATGTTGAGGCATCACTCCCACAGTCTGATGCTGATCATCATCTTGAGGAGTTCACCAATGAACTCACTCACATCAATCCACTCTTTGATTTCGAAGCCGATCTAGGAGAAACTGAAAGTCTCCTTGATAATGATCGTTCACTCACTTCTTATCCCAACAGTCCAATAGAGAATGTTGATCACTTTGTTCCTGAAACATTCAAAACAACTCTCACTAACCCTCTATTTGAATTCGACTCTGAATTCACTTTAATTTCTGAGAATCCACTCTTTGATACTCAGATTGAGGATAGTGATGAGTCTACAGTGGAACAAGAATCCACAGATTTACATCTTGTGATTGATTCTCTTCACGAGGAGTTCGCCGGTGAACTCACTCATATCATATCTCCGCCGGAATGTGATAACTCCCAATTTGATCATGACACACCCGAGATTTGTCTTGATCACATAAGCTTAAATGATGAGATTCATAATCCTGAAATTATGGATCCTCCTATGGATGAAGATGAGTTAGTCATGATGTTTATCATGATTTTCTATCTCTTCTTCACCTATCCCGTAGCTTCTCCTGTTCTTCACTCCTTCGGGAATGAAGACATTATCTTTGACCCAGGCATTTCCATGTACCATTTGTGAGCCGGGTCTGTATGTCTGAATATCTCATCGGTGTGGAACTTTCACGTACTTCAATGTTTATCCAAACATCTTGAATGAAAGCCCGATGTAGATTGTTTCTTCCACTTACTTCCCCACGAACAAATTAATTCGGGGTCGAGTCAAGCTAGCGACTCGGTAATCAAAAACAGTAGCATGCTACATGGGTTTTCACCCGTGTGTACCACCCTAGTGTGGGGGAGATGCCCCACATGTTGTATATAGATCTAAAAAATGAATGAAAATTGTAAATATTAAAAAAGAGAATAATTGTTGTGTTTCTACACTTAGCTAGAATGTTATTTTTTACGTTCTAAGTTTCGGCATAACAGCCGGTACTTTGAATATTGAGGACAATATTCATTTCTAAGTGTGGGGGGGAAATTCTGGCGAATTTTGATCGTAAAATGTACCCTTTTAGTCCATTTTTCCCCCAAAATGGCCAAATTAATTTTTTTAGTGGAAGTACTATGTACTAAACACAACAAATGGTAATCAGTCCACCATGTCTAACCCACATAAGGATTGGCTAATCCAGGAGCAAACGGCTCTTGGTAAAGATATCTCAAATCCATTGACGGCTTACAATTTGCCCAAAATTGTATGGTATTCAGCTCACCATATCCTTAAAAGTGAAGAGTTGGCTAGCCCGCAAGTTTATGGCTTGTGGTAAAGGCAGTGGAAAAACCATAATTGGTAATCAGCTCACCAAAGATAATACTGATAATTTATCTAAGAGTTGGCTAGTCCAGAAGCAAACGGCTTCTGGTAAAGACAAATCAAATCCGTTGAAAGCTGGTGGTTTGCTCAAAATCACTTGGTTATCAGTGTACCAAGGTTCTTACTTGAACTGAAACATTTGGCTACTCCAGAAGTAATGGCTTTTGGTAAAGAGATGAAATCCATTAATTTTTCTCAAATCATTGCTAGGGACTAGCAATATCTTAGTGTGGAGGATTGATGAGTGTCTAAATGTAAGATATTAACTTTTCACATACACATCAAACCATAACACAAAGTAGCATATAGATGGAATTCTAGAGAGAGAAAGTTAGAGGTTTAGGGAACTTAGTGAGAGAAAGTGAAAGATCTTATTATGAGCTCCAACTCTCTACCTTGGGAGGTAGAGAGTATTTATAGTCTTACACAAATCGCCACACTATGGGCTGTGGATCAGGCATACAGTGGGTAAAGACCCGTCCGTCCTCCACGGTGTTACTTAACTAAATTACTACTTAACTTAAAAGAACTACGACTACGAGCTTTCTAACGATTACATATACTTGAGGTGACCGACTCTTTAATACCGGGAATTTCTAATTCCTAACAATCTCCCCCTAAGGGAGGTCACCTCAATAATGTACCAAAATTACATAGAATACAAATAGATTTTACATTTAACAATTGATCTTGCATTCTTGATGTAGTCCTTTGCTCCTGAGCTCGTAGTCATTGATTCTTCATATTGCATGTTTGGTTATTCCAAGTGGAGGTCTTTTACTGATCCACGTGATGATAAGTTTGAGCCATCTTTGGAGATCATCAGCAATCAACAATCTCTGACACATCCTTTGTGATGTTGGTATTTTGTGATGTTGTGACTTTGGGACCGACATGCTCACATTCTGGATCATGATATCTTCTCATCAGAGTAGCAGAAGCTTTAGTTGATTCATGATATTGGCAGCAGCGTAGCAGAAGCTTGGTGTGAAATATCAGAGTCATTGATGCACTAGTCATGATTTCTTTGAGTTGAATGTGTTAAGTGAGCATGCGGCAATGGATTGACCGCTTCATTCTGATCAGCTGCAAACATCGGGCGTACCTGCATATAACAGTTAGCAACAAATCGCACAAAAGTGTCTTTGATCACTTTCGATGAATTGAGGTACATGGCCCACGGTTCCCCGTTGATCAGTACAAGTACTGCCTGTGATCAGGTAGGATTCCTAAGAATCTCCTTGACAGGGTTTCGCAGCTGTTCTAGCTGTTCTCAAACCGGAACGTCTCAAAGAAGACAACACGGAGTGAGTGAACCAGCGAATTTTAAGTCCACTGATTGATGAAAAGAGATTTGAAAAACAATCGTGTATTGCTCAATAGAAATTGTTTTTGCAATACAACGAAGGTTTTATTGAAAATCAATTATCAATCATAAAAATACCTTTTGATTTGAAAAGTTGAGTACACGGTCGATGTGCTAAAGAAAAGAGTTGTTAAGCACAAAGACCGGTTTTTCAAAGGTATCCGTCAATCCCTAACCTGAACCAGGATTGATTCAAGAGATTGAATCGCCCCATTGTTTCTGTTCAGTTGTCACATGGTTGATCTATATAATAGATCTCACATGCCACCTACCAGGAGCTTGTTAGATGTTGGCTCCAGAAGGCTTTCCATCTTCATTGTGAATGTGTAAACACATCACTCAGATGTTCTGGCAATACCACTAGGATAATGCGTAGGACTCAAGATATAATCTCTCTTTCCACATTGTGTGAAATAGAGAGTCTTCATTGAAAGTGTCCTAATGAGATTTATTGATGATCTCGTGGCTCTAGACTCAATTTGTGCATATTTGGATCCTGTGCCGGAGACTAGGGAGAGGGTCTCCTTCTTCAATATCAACAATCTCTAAGAGAAAGTCGATAGATAATGTCGGTTCCCCGTGAGAATGAAACAAGTCCTTTTAAGAGGAACTTGAGTGGTTTAGAAAGTTGAAGTGCAGTGCGTCACTGGGTCCATGACGTCTTGTCTTCAATACCGATGTTACCATCAGTAGCATATGAATTGAACCCGGTTTCTGCCCTAAGGTTGAATTCATGGAGGGCTATTTGTTTTCACCCTATTTTCATTCAATTCTTTTTAATTCTTCAACCCCTTCAGTGCTTACCGAGACTTCATAGCTAGAACCTTGTTGGGTTTATTCCAGTACTAGCTCAGTCTTAGTCCGCACTCTTCCCTTATCTCATTTTTCTCCTTTTCTCATCATACCTAAGGACTTCTACACTAACTAGTGGATTGTTCCTGGGTAGATCCCTCCGGTTCTGGCGGATCATGGGAACCAATACCTAACCTTATCATCCTTATATCACCGTACATAAAGTAAAGTTGGTCGGTCAATTTGGTATTGTTCATCTGCCATTGGATCCAATTGAAAACCATTTGAAAATCAATTCAGATACTTGTGATATATTATCAAAGCATTTTGTACCTGAATTGTTTTTGATATTTTTAGAACGAGAACTCCCCCTCAACATGTGCATCAAGTGTTGAAAATGTTTTGCACACGGAGGCAAGAGAAAGAATTAACTTCTTTTGATTACCATTTTCTAAAAGATATCAACATCACTTCCCTCATCAAATCAAGTAGATAGAGCATTTCCGGGAAGGATGAGGTTTCCATGAATTTTGCTCCCCCTCAATATGTGCCTTGAGGTTTGAAAAGAATTTTGGTTTAAGATAGATGCTCCCCCTCAACATGTGCATAGAAAATTTGAAATCGTTTGTCACATGTGGGCAGGATAGCATGTACATCCTTATAAAACCATTTACCTAGTTATCAGTTTAAATCCAGTTTAAATCACACATTCTCCCCCGATCACAATTATCAAATCATTTGAGATTTGTGATCTCGTATAGATTTAAATTGATTTTGAAAGATTTTAAGGAGAATTGTGACTTGATTATGAAAACTTTTGAACTGATAAGGATCGGATTTTAAGACTTTAAACTCCATTGAAAACAACATGCATGTACATCTTTTGAAAACAATTTGATGCCAAATAACTTTTTAATTTAATTGAAATCATTCTCCCCCTCAATCAATGACATAGGTTGTTGATTGAGAGATAGAGATTTTGACAAATAAGTCCTGATGATTATCAAAAATAAAGATTGAGTTATTTTTCAAAGCATTTAGTTTTCAGCAGATAGGAGTATATAGAATCAGAGCATAGGATTTGAAAACATGGTAAAACATGGCTCTGTTCTTTCTTTAAAACCGGGTTATTGCCTGAAAATGACAATAAACCATTTCTCTTTCTCCCAAAAATATTTTTTGATTTTTTTATTTTTTGATTTTTTTTTTTTTTTTAAGAATTCGAACAACATCTAAAGACCCGTGTCATTCTTTGAATGACAGCACAAAGACCGTAGATATAATCGAACCAAAAAGAAACATGACAAAATGACAATATTTTTTGAAGATTTTTCGAATTTTTTTTTTTTTTTTTTTTTTTTTTTTTTTTTTTTTTCAAATTTTTATGGATTTTGAAAGCTTTATATTTTTCTATTTGATTTTTTGAAGGTTTTATAATTTTGTATTTTGTTTTTCGAGTAAATATTTACAAGAGATAAATTAGTTTAAGAGAATGATGAAATGAGTACCGAGATAAAGATATCGTTCAGCACGTTGTAGAAGAAAGGAATCAACATCTCTTAAACTTTCGCCACCAAAGCATCCGAGGCTTCTAAGAAAATCGTCTGAACATGAGCTTTCTCAATTTGAATCTTTGGTAGCTTCCCCCCAAACCGACAAGCATCGAATAAAGACCATTTCCCTAAGAAGTAGAGTTGAATACAAAGCGGTCTCATTGATTGAAGCTCAGCACCCTGAAGAACACGAGAACACCGAAGTAACAAGTTGAAACATTGATCGTCTCAGTGGTTATCAAATCCGGATTAACTGATTACGACCGATCACATGAACCTGTTGTGCATCCCCGATGTACACCTTACTCTTCGAGATTGACCAGTTGTCTAGTTAGGGGAACAATATATCAACATCTTCTATTACCAAGTGCATTCCAGTTATATAACATATAACCAATCAGCACATAATGTACACATGTACCCAACAAGAGTAGAGACGATGACATCCATGTAACATGTTGAGTCACTAATCATCTCTGTGGATGTCAACTCTGAAATAACTGAATTAGCTCGATCAAGTGAACATGTTGTGCATATAACCGGAAGCACTTTATCATAAACCATATATAAGATGTCGATAGGCAGTATCATCTCACGTTCCAAATATTCTTCTCACATTTCTTCCAACTGAACACTGAAGTAACAAAAAACCAAAGGTCTCCAGAGACCACTTCCCCCAAATAGTTGGAATAATATATCCTTCCCCCAAATAGTTTTGATACCTCAGAATCAGCAAAACATAATCAATCCATAAACTTGAAATCTTGTGAGAAGAACTCAAATAGCCCAAGTGAATCCTGTGAGAATCAACTGCTACATAAACTCTCTCTGACTATCTTTATCAACCCATATGTAGACAATTTGAAGTGACCACTGTTGAAGAAAAACCCGATATACCAAACTTGAAACTGAAGTCGAATTCCCCGCATTTGTGTCTTAAGCTTGCACTTAAAGATGGAAGAACGGTGTCGAGAATCTATGCTTCAAGCAAATCTCTAAGTACTCACTACTCAAACAAAGTATGAGACATTAACACCTCTTGATATTATCCACATCGTCATCTGCATGTGACACTGAGTAAAACAACGTAACTCCTAATAGTGATAGTTAACCAGGTCTTCAACCATCCCCTCCGACTGCTGGTAACTAGATAAATCAAGCCTTCAACTCAAATTCTTAAGCCCGAGCAAGTTATCAAATAAGAACACGCCTTTGTGAAGGACAACTTCAATCTCAAATAAGTGATAAATGATTAACTCTGAAGTAATCAACTTGTGTCAAATGTCCAACACGTGAACAAACATACAATCGGATGTACATTGTCCCACTGAATGAACCGGAGCAAATGATTCCTCAACATCAATGCATTCTTCCTTAAGGTATACATGTAGAAACTGATCTGGAAGATTCACCAATAATGTTTTCGAGCGGATGAGGTAGTCATTTTCCTTAATGTTCATGTGGTTGATTTATAACGTGCACCATGAGAGGAACAATAATCCGTGAAGATTTGGCAAAAGAATACCAAAGAGTGGATCATTATTCATGAACAATAATCCGTGAAGATTTGGTAAAGGAATACCAAAGAGCGGATCATTATTCATGAGTGCAACAACAATATTATGATAGTCATTATCAACGCCTTGAGGAGTAACTGGAGATTGGGTTTCTTGAGAGTTCTGAGAAGTACTTCTTACATGGTGAACTAGTTGAGTCAGTAGAAACCGGAGCATGAGCTTCAGAAGCTGGATGATCAACATTCGTTAGAGGTTGGAAGTACTCATCAAACATATCTTTGAAAAACAATGAATCCCAAACAATGAATCCCAATTATCCTTAGTAATTGAAGCATTAGGCGTTGGAGGAGTGTCATCAAAAATCAAGCAATGAATCATTGCTAAAGAATCTGAGCAAGTCTAATTGGGGATTAAATTTTGGCTTTTCAATCTCCCCCAATTAGTGCTCTCCCCTAAACTGACGAAGATTTTCAAGTGTTCTTCTCAGCCCGGATTAAGAAGAAGTCTTTAGATCATCAAATGCAATTCGTCTTTAGTCTTCTAATCATGTAGCTTTCAAATGTAGATTAAACTGTAGACTCGACCTTCTTCAAGATAATCCGAATGGGGAAATAGACAGTTAACATCTTCTTCACACCAAAGGCATTCCCGTTAACTTGTAAATAGCAAATCCCCTTAATTAAAATCCCTCCCAATCAAACAAGAACAGAAAGATGTTCATTAAAGAAATCAGCCCAGCAACTAGAAGCACTTTGTCATTTAATCATATCAGCCCGTGTGAAGATGTCAACCAACAGCTCTTAGAAGAAACTACATGTGAAGATGATCCGATAAGAAGAATCTCGGTTCTTACATGGGTTAGGAGCCGTTTGACCATATATTCTCAAATATCAGTCAACCATGCAAAAAATTCACACTTCTTCTCCCCCTCAAGAATTGCATACAGAGATGCCATTCTTGATTAACCAAGTGATTATCATCCAAATGTACTATATTCACACTTCTCCCCCGCAAAATTAGCACATGATGTCGCCATCTTCATTATATTGAGCAGGAGGAATAAGAGTAATTATCTGTAGTCCGGTTCACTTGATGACTGAAGCGCATGGAAAAAGCATGAAGCATGTTGATGAAGAATGTCGATGAGAATGGTCATAAACATGAAGATTTCTCTTCTTAAGAAGATAAAGCGCACTGAAGCGTACACCTTTCTTTTCTATGAGGAACGGGGCCTGAAGTGTTATCTGCAGACGCCATAATGATGAAGTACGAGGCCTGAACTGATGTGAGCAGACGTCATTGTTAAGAGCCCAATCATATGTTTAGAGCCGCCCGAATCCAAATACCAAGGGACGATTTGTACGACCTGCTTTGGACAACAGACGAAGACGTAGAATTGGAAACATTGGATCCCCACGTGCTGATGGGTTCCTTTTGGTTAGTACAAACAGTCTTTGAATCAGCAAAAACCCTAGATGCAATGGCATTATCCCTAGGAGCTGAACTAGTAGAGGCGTCAGACTTAGTCAAATGACATTTTGTGCTTAATGGGATTATTCTACCAGTTGGCTTCCAAACCTTAACAGGCACTATTCTAGGCACAGTGGATCTAGTTAAAGGGCAAGGTTTGCCATTCGTGAATATTCGACCTGTTGGCTTCCACTGAAATCCTATATTGGTAAAAACCTTCCCTGTAGGTTTCCAGGATTGCTTAATCTGTTTCGCTTTCCAAACTTTCTTAACTGGGGTATGATTCTTAGATCTCAGAAATAACACATCACATTTATCATGATTACCAGAAAATAAAATTTTTTTACATGTTTTGCAGACAGCATAAGGCCTCGAATTAATTTCAGTAAGCTTAGAGCTAATACTAGAACTAACACGATTCTTTTTGTTCAAATCAAACTTCTTGTCCCTATGGTGTTCTTTTACTTCCTTATCATGATCACTTTTAGTTTGCGTAATCCTATCCTTCTTTGCATTGCTTCTAGGTTTTGACCCGCTAACTTTAGTGTCAATCTTAACATCTGTAGAAGTAACGATGGGAACATTACATGGCTTCACTACTTTCTGCATTCCTGGTCTAGAAGTGCTGGGATCTGAAACTCTAGGAGGCACATCAAAGGTTGCTTGCTTGAATTTTGACATGGAACAAGGCATATCAAGGGTCACATGCTTGGCTTTAGGCATAGAACAAGGCACAACTATTCTATCTCGCCTATTGCTAGATTTCGGACTTGTGACAATTACATACTCTAAGAGTTCCTGAGATCGTTTGGCATCCATGCAGGCATAGGCTATAGTACTATCAAAAGGTTTTTCTAATCTTTCATCTTCAACAATCTCACGGAGACCCTTCAAACTTTCCTTAAGGTATGAGAGATATGCTTTATGTGCAAGTTCATTATTCCTAATGGGCGGAGGAATATATAACATATCGATAGCATATTTATCACAATCAGAAACCTTAGGAACAGAGTATTTGCAATTGGGGATTGGCAACTTTCCTTTCACCTCACGCTTCAGATTCTCAATATCGTTAAGTAAAGAAGTTATCTTTTCAATTTGTTTATCATGATTAACTTTAAATGAATCACATAACTCTTTGTTTTGATCATTAACCTTTGAAATTTCAGCTTTAAAACAATCATTTTCCTTTTGCAAGTTATCAATTATGTTTTGAAGTTGGAAATTCTGAGAATCTAAAGGTGGAGGCATATGGGAACCAGTCATATCCTTCTTTTCACCCTTCAGTTGTGAAATTTGGGCTTTCAATCTTTTGATCGTGTGGCAATGAGCTCGAATTTGTTCATCACGTTTGCTAATTTCAAAAACTGCATCAAACTCAGGAGCATCAGAGGATGTCTTGATATTTGAGGTTTTAACATTTTCTTTGAGATGTTGATGTTTTAATTGCAAAGCAAGATGTTCAACTTCTAATTTAGAATAATGTTTGACCAAGTTATCATGATCATCCTGTTCTATTTTCTCATGCAATTTTGAATTTGTTGTTTCAAGCTCAATGACACGATCATGGGAGACTTTCAGAGCAACAGATAATTCATGAAATTGAGAAGCATCAATGGAACAATTTGTAGCAGTGAAAAACACATCTTGAGCAATACATTCAGAAATTAGATTCTCATTCAGTGTATGCAAGTTCTTCCTCTCAATCTCATTATATTTTAATTCTCTCTCATAATCACTAACCTCAACAATCATTGCATCAAATACCTTTTCCATTTCTTTAATATCAGAATGCGTCCCCTTTTTAAGACTCTCAAATTGATCTTTTAGTTGTTTAAAGAAAGGCATGACCTCAGTTAAATAGCATTCTTTAGTTTGCTCAAAACCCCTTTCCCCTTCAGTTATACCGGTGGGTGTGATCCTTTTCTTACAAGTTTTCTCAAAATCAACAAATAGTTGAAAGATAACATATTCACTGATTAAGGTCTTGCTTTTAGTGGCAAGAGATCTAGGAACTAAGTGCATTGGTGTATTAGGAGGATACACAGTTGATTTAGGCAGTTTCCTACAAGGGGGATTCTTTTCTACAAGATTTTCAGCTTTTTGCATTTCCATATCCTTTTTCCAGAACACTTGTTCAGGGGTTAATAGAGTCTGAGGCTTAAACTTGTTCAAGGAGATCCAATTTTCTTTAGTGTAATTATGGGGTTTGATCGTTATGTTATTCTTTTTACACTTAGGATCATTTAGCTTCTTATCCATTATCTCCCTAGATGCAATATCTAGTTTTCTATCTTCCTCAGTGCACTCAATGCAACTAGGTGTCTGTCTAGGTTTAAGAATCTCAGTTCCATCATAGATTACATTTTGAGCTGCTTTTGCTTTCTTACTATACTCAGGATTGGGTTTATCTATAATGGGAACACTGTGCTTATCGCTTAAGACTCTGTGCTTAGTGATCATGTGAGCAGTCTGAATGGTATTCCCTTGTACGTACAACTTATTTTCAAGCTTGTTTTTCAAAGTTTTTAGATTGGAAAAATCATTCAAAAGTTTTGTTTCCTTAGCCTTGAATTCTTGCTTAAGCATTTTAACATTTTCTTGAAGTTCGTGTTTTTGCTTAGCAGTTTTAGAAAGCTTTTCTTGTAAGGAGTTTAACTCATGTTTTAATACTTCTTCTCTAAAATTACTTTTTCTAATGATTGTACGTATTTGGACATCCATTTCCTGCTCACGGGTTGTCAACTCAAACTTAGCACGCTGTTCATAAATAGCCACTTGATCCTTATAGGTATTGAGTTCAGTGGTCAAGGAATCATCAGGCACAAATGCAGTGTACTCATGCAATTCATAATCATCATTTTGAGAAGAAGATGCATACCTAGGTACTGCAGAAACTTTCATGCAACTTTCCTCTGCATTAACGTGCACAGGTTGTGGCCGGTGCATCTCTATCTTGGGTACATCCGAAGCTTCCATGGAGCGTTCCTTTGCATTAGCTTGCACGGGTTGTGACTGGTGCACCTCTCTCTCTTGTGAACATGAGCATGAAGATTCTATTTTAGCATTGTCCGACTTATCATTATTTGTTTTCTCTAACATTCTGCATTCAGCAACACCCGATTCTTCCACAGATACATTACCCAACTTATCACAACAATCTCTCAACTGCACCTGACACTCATTCACTTTTTCATCCTTTTGTGCAGTTTCCTCAATGTACTTTTTCACATTATCCATGAGTTGGATAAATGTCTCAATGAATTCCTGAATTTCCATTCCAGTATGTTTTTTGAAGGAAATTCCAGTCAAGTGTTGATCGTAATCTGCTGAATATTCCCCACTGATGAATGGCTGAAATTGTTTGTAGATTACTTGAAGAGCTGCCCTGGAGCCATCTTTTTGAACTTCTTCATTGGTAAGTTGCAGCTTTAAATGCTCTAAGTTCAACAGCAAGCTTCTTGTCAATGTAGGTAAGTCCTGGCGGAAAAGAGCACTACATGTTCGATCCCCAGCTATGGATAACAACTGTATGAGGTGCAAATGAAGTAGTTGATAGGGCTCAATGCTGCATTCCATTTGCATGGCATTCTGTAGCAGGTGCAATTCATTCTCATTGTACTCAGAACATGAAGATCTCACATCCTCGTTGTTTAATTCAAACATCTTTAATCGTTCAGTGTAGCATCCATTATCATTATTATCCACAGCATCATACAATTTAAGCACTTCTGAAATCACTGGGTCAGTAGAGTAAGACATGATGTGGTAGAATGCACGGGATTTTACCAGTCTATGATTTAAACCGAGAAATAGAATCTTTCGCGGGATTTTACTAAAATCAAGACTAAACCGTTAAGCAATGACCAATGGAATGTGTTAAGACGACTAATGGATTGACACAATGATAGACAATTGTGTGTTAGGTCTTATGATTGTTTGTGGGATAAGCAGAGATGTTGTTTGGTTGTGATTCGGATTGGTTTATGCCCGTTTTTCCTGAGAAATTTAGGTCTAAAAACTTAAAAACCTCAATAACTTCTGTTCGGAGCGGATTTAGACCTCGAAGGTTGACCCGAATGAAGTTAATTCGGCGGTCTATTCTCCTCGTTCTCACGGTCGTTTTGATGGGTAGAACGCTGAAAACGGAGTTACGGTTCAAAAGTTATGGCCGTTTGAAGTTTTGACGGGAAAAATCAACCAAGTCGCTACGAATTCTTGAACCAAGTCGCTAACAACTAATTCGCTACACCACTAAGTCGCTAGAATCCCAAGTCGCTAGACAGAAAGCAAGTCGCTAAGTAGTAACTCGCTACAGACCAAGTCGCTAGCCAAATTTGGGCAGTAATTCGCTACCCAAGTCGCTAGAAATACAAGTCGCTAAAGAGCAACTCGCTACAGACCAAGTCGCTACCACCAAGTCGCTACTCGTAGTGGAGAGTCCACTACTTGTACTTTAACTCGCTAGATCTAACTCGCTAGGTTTAAAACTGTAACTCGCTACAATTTTGTGAAGCAAGTCGCTATGAAGAAAGTTATCCGTGAACTAAGTCGCTAGCATGAAAAACCATATAAACTTCACTTTTCAATCCAAAAACAACCCAACCAAGATGATTCAAGCTTACCAAATGAAAACCTAAACACTTGTGATGATTCTAAACATAAAAGTACCAACAAAATTCAAACTTTAACACAAGAAATCACCCAAATGATGCAAAAACCACTAAACTTTTTCAAACTCAAAAACCACCTAAAAACCACTATAAATCCAAAGATGTGCAAGATATGATCTAACCATGGCTCTTGATACCAATTGTAAGATATTAACTTTTCACATACACATCAAACCATAACACAAAGTAGCATATAGATGGAATTCTAGAGAGAGAAAGTTAGAGGTTTAGGGAACTTAGTGAGAGAAAGTGAAAGATCTTATTATGAGCTCCAACTCTCTACCTTGGGAGGTAGAGAGTATTTATAGTCTTACACAAATCGCCACACTATGGGCTGTGGATCAGGCATACAGTGGGTAAAGACCCGTCCGTCCTCCACGGTGTTACTTAACTAAATTACTACTTAACTTAAAAGAACTACGACTACGAGCTTTCTAACGATTACATATACTTGAGGTGACCGACTCTTTAATACCGGGAATTTCTAATTCCTAACACTAAATACTCATCATTTTTGTACCATTTAAACTGCAAAAACATCTGAAAACACTCAGAAATGCATCAAAATGATAAAAATATCACAAATAAGTGTTTTATGTGTTTTAAATGCAAAAATGTCAAAATCTGGTGAAAAAACGTATCAAGTTTGCATAATTGGCAGTTTTAGTCCCCCAAGTTTCAAAAGTTGTCAAAAACAGTCCCTGGTAAAACCAAATAAAGAGAAATATCATTTTAAAGTCCCTAGGGATTCTTAAGTTGTCAAAACTGGTCCTTGAGATTTAAATTTACAAATTTACAACTTTGGTCCTTTAACTTTCAAAAAGGACAACTTAGGTCCCTTAACTTTCAATAATGACAAGATAGGTCCCTAAACTTTCAAAGCTTGTCAATTTTTGGTCCCTTGAAACAAGTTTGGAAATTTACAGGTTTGGTCCTTGGTCTTTTCAGAAAATACAAGTTTAGTCTTTGTATTTAAAACCAAACCCTTGTCAAAACTGAATTGGACCCCTGCCATTATACATTTTGGACCCCCTGTCACTTTCCTTTTTGAACCCCTAGTCAAACCAAGTCAAACCCTTTTCCCTTTTCCCTCCCAATAGGTTTTCTTCTTCCCCACTTGTCTGTAACCCTGCAACCCCTCTCCCATCACCCACTCCTTATCCCAACATCTCTCACCACTCATCATAACCCCTACAAATCCACCCCCCCTAGTTGCTAGCTCAGAAGTCAACAGAGGTCAAAAAGCACCTTTCCCGCCAAAATCATGTAAAGGCCAATATGGCCTCTGCTCACCCATTGGCTCAATAAAGTGGTGGGATTGGATCTAGAGGACACGTGGAAGCTTTTGGAGCTTTAAAAAGGAAGAGGGAAGAAGCAAAAGGGAGTAGCTAGTTTTATTTTTCATCTTTAATGTCGTTTTTTAATAAACTGTTTTAGTTTAAGTCAAATGTTGTAATTTTAAGTTAAATTGTATTAAAGTAAGTTATTATAGTGTATTAAGACCTTTTTCAAGTGTTAATTTCAGTTGTGCTAAAGTTTCATGTTTATGGTTTACTGTTGAAAATCTCAGTTTCATTCTCTTATTTATAAGCTCCTATTGGAATCTTTTTAAGTTTAAACAAGCTTATTTCAGCTCACTTTAGATTTTGATAAGCTTGTAAGTCAGTTTCAATTAACTTTGCTTCATGGTCAACAAAAGTCAAAAAAATGGCCAAGAATGGAAATGGTGATGAAATTGGGTTGATGCAGTGTTGGATGGGTTAAAATAGATTAGTAGTATATTGATATTGGGTTGGTTTTAATCTGCACACCAGCTGGGCTCATGTGAGTAAGTTTCCAAGTTTTCAATTTTCAAGTCAAAATTGCAGTTTATGGTTGTATGTGTATCTGTGGCCACAATTGGTTTTTATGTGTTCAATTAGTTGTAACTAGGTAATTTATACTCAGTTTGGTCATTGGTACAAGTTTGATCAGTAGCTAGCCTAGTGTAATTTACATATCAGTTGGATTTAAGGGGTGTTTGGATTGAGCATATAAACTGTATTAGAGGATAGTGCAGTAGTTAGGACTTGGTGTTGTAAGTTTGTATGACTCATATGAACTCACTTGAGTCATTCCTTTGTGCCTGAAAGCTCATTAGTCAAAATTTCATTTGACCTGTTCTTATACCTTCACTGTTAGGATTTTTAGAGATCACGTTCTTGTTTTGTGTTCCAAATTCATAAACAAAGCTTGAAATAGCTTCATTTTATCTAGTAACATCATATTCAGTTGAGAAATTGGAATCAAAGCCCAAATTAGTCAAACTTTCAGATTTGCTTAAAAAGTCAAAATGCATAATGCTCAGTTTTGGTCAAGATAGACAGATTTTTAGTAGGCTCATTCTTGGGTCAATCTAAATGAAACTTGTAGCCTTTAAAAGTTCAGCTGGTCCCCTTTCTTATTGTCATTTTAGTTGAATTTTATCAAATTTTTAGAAGTCTCAATAAGCCTTGTCAATGAGGGCTTATGTGCCCTGTGCAGGGCACTGTTGACTGCACAGGGCTTGAGCAGGTCTTGCAGAGCTTGTGCAGGGCTCACCTTGGCTCACCAAGGTCTAGTATTTGGTTTGGACATTCTCAACCAGGTCTAGTTTAGGTTCCAATTCCTGTTTTCCTGTTTCCAGCTTATTTTAGTGCTTATTTCTTGGCTTGAAGTAGCCCCCCTAGAACCTGTCTTTAGCTTAAATCTCATATCATCAATCTGATCAAGCTTGCCATCCAGTGGTTAGAGCTTGTTGATTTCAGTTGCATTTGGTCAATTTTAGCTTATTGTAGCTTCCATATCAGTTTGGTAGCTTTTGGTGTCCATTTGCTTATTCTAGTGCTTATTTCAATAAGCCTTTGCACATCAGTTCCTAATTCCTCCAAATAAGCTCCTGTTTTTCCATTTTTCATGGCTTCCTAATATTATTTTAGACTTTTCCTGAAATTTTCAGATTTTTCCAAGCTTGTTTGCTATTTTTCTTAATTTAAATTAGTTTTTAAGCATTTTTAATTAGCTTTAAATACAAAAAAATTAAGAAAAAGGTTCAAAAAAATAATTTTTCAATTTTATTAAGTTTAGATAAATATAAAAAGCCAAAAAAGTATTTTTCCATATTTTTCTTAGTTAAAATTGTATTTTTAAATAATTTAAGTAGTTTTTATGAGTTTAAAATTCATAGAAAATAGAAAAATAATCAGAAAAATACAAAAATAGTTTTGAAAATTCTATTTTGATATTTTAGATTTTTCCAATTCATAATTTTATTTTTCTAGCTTTATGTCCTATTTTTTTTGTATTTTAGGTAATTATTAAATAGTTAAAATTAGTTTTTAATTAATAATAATTAGATAAATAGTTGTAAAATTAATTTTCTTTTTCTAAATATTTTCTTATATCATTAGGTTTGTAAAAATATCATTTTCATATTTTTAGGGTTAATATTGATTTAGTTTCACTTTTTCATTTGTACGTTACGTAGTTTTTAATTCAGTTTTATAAAAACATAAAAACAAAAACATCAGTTTAAAAATAGTGATAGCGTTTATTTAATATTTTTTTTTATCTTTTTAAACTTTCTTTAATTTGCATTTAAGCCCCTGTAGTTTATGGGCTTTCTCTTTAGGTATAGATCAACCACTATCCTTTCCCGTTCAAATCCTCTCGATCACTTTACGTTTGACTATTCTCGCACAGCTCGTTGGGACTTAACGACCTGGGGAAACACTATACTCTCCTGATCTTCATTGCATTCGTGCTTGAGCAGTTTTAAGCTGATTACGGTCTGCCATTCACAAGTGGCAGCCTTGAGTGATTTAGCTTGACTGTTTGGCACGCAATCAGTACTCTAAACTTTTACT
>BPTQ01000004.1:164296137-164352537 GCA_019973895.1 Chrysanthemum seticuspe
CTTAGCACGCTGTTCATAAATAGCAACTTGATCCTTATAGGTATTGAGTTCAGTGGTCAAGGAATCATCAGGCACAAATGCAGTGTACTCATGCAATTCATAATCATCATTTTGAGAAGAAGATGCATACCTAGGTACTGCAGAAACTTTCATGCAACTTTCCTCTGCATTAACGTGCACAGGTTGTGGCCGGTGCATCTCTATATTGGGTACATCCGAAGCTTCCATGGAGCGTTCCTTTGCATTAGCTTGCACGGGTTGTGACTGGTGCACCTCTCTCTCTTGTGAACATGAGCATGAAGATTCTATTTTAGCATTGTCCGACTCATCATTATTTGTTTTCTCTAACATTCTGCATTCAGCAACACCCGATTCTTCCACAGATACATTACCCAACTTATCACAACAATCTCTCAACTGCACCTGACACTCATTCACTTTTTCATCCTTTTGTGCAGTTTCCTCAATGTACTTTTTCACATTATCCATGAGTTGGATAAATGTCTCAATGAATTCCTGAATTTCCATTCCAGTATGTTTTTTGAAGGAAATTCCAGTCAAGTGTTGATCGTAATCTGCTGAATATTCCCCACTGATGAATGGCTGAAATTGTTTGTAGATTACTTGAAGAGCTGCCCTGGAGCCATCTTTTTGAACTTCTTCATTGGTAAGTTGCAGCTTTAAATGCTCTAAGTTCAACAGCAAGCTTCTTGTCAATGTAGGTAAGTCCTGGCGGAAAAGAGCACTACATGTTCGATCCCCAGCTATGGATAACAACTGTGTGAGGTGCAGATGAAGTAGTTGATAGGGCTCAATGCTGCATTCCATTTGCATGGCATTCTGTAGCAGGTGCAATTCATTCTCATTGTACTCAGAACATGAAGATCTCACATCCTCGTTGTTTAATTCAAACATCTTTAATCGTTCAGTGTAGCATCCATTATCATTATTATCCACAGCATCATACAATTTAAGCACTTCTGAAATCACTGGGTCAGTAGAGTAAGACATGATGTGGTAGAATGCACGGGATTTTACCAGTCTATGATTTAAACCGAGAAATATAATCTTTCGCGGGATTTTACTAAAATCAAGACTAAACCGTTAAGCAATGACCAATGGAATGTGTTAAGACGACTAATGGATCGACACAATGATAGACAATTGTGTGTTAGGTCTTATGATTGTTTGTGGGATAAGCAGAGATGTTGTTTGGTTGTGATTCGGATTGGTTTATGCCTGTTTTTCCTGAGAAATTTAGGTCTAAAAACTTAAAAACCTCAATAACTTCTGTTCGGAGCGGATTTAGACCTCGAAGGTTGACCCTTAGTTCATTCGGCGGTCTATTCTCCTCGTTCTCACGGTCGTTTTGATGGGTAGAACGCTGAAAACGGAGTTACGGTTCAAAAGTTATGGCCGTTTGAAGTTTTGACGGGAAAAATCAACCAAGTCGCTACGAATTCTTGAACCAAGTCGCTAACAACTAATTCGCTACACCACTAAGTCGCTAGAATCCCAAGTCGCTAGACAGAAAGCAAGTCGCTAAGTAGTAACTCGCTACAGACCAAGTCGCTAGCCAAATTTGTGCAGTAATTCGCTACACAAGTCGCTAGATATGCAAGTCGCTAAAGAGCAACTCGCTACAGACTAAGTCGCTACCACAAGTCGCTAACCGTAGTGGAGATTCCACTACTTGTACTATAACTCGCTAGCTCTAACTCGCTAGCTTTTATAACTGTAAGTCGCTACAAAACTATGAAGTAAGTCGCTACCAAGAAAACAAGTCCGAGAGCTAAGTCGCTAGCTTGAAAAACAAAATAACCTTCACTTTTCAATCCAAAAACAACCCAACCAAGATGATTCAAGCTTACCAAATGAAAACCTAAACACTTTTGATGATTCTAAACATAAAAGTACCAACAAAATTCAAACTTTAACACAAGAAATCAACCAAATGATGCAAAAACCACTAAACTTTTTCAAACTCAAAAACCACCTAAAAACCACTATAAATCCAAAGATGTGCAAGATATGATCTAACCATGGCTCTTGATACCAATTGTAAGATATAACTTTTCACATACACATCAAACCATAACACAAGGTGGAGTATAAGATGGAATTCTAGAGAGAGAAAGTTAGAGGTTTAGGGAACTTAGTGAGAGAAAGTGAAAGATATTATTATGAGCTCCAACTCTCTACCTTGGGAGGTAGAGAGTATTTATAGTCTTACATAAAACGCCACACATCGGGCTGTGGATCAGGCATACAGTGGGTAAAGACCCGTCCGTCCTCCACGGTGTTACTTAACTAAATACTACTAAACTTAAATGAACTACGACCACGAGCTTTCTAACGATTACATATACTTGAGGTGACCGACTCTTTAATACCGGGAATTTCTAATTCCTAACAATGGACCTAAACTATTGCATGATTACTATTACGTGGTTTAGCCTAAGCCCTTATGTCCCTAGAGAATGCCCCTTTTCATGAACCGTCAGTTCCCCATTGGGAAGCGCGAATGTTATAAATAGATCTATTGAGGGTGACTCCTCCGTTCGGTTGGCCATACTTAGGCCAAGGCGAACGTATACCATGTCGGAATCGAGTGTGGAGGGACAAAACACTCGCTATGGGCCCCTATATTGTATGATATCTTTTAGCATACAGAAACTGTCGTAGTATCGGTTGCATGAACTTAGAGCTAACGTAATAGACATTCATCCATATATCATTATATTCGTTGTAATGATTATATGACTTTGCTTATGGTCCAAACTTACTATTTTAATCTAAACCTATGAACTCACCAGCTTTTAGCTGACCTTTTTAGCATATTTTCTCAGGTGCTTAAGTTGTGCTCATGGAGGCAAGGCAAGAGGCGGGTAAATGGTCGTAGTAATTTCTAAAGAAGTGTTTTTACACAAAAACGATGTTTTTATATTGGGACCACTGAACTTATGGGATGTGCCCATTTATCTAAACAAGGTTGTAAGATAATGTGTTAAAATATTTTATGAAATTAAACGGAGTATGTATTCCATTCTTTATTACTTGTGTTGTGATTCACCAATTTCGTAACGCTCCCAATAACACGTATGCTTCCGCTAAACAAATTTGGGGGTGTTACAGATTGGCATCAGAGCCAAGGTTATAGAGAACTAGGTACATATAAACCCTAAACTATAACTACTTTTTACAAAAACATCGTACTACGACCGCCAGTTGCCGCTTGCCTTACTTGCCATTTTACTTAAGAGTTCATTTAAATAGGATTGCATGTTTTATTTCCTATTTACTAGTGCACTATTTCATATTCATCATGAGTATGTTTTTCCACATACTTACACATATGCACCGTCTTGTCACAGACCATGCCTTCACCAGCCTTCCCTCACGATGTTCAGGAGGACAACCTACTTGCTCACTCACCTACCATCCACCAGCTTGCACACTTGGCCACTGATCCATACATTCAAACCACTCTAGCAGCTCAGCCAGTCATTGCACCTACTCCATCTGTACCGACTCTTACCACCACTCCATCAGCTTTGTTGACACGCAGGCGAAAACCCCGCATGATTGTGAGAGTACCTGGATATCGAGAGTGGTATTCATTCATGCCTGCACTAGCTTCTCAGATGACCCGCGCTGCCTACATGTGTCCTTCCACTACTTCAGAGTCACTGACACCATCATCCACTGAGTCACCACCTCACCAGAGGATTAGGAGAGCTACGGATTCCTACTCAGAGGAAGATCCGGAAGAGGATCCTGAGGAGGAGTTACTAGAGCCTATGCCGATTGAGAGTGTTCCTGGACATGTTAGCACAGCAGCGGATATGAGTACATAGGGTCTGGAGATTGTCCAAAGTATTCAGGAGTTAGGACAGAGCTCCAGGATGGCTCAGTGACCCTGTTGATTCTAGTGACCCTGTTGACACTCCCATGATAGAGCGTACTAAACTGGATGAGGACCACTCGGGGATCATGGTAGACCAAACGAAATATCGTAGTATGATTGGATCCCTGATGTACCTCACAGCCAGTAGACCAGACATTCTGTTCGCTGTTTGCATGTGTGCTAGATATCAGGCTAAGTCTACCAAAAAGCACCTTGAAGCGGTTAGACGGGTCTTTCGGTATCTCCAAGGAACCATCAATATGGGACTTTGGTACCCGAAAGACACCGGCATGTCACTAACAGCCTATGCAGATGCTGATCATGCAGGATGTCAAGATACACGTCGAAGTACGTCTGGAGGTTCTCAATTTTTGGGTGATAAGCTTGTGAGCTGGTCTTCAAAGAAGCAAATGAGTACTTCTATTTCCTCTACAGAGGCTGAATACATAGCCATGTCATCTTGTTGTGCTCAAATCCTATGGATGAGATCCCAATTATCTGACTATGGTTTTGAATTCAATAAAATCCCTTTGTATTGTGATAATAAAAGTGCTATTGCTCTCTCATGAAACAATGTACAAAACTCAAGAGCAAAGCACATCGACATTCGACATCATTTCATCAGGGAGCAAGTAGAAAACGGTTTGGTGGAACTTTATTTTGTGAGGACTGAATACCAGTTAGCAGACATCTTCACCAAAGCTCTTCCTAGAGAACGTTTTGAGTTTATCCTCCCACGACTTGGTCTAAAGAGTCTTCAAACGGAAACACTTAAACGTCTTCAAGAGAAAGAAGAGGAGTAAAAGGTCTTTCTTCATCCATCTCTTGTAAATATTTATTCGAAAAACAAAATACAAAATTACAAAACCTTCAAAAAAAAATCAAAAATTCTCAAAAATTATTGTCTTTTTGTCATATTTTTCTTGATTCGATATATATCTACGGTCTTTTTGCTGTCAGTCAAAGAGTGACACGGGTCTTTAGATGTTGTTCGAATGTACATAAATCTCTTAAAAAAGATTTTTTTTGAGAGAAAATGAAACTATGGTTTATTGTCATTTCAGGCAGTAACCCGTTTTTCAACGAAAGAACAGAGCCATGCTTTATCTTGTTTTTCAAATCTCATGCTATGATTCTATAAACAATTACTTAATATCTAATGAAAACTAATTGCTTTGTAAAATAACTCGGACTCTATTTATGAAAATCAACAACTTATGTCATTGATTGAGGGGGAGAATGATTTCAATTAAATCAAAAGGTTATCTGTCATACAATTGTTTTCAAAAGATAATCATGCATGTTTAATCAATGGAGTTTAAAGTCTCAAAATCCAATCCTTATCAGTTAAAATGTTTTCATAATCGAGTCTCTATTCTCCTCAAAAACTTTTAAAATCAATTTAAATCTACAGAGATCGCAAATCTCAAATGATTTGAAAATTGTGATCGGGGGAGAATTTGTGATTTAAATTGGATTTAAACTGATAATTCGATAAATGGTTTCATAAGTGTTTAGCAAGCTTTTCTCCCCACATGTGCCAAACGATTTCAAAATTTTCATGCACATGTTGAGGGGGAGCATCTATTTTAAACCACAAAGAATTGAAATGTGATTGATTTGTATCTAAGTGCAAATTCCCTCTAGTATGTGCAAAACTCTTTCAAACCTCGAGGCACATATTGAGGGGGAGCAAACTTTTGAAAACCTCATTCTTCCCCAACATGCTTTATATACTTGATTTAATCAGGGAAGTGATGATGATATCTTTTAGAAAATGGTAATCAAAGAAGATTAATTCTTCCTCTTGCCTCCGTGTGCCAAACGACTTCAAATACATGAAGCACATGTTGAGGGGGAGCTCTTTTTCTAAAAATATCAAAAACAATTCAGGTACAAAATTATTTGATAATATATCACAAGTATCTGGATTGATTTTCAAATGGTTTTCAATTGGTTCCAATGGCAGATGAACAATACCAAATAGACCGACCAAATTTACTTTATGAATGGTGATATAAGGATGATAAGGTTAGGTTTTTGTTCCCATGATCCGCCAGAACCGGAGGGATCTACCCAGGGACAATCCACTAGATAGTGTAGAAGTTCTTAGGTATGATGAAAAAAGGAGAAAAGAGAGATATGGGAAGAGTGCGGACTGAGACAGAGCTAGTACTGGAATAAACCCAACAAGGTTCTGGTTATGAAGTCTCGGTAAGCACTGAAGGGGTTGAAGAATGAAAAAGAATTGAATGTGAAAAAGGGTGAAAAGAAATAGCCCTACATTTATTCAACCTTAGGGCAGTAACCAGGTTCAATACATATGCTACTGGTGGTTACTAAGGTAACGCCGATATTGAAAACAAGACGTCATGGACCCAGTGACGCACTACACTAAACATCCCAAGCTACTCAAGTTCCTCTTAAAAGGGCTTGTTTCATTCTCACAGGAAACCCACATAATCTATCGACTTTCTCTTAGAGATTGTAGATATTGAAGAAGGAGACCCTCTCCCTAGTCTCCGGCATAGGAACCAAAATATGCACAATTGAGTCTAGAGCCACGAGATCATCATATAAATCTCATTAGGACAATGTCTATGAAGACTCTCTGTTTCACACTATGTGGAAAGAGAGATTATATCTTTTGAGTCCTATGCATTATCCTTGTGGTATTGTCAGAACATTTGAGTGATATGCAAACATATTCACAATGAAGATGGAAAGCCTTCTGGAGCCAACATCAAACAAGCTCCTGGTGGGTGGCATGTGAGATCTATCCAATAGATCAACCATGTGACAACTGAACAGAAACAATGGGGCGATTCAATCCTGGTTCAGGTTATGGATTGACGGATACCTTTGAAAAACCGGTCGTTGTGCTTAAAAACTCTTTTCTTTAGCTCATCGACTGTGTACTAATATTTCAAAATAAAAGGTGTTTATGATTGATAATTGATTTTTCATTAAAACCTTTGTTTTATTGCAAAAACAATTTCTATTGAGCGGTACACGATTGTTTTTCAAATCTCTATTCATCAATCGGTGAATCTCAATTCGCTGGTTCACTCACTCCGTGTTGTCTTCTTTGAGACGTTCCGGTTTGAGAACAGCTAGAGCAGCTGCGAAACCCTGTCAAGGAAATTCTTCAGAATTATACCTGATCACAGGCAGCACTTGTACTGATCAACGAGGAACCATGGGCCGTGTACCTCAATTCAACGAAAGTGATCAAAGACACTTTCGTTCGCTTTATTGTTAACTGTTGTATGCAGGTACACCCGATGTTTGCAGCTGATCAGAATGAATCGGTCAATCCATAGCCGCATGCTCACACAACACATTCATTTCTAAAGAAATCATGATTATTGCATCAACGAATCTGATATTATCACTCCATGCTTCTGCTACGCTGCTGCCAATATCATGAATCAACAAAAGCTTCCGCTACTTAGTCGTAGATTATTTAATGTTAAGTAGTATTTAGTTAAGTAACACCGTGGAGGACGGACGGGTCTTTACCCACTGTATGCCTGATCCACAGCCCGTAGGTGGCGATTTATGTAAGAACTATAAATACTCTCTACCTCCCAAGGTAGAGAGTTGGAGCTCATAATAATACTTTCATTTTCTCTCACTAAGTTCCCAAACCTCTAACTCTTTCTCTCTCTAAAACCTCTTGTATACGCCTCTTTGATCATTGGTTTAGTGTGTTTGTGAAATCCAATATGTTACAGGAAGGATATAATAATCCCATATGAGGTGATACATTTAAGTTCATCATGTCCTGATTTTATGTTATAACTTAAAGATTTGGAGTAATCTAAATATTTCCTCTCGATACAGATATTCAATAATGGATATAACGGTAGCATCAAGCAAATATTCAACCATGTCTATTTAAAGGTGTTGTTTTGGTTTAAGATTGGCTTAAAAATGTTTCTTGATTCAGTTTCAAAATTGAGACATCTAAAGTGTTTGAACTTGTCTTTTTCAACGATTGAAGTTCTACCGGAATCCATGATGTATCTACAGAATTTATTGTACTTAATTATGCAAGAATGTCATAATTTACGTATGTTGCCTCAAGGCTTGAGGCACATGAGGAAACTCCAGCATTTGGATATCAACGATTGCCCGAAACTTGATCATTTTCCTCTTGGTATCAAGAAGTAGATCTTTCTCCGCCGACTTTCAAACCTCATGGTTGGTAAAGATAACGTGGACCAACTAGAGGAATTGGGGGATTTAAAATGTCTAGAGGGAGAGTTGGTTTATACAAACTTCGAAATTGTAAACGGAATCACGTCAAGAGTGCAAAGCTAAGATTGAAAAGGAATCTCCTGTTTTTTACTTTAGATTGGTCAAACTCTTTTTTAAGTAGAAAGGAATGGGCAGAGTGTCCAAATGATGAGATGGTTCTTGTGGGATTGGAACCAAATCCCAGTCTTAATGAGTTGACAATATCAAAGTACATGGCAAATATTATGAAATGGAGTTGGGTGGTCAAGTTAACGAATTTAGTAAAGATTACATTCACATTCTGTAGTTACTTCGATTCAATTCCTCCACTTGGGAAATTACCCAATCTTAAGGATATTGGACTGGGGCAATTCGATTCTTTGAAGGTTTTCCATGATGATGATAACACCATGTCTCGAGAAGACGGTCTGTTTCCTAGTTTGCAAGTCCTGTATATAAATTCATGTATATACAGTTAGAATCTTTTCCTGGTTACTTTTCAAAACTCAGAGCCATGGAGATATCGTGTTGTTATAGTTTAGGTTCATTGCCTCAGAATATTCCAAGTATGAGGTACCTCGAGGGATTTCATATTGCCTTTTGTGAAAACTTAGCTAAAAGGTATGAAAAACATATCGGTGAAGACTGGCATAAAATTTCACACATTAGTTATATCGATATGGATAAAGCTCGGTATTATGTCTCCTCTTATATTAATTGCTATATTTATGTTTGAATGCAAATACATCATACTTTGTATTGCTAACTATTAACAGGATTGTGAAACATATGCAAAAACGTTATAATATTGAAATGAAAGGGGCCACAAACTTTTCCATTTAAGCTCAAAGTGAAAGATTCTAGTAGAGCTTAAGATTAATACAAATAATGATGTTAAATTTCATTTGTAAGAACTTATTAAAGAGAAACAATGTTTTTACATAAACTATAAATGTAAAACCCGGAAAAAATCACGTAATTATATTTGCATCTAATTTAAAATTTATTAACTCGAGGTACTAATTATGAAATTAATCTAAAATATTTAATAAACATTTGAAATAATACTTTTAATTTGGTGACATTTGATAAATTAGTGATAAGATTAAATCTAATTAATTAATTACCTAAACTAACTATAAATTCTATAACTAATTTAAATACAAAATATGTAATATCCCTAAATTATCTACCCATATTCGGCCCGTTCCCCCCTATGACCGACCTAATTATGATTAATACAAATCCCCCTATCAAATAATATCATTTGGTATTTACTAAGTTTCCTAAAACAAAAACATGGTTTGTATAACTCCTGTAACCAGTTATCTTTTTCCCCTCCTCTCCCATTCGACATAGAGAAATACCACACACACACACATACGATCATGAGGCTGTGGAATCCAGGAGAGGGCTGCCAAGGAGGAAATCGAGCAAGGGTTTAATAGGGATTGTTTTGCTTGATCGACTAGGGTTAGAGAAAGGGTATTCGATTTTGTTTTGTGTTCTTACGAGTTGCTGCCAAGGTACACCAGTTTCCTTCGATTTCCTACATTTTACACGACTTACAATAATCAGAATATAATGCATGAACCATCTATAAAAACCGTCTTATATGTATATGTTTATAAACCTAGAACTGAACCACATAAAATCATGTTATGAAATCGTATATATGTGGGTGTTGAATCGTATTCATGAACATGTTTTATGGCTGTGATATAAGCCCTAATACGAACATTTAAGACACATTAATTATGATATAAAACCTGGAAATTAATTAGGGGTGATTAGGGTTTATAAGGGTTAGGGTTTGTTTGTGTATTTTCGGGTTGCATGTTGTCCAGATTTTAGGTTGTGTTGTAATGGGTATAAGTTGGTGATATAAACGTGTTTTTCTGAGTTTCTTGAGCCTAAAACTAAATTTAAGATGTGTACTATCTGCATATTAAATTTCATAATTTTTGGAGGTCGGGAAGGTGTGCTTTTTGATTTTACAAGATCAAGTGTCAAACTGTGTTTTGGTAATCCGAAATTTCACCTTGGTATTTGATTTTGGTTTTGAAATTAGTAAGGAGTTAATACACCAAATTGAACAGGCATTAAATATAGGTTATGTGTGGTCTCTGTGAATTTTTGGAGTAGTCTAAACCTGGATAATAATTGCTTATTTTTCGTATGTATAATCAGATCAGAAATCTGGAGTAGTGGTGATAATGAAATTTTCTTATATAGTAGCACTACTTGGAAAATTCTATAAAAATTACACAAAGTAGCACACATATATGCCTACCTGGGACAATTTTGCTAAGGCTTAAGGAAGTGCACAAGTATACATGAAAAATCCAGAAATGTGACATATGTTTAAGTATTAAAAGCTGAATTTTCTTAAAAGGTGAATTATGTGCCCTAAACCTATTATATCATTAATGTGAATAACATAATAATTATGAATCTTAATTATGTGTTTAATACAGTAATACTTATGGTATTCATGTCAACTAATATGGTATTTAATTGAGTACTACATGTTTGAGTAAGCTAAAAACCCTAAATTAATATTAATGGATATAAGAACCTAATTAAGCATGAATAATTATACTTTTGATGAATAACACTTATGAATCAATTATGAACATGAAGTATGATATAAGAAACCCTAATATGTCAAATATGAAAATCTTCTAAATTTAGAAAGTTTCTAAATAAGGAAAGCTGCTAAAAATAGAAAGTTACAAAAAATGGAAAACATACTAAAATGAGTAACCTAATTCTATATGAACGTAAAGTAATATTTGGTTATAAATTCGTATAGGTTCCGTGAAGTGGAAGTGATCATCTTGTGACCTTTCTTTTCCTGTTTACTTGCTTTGAATAAGGTATATATATTCTGACCTTTCTCTTAAGGTTTCTCATGATCTCTTACACATATTTTGATCTTTAGCTATTTTGATTATGAACCTTGTACCCTTTGATGTGAACCTTGGAATTGAGCCTTTGCCTTGAACCTTTGCTATGAACCTTTGATTATGCTATTTTGATGACTTAGACATTTGCCAAACTTTGACTTTGCCTTTTGACCCTTCAGTTTAACACCCGAGCCATTTTCCTAGCCATGAAGGTAACATGGCCATGTCATTGATGCACCAATGGCATGACTCCAGGGTGGTCGAGTGATGAACCATCCCTTCCCTTTTTCGTTATATATATTATGAGATCAAGATTATTATATATGTTTGGCCACTAATATCTTCGCAGGGGCGTATGGATGCATCCTAGATTTGTTTCGTATATGATATGACATGACATGATTGATTTATTTCGGTGATTGATGTTGTGTGCAATACACGTCCTTCACATTTCGGGAGTTAGCTACTCCATTGGTTACTTATGTTATGATATGTTTCATTTCGGGCTCGTGGTAGATTACTGATATTTTCCTTTCATGATCTATTATCTTTGTTATGCCTCATGATATTTCCCAGTGCACCCTATTTCTCTCTTCTATTTCATTATCATTACTTTGTTTATATATATATATATATATATATATATATATATATATATATATATATATATATATATATATATATATATATATATATTCATTGAGCTTTTTAAGCTCATCCACTTTTTCTTTTCTCTGCGACAGGTTGTTAAGCTAGGAGCTGGGGCTATCTTTGGGCTTGAGAGTAGGAGCTGACTGTGGTTTTACCCTAGTCATCTTAGACTTTGATGCCATTGTTATTTCATTCATGTTGAGACTTAGACTATTATGTTTCCTTTCATATATTTATCGTTGGAACCTATGTAACGTTCAAGTCGTGTTGACTTGTTTTTCTTTGGTATTTATTTAAGACTTCGGCTTGCGTTTATTTATGTATGTTCTGATATGCCTTCATAATGTGATACTTCTACCCTTGTCGGGTTGGGGTGTTACAGTTATGGTATCAGAGCCAGGTTTGACTTGTAGAGCTTAGGCTATGACCTGTAAGGATTGGGTAGACATTATGTTCCTTCTGCACTTTTTCCTTTCGTACTTCATCCTTATTTGATCTTGCTAATCGTTTTTTATAATCGTAAAGATGGTGAACACACGCCGCATCGGACACCCTGATGGGGACGAGGAAGTCCCTAACCTGGAGGCCATGGTTGCAACTGCTCTTGCTAACCTATTCCCGAGCCTTACTACTACTGAGATGATGACACGGATTATTAGTGATATCCGTAATGGGGTTGGTTCTTCTGGGGGTTTAGGTGGTCAACCCACCGATATTCATACATGGCTCGAGTGGTTTGGTAAGCTAAAGCCCCTTTCATCCAGTTATGCTGCTACCCCTCAAAAGGCAGAGGACTCGATCACTCACATGGAAAAACTGTTTGAGGTATTGGGATGTGGGGATGAATTTAAGACTAGATTGGTTACTTTTAAACTGGAGGGAGATGCGCAAAACTGGTGGAAGGTGCATAAACAGGCCAAAGGAGGAGAGGACTATGCTATTACTTGTACCTGGACTGAATTCCGCAACACTTTCTACCAGCAGTATTTTCCTTTAGCGGAGCAGCAAAGGTTCGAAAGGGAGTATAACTCCATCTACCATTTTCAGAATGAGAACTCGGGGGAGTATATGCAGCGATTCTTTAGGTTGGCTAGTTTTGTGGGGCCGATTTGGGGATGCTAGCTGGCAGGCAAAGCACTTCAAATGGGGGTTGAAGAAGTGGGTTTTGGACATTATTCTCAACACTGACTATGCAGATGTGTCAGCAGCTAACGAAACAGCTCGTAATATTGAGATCTTTCATGAGGGGAGCGGTTACAATAAACAGAACCGTGATGGTGATCGTATTCAACCGAGGGTTATGGTGGCGATCACAGGGGACAAACAGGAAGGAGCTATGAGTCCAGGGGTTAGACAGACCAGGGTTATGATCAGAGGGGTTAGTCAGGTAGGAATTATGATTAGAGGTGACAGGAGTCAAGGAGTCAAGACCAAAGGTCAACTGCTAGGTATGGGAATGACCGATCGGTTCACAACAACAAAAATCAGAGGCAGTGGAGAGATCAGTCAGCGAGGGGTAATCAGCAGGGTCGTACTTCAGGGTCTACTAGTCAGAGGAGACCTACCGAGACATTGCCTCCCCTACCCATTTGTACTACATGTGGGAAGGCGCAACCGGGTCCTTGTCATAAAGCGACTGGTGGTTGTTTTAATTGCGGGTCTACGAATCACAGGGTGAGGGATTGTCCCAAGCATAATCCTACTACGCTAGTGAACCTTACCAAACCACCACCAACCACTGGTCGTGTGTATTCCGTCATTCGTGACCAGGCGGCTAACACGTCAGGTACTATTACAGGCATTCTTTATATTGGCGACCGTACTGTTTTCGCATTATTTGACACTGGTGCTACACACTTTATCATATCCATTAATTTTTCTAAGAAACTTAATATGATCCCAACACCATTAACTAATCATTTATCCATCTCAACACCAATGAAAAACCATGTACTCATCGATCACGAATATGTGAATTGTCCCTTACATTTTGATGACCGCGTTCGTTCGGTGAATTTGCTTCTTCTTGATATGGTTGACTTTGATGTGCTCATGGGCATGGATTGGTTGGCTTCTCATAGAGCTACCATTTATTGCCATGCCAGAAATGTGATCTTTGGCGATTTATATCGGCCTGATTTTGTCTATCATGGTTCGCAACCTCTTAAATCTGCTAAAATTATTTTGGCTATGAAGGCACAAACTTTGATTTCCCATGGTTTCCAAGGTTTTCCGGCTTCTATTAAAGATACATCTTTGGAAAATCCTCGCATTGAAAGTCTCTCGGTTATACAAGATTTTCCCGACATTTTTCTCGACGAACTTCCTGGTATTCCTCCTGCTAGGGAAGTTGAGTTTGGCATTGAATTGATCTCAGGTTCCGAACCTATTTCCAAAGCTCCGTACCGTATGGCTCCCATAGAATTTGTTAATACAAATATCGCCATTAAATATTATTTATATTTTATGATCTTTACCTAAGTTTTGTTAACGACAAAAGTAAATTTCGTTTTTGTAAAGTATAAAGCTTGTGAAGATTAATAGATATTAAAACAAGCTAATTGGAAATCTTAAAGTACACAAAATGGTGATGGAGAAAGATTTGGAGATCGTCAAAGGAAAAAGAGAGAAAGTCAAATCCGTTGCTCTAAAGGCAAGAACGAAATCTAGTGATGATGAAGAATCTTGCTCGGGTGGTGAAGATGAGGAGTATGCTATGGCCGTTAGAGATTTCAAAAAGTTTTTTAGAAGAAGAGGAAAGTTCGTAAGGCAACCCCGAGATGAAAAGAAGCCATTCCGAAAAGACCGAGATGACAAAAAGGGAAAAGGTGAAAGGAAGTGCTTTAGATGCGGTGATTCAAGTCATCTAATAGGAGATTGCCCCAAGCCACCCAAAAGGAAAACTCAACAAGCTTTTGTAAGTGGTGCTTGGAGTGATAGTGAAGATGATGAAGAATCAAGCAATGATGAGATCGCTCTAATGGCACATGAATCAAACGAGGTACATTCTGACTCATCTTACTTTTCTATTAATGATGACACTTTGCAAAAACAATATAATCAATTGTGTGAGCTTATCTTAAAAATCATAACTAAAAACAAGTTTTTAAAACCTAAAAAGGAATTTTTAGAAAACGAAGTTTATGAGTTAAAAGAAAAGGCAAAACGATTAGAAAAGGGCAAAGTGAATGACGATGATTGTAAATCATGTCAAGAGCTTAGTCTTGAAATAGAGAAGCTAAAACTCACACAAGAAGTTCTCATCGAACATAACTCTAAATTTAAAAGATTTAACAAAAACATTTCTTGTGCCGATGAAATAGTAAGAATTCAAAAAGTACTAGGAAATACAAGTGGATTAGGTATTAATGAAGTAATGATTCCAATTAGTCAAACCAAAACGGCCAAAAAAGACAAACAAACTAACACACCTGATGCAGTACAGCACGGACCAGACGAACCCAAAAAATTGGTTCCGTCCGTTGACAATTTTGGGTCCGTGGTGTCTTCAGTAGGATAGAATGTTTGCAAAACGGACCGTAGTGAATTTTTCAAGGTAACAAAGAAAACCAAGGATGTTGTTAAACTAAAACCTGCTGCTACATTAGGAGTAGGACTTGCTAGAAATGAATTTAGATCTAAAACTACTCAACAACGGCCTAAAACACCTATTGCCAAACGCCCCTTTCCCAAAAGCAACTACAACATTCAACCCAACTATCAATATACCGGCTGGAATCAAAACTACCCTAGACTATATCAAACTCCAAATTATATGCCATGGAACCCTTACCCATCATTTCCATACATGAACCAAGTAAATGGTATGTTTAACCCTAACGAACCCATGAGATATTGGGGACCAAACGCTTGAGTTATTTATGTCATAGGTATGCTTGAAAGTTGGATTAGAACCTGATGAATGGATAAAAGATAGTCGATGCTCAAGACACATGACAGGTAACAAAAGCCTCTTCTCAACATACCAAGAGTATGACGGAGGTAATGTCACTTTTGGTAGCAATCTCAAAAGCAAAATCATTGGCAAAGGTATGATCGCTCATAACTCCCTAACTATTGAAAATGTTGCTCATGTTGATAGGTTAGGATTTAATCTACTTAGTATTAGCCAACTATGTGATAAAAAGTGTAAAGTACTATTTGAAGAAAATGGTAGTTAAATACTAAAAGATGGTATCACTATAGCTAAAGGAGTTAGGAAAAATAACATATATGTCATGAAAATAGATAGAACATCTAAAGACAAACTTTACTTAACAACCTTAGATGATAACTCTGCTCTTTGGCATAGACTATTGGGTCATGCTAATATGAGACTCATCCAAAACCTATCCTCAAAAGAGCTAGTTAGAAACCTACCAAAATTTAAATATGACCAACACTTTTGCGACGCTTGCAAAATTGGTAAACAAATTCATAGTAGTCATAAGGCTAAAAACATGGTTTCCATATCTAAATGTCTAGAGCTTTTGCATATGGACTTGTTTGGTCCATCCGCTATAAGAAGTTATGGAGGGAACCTCTACACTTTAGTTATAGTAGATGATTACTCAAGGTTCACTTGGACAATGTTTTTGAAAACTAAAAATGAAGCTTTTGATAAATTTGAAATACTTAGTAAGAAAATTCAAAATCAACTAGGTGTTAACATTGTGTCGATCCTAACGGATCATGGTCGCGAATTCGACAATGAAACACAATTTGAAAATTTTTGTGATACAAATGGTATAACACATAACTTCTCGGCTCCTCGAACACCCCAATCTAATGGAGTTGTAGAACGTAAAAATAGAACTATTCAAGAAATGAGTAGAACAATGCTAAATGAACAAAACATACCTCAAAAGTTTTGGTGTAATGCCGTTGATACTTCCACATACATTTTAAATAGAGTTTTAATACGTACTTTCTTGAACAAAACACCTTATGAATTATATAAAGGCAAAAAGCCCACTTTAGGATATTTTAGAGTGTTTGGATGTAAATGTTTCATTCTTAATACCAAATACTATCTCACCAAATTTGACCCAAAGTCATATGAAGGTGTGTTTCTTTGACAAGGAAGATGAACCAATAAATAAAGAAATTATAAACATCAAAGAGTTCAAAAGTCATCCTTTAGAAAAAGTCATAGGACAACTAAATCAAAGAACATTAAGATCAAAAGCCCAAAATCAAAGTAACTACTTTTGCTTTGTATCAACCATTGAACCGGAAAACATAAACGAAGCAATAAAAGATGAATCTTGGGTAATTGCTATGCAACAAGAGCTAAACCAATTTGTTAGAAATGATGTTTGGAAATTAGTTCCAAAACCTAAAAATCAAACTATAATTGGAATAAAATGGGTTTTTTGAAATAAAATGGACGAAAATTGTGTGGTGTCTAGAAACAAAGCTAGGCTTGTCGCACAAGGTTATAATCAACAAGAAGGGATTGATTATGACAAAACTTATGCACCGGTAGCTAGGCTTGAGTCTATTAGAATCTTACTTGCATATGCATGTGCTCATGACTTTAAATTATTTCAAATGGATGTTAAAAGTGCATTCCTAAATGGTTTCATTAACGAAGAAGTATATGTTGCTCAACCTCCAGGTTTTACCGACTTTGAAAAACCACATCATGTCTTCAAACTTAAGAAGGCACTATACGGACTTAAGCAAGCACCAAAAGCTTGGTACGATCGGCTTAAGACTTACTTAGTAGAACACAAATACACCATGGGATTAATAGATAATACTCTTTTTACCAAGAAAAGGGAATCACATATTATCATAGTTCAAGTATACGTTGATGACATCATGTTTGGATCAACTTGTCAAGAGTTATGTGATGATTTTTCTAAAATCATGCACGAAGATTTTGAAATAAGTATGATGGGTGAGTTAAACTTCTTTCTAGGACTTCAAATTAAACAACTAGAAGATGCCATATTATTTAACCAATCTAAATACATAAAATATATGCTTAAGAAATTTGGTCTTAAAGACTCAAAACCAAATAAAACACCCATGTCATCGGACACAAAACTCACCAAGGATGAGGAAGGTGAATCCGTAGATAACACTAAATATAGAGGAATGATCGGTAGCCTACTTTCTCTCACGACTAGTAGACCCGACATCATGTTTAGTGTTTCTCTATGTGCTCGCTTTCAAGAAGATCCCAAAGCATCACACTTAGAAGTCTTGAAACGAATATTTAGATACATTAAGGGAACGACATGTTTAGGATTATGGTATCCCAAAGGAACGGGTGTAGAAACCATAGTGTATGCCGATTCGGACCATGCCGGTGACTATGTCGATAGAAAAAGTACAAGTGGTATTTGTACTTTTTTTGGACATTGTCTTACCTCATGATTCGCAAAGAAACAAACGGCTCTCGCTATCTCAACTACCGAAGCCGAGTACGTCTCAGCCGGAAAAGCATGTCAACAAGCTCTTTGGATGAAGCAAGCTCTCGTGGATTACGGAATTCATCTCAACGACATCTCTATGCTTTGCGACAACAAAGGAGCTATTGATCTCAGCAAAAATCCCGTCCAACATGCTTGAACGAGACATATTGAAATTCACCATGACTTCCTTCGCGACAATGTTCAAAAAGGAAACATTTCAATTGAGAAAGTATCCTCCGAAGATAACATTGCCGAAATCCTAACTAAACCTCTTAAACGAGAACCATTTAACCTTCTTAGACTTGGGTTAGGATTAATGGAACCAAAAATGTAGTTAAAACATAGCCTAAACCTTAGAATAACCAAAACAAAACAATTTAGCATAGCTCTGCTACAGTTCCCACGACACCAAACGACCAAACGGACAGAACCATATATTTGGGTCCGTCTGGTCCGTGGTGACAACTGTAGCAAAAGTTTTAAATACAAAACACCTTCTTCTTCACAACTCACTTTACCAAAACGAACCACCAACATACCTAACTCATTGTTCATACAAATAAAAACTATTTCTCATTGTTCATACAAATAAAAACATTATTTTCATCACTTGCATAATGTCTCTTGAATACTAAAGGTAATGCATAACTAATATGCATTCCCGGGTATATTCAAATGAAGCCACATTGAATTAGGAGCGTTTGGGTTATCTCTTGCGTTTTGCCAAACACTACCAATAAAAACTATTTTATGCATAAAATGAGTTGAGATAACCGTAACTCCATATTGTTTGCATATAGGCACACACTAGAACAAAAATGCTAAGTTTGTTTTCATGTTTACTAAAACTTGTTAATTCTTGCTCCTAGGAACAAACATGGTAGCCGCAAAATTTTACGACTACAAAGACACTCTTAAATATATCCCTCAACATCACAAAACCAAGGGCCTTACCAAAGAACAAGTTGAAATCTTTAAGAGTCTAGAGAAAAGGTATTTCCATGAGGGTAGGACCATTCATCCATCTTTTGTCGACAGAACAAATCTCCATCAAGAACTAGCCACTATCAACTTCGATTGTCTCCTTGACATCGATGAGCCAATTTTCCCTAGGTACATCCTAGAATTCTATGCTAGTGTTGTTTCCTTCACTAATGAGGATGATCAAATGGCTCTTAGGTTTAGGATCAACCAAAATTACTACACCATTTCTCTCAACCAATTTGCTCAAGTGTTAGGAATTCCTTACTGTGGTACTTGTCTTTACTCGGATAAGTGGTCACTCACTATCCTTAATGCTATTCATGACCGCTCTCTTCCCTACCAAACTCCTTTGGTATACAAGGATGTCATTCATGAGCACCTCTTTAATGAGAGGGTAGCACCAAGCCGTCTCACTCGAATAGGAAAGGATGTCAACAGAGATCCATATGGTATGGAACTCAATGAACTCAAGCCTCAATTCAAAAAGTGGGAGTAACTCCTTAGAGCCAATGTCATTAGCACCATAGGAAATAGAGACCACATCAATGCTTGCCTTTGTCACATGCTCTACTACTTGTCCACTCATCAACCATTCAACTTGGATTACTACATTTCTAGGAGAATGGTAGACATCCCTACTCAAGGCTCGGTTGTCCTTCCATACGGGATGTGATACGCTTACACAGCGCGTTCGGGGTCAAAGGAACTTCCTTTTCGTCGAGCAAGTTTTTCAACACCCTAGGCAGTGAACCTAATCGTTGTAGTGTAGTATTAGGGTAAGCCACGGGAATTGATATCGTTCTCTAGGGGAATAGGAATGCTAGTGAGAAGTTACTACGCTAAGGTTAAGGTTGAGGAAGATTATTTTTTTATCTTTTTTAGTTTTTTAGGAAATGGAAAGGTACGAATCTCGGGGTTTGGATTTGGGGGTTGGTATTTCTACCGATTACTTCTACTTATCTAATTGTCTAAACTAAGGTGTATGTAGTCTAAGTCTATTGTTGTGTGCTCGTATGATGATTAAAAATGTATTTGTTTAGGCTTTATTACTCATTAGTTATCTCCTATTGATGGTTGAATTGTCACGTCCTTATTCTTAATCGCTTTGTGTTTCTAAGGTCGTAGGGTATGCGTTTATCCCTAACTCTTTGAAGCTACCAAAGGTTAATGACTACAAAATCTCTAGGATTTATAAACTTTAACTCTAAAGTATTCTTTGGATGTATAGCCTACAATTACTCTAGGTGATTATAAACTAAGGTTCAACAAAGATTAATCAAACATTATTAGCACAACGAATGACCTATCGCAATACTAGGTCAATCACAATTAAGATAAGAGACAACCAATCAATATTCAATAACTAAGTTTCATATTACCTAAGCAAACACAAAAGTAAATTAGCCGGACATGGGGAACATGCAAGCATACACACAATCAATGGAAGACATAAATGAATTAATGAAGTAAAACACTTATCCTGATATAAGATAGGGTATGGAACCCTAAAATACTGTACAAGACAGCCTTGGTTCGGTTTAGGTTTTTACTCCAAAAGACTACAAACTGAAAACTGAAAAATTTGGATTCTATATATAAGATTACAAATGCGACGGCGTCACCCTTTAATTTGTGACGCCGTCGGGTCGCCGTTATTTGGGTTTCGTCTTGGCCACGTTAGTATTGCGACAGCGTCACCTTATGCTTGTGACGCCGTCCTCTTCAGTCTCTGACGTCGTCTGGATCAAATCTAGGCCGTCTGAGCTGCGACGCTCTACTCTTTTAAAACCTGAAGCCGTCACTTGTAAATGAGCAATTTGGCTATTGAGTCGTCACAAAACTTGTCCGACGGCGTCTCTAGTAGAACCTGACACCGTCCCAAGTAGAACCTGACGCCGTCCCCTTTTGTTCCAGCAGCCTGAGTGTCTCGATTATCGACTTTAGCCATTTTCTTTGTATATTCGCGCCTTTTCGTCCGAATAAGTGTCATTCCAGCATTTTGCCTTCAAGAGACCTAAAAAGTGAAAGGAACGATATTAAGTAATAACGGATACAAAAGTGATCAAATAAGGGCTTAAACAACCCCTCAAAATGTACATTTTAAAACCTTATCAAATATCCCTACACTTGGTATTTGCTTGTCCTCAAGCAAATGTGCTTTTAGCCAATTAATTTATAAGTTAGGGGTCATGAAGCATTAGTTTAGAACGATCCACAACACATATAAGCCCCGCAAAAGTCATAACATGCACGGAAATTACATACTAGCACCTCACATGGGGTGTTTAGATACTCACATCTCTCGGGTGTATATGAAATATAACAAGTTGGAAATGGAAGATAAACACTCATTAACCGGTCCTAGTACATAGATTACCATAGGCTTGAGACTAGATCAAACCTCCATCGCTTTGGCGTAAGCACCTAGGAAAGACTATCCAAGAGGTCTTTTAAATGGTTGTAATGATAGGCTTACGGTAGGGAAACAAAGGGTTTGGTGGGATAGGCTATTTAGTGGTGGCAAGTCAAAAATCTTTATGTTACAAGCATGCGAAGAATGGCGTTGCTAAGCCAAGACTCGACACTCTAAACTCTAGATAACTGAAACAAACAAACATAAATTAAAATATAGATGTAGGATGGTAGCCCATTTTTTTTTCAACACTCTATTTTTTTCTTTTTCTCTTTTTCTATTTTTTTCGATTTTTTTTTTCATACACTTTTACTCTACCATCCATTACGATTACATCAAAATAATAGGGATTTATAGGCACATCGCTACACTTGAGTTTTTATTACTCTAACACTAACTTGACCCGAATTGAAAAGATCAAAACACTTGGAGTACATTATTATGCAAATAAAGGGAATTTAAATTTAACGTTCCCTTCCCGTCATTTCATAAAATTTAACTTTTCTCATGAGTCCCAATCGTCCCAAAACTGTGTACAAAGGATATGACTCAACTTAGCAACTTATGAAAGCAACAAGATAATTGAACTAAGGGTTTAGTGAGATAACAATAATGCACTAAAAGTGAGTACATACAAGGTAGGCTAAGGCGATTTGGGTGTACATTTGGGGGTGGATTGTAACCAATGCTCTTCAGTGATATTCTGGAAAACCGAAACATCACGAGAACCGCGAAAAGGATAGGCTCTGAGGGGTTAACTAGGGGTATCATGTACTAAAGATGAGTACAACGCAAAGGTGTGGGGGAATTACTAAACCGATGTGGAAGAAGTAATTATATTACGGGTATCAAACAAGGGTTATCCTAATGCCTCTTATCATTTAGTTATTCCTAACTACAAAAGTGTAGTCTTACTAGCGATCTCGGGATGCATCACAAAACAAGTTCTAGAATCTATTATACTACCGGTTCACACTCTAAGCATTAAAGATGAATGATTTAATTCCTACAAATCTAAGGGCGATCCTCACATTTTGGGTGGAATTTAAGTGGTAAAGGATTTTTGTGCTAGTCATATAATTTCCTATCCATGAGACGCTTTATTAAGACTAATGGCCCACTCCTATATGTCATGAAAAATTTTAAATTTGGTGCCAAAATTACCCTAACTGATATTTCTCATGGTTTATTACACAAATGAAATTGGACAAAGCAAATATTCAAGGATAAGCATAGTTTCAAAGTTCTCGTTTTATTTTTCCTCCCTACACTTAAACTGAACATTGTCCCCAATGTTCCCCGAAAGTATCAAAGTTATGATAACGGAAGGTAATAAAAGACGAAAGAAACTAATACTCCCCTGATTAGCTCGGTAGGATCCGTGTAAAGTGGTGGTTATCTTTCTTCAAAAAGAACGTTTGCGTTAAAAGCACCTTCTAATCTTATGTATCTTCTTCTTGGTAAATTAAACCTGCATACTTGAAGAAAACAAACGAAACATTCGCGTAAAATCGGCGGTAACAATATATATAAGTGATGCGCGCAAAACCGTCAAGTTCTCTCACGCAGGCGTAAGAAAACTTAAAACAGCTTCAGCACGGAATCAATGAAGATCAGAGGAGTATAGGATCTCCCCGGGTCGTTATGTCCCAGCGAGCTATGCAATGGATTATCAAACGAATAGTGATCGGGAGATTTGAACGGAAAAAGGATTTTGAGATTATTATAACTACGGAAAAAGGACATAAACTACAAGGGCTAAAATGAAAATTAAAGGAAATCAAAAAGATAAAATCTATTAAATAAACGCTATCACTATATTTAAAATCGATGAACGTTTAAAACTTAAAACCTAAAACTTACGTTTAAAATAAAAAATACGTAAACGTACAAATAAAAACGTGAAATCTAAGAAATAAAAGTCCTAAAAATATGAAAATGACATTTTTACAAACCTAATGATAAAAGAAAATATTTGGAAAAATAAAATTATTTTTATAACTAATTGATTAATTATTATTAATTAAAAACTATTTTTAACTAATAAATAATAGCTTATAATACAAGAAAATATGAAACAAAGCTAGAAAAATAAAATTTTGACTTAGAAAAATCTAAAATAACAAAATAGAATTTTCAAAACTATTTTTGCATTTTTCTGAATATTTTTCTATTTTCTAGGAATTTTAAACTATTAAAAACTAATTAAATTATTTAAAATTACAAATTTAACTAAGAAAAATATGGAAAAATATTTTTTTGACTTTTTATATTTATCTAAACTTAAGAAAAATGAAAAATTATTTTTTGAAGCTTTTCTTAATTAATTGTATTAAATGCTGTTTAAAATGACCTAAAAACTGTTTTTAATAAAGAAAAATAGTGAACAGTGACCAAAAATTATGAAAAACTCAGTAAAATTCTAAATTATTATTCTAAAGCTATGAAAAATATAAAAACAAGGGCCTATATGTGAAAATTATGAGCTGCAATGTAAACAGATTATGCATAAGCTAAGGATAATAAGTTAAAAAGCTCTAAATACCACCAAATGATTACAGGAGCTAAATAATCCTAAAACTACTCTAACACAACTGTTTGCAACTATTCCTAACATCTATTAAGCATTCAACCTAAGAATCAACCTGTCTGAACTATTGAACAAAACCGTAAACTGTCCCCAAGTTTGAGCTTGTGCACAGGCTTATCAGAAGTGCTTAAGCTAAAAACATATATATGGCCTCAAAGAACACCTAGCAGGCTACCACTAAACCAAAATTTAGCTCCTAACTCACTGAAATGAAACTTTCACAAGGTCTGCAACATTTGAAGAAACTGCAGTTGACACAGTTTTGACTTTTTGAAACAGATGGTTACTTTGACTTTTGTGAGATTTAGAAGCAAATCATGGACTGAATTCAATGTAAAATGGTGAAATGAAACTGGTACGAGCTATCTTATCTACTTTTACTCCTTTATACAGAATATGGGTGACTAATTCTAACTTAGATGACCTCAAGAGCAGTTAACAATAGAATTTGACTTTCAGTGTTGTTTAATACCAAGAAATGACCAAACTGACTACACTAAGCCTAAGTGATACCAAGTCAACTATCCTAGTTTGCTAATCAGGCAATTCTCACAGCTAAACAACCTGAACCAAACACCCCTTAAGGCACTAATTGAGGGCAATATAGGCAGGCAATAAGCATTCCAAACATGTGAACAATCAATCTGACTTATCTCTAAACTAGAAATAAGCTGCAAACTATGCTAATCTGTGAAGGAAAATCAATTGGTAAAATAAGCTTATCTAAGGAAGATCTAAAGCTTAAGGATTTAGAAACACTTCAAGCACAGCTAGAAAGCTCTAATAAATACTAATAAGCAACTAATCAATTCACTAAACCTAATTAAGCTACCTAAATGACACTTAAGTAAACCTAATAAGCAGCAGATAAGCTCTAATAAGCACAAAAGATTGACCTGTGTGGTGAGGACTGCAGACTGCAACAGCCTACTGTGGTTTATTTTGGAGCTTAGTCTGAATAAGCTAGATGGAACAATGACCACTGAGCTTCTCTAAACCTAAAGTCAACCCAGCTGACTCACTTTAGCCCCCACCCTCAGGCCTAAATAAGCTATTTACAGCTTTTTAATAAGCTGAGAGAGTCTCTGAGACTTGACTGCATGCCCTGCACAGAACAGATACAAAACCCAAGCTACCACTTTGGACCAAATGCAGACATATCATACTATTTTTTTGAATTTTTTTCTTTTAACCAATGATAAATAAGCTAGTAAACTTGTGATTTCTATCTTTATAATTTTTCCATCTGTCCAGAATTAAGCTAAAATTGCTATGCAAAACCTTAGGAAAATCATTTTTTTTTCTTTTGCTCAATAAACCTAAACTGAGAACATGAAGTAAGCAAGCTAACTTTATTGAATTGAATGCTCAATAAGCTAGTACAAAGACTTAAAAACAGAAATTAAACTGAGATTTGAAATTGACCAAAGATTGAATTTGGATTAAAATGTAAAACTTAGTACAAATTGAGAATTACAGAAACTGGAAAATGGGAATACAATTAACTGAAATTAACAACTGATAATGAAAGGTAAAAGGTGCTAAGAAACTAAAACTAAACTAAAAACTAACTAATGACTAACTACTCTTGAAACTGCTTCTTTCTTCTCCTTTATAGCTCCAAGAGCTTTCTCTCACCTTTCTGAGATAATCCCACCACAAATCTCAACCCTTGGATGACTTATGAAGCATCTTGGCCGTTTGATAGCTTTGGCGCCAAAATTGGTACAAGACAGTTGGGACAGGGACAAGGTGTAATTAATGTGATGGTTTGGTAGGTGAGGTGGGGGGAGACAAGGGGTGTAGTAGGGGTGGCTGGAGGAGGGGGGAGACAAGGGTGTTGGAATTGCAGGCATAGATGTCGGGGATGACAGGTTAGGGGGGCGGTTTTGTTTATTTAAACGTGTTGGGTAAATGGGTTGGGTCAAGGGAAAGGGTCGGGTTGGATAATAAGTGGATTGGGCCAAGGATGTTTAGGTTGGGCTTGGGATTTTATATAAGGTCCATTTGGTTTGTAGAAATATTAACATAGGGACCATTTGTGTAATGTTTGAAATTCAAGGGACCAAACCTGTAAATTATGAAATTGTAGTCAAAGGACTAGTTTTGCCAACTTTAATAATCCAAGGGTTAGTTTTTGACATTTTTGAAATTCCCAAGGACTAATTTTGACCAATTTGGATTTTCAGGGACTAAACTGTAATTTTCTCAAAACTTTTAGATTTTCCACCAAAGGACTAAACATGACAATTTATGTTTCCAAAAGGACCTTTGGTGACTTTTCTTTTGAAATTTTGACTCAGGGACAATTTTTGAAACTTGGGGGACTAAAACTGCAATTTTTGCAAATTTGATATGTTTTTCATCTGATTTTGATATTTTTGCATTTAAAACACATAAAACACTGATTTGTGATATTTTCATCATTTTGATGTGTTTCTGAGTGTTTTCAGATGATTTTGCAGTTTATTTTGTACAAAAATGATGAGTATTCACACACTCATCAATCCCCCACACTAAGATATTGCTAGTCCCTAGCAATGATTTGAGAAAACATAATGGATTTTAATCTCTTTACCAAAAGCCATCACTTCTGGAGTAGCCAAATGTTTCAGTTCAAGTAAGAACTATGGTACACCGATAACCATGTGATTTTGAGCAAACCACCAGCTTCCAACGGATTTGATTTTGTCTTTACCAGAAGCCGTACCCTTCTGGACTAGCCAACTCTTAGATAAATTATCAACATTATCTTTGGTGAGCTGATTACCAATTATGGTTTTTCCACTGCCTTTACCACAAGCCATAATCTCGCGGGCTAGCCAACTCTTCACTTTTTAGGATATGGTGAGCTGAATACCATACAATTTTGGGCAAATTGCAAGCCATATAAACGGATTTGAGAAATCTTTACCAAGATCCGTTTGCTCCTGGATTAGCCAATCCTTTAGTTTATCAAACATGGCGGACTGATAACCAATTGAGTAAGTGTAAAAACACTTACTACAAAAAAAAAAAATTTGGCCAAAAACGGGGAAATTGGGTAGATAATATATGAAATTCGTGAGAATTCCCCCCCACACTTAGAAATGAATATCGCCCTCGATATTCAAAGTACCGGCGGATATGCCGAAACAAAGAACGTAAAAGGGAAATACTACGGCCATTATTTAGAAAGAAGATTTTTTTTTTTTTTTTTTTTTTTTTTTTTTTTTTTTTTTACATGTGGGGCATCACCCCCACACTTAGGTGGTAGAAAGGGGTAAGAAGTCAGAAATATGGGTGAAAACCCATATGGTGCGTGCTACTGTTTTTGATTTCCGAGTCGCTAGCTTGACTCGACCCCGAATTCATTGGTTCATGGGGAAGCAAGTGGAAGATAAAATCTCCATCGGACTTTCATTCAAGATGTTTGGATAAACATTGAAGTACGTGAAAGTTCCACACCGACGAGATATACAAAGAAAGACCCGGCTCAAAAATGATATATGGAAATGCCGGGATCAAAGATAATGTCTTCATTCCCGAAGGAGTGAAGAACAGGAGAAGTCACGGGATAAGGAAAGAAGAGATAGAAAATCATGATAAACATCATGACTAACTCATCTTCATCTATAGGAGGATCCATAATTTCAGGATTATGAATCTCATCATTTAAGCTTATGTGATCAAGACAAATCTCGGGAGTGTCTAGATCAAAGTAGAATTTATCATACTCCCGCGGAGATATGATATGAGTGAGTTCACCGGAGAACTCCTCAAAAGTGAATGAATCATATCCAGAATTGATATGAGTGAGTTCACTGGCGAACTCCTCTACTGTAAATGATTCATAATCGGGGAGAGAGTTATGAGAATGAAAAGTGGTACTGCCACTAATCTTCTCTCCCATAGTATCAAAACAGAAGGCTTTCATTTCCGGAATAGAATCATCGGAAAGAACGTCACTACCCTTAATGGGGGTAGGAGATGAAATCGGTTTCTCTTTGAAAGCCTCAATTTTAGAAATGAGAAGACTGACATTCAATAATGTTGCTCGAAGAGCTTCATCTTTGATTTCAGTTTCAGTAACTTCATCATTCTCTTCTTCTAAGCTAACAAGCTCAGAAGGTAAATCTTCCACATAAACGATGTCTCCACAAGATAACGAATCGTCATCATCAGAATCGGAGGACATCTCAACATGATCATTTTGGAAGACAAGAGGAGGAGGGATATCACACACATGATCAAGAATTCCCTGTGACTCTCCTGGGATTGGGACAAGGTCCTCAACACTAGACTTTATGAATTCGTCCGATTCCTTTTCAGGAACAGTGTCGAGATGCTCGTCCCCCATATTCAGAGAGTGAGTGGGAGCCTCGGGTGTGATAGCAGTTGTTTGAGATGAAATCTCGACTGCTGGGACATCATCTGATGAACTTGATGAATATTTATAGAATTGAAGGATATCAAGTGTATCCTCTTCATCACTGTCATCAGGAATAAAACGGAATCGAGAGCTAGATCTGGCTGCTTTTTGTATTCTAATTAATTCCCTAATAGAGTTTTCACTGGCAATCTGGGAATCTAATTTAGCAGCCTGTTCTTCAGCTAACAATTCTTCCATGGATTTTTCATTTGGATTATCTTGGGAGTGTTTAGATTCCTTCAAATCTTTCACTAAATCCAAAAGATTAAGGAGAAGATTTTGAGGAAGTGGGTCAGGCTGGTACTGTAGAGGTTGGTCATGATATGAAGAGTCGTAATTGTTACAAGGAAATGGGTTCCCTGTTTAACAATCCGAGCTAGAGTGAGGACCTCCACAATACTCACAACAGTAAAACTGATGTGGCTGTGAGTGGTATGTGTTGTAGTCATAATCGTTATCAGGAACCTGCTCATAGACAAGCGTGTTTCCTGATTGACAATCAGAACTGGAATGTGAACCACCACAGTACTCACAACAGTAAAACTGCTGAGTCTCACAGTGTGGTAGCTGATGGAATAAATCAGTCATGTTATGGTAAGAATAGGGATCTTGGTTATAGACAGACCCGTTTCCTGATTCCACCATGCTACAACTGGGGCAATTGCCACCATTATAAGGACCACCACACCATTGACAATCAAGAGGGTGAGGATAAGACATAGAAAGAATCAAAGGTTTTCAGAGGGGTAGGGATGAAGAATCAAAGATGTGAGAGGGTAAAGATGAATATTTTTGGTATTTTTGAAAAACATTTTGTAAAAACAAAGAATGAAAATCTTTTTGGGTTTTCGAAAAAGAAAATATAAACACATACAGATGGTATAGACAAAGAGTGAATATCCAAATCACTAATCTGCTACACGTAAGACAATCAGCACACACAGCTCCCCGGCAGCGGCGCCAAAAATTTGATGCGCGCAAAACCGTCAAGTTCTCTCACGCAGGCGTAAGAAAACTTAAAACAGCTTCAGCACGGAATCAATGAAGATCAGAGGAGTATAGGATCTCCCCGGGTCGTTATGTCCCAGCGAGCTATGCAATGGATTATCAAACGAATAGTGATCGGGAGATTTGAACGGAAAAAGGATTTTGAGATTATTATAACTACGGAAAAAGGACATAAACTACAAGGGCTAAAATGAAAATTAAAGGAAATCAAAAAGATAAAATCTATTAAATAAACGCTATCACTATATTTAAAATCGATGAACGTTTAAAACTTAAAACCTAAAACTTACGTTTAAAATAAAAAATACGTAAACGTACAAATAAAAACGTGAAATCTAAGAAATAAAAGTCCTAAAAATATGAAAATGACATTTTTACAAACCTAATGATAAAAGAAAATATTTGGAAAAATAAAATTATTTTTATAACTAATTGATTAATTATTATTAATTAAAAACTATTTTTAACTAATAAATAATAGCTTATAATACAAGAAAATATGAAACAAAGCTAGAAAAATAAAATTTTGACTTAGAAAAATCTAAAATAACAAAATAGAATTTTCAAAACTATTTTTGCATTTTTCTGAATATTTTTCTATTTTCTAGGAATTTTAAACTATTAAAAACTAATTAAATTATTTAAAAATACAAATTTAACTAAGAAAAATATGGAAAAATATTTTTTTGACTTTTTATATTTATCTAAACTTAAGAAAAATGAAAAATTATTTTTTTGAAGCTTTTCTTAATTAATTGTATTAAATGCTGTTTAAAATGACCTAAAAACTGTTTTTAATAAAGAAAAATAGTGAACAGTGACCAAAAATTATGAAAAACTCAGTAAAATTCTAAATTATTATTCTAAAGCTATGAAAAATATAAAAACAAGGGACTATATGTGAAAATTATGAGCTGCAATGTAAACAGATTATGCATAAGCTAAGGATAATAAGTTAAAAAGCTCTAAATACCACCAAATGATTACAGGAGCTAAATAATCCTAAAACTACTCTAAAACAACTGTTTGCAACTATTCCTAACATCTATTAAGCATTCAACCTAAGAATCAACCTGTCTGAACTATTGAACAAAACCGTAAACTGTCCCCAAGTTTGAGCTTGTGCACAGGCTTATCAGAAGTGCTTAAGCTAAAAACATATATATGGCCTCAAAGAACACCTAGCAGGCTACCACTAAACCAAAATTTAGCTCCTAACTCACTGAAATGAAACTTTCACAAGGTCTGCAACATTTGAAGAAACTGCAGTTGACACAGTTTTGACTTTTTGAAACAGATGGTTACTTTGACTTTTGTGAGATTTAGAAGCAAATCATGGACTGAATTCAATGTAAAATGGTGAAATGAAACTGGTACGAGCTATCTTATCTACTTTTACTCCTTTATACAGAATATGGGTGACTAATTCTAACTTAGATGACCTCAAGAGCAGTTAACAATAGAATTTGACTTTCAGTGTTGTTTAATACCAAGAAATGACCAAACTGACTACACTAAGCCTAAGTGATACCAAGTCAACTATCCTAGTTTGCTAATCAGGCAATTCTCACAGCTAAACAACCTGAACCAAACACCCCTTAAGGCACTAATTGAGGGCAATATAGGCAGGCAATAAGCATTCCAAACATGTGAACAATCAATCTGACTTATCTCTAAACTAGAAATAAGCTGCAAACTATGCTAATCTGTGAAGGAAAATCAATTGGTAAAATAAGCTTATCTAAGGAAGATCTAAAGCTTAAGGATTTAGAAACACTTCAAGCACAGCTAGAAAGCTCTAATAAATACTAATAAGCAACTAATGAATTCACTAAACCTAATTAAGCTACCTAAATGACACTTAAGTAAACCTAATAAGCAGCAGATAAGCTCTAATAAGCACAAAAGATTGACCTGTGTGGTGAGGACTGCAGACTGCAACAGCCTACTGTGGTTTATTTTGGAGCTTAGTCTGAATAAGCTAGATGGAACAATGACCACTGAGCTTCTCTAAACCTAAAGTCAACCCAGCTGACTCACTTTAGCCCCCACCCTCAGGCCTAAATAAGCTATTTACAGCTTTTTAATAAGCTGAGAGAGTCTCTGAGACTTGACTGCATGCCCTGCACAGAACAGATACAAAACCCAAGCTACCACTTTGGACCAAATGCAGACATATCATACTATTTTTTTGAATTTTTTTCTTTTAACCAATGATAAATAAGCTAGTAAACTTGTGATTTCTATCTTTATAATTTTTCCATCTGTCCAGAATTAAGCTAAAATTGCTATGCAAAACCTTAGGAAAATCATTTTTTTTTCTTTTGCTCAATAAACCTAAACTGAGAACATGAAGTAAGCAAGCTAACTTTATTGAATTGAATGCTCAATAAGCTAGTACAAAGACTTAAAAACAGAAATTAAACTGAGATTTGAAATTGACCAAAGATTGAATTTGGATTAAAATGTAAAACTTAGTACAAATTGAGAATTACAGAAACTGGAAAATGGGAATACAATTAACTGAAATTAACAACTGATAATGAAAGGTAAAAGGTGCTAAGAAACTAAAACTAAACTAAAAACTAACTAATGACTAACTACTCTTGAAACTGCTTCTTTCTTCTCCTTTATAGCTCCAAGAGCTTTCTCTCACCTTTCTGAGATAATCCCACCACAAATCTCAACCCTTGGATGACTTATGAAGCATCTTGGCCGTTTGATAGCTTTGGCGCCAAAATTGGTACAAGACAGTTGGGACAGGGACAAGGTGTAATTAATGTGATGGTTTGGTAGGTGAGGTGGGGGGAGACAAGGGGTGTAGTAGGGGTGGCTGGAGGAGGGGGGAGACAAGGGTGTTGGAATTGCAGGCATAGATGTCGGGGATGACAGGTTAGGGGGGCGGTTTTGTTTATTTAAACGTGTTGGGTAAATGGGTTGGGTCAAGGGAAAGGGTCGGGTTGGATAATAAGTGGATTGGGCCAAGGATGTTTAGGTTGGGCTTGGGATTTTATATAAGGTCCATTTGGTTTGTAGAAATATTAACATAGGGACCATTTGTGTAATGTTTGAAATTCAAGGGACCAAACCTGTAAATTATGAAATTGTAGTCAAAGGACTAGTTTTGCCAACTTTAATAATCCAAGGGTTAGTTTTTGACATTTTTGAAATTCCCAAGGACTAATTTTGACCAATTTGGATTTTCAGGGACTAAACTGTAATTTTCTCAAAACTTTTAGATTTTCCACCAAAGGACTAAACATGACAATTTATGTTTCCAAAAGGACCTTTGGTGACTTTTCTTTTGAAATTTTGACTCAGGGACAATTTTTGACAATTTTTGAAACTTGGGGGACTAAAACTGCAATTTTTGCAAATTTGATATGTTTTTCATCTGATTTTGATATTTTTGCATTTAAAACACAAAAAACACTGATTTGTGATATTTTCATCATTTTGATGTGTTTCTGAGTGTTTTCAGATGATTTTGCAGTTTATTTTGTACAAAAATGATGAGTATTCACACACTCATCAATAAGACTCTACTAAACTAAGATATAATGCTTGTGGAATGGATGTTTACAGATTTTCTGGAAAATTAAGACATGGAAAATCCCAAAAATTTATAAGTAGCTCAGAAAACGAGAAAAAGTAATCAGTTATTTCTGCTCCTTCCTGACGCCGTCAGGTTGCGATCCTGACGCCGTCAGGTTATCCTGACAGAAACTGGTCTGCGATTTTCTGAAAAAAAATTCTGGAACATTTTTATCTTTAGAATCTAGAAAAATTTCCTGCAAAACATCCATTATGACTCCATACAAGCATTTGACTCAAACAAACACACATGTATATCTTTTAATTAATTGTAATTCTCATGTTTACGTTTCTTTTGAAAACGTGTGTAATCCTCCCTACACTTATTCCTTATGTAAAATACTTTTATATGTAATTAAGACGAGGTTAAAGGCAGAATAAAGCATTTTTACAAATTTAAACATGAGAATAAACAATCAACAAAAGATACACGACACAAACAAGCAAACAATTAAGCATGGGTTGCCTCCCATGAAGCGGTTTTCTTTATTTATGAGTCTTGTTGCTAGACTCGAAGTCGTACCCCTACGTGACTTCATTACCGTCACCTTCTTCCTCATGACGGTCTCTATTGGGTGATTCCATGTTGTAGAAGTGCCCTATGATGCACCTTTCTAAGAGGTCGTCCTCTCCCCACTCAGTTCTATATTCCGGTCCTAAGTTCAAGCAATCCTCATAGAAACCGAAAATCTTGGCCATAACATAATCCACTCCTTTCTCCTTATCCTCCTCATTTCTATAGTAGACCGATAGTTTAAGTTCCTTTTCATCATTGGAGAGTGATGAAAACTTCTCAATCTTAAACGGCATTTGGTAAGCTACATCATCGGTCTCATCCTTGAATCACACTATTCCTAATGAGGGATCATAAGTTATCCTGGTGCTTTCTATGAAAGGCTTCCCTAGAATAACGTGGGATAAGCTAGGATATATGGCCGTACTAATGTCGTTCACAATTATGAAATCCGTAGGAAACGTGAAACTACCTACATACACGGGCAATCCCTTAACTCTACCAAGAAAATTGCAGCTAACCCTAAGATTATCGGGATCTTTCCTAGTTGAGATAGGCTTCTTCATTACCCAATTATAGTAGGTGCTGGTCATTATGTTTATTAGGAATTTGCGGTCAATGTAGGCCTTTGCCACGAAAAGGTGTCCTATGCAACATGGTATGTTAAGATTCCAAGGGTTCCCAAACTTGATCCTAGGGCTTCTCCTAACATACATGTGACGGAGGTCACGCACTAAGTGAGGGTGGCGAGATAGTTCTTCTGCCGTAGGAAACTTATTGAAATAGTCAATGTCGACTTCATCTACTTCCTCGGTTGTTTCATTCCTAGGTGTTTCACTAACCTCAAGTATCGTTTCATGGTTCGCTTCATCATTTTTTCTATTAGGGTTCACTAAGGTGATGGTATTGACGAATTGAACGTGCTTAGCTAGCTTAATTGGGTCCTTAATCTCTACACCGGAAGTTTCGGGAGTTGAGATAGCATTAACCTTCCTATCACTATTGGTCATGGCTTTCAAGAGGTTATCTATCTTCCTATCCATCTCGGCTTGTTGTTGGTTAAAACGGTCCGAGAGCTTAGCTATTTGAGCTTCTTGGGATGCGACTAGGTGTTGCAACATCCCCTCAATGTTTTGTTGGTTAGGGCCGTGAGATGGGGTCCATGAGAAATCATTGGATGTGAATTCTTTGGTTTGTCCCCAATAAAATTCGGGCTTGCCCTTCCATGCTTCTCGGGCTTCATTAAAAGTCCTAGGTCTGGGTGTCGTAGGGAATCTTCCTCCCGTTCCATTAGTACGCGAGGATGCGTAGTCAACGGTAGCTTGTTCGGGGAATCTTGTGCAAGTGCGCGTGTTATGAGGACCACTACACGGCTCAGATGAGGAAGAAACTTTGTTCACTTAGCGTGGAGACTTAGGATTTTCGTAGGAGCTCATTAGGAATTTAACTTGATCTTCAAGCTCGAGCATCCTACGGTCGGAAGATTGTGAGTCAATGGGAGGCAAAGAGATTGCCTTAACGGTTTTGGGCAACTCACGGGGGTCATTCCAACTTTCGTTGTCATAGAGAGCAAGGTCCTCTATTATTCCCCATGATTCTTCCGCGGTGAGATCAGTAAGTTTTCCACCGGCCGCTTGGTCAATGGATCGGTTAATGGGAAAGTTGACATGATCGTAGAAGAGTTGGACTTGAAGCCAAAGATCAATGCCGTGATGAAGGACTCTATGGAGTAAGTCCTTGAATCGAGTCCATGCTTCGTAGAGAGATTCACCCTGATGTTGTTGGAACATCAAGATATCATTCCTAAGCTTGGTAGTTCTCCCCAGTGGGAAAAATTGAGCAAGGAAAGGAGAGGTGAGATCATCCCAACTTGAGATGGAGCCGGCGGGAAGTCGCTCAAGCCAATTACTAGCTTGGTCCCGTAGAGAGAATTGGAAGAGACGCAGACGCGCGGTCTCCCGAGTAGTAGCATCGAGGTCGATGGAATCGACAATTTTAAGGAAATCCTTAAGATGCTGATTAGGATCTTCGGAACGAAGTCCATGGAATGCACATCCGTTTTGCACCAACCGGATGGTGTCGGATCACAGGGCCGTAGTTTGGGCTTGGTCGGGAAGCTCAATGGTGTTCCTATAGCCTAGGTGGCTTGGTCTCGAGTATTCACCAAGAGTACGGCCTCTTGGCGGGTCATTTGGTGGTGGGTTGATGAGTGGTGGTTGATTATCACCTTCCATGATGAAAAGTGATGGGATTACTAACAAAGGTCATGAAGAAGGGGGATAGACTACGAGGAAGCTAAAAATGAGAAAAAAACTAACTTGATAGGAATCAAGCAATGGAACCTAAATAAGGTGGACTCCTAACTAGCTATTCTATTCTCCGGCAGCGGCGCCAAAAACTTGATATGCTTACACAGCGCGTTCGGGGTCAAAGGAACTTCCTTTTCGTCGAGCAAGTTTTTCAACACCCTAGGCAATGAACCTAATCGTTGTAGTGTAGTATTAGGGTAAGCCACGGGAATTGATATCGTTCTCTAGGGGAATAGGAATGCTAGTGAGAAGTTACTACGCTAAGGTTAAGGTTGAGGAAGATTATTTTTTTTATCTTTTTTAGTTTTTTAGGAAATGGAAAGGTACGAATCTCGGGGTTTGGATTTGGGGGTTGGTATTTCTACCGATTACTTCTACTTATTTAATTGTCTAAACTAAGGTGTATGTAGTCTATGTCTATTGATGTGTGCTCGTATGATGATTAAAAATGTATTTGCTTAGGCTTTATTACTCCCTAGTTATCTCCTATTGATGGTTGAATTGTCACGTCCTTATTCTTAATCGGGTTGTGTTTCTAAGGTCGTAGGGTATGCGTTTATCCCTAACTCTTTGAAGCTACCAAAGGTTAATGACTACAAAATCTCTAGGATTTATAAACTTTAACTCTAAGGTATTCTTTGAATGTATAGCCAACAATTACTCTAGGTGATTATAAATTAAGGTTCAACAAAGATTAATCAAGCATTATTAGCACAACGAATAATATATCGCAATACTAGGTCAATCACAATTAAGATAAGAGACAACCAATCAATATTCAATAACTAAGTTTCATATTACCTAAGCAAACACACAAGTAAATTAGCCGAACATGGGGAACATCCAAGCATACACACAATCAATGGAATACATAATTGAATTAATGAAGTAAAACACTTATCTTGATGTAAGATAGGGTATGGAACCCTAAAATACTGTACAAGACAGCTTTGGTTCGGTTTAGGTTTTTACTCCAAAAGACTACACACTGAAAACTGAAAAATTTGGATTCTATATATAAGATTACAAATGCGACGGCGTCACCCTTTAATTTGTGATGCCGTCGGGTCGCCGTTATTAGGGTTTCGTCTTTGCCACATTAGTATTGCGACGGCTTCACCTTATGCTTGTGACGCCGTCCTCTTCAGTCTCTGACGTCGTCCGGATCAAGTCTAGGCCGTCTGAGCTGCGACGCCCTACTCTTTAAAACCTGAAGCCATCACTTGTAAATGAGCAATTTGGCTACTGAGTCATCACAAAACTTGTCCGACGGCGTCTCTAGTAGAACCTGACGCCATCCCAAGTAGAACCTGACGCCGTCCCCTTTAGTTCCAGCAGCCTGAGTGTCTCAATTCTCGACTTTGGCCATTTTCTTTGTATATTCGCGCCTTTTCTTCCGAATTATTGAATTTCGCTAATTTCCACATTCCAATTTTGGATCCGTCTGTACAAATTATTGAATTTCGCTAATTTCCACATTCCAATTTACCAAAATTTGGTTCTAGGATAGGTTTTACTGCTTTTTATCCATATTAGAACTAGTTTAACACACTTAGACATATAGAATATCCATTTCCCACCAAAATTCAAAAATTCACCCAAGGAACCCTTTTTTATAAAGGAAGGAACCAAAAATTTGGTTCCTTGTAATCCATGGGTGATCTGATTCTCAAGATCCTACAATCATTAGAACATATTTATTGCATATCTTTGTCTCTTCACTCAAACATTCTTCTATGGCTTGACTTAGATGATATGACTAGCATTAAAAACTCTTCAAAATCATTAGAAACCTCCTTTCTTCTATGGCTTAACATCAAATCAAACACATTTCTCCATAATCTCATAGTCCGATAAATTAAGAGCTTCTAAGATGATCATCCTCACACCTTTCCAATTTCTCTCATCTTCTACTAGAACAAGCTCAAGAAAAAATTACTAAGTCATCCACCTCTTCTCCATCAAACACTCCATGTAAGAAAATGGCTAGAATGAGTGTTATACCATGTTTCTTTGTCAACATTAGCTCATCTTCCGATTCCTCCCCCTAACCATCTCCCATAAGAGGTGAGAACTTTCTTACTTTGACCACTGCTACACCACCTCCAAAAACTCCCATTGCCACCTCTCCACCACCGGCTCCCATCCAAACATCCAAATCACCATCACCTCCTAAATCTCCAAATCTCATACCATTAGAGCTATTATCCTCACCACCTACATCTCCAAACCCATTTTTGGAGGACTTAGAGGACTTACCTCCTCGGCCCACTAATCCACCTCCACTACCATCCTTTGGTACAATTGAGCGAATCGCTCATGAGTCTCCACGACCATCCTTTGATCCAAACGCCATGTTATAACCTCAACCTCGCCTTTTCCATCCACTTCACAATGACATTCATGGACCTTTGTATGGGTACCATGCCCTACCTCCAACATCGTTGTCTCTTTATATCGAGGACATTGATGAATCCATGTGGGAAGATCACCCACATTCCAAAGCGGAGATAGAGGCCAAACTAAACCACCTCCACAACTTCTCCAATACGGTGGATTCTCACCTTAGTGAAGCTATGCAAATGCAAAATGCTTTGCTCTCCTCCCTAATCACTCCAACCACCAACAACAACAACTCCACCATTACACCACCACAAAATCATGAACCCTATTTCCCACCTAGACACGGTTGCTCAAATTGTGAGCAGACCGCCCACATTAGCAAACGGACCCGGGTGATGGTCCATGAGCTCCAAGATGAAATGAGGTTCATCCTCAACCACATCCTAGAGCGAATCAATGCTCTTGCTCATCCACCACCTCAATAGGAGGGTCCTAGTTTTTCTTTTAAAATTCTAAGTTATTTTTTTTTATTTTCTAGGATTTTTTATTTTGTTTTATTTTTCTAATTTTTTTTTGGATTTTCTTTATGTACTAACATATACATTGTGTTCCATTTCATGATTTTCAAATCATGAAAATTTTAACAAATGAATGTTGTTGCTTATATAGTTGTTGATTGTTACTTAGTGATTGGAAATGCTTATATACTTGTGATGATGCTTATTACTAACATCTCTTGGCACCCAATTTAGGGGGAGCATTGGCCAAGGGGGAGATAATGGCTTGGGCTCATTAAATCTTCTGCCTCGCCTTTTCTTTTTGTTTCGACAAAAAGGGGGAGAATATTATAGAACTTGGCCTTTGACTTTCTAAAAGTCAACTGCATACTTTGACTTACAAAAAGTCAAAATTGTTAAAAACCAAATAATTGGACAAACTAGTCGTAAGATAAAATGAAGTTTTTATTATCAACTTTATCTAACTCACTAGTTCTTTCAAGTTCTAAATTAATCTCATATTTTTATAATTCTTGTACAACTTTACATCTTTTATAAAAATAAAATTTATGTTTTGTCCTCAACAAAAAGGGGGAGATTGTTAATACAAATATCGTCATTAAACGTTATTTATATTTTATGATCTTTACCTAAGTTTTGTTAACGACAAAAGTAAATTTCATTTTTGTAAAGTATAAAGCTTGTCAAGATTAATAGATGTTAAAACAAGCTTTCCTTAAATAAAGTCTTCATCACTCAAGCATTTACATTTTGATTAGTCATATATCAATTAACTTTGATATCCTTCTAAACCATAATGTATGTCAAAATTTTTAGATCAAGTATGTTTTAGTTTCTTAAACACAACATTACATATGTATTTAGATTTAACATATTATTTCTAAAAATAGAAAACAACATATGACATCATGGGTTGCATCATTGAAATCTCTAGAGGATTTCATAAGATATTTTGTGTAGATTTGGACTCTACATACCTTACATGATCTTGGTTAGATTTGGTTGACTTTGGTAAAATTTTTGTAATCTTGTTGTCAGACCGGCGGCACTAAAATATTAAAAGGGCGGAACCCTTATTTTGGTTTCGTGGTCCGTGGTGACAGCAGAACTGTTTGGCTATAAATAGCAAGCCAACCTAAGTTGTTTTCTCATCCCTTTCTAGCATAATCACATACATTCCTTCTATCTACTATTTCTAACTCAGTTTCATATCATTATAGTGATCCTCTTTTGTAGCAAAGAAGATCAATGCATAATCAAGACTCAACAAATAGTTGGAATTCTTGTTTGTTTTGTTGTTGTATGATCTAGTCTTGTTCATACATCATTGTTGTACCAAACCATCTTAAACTTCTGAGTGTGAGTGGTTACTATTTTAGTCCTTAAAATACATAGTGTGTGAGAGTGGTTGTACCCTTGTAAAAGAACTCGACATCTAGCTTTGTGTAGGAAATAGTGTGTAAGCGAAGTGTAAAGGTTTCTCCGCCGGTTAAAGGAGCTTGTTGACTAGTGAAGATAAACTCTTGAGTTGGAGACTCGGGGAGTGGAGTAGGGCAAGGAAAAAGAGTCCTTGTAGACCGAACCACTATAAACAACTTGTCGTGGTTTGATTGTTTATTTTCTTATTTACTCTTTATATATTTCTTGCATATTGTTTATTATTCACTAACATATCTTTGATCAATATCAATTAATCTTACAATAAGTTTCAAAACAAAGATTTTAATCGGTAAACTATTCAACCCCCTTCTAGTTTTCCACATAATTGAAGGAGTTGAAGGAACAATTACAGGAACTCTTGGAGAATGGCTTTATCCGACCTAGTGTTTCTCCTTGGGGTACACCTGTTTTGTTTGTTAAGAAAAAGGATGGAAGTATGCGACTATGTATCGACTACCGTGAGCTTAACCGTATCACTATCCGTAATCGTTATTTACTTCCGCGTATCAATGATTTGTTTGATCAATTGCAAGGGGCTAAGTTGGTTTCGAAAATTGATTTGAGGTCTGGTTATCACCAATTACGTGTGAAGGAACAAGATGTTCCTAAGACCGCATTTCGTACCCGATATGGTCACTACGAGTTTTTGGTTATGCCTTTTGCTTTGACAAACCCCCCCCACTGTCTTCATGGACCTGATGAATCGCGTGTTCCACGAGTATCTCGACAAGTTCATTATCGTATTTATTGACGACATCCTTGTTTATTCTAAGACTGAAGGAGAACATGAGCAGCATCTTCGGATTGTATTGGAAACTCTTCGGCAGCAGAAGTTATATGCCAAATTTTCTAAGTGCGAGTTTTGGTTAAAGAAAGTTGCTTTCCTAGGTCACATGTATCCGCAAATGGTATCACCATGGATTCGGGTAAGGTGGAGGCTATCATTAAATGGCCGAAACCAACTACTGTGACTGAGATTAAGAGTTTTCTGGGACTTGCGGGTTACTGCAGACGATTTGTTGAAGGTTTCTCGCGTCTAGATTTTCCACTGACGCAGTGGATGAGGAAGGGCGAAAAATTTGTTCGGACAGAGGAGCATGAGAAAAGTTTCAAAGAGTTGAACCAGAGGTTGGTGTCCGCTCCTATTTTGACTCTCCTATCTGGTTCTGGGGGTTTTCAGATTTATAGTGACACGTCAAAGAAAGGTTTAGGCTATGTTCTTATGTAGCATGGGAAGGTGATTGCTTACGCTTCGAGGCAATTAATACCTTACGAGCAGAATTACCCGACCCATGATCTGGAATTGGCTGCTGTTTGTTTGCATTTTAGATTTGGAGGCACTTTTTATATGGCGAGTCGTGTGACATCTTCAATAACCACAAGAGTCTTAAATATATCTTCACCCAGAAAGAACTTAACATGAGACATAGACGATGGTTAGAACTTCTCAAAGATTATGACATGAACATTCAATACCATCCGGGCAAAGCAAATGTTGTCGCTGACGCACTTAGCCGGAAATCTGGTATAATAGCAAGTCTGGAGATGAAACCTCAGATTCTTAATGACCTAGAGATTTTGGATGTTGAACTTTGTGTATGAGGTTATGGTGGATATTGGGCTAGTATGAAGATAAAGTCCAATCTTATATTACGGATTAAGGAAGCTCAAAAGGATGATGGTGAGCTTTGGTCTGTGGTTCAGAATGTTGAAGAGGGTAAGCAGTCGGAGTTCAGAGTGGATGACTCTGGCGTGGTATGGTTTGAAGATCATCTTTGTGTTCCTAATGATCCTGTTTTACGTGATGCTGTGTTATCTGAGGCCCATAGTTCCCCGTTCACTATCCATCCTGGTTCTACCAAGATGTACACGGATCTCAAGCAACATTTTTGGTGGAGCGGCATGAAACAGGATGTAGCTTTGTATGTTGCCAGATGTATGACTTGCCGGCAGGTCAAAATCGAACATCAAAGGGCTAGTGGTTTGCTACAACCATTAGATATTCCTACTTGGATGTGGGATGAGATTTCTATGGACTTTGTTACTGGTTTGCCTCTTACTCGAAAAAGACATGATGCAATTTAGGTGGTCGTCGATCGGCTAACCAAGTCTGCTCATTTCTTACCTATTTGTATGGATTATCGTGTTAGAAAATTGGCGTAGATTTTTCAGCAGGAAATTGTTAGGCTTCATGGTACTCCAACAGCTATCGTGTCAGACAGATATCCGCGGTTTACTTCTCATTTTTGGAAAGGCCTACATAAAGCTTGGGGTACTCTCCTCAAGTTTAGTATAGCTTTTCATCCACAGACAGATGGTCAGTCAGAGAGGACTATTCAGACTTTGGAAGACATGTTGAAGGCATGTGCATTAGAGTGGACTGGAAGTTGGGACGAGTACTTGTGTTTGGTGGAGTTTGCCTACAACATCAGTTGGCATGCTAGCATCAAGGCAACACCTTATGAACTTCTATATGGGAAGAAGTGTAGAGCACCTATCTGTTGGAACGAGGTAGGTGAACGTTTGATTGAGGGGCCAAAACTTATTGAGATTACTAACGAGAAGGTGGCTGTTGCCAAGGAGGAACTAGACAGAAGAGTTATGCTGATAAGCATCGACATGACTTGGAGTTTTGTATTAGGGCCGTGTATTTCTTAAGGTGTCGCCGTTCAGAGGGGTGAAACATTTTGGGATAAAAGGAAAGCTTAGTCCACGATTCATTGGACTGTTTGAGATTCTTGAGCGTATTGGAGAGGTTTCATACGGTCTGGCTCTACCTCCGCAGTTATCGCATGTTCACGACGTCTTCCATGTATCTCTTTTGAGAGGATACAATTATCATCCACTACACGTTGTGTCTTACCCTTTTGATCAGATTCAACCTGATATGTCTCTTTCTGAGGAACCTGAAGCTATTTTAGATCGACAAGATAGGGTCATGAGAAACAAAGTTATTCGTTTGTGAAAATTCTTTGGAAGAATCACCAAGAGCGTGAAGCTACCTGGGAAACCGTGGAATCGATGTGAACTAGTTATCCAAATTTCTTTTCGTGATTTGGTACGTCTTCATTTATTCATTTTATTTCAATTTTGCGGACGAAATTTTCTTTTTAGAAGGGAAGAGTTGTAAAACCCAGAAAAAAAGGCGTAACTATATTTGCGTCTAATTTAAAATTTATTAACTCGGGGTACTAATTATGAAATTAATCTAAAATATTTTATAAACATTTGAAATAATACTTTTAATTTGGTTACATTTGATAAATTATTGATAAGATTAAATATAATAAATTAATTACCTAAACTAATTATAAATTCTATAACTAATTTAAATACAAAATATGTAATATCCCTAAATTATCTACCCATATTCGGCCCACTCCCCCCCTATGACCGACCTAATTATGATTAATACAAGTCCCCTTATCAAATAATATCATTCGTTATTTACTAAGTTTCCTAAAACAAAAACACGGTTTGTATAACTCCTATAACCGGTTATCTTTTTCCTCTCCTCACCCATTCGACATACCGAAACACCACACACACACACACACATGATCTTGAGGCTGTGGAATCAAGGAGAGGGCTGCCAAGGAGGGAATCGAGCAAGGGTTTAATAGGGATTTTTTTCCTTGGTCGACTAGGGTTAGAGAAAGGGTATTCGGTTTTTTTTTGTGTTCTTCTTACAAGTTGCTGCCAAGGTACACTAGTTTCCTTCGATTTCCTACACTCTACACGACTCATAATAATAAAAATATAATGCATGAACCATCTATAAAAATCATCACATATGTATATGTTTATAAACCTAGAACCGAACCGCATAAAATCATGTTAATGAAATCGTATATACGTGGGTGTTAAATCGTCTTCATGAACATGTTTTATGGCTGTGATATAAGCCCTAATATGAACGTTTAAGACACATTAATTATGATATAAAACCTGGAAATTAATTAGGGTTTATAAGGGTTAGGGTTTGTTTGTGTATTTCCGGGTTGCATGTTGTCCAGATTTTTGGTTGTATTGTAATGGGTATAAGTTGGCGATATAAACGTGTTTTTCTGAGTTTCTTGACCCTAAAACTAAATTTAGGATGTGTACTATCTGCATATTAAATTTCATAATTTTTGGAGGTCGGGAAGGTGTCCTTTTTGATTTTACAAGTTCAAGTGTCAAACTGTGTTTTGGTAATCCGAAATTGCACCTTGGTATTTGATTTTTGTTTTGTAATCAGTAAGGGGTTAATATACCAAATTGAACAGGCATTAAATATAGGTTATGTGTGGTCTCTGTGAATTTTTGTGGAATTTTTGGTGTAGTCTAAACCTGGATAATAATTGCTTACTTTTCGTATGTATAATCAGATCAGGAATCTGGGCTAGTTGTGATAATGAAATTTTCTTATATAGTAGCACTACCTAGAAAATTCTATAAAAATTATACAAAGCAGTACACATATATGCCTACCTGGGATAATTTTGCTAAGGCTCCAGGAAGTGCACAAGTATACATGAAAAATCTGGAAATATGACATATGTTTAAGTATTAAAAGTTGAATTATGTGCCCTAGACCTATTATATCATTAATGTGAATAACATAATCATTATGGATCTTTATTATGTGTTTAATACTATAAATAAGCTACCTATGGTATTCATGTCACCTAATATAGTATTTAATTGAGTACTACATGTTTGAGTAAGCTAAAATCCCTAAATTACTATTAATGGATATAAGAACCTAATTAAGCATGAATACTTATACTTTTGATGAGTAACATTGTTGAAAACTCTCAGACCTTGACAGATCTTTAGCACTCGTGGATCGTTAGTGTTGCCTATGTAATCATAAGCAAACTAATAGACAGTCTCTACAACTCGTATTCTATAGCGGAAAGTAAATACAAGTTGTTATAACTAAGAACACTTAGATCCTCTATGGATCTTTTTATTCACTAAAACTCTATGTTTCAGATGTGTTTTGCTATTACAAACTATTAAGTTCCTTTTATAGACAAGGAACCCTAATCTATTACAACTCAATCGACTAAGCATGCAAGCATGCATTTAATGACTAATACATTAAATAATATTGAGCAGTACAATAATACCCATGCTAACCTTGGGCAGGACAAGAATAATGATGAGTTAGCATTTAATTCATATAGCGCATGCTGATCCTAGTCAGCTTTCACCCTTCAGCAGTAACACGGCAACGCTTGTACTCTTCAGTAGAATCACTTCTTCAGCAGATTCTGCTTCTACTTCAGCAGAAACCTTCGGCAGTAATGATAGCAGAAATCCTACTTCACATAATTCCCAACAATCCTCCCCTAAACTGGAATTTGACTTGGTTAAGTTCCAGTTTCCTAACCTTGAAAGATCTTTTGAGACTTCAGTACTAGAGGATTGTTTTCACACATCATTAGCAAAGAACCAATAATAATCTCATCTCTATGATGATCAAACTTTGAAACTCCAGGTCTTTGCAGCAGCAAATGACATAATGTACATCAAAACTTATTAGTTGCATACTATTCTCATCACTTCCAGGTGTGTGAACTCCTGTGAGAGGTGAATCATTGAAAATAATGGATTTGATGTCTCTTTACCAATAGCCATTACTACTGGAGTAGCCAAATGTTTAAGTTCGAAAACTATGGTACACTGATAACCATCTGATTTAGTAGCAAATCAGCAACTATATAAACGGATTTGACTTGTCTTTACCTGTAGCCGTTTGCTCAGGACTAGTCAATTCTTAGAATTGGTGAATTGATAACCAAATATGGATGCAGTTGCCTTTACCACAAGCCATATACTTGTGGGCTAGTCAATTCTTGGATTCCAAAAAGGAATAGGCCATGGTGAATTGATGACCATACAACACTCAGCAATTAAGCATGGGTGGTTGCAGACCCTATGATTTTGAGCAAATCATTACAGCTTTCAACAGATTTGACATGTCTTTACCAAAGCTGTACCCTTTGGACTAACTAACTCTTTGATACACACAAGGTATATCTGGTGAGTTAAAAACCATCAAAAGTGCAACAAACCTGCAAAAGAAAGTTAGTTTTTTTTTTTTTTTTTTTTTTTTTTTTTTTTTTTTTTTTTTAAACTAAGAAACTAACAAATAAACAAAGAAAACAAACAATATAACATAATACAATGTAGAATACCGCATTCATGATGAAGATGCAGCTTGAGCTTGCAGAAGTTGAGTCTTGATTAATCCAATTAATCGTTCAGCATCTGGTCTTTCATTCCCCACTGGATCTGGAGGAATTTCCAACTTCTGACAAAGCATCCTTTCCATAAGTCTCAAGGGCAATGGATACTTTCTTTCGGCAAACATGCAGATTGTGATTCCACCCTTAGTCTCAAGCACATGCACACGAGGGAGAGGATAGAGTCTTGATAACGCTACACGCGTCGTTCGGGGTCAAGGAAACTTCCTTTTCTTCGAGCAAGTTTTATAACACCCTAGGCAGTGAACCTAATCGTTGTAGTGTAGTAATTAGGGTAAGCCACGGGGTATTGATATCGTTCTCTAGGGGAATAGGAATGCTAGTAAGAAGTTACTACGCTAAGGTTAAGGTTGAGGAAGATTATTTTTTGTATTTTTATATTTTATGAAATGGAAAGGTACGAATCTTGGGTATTGGATTTGGGGGGTTGGTATTTCTACCGATTACTCTACTATTATCTAATTATCTAAACTAAGGTTGTGGGAGTCTATGTCTAATTAATGTGTGCTCGTATGATAGTTTAAAGATGTGCTTACTTAGGTTATACTACTCCTTAATTATCTCCTATTGATGGTTGAGTTGTCACGTCCTTATTCTTAGTTGCGTTGTGTGTCTAAAGTTGTAGGGTATGCGTTTCTCCCTAACTCTTTGAACTTACTAAAGGGTCTCGTCTACAAAACCCACTAGGGATGACAAACTCTTACTCTAAGGCACTCTTTGGATAATTTAGCCTACAACTACTCAGGTAATCATATTCTAAGGTTCACAAAGATGAATCAAGCATTAAGTACACAACGAATGACCTATCGCATTACTAGATCATTGATCAACTAAGATAAGAAACAACCAATCAATATTCAATAATTAAGTTTCATACTTCCTAAGCAAACACACAAATAAATTAGCCGGACATGGAGAACATGCAAGCATACACACAAATAATCAAAGACATAATTGAATTAATGAAGTAAATACTTATCTTGATGTAAGATAGGGTTTAAAACCCTAAAATACTGTACAAGACACCTTAGGTTCGGTTTTAGGTTTTCACTCCAAAAGACTCTCCCTAAAACTGAAAAATTCGGATTCTATATATAAGATTACATATGCGACGGCGTCACCTTATGTTTCGTGACGCCGTCGTGTCGCCGTCATTAGGGTTTCGTCTTGGCCACGTTAACCTTGCGACGGCGTCACCTTATGTCCGTGACGCCGTCCTCTTCAGCTTCTGATGTCGTCTGGGTTGCATCTAGGCCGTCTGAGTAGCAACGGCCTACTCTTTTAAAGCCCGACGTCGTCACTTGAAAATAGGGTATTTGGCTACTGTATCGTCACAAAAATCCTTCGACGGCGTCGCAATTAACACCTGACGCCGTCGCCTTCTGTTTTCAGCAGCTTTGAGTGTCTCGATTCTGACTTTGGCCATTTTCTTCATATATTCGCGCCTTTTCGTCCAAATAAGTGCCATTCCAGCATTTTGCCTTCAAGAGACCTAAAAAGTGAAAAGGAACGATATTAAGCAATAACGGATACAAAAGTGATCAAATAAGGACTTAAACGACTCCTCAAAATGGTACATTTTAAAACCTTATCAAATATCCCTACACTTGTTATTTGCTTGTCCTCAAGCAAATGTGCTTTTAGCCAATTAATTTATAAGTTAGGGGTCATGAAGCATTAATTCAAAACGGTCCACAACACATATAAGCCCCGCAAAAGTCATAACAAGCACGGAAATTACATACTAGCACCTCACATGGGGTGTTTGGGTACTCACATCTCTCTTGGGTGTATCTGAAATATAACAAATCGGAAATGGAAGATAAACACTCATTAACCGGTCCTAGTACATAGATTACCATAGGCTTGAGAATAGATCAAACCTCCATCGCTTTGGCATAAGCACCTAGGAAAGACTATCAAAGAGGTCTTTTAAAGGGTTGTAATGTTAGGCTTACGGTAGGGAAACAAGGGTTTGGTGGGATAGGCTATTTAGTGGTGGCAAGTCAAAAATCTCTATGTTAAATGCATACGAAGAATGGTGTTGCTACGCCAAGACTCGACACTCTAAAACTCTAGATAACGGAAATAAACAAACATAAATTTAAAGGATAGATGTAGGATGGTAGCCCGTATTTTTTTTTTATTTTTACACTCTCTATTTTTTTTTTTCTATTTTTTTTCGATTTTTTTTTTCATACACTTTTACTCTACCATCCTCTATGGTAACATCAAAATGATAGGGATTTATAGGCACATCCCTACACTTGAGTTTTTATTACTCTAACACTAATTTGACCCGAATTGAAAAGATCAAAACACTTGGGGTACATTATTATGCAAACAAAGGGAATTTGAATTTAACGTTCCCTTCCCGTCATTTCATAAACTTTAACTTTTCCCATGAATCCCAATCGTCCCAAAACTGTATACAAAGGATATGACTCGACTTAGCAACTTATGCAAGCAACTAGATAATTGAACTAAGGGTTTAGGGTGATAACAAACATTTGCACTAAAAGTGAGTGCATAAGGGGTAGGCTAAGGCAATTTGGGTGTATATTTGGGGGTGGGGTGTAAACAATGCTCTTCATTGATATTTCGGAAAAACCGAAACATCACGAGAACCGCGAAAAGGATAGGCTCTGAGGGGTTAACTAGGGGTATCGTGTACTAAAGATGAGTACAACGCAAAGGGTGTGGGGGAATTACTCAACCGATGTGGAAGAAGTAATTATATTACGGGTATCAAACAAGGGTTTATCCTAATGCCTCTTATCATTTAGTTATTCCTAACTACACAAGTGTAGCCTCACTTGCGATCTCGGAATGCATCACAAAACAAGTTCTAGAATCTAATATACTACCGGCTCACACTCTAAGCATTGAAGATGAATGCTTTAATTCCTACTAATCTAAGGGCGATCCTCACATTTTGGGTGGAATTTGGGTTGTAAAGGGTTTTTGTGCTAATCATGCAACTTCCTATCCATGAGAAGCTTTTGTTAAGATTAATGGCCCACTCCTATATGTCATGAAAAATTTTAAATTTGGTGCCAAAATTACCCTAACCGACATTTTCTCATGGTTTATTACGCAAATGCAATTGGACAAAGCAAATAATCAAGGATAAGCATAGTTTCAAAGTTCCCGTTTTATTTTCCCTCCCTACACTTAAACTGAACATTGTCCCCAATGTTCCCCGAAAGTATCAAAGTTATGATAATGGAAGGTAATTAAAAACGAAAGAAACTAATACTCCCCTGATTAGCTTGGTAGGATCCGTGTAAAGTGGTGGTTAAATCCTTTTCAAGAAGAATTATTTCGTGAAAAGCTCCTTCCAATCTTATGTAACTTCTTCTTGACAAACTAAACCTGCACACTTGAAGAAAACAAACGAAACCTTCGCGTAAAATCGGCGGTAATAATATATATAAGACTCGATTTAAACTAGGATATAATGCTTGTGGAATGGATGTTTACAGAATTTCTAAGAAAATTAAGACCTGGAAAAATTCCAAAAATTTATAAGTAGCTCAGAAAACGAGAAAAAAGTAATCTGATGTTTTTACTCCTTCTTGACGCCGTCAGGTTGCAATCCTGACGCCGTCAGGTTATCCTGATAAAAACTGGTCTGCGATTTTCTGGAAAAAATTCTGGAAAATTTACATCTTTAGAATCTGGAAAAATTTCTGCAAAAACATCCATTATGACTCGATACAAGCATTTGACTCGAACAAACAAACGTAAATATCTTTTAGTTAATTGTTATTCTCATGTTTACGTTTCTTTTGAAAACGTGTGTAATCCTCCCTACACTTATCCCTTATGTAAAATACCTTTATATGCAATTAAGACGAGGTTAAAAACAAAATAAAGCATTTTTACAAATTTAAACATGAAGATAAACAATTAATAAAAGATATATGACACTAACAAGCAAACAATTAAGCATGGGTTGCCTCCCACGAAGCGCTTTTCTTTATTTAAGAGTCTTGTAGCTAGACTCATAGTCGTGCTCCTACGTTACTTCATTACCGCCACTGATGAGTGTGTGAATACTCATCATTTTTGGTCAAATCGGAACTGCAAAACGTTTAAAAATGCTCAGAAATGCATCAAAATACTGACACGATTTCAAAATTGCATTTTATATGTTTCAAATGCAAAATGTTCAAAATCAGATGAAAAATGAGCAAAGTTTGCATAATTGGCAGTTTCAGTCCCCCAAGTTTCTAAAATTGTCAGAAATAGTCCCTGAGTCCTAATTTCAAAAGAAAAATCACCAAAGGTCCTTTTTAAATCATAACTTGTCAAAATTAGTCATTTGGTGAAAAATATCAAAAGTTTTGAGAAATTACAAGTTTGGTCCTCCAAGTTTCAAATTTGGCAAAATTAGTCCTTGGAATTTTGAAAATGTCAAGTTTAGTCCTTATATTATTAAAACTTGTCACTTTTAGTCCCTTGGGAAACTTTGCATAAATGACAGAATTGGTCCCTTGATTTTCTGAAATGGCAAAACTAGTCCTTGTTTATTAAAACCCTTAATACCTTTTTGGACTTGTCAATACCCAATTGGCCCCCTGTCATTAACACCTTTGGACCCTTAACCCAAATTGACCCCCCCTTTATTATTAATCCTCTAGTCAAATGTCTGGTCAAGTCCCAACCCACTCGCGCCTTTTTCTTTTTCCTGTCTTCTTCACCCACCATGTCTGCAAACCCAGACACAACCTCAGCCTCCAGCCACCCTACTCCTTTTCTTGTTCCCCCCTCCTCAACATACATCCAAGATTCATTAATTGCATCCCCTCCCCAAACACTCAACCCCAACTGTCAAAAAGCCTTTTGGCGCCAAAAGCCATCCAATGGCCAAAATCAGCTTAAGGCATCCAATGGTCAATATTTTTGCTGGGATCCACTCAGAGGAGAGAGATAAGACAGCTTGGGTATAAAAGGAAGGATGAGGAAGCAACAAGAGGCAGTAGTTAGTTTATTTCTTAAAAATGTATGTCGTTATTAGTTATTAAGTCTTAAAATAGATTCATAGTTGTTGTTTTAAGTTTTCTTGTATCAAATTACTGTGTTGAAGTGTATTACAACTATTTTAAAGTATCAATTCCAGTTTGAGTTCATTTTCCAAATATTAAGTTAACTGTTGAAATTTGCAATTTCAAACTCTCATGTATAAGCTTCAATCAGCTTATTTATAAGCTCAAACAAGCTCATACTAGTTCATTATAGCTTTCTGTGAGTTCAAATTTAAGTTTCAAACATTTTTGGATATTGGTCAAAGAAAGTCAACATGGGGCAAAAGTGATTCAGAAATGGAAATGGGTTGATTATGATGATGGAGCTGGGTTGATTTGTTGTTAAATGGTTTAGGTTAGTGGTTCTATTGCTGGTTTGCAAGCCATTGTGGCTGGACCTCTTGTAAGTGGAAGCTTGTTCTCATTTGTAGCTTATTAAACAGTGGTAGTACCATTTCCATTAGATCAGTTATAATATTGCTTGTTGCTGTCATATTAGATGTGTTTCAGTATATTGGATCTGTTTTTAATAATAGAATAGATCTTAGTTGTGTTTTAGCTTTGATAAATTGCATAATCTGTTTAAAAGGGTGTTTGGATTAGTATTTAAAATGAGCTAGAGGTGAAAATATAAGAGTAGTTAGGTTGTTTTAGGTTTGCTTTAGTTATTTACATTCAAATCTGTCTCAAGATTGCATCAGTTTTCATCATAAGTCAAAATAATTTGGTAACTGATCTTGTTAGCATAACTGTTGAAATCAGTTGCTATACATCCATCATATGGGTGTATAACTTGATAAGCTAGCTTGCCATTGTTGCATTACATCATATTTCATCTAAATCAGTCAATCATTTGATCTCAATTCTCACAAAAGTCAAGTTTTCAATCTGTTTTAAAAAGTCAAAACTGTATAAAAACCAGTTTGTGCAGAACTTGCAGGCAGTGCACAGTGGTCATTTCAAATAGTTAGGGTCTGATTCTTGGTCTAGTTGTAGCCTTCTTGGTGGTCTTGAGAACCACTTATCTGGTTTTAGCATTTGCTTACTGAATAAGCTGGTGCAACAGCTCAAAGAAGGGGCCAGATTAGCTTATTGGTTTTAGTAGGCAGTTTGCATAGATCATTAGTAAGAGCTTGTAGCTTGTTAGGATTAGGTGTTATTAGTTGCAATTAGCTTATTTTAGCATAATATAGTTTCGGTAACTGTTTGGTAGCTTAATTTACTCTTTAGCTTATTTTCTAGTGCTTATTTGGGATCAGTTTACACTACAGCCCTAATATTTCACACATAAGCATCATATTTCTTATTTTTCATAGATTTAGATTATCATTTTAGAATTTTCCTGAGATTTTCATAAATTTTGGTCACTGTTTACTATTTTTCTCAATTTAAAATAGTTTTTAATCACTTTTAAATAACTTTAATTGCAAATAATTAAGAAAAAGTTCCAAAAAATAATTTTTCAATTTTCCCAGTTTAATAAAAATATAAAAAGCATAAAAAATATTTTTCCTTATTTTTCCCCTTTTATTTGGTATTTTTCACAATTTAAATTAGATTAAAATAGTTTTTAATTAGTAGAAAATAGAAAATTAATCTAAAAAATACAAAAATAGTTTTAAAAATTCTCTTTTGTTATTTTAGATTTTTCCAAGTCATAATTTTATTTTTCTAGCTTCATTTCATATTTTCTTGTATTTTAGGCTAATATTAAATAGTTAAAAATAGTTTTTAATTTATAATAATTAATTAAATAGTTATAAAAATAATTTTCTTTTTCTAAATATTTTCTTTTATCATTAGGTTTGTAAAAATGTCATTTTCATATCTTTAGGACTTTTATTTCTTAGATCTCACTTTTTATTTTGTACGTTATTTTATTTAAACGTAAGTTTTAAGTTTTAAGTTTTAAACGTTCATCAATTTTTAATATAGTGATAGCGTTTATTTAATATAGTTAATCTTTTTAATTTCCTTTAAGCCCCTTTAGTTTTAAATAACTCAAAATCCTTACTGACCACTATCCTTAGTGGTTATTCGACATCTGATTGTGTTAAACACCAGTCATCCTCCGTGGGACTTAACGACCCGGGAATCCACTGTATTCTCCTGGACTTCATTGTATTGGTTTTTGAGCAGTTTTAAGTCTATTACGGTTAGCCATTCACAAGTGGCTAGCTTGTGTGATTAGACTTGACTAGTTCAGCACCAATCAAATTTTGGCGCCGCTGCCGGGGAGCTGTGCTGATTATCTTACGTCTAGCAGATTAGTGATTTGGATATTCACTCCTTGTTTATACCATCTGTATGTGTTTATATTCTCTTTTAAAAATCAAAAACCCAAAAAGATTTTCATTCTTTGTTTTTACATCATGTTTTTCAAAAATACCAAAAATACTCTTCTCATTCCTCTTATCCGTATGATTCTATTTCTCTTACCCCCTCGTACCGTTTGATTCTACTCTTCTTTAACCTCAAAACCGTTTAATTCTATTTCTTTAACCCTCTACATGTTTAATTCTCATGGCGACGTTCGATTATCCTCGTTGTTTCCACTGCAAAAGCCGTATGGAAGAGGATCAGCTCGATTGTCAGAATCCGGATTGTTTATGCAAGCGATGTGGAAGGATGGGTGCAAGAAAATATTGTTATTGGTGCGAATTATCTGATAACTCTCTCGATGATTCTCCAAGTTTTTCCGACCATCCGCCACAACCCGATGAACCCGTTCAAGAACCGGAGACCATAACGGAAGTGGTGGAAATTGCTAGCTCTCAGAGCACACCACTTGTCCCACCTCCTGATTTTTCTGAATGTTCTTCGAGACTTGATAGTCATTCGGATCACCATGTTGGTTTTGTTGATTCTTTGAATAAACCGATTCCTTATCATAACTCTCAAATGCAATCGTTTATTCCTTGTGTCGGTTGTGGTGAGCCTCTCTTTGGTTCACCCTGTCGTTGGTGTACTTGTGTACAATGTGGTAATGATATCCATAACGGGAGTTGTTTGTTTTGTGGTTCGAGGAATTCATTTGACTATGATCCTAATCCGAACTCATTTAACGACCCCTCAAATTTTTCCAATTACCCACCGCAGCCCGACCTATCTTCATATAATCAACATATCTGCTGTGAATTTTGTGGAGGTCCTCACCAAGGATTTGAGTGTCAATCTGGAAACACGGTTGTCTATGAACAGTTTTCCGGTAATGTTCAGAGCTTTGGTTATGACCAAAATCCATATGATCCACCAGTCCTGACTCAACAGTTTTACTGTTGTGAGTACTGTGGAGGTTCCCACTTCAGCTCTGATTGTCAAATAGGGAACCCAGTTCCTTGTAACAATCATGACAATTTCCAACCTCCACGGCACTATACGGTTCAAACTCCACCTGAGCCGTTATCTCAAGAAATCTCCCAAGATTTTGAAACCACTATGAAAACACTTGATGATATGATTAGTAACTTTAAGAATCAAGTGAGTGGTGAAAAGACCATAGGAGAATTGCTGGCCGAAGAACGAGAAGAACGAGAGGCTCGCAAATCTAGGGAAGAATTATTAATCCTAGAGCAAGCAGCTCTAAGGCGTTCCAAATTTCTCAAGGCAGCTCTTTATGACGATGACGAGGAGAGTTTTTATCCTTTTAAAGATAATATTTCTCAACTCCCTCAGTCAGTTGATATCCCAGCAGTTGAGATTCCATCTCAAACAACTGCTATCACACCCGAGATTCACACTCACTCTCTTATTATGGGGGACGAGCATCTTGACACTGTTCCTGAAAAGGAATCGGACGAATTCATAAAGTCTAGTGTTGAGAACCTTGTCCCAATCCCAAGAGAGTCACAGGGAATTCTTGATCATGTGTGTGATATCCCTCCTCCTCTTGTCTTCCAAAATGATCATGTTGAGATGTTCTCCGATTCTGATGATGATGATTCGTTATCTTGTGGAGACATCGCTTATGTGGAAGATTTACCTTCTGAGCTTGTTAGCTTAGAAGAAGAGAATGATGACGTTACTGACACTAAAATCAAAGATGAAGCTCTTCGTCTTACATTATTGAATGTCAGTCTTCTCATTTCTAAAATCGAGGCTTTCAAAGAGAAACCTATTTCATCTCCTATCCCCATTAAGGATAGTGACATTCTTTCCGATGATTCTATTCCGGAAATGAAAGCCTTCTGTTTTGATAATATGGGAGAGAAGATTAGTGGCAGTACCACTTCTCATTCACTTTCAAGGTGTGGCTACTCTATATGTATCTTGGCCGAGTTCTATTGCCATGTACCTTTACGGCCCTAGTTTCTATTACAGAAGTAAGGGCTTCCTCACTTCTTGTCCTCTTCGATGCCCTATCCACTTCTTCTCTATCTTTTAGTACTATTTGTAGTACTGATTGAGTAGTAGTAGTCTTCCTCTTAAGTATTAGCGTACTTAGAGTAGTAAATTCGAGTTAACCAGATCTGTATAGGGCCCACACAGATCTAGTTTCATCTTCAATAGTATGAGGCCGCCTCTATACTATACTCACTCAAGTAGACTCTTGAGGTACTTCCACTTACTTAGTATAAGTCTTAACTATACTCACCCAAGTGACCGCTTGAGGAGTTTTCATTTACTAAGTACTGGCTCCTCTCTTAATACTCTTACTCTTCACCATGACGGTGATTAGAAGAGAGGGTATAATAGTTTTGTCTTCCGAAAGTAAAGGCCTTATCTTAGTAGCCTTTCTTACAGTGATAGGAATTACCCCTATCCTCTACTTTATCCAAAGAGAAACTTTCGGAGCTAAAATCTTTACTCTTCTGACTGTAAGTTATTACATTCTGCTTCTCGAAGTAGAAACTAA
>BPTQ01000004.1:164359406-164383151 GCA_019973895.1 Chrysanthemum seticuspe
TATATATATAAAAAAAAAAAAAAAAAAAAAAAAAATCTTCTTTTAAAATGGCCGTAGTATTTCCCTTTTACGTTCTCAGTTTCGGCATAACCGCCGGTACTTTGAATATTGAGGGCAATATTCATTTCTAAGTGTGGGGGGGAATTCTCACGAATTTTATCATATATTACCGCCCAATTCCCCCGTTTTTGGCCAAAATTTTTTTTTTGGAGTAAGTGCTCTACACTTACTCAATTGGTTATCAGTCCGCCATGTCTAATAAACTAAAGGATTGGCTAATCCAGGAGCAAACGGCTCTTGGTAAAGATATCTCAAATCCGTTGACGGCTTGCAATTTGCCCAAAATTGTATGGTATTCAGCTCACCATATCTTTAATAAGTGAAGAGTTGGCTAGCCCGCAAGTTTATGGCTTGTGGTAAAGGCAGTGGAAAAACCATAATTGGTAATCAGCTCACCAAAGATAATATTGATAATTTATCTAAGAGTTGGCTAGTCCAGAAGCAAACGGCTTCTGGTAAAGACAAATCAAATCCGTTGGAAGCTGGTGGTTTGCTCAAAATCACATGGTTATCGGTGTACCATGGTTCTTACTTGAACTGAAACATTTGGCTACTCCAGAAGTAATGGCTTTTGGTAAAGAGATTCAAATCCATTAAGTTTTTCTCAAAAGATTGCTAGGGACTAGCAATAGTTTAGTGTGGGGGATTGATGAGTGTGTGAATACTCATCATTTTTGGTCAAATCGGAACTGCAAAACGTTTAAAAATGCTCAGAAATGCATCAAAATACTGAAAATATTTCAAAACTGCATTTTATATGTTTCAAATGCAAAATGTTCAAAATCAGATGAAAAATGAGCAAAGTTTGCATAATTGGCAGTTTCAGTCCCCCAAGTTTCTAAAATTGTCAGAAATAGTCCCTGAGTCCTAATTTCAAAAGAAAAATCACCAAAGGTCCTTTTTAAATCATAACTTGTCAAAATTAGTCCTTTGGTGAAAAATATCAAAAGTTTTGAGAAATTACAAGTTTGGTCCTCCAAGTTTCAAATTTGGCAAAATTAGTCCTTGGAATTTTGAAAATGTCAATTTTAGTCCTTATATTATTAAAAATTGTCACTTTTAGTCCCTTGGGAAACTTTGCATAAATGACAGAATTGGTCCCTTGATTTTTTGAAATGGCAAAACTAGTCCTTGTTTATTAAAACCCTTAATACCTTTTTGGACTTGTCAATACCCAATTGGCCCCCTGTCATTAACACCTTTGGACCCTTAACCCAAATTGACCCCCCCTTTATTATTAATCCTCTAGTCAAATGTCTGGTCAAATCCCAACCCACTCGCGCCTTTTTCTTTTTCTTGTCTTCTTCACCCACCATGTCTGCAAACCCAGACACAACCTCAGCCTCCAGCCACCCTACTCCTTTTCTTGTTCCCCCCTCCTCAACATACATCCAAGATTCATTAATTGCATCCCCTCCCCAAACACTCAACCCCAACTGTCAAAAAGCCTTTTGGCGCCAAAAGCCATCCAATGGCCAAAATCAGCTTAAGGCATCCAATGGTCAATATTTTTGCTGGGATCCACTCAGAGGAGAGAGATAAGACAGCTTGGGTATAAAAGGAAGGATGAGGAAGCAACAAGAGGCAGTAGTTAGTTTATTTCTTAAAAATGTATGTCGTTTTTAGTTATTAAGTCTTAAAATAGATTCATAGTTGTTGTTTTAAGTTTTCTTGTATCAAATTACTGTGTTGAAGTGTATTACAACTATTTTAAAGTATCAATTGCAGTTTGAGTTCATTTTCCAAATATTAAGTTAACTGTTGAAATTTGCAATTTCAAACTCTCATGTATAAGCTTCAATCAGCTTATTTATAAGCTCAAACAAGCTCATACTAGTTCATTATAGCTTTCTGTGAGTTCAAATTTAAGTTTCAAACATTTTTGGATATTGGTCAAAGAAAGTCAACATGGGGCAAAAGTGATTCAGAAATGGAAATGGGTTGATTATGATGATGGAGCTGGGTTGATTTGTTGTTAAATGGTTTAGGTTAGTGGTTCTATTGCTGGTTTGCAAGCCATTGTGGCTGGACCTCTTGTAAGTGGAAGCTTGTTCTCATTTGTAGCTTATTAAACAGTGGTAGTATCATTTCCATTAGATCAGTTATAATATTGCTTGTTGCTGTCATATTAGATGTGTTTCAGTATATTGGATCTGTTTTTAATAATAGAATAGATCTTAGTTGTGTTTTAGCTTTGATAAATTGCATAATCTGTTTAAAAGGGTGTTTGGATTAGTATTTAAAATGAGCTAGAGGTGAAAATATAAGAGTAGTTAGGTTGTTTTAGGTTTGCTTTAGTTATTTACATTCAAATCTGTCTCAAGATTGCATCAGTTTTCATCATAAGTCAAAATAATTTGGTAACTGATCTTGTTAGCATAACTGTTGAAATCAGTTGCTATACATCCATCATATGGGTGTATAACTTGATAAGCTAGCTTGCCATTGTTGCATTACATCATATTTCATCTAAATCAGTCAATCATTTGATCTCAATTCTCACAAAAGTCAAGTTTTCAATCTGTTTTAAAAAGTCAAAACTATATAAAAACCAGTTTGTGCAGAACTTGCAGGCACTGCACAGTGGTCATTTCAAATAGTTAGGGTCTGATTCTTGGTCTAGTTGTAGCCTTCTTGGTGGTCTTGAGAACCACTTATCTGGTTTTAGCATTTGCTTACTGAATAAGCTGGTGCAACAGCTCAAAGAAGGGGCCAGATTAGCTTATTGGTTTTAGTAGGCAGTTTGCATAGATCATTAGTAAGAGCTTGTAGCTTGTTAGGATTAGGTGTTATTAGTTGCAATTAGCTTATTTTAGCATAATATAGTTTCAGTAACTGTTTGGTAGCTTAATTTACTCTTTAGCTTATTTTCTAGTGCTTATTTGGGATCAGTTTACACTACAGCCCTAATATTTCACACATAAGCATCATATTTCTTATTTTTCATAGATTTAGATTATCATTTTAGAATTTTCCTGAGATTTTCATAAATTTTGGTCACTGTTTACTATTTTTCTCAATTTAAAATAGTTTTTAATCACTTTTAAATAGCTTTAATTGCAAATAATTAAGAAAAAGTTCCAAAAAATAATTTTTCAATTTTCCCAGTTCAAGAAAAATATAAAAAGCATAAAAAAGATTTTTCCTTATTTTTCCCCTTTTATTTGGTATTTTTCACAATTTAAATTAGATTAAAATAGTTTTTAATTAGTAGAAAATAGAAAATTAATCTGAAAAATACAAAAATAGTTTTAAAAATTCTCTTTTGTTATTTTAGATTTTTCCAAGTCATAATTTTATTTTTCTAGCTTCATTTCATATTTTCTTGTATTTTAGGCTAATATTAAATAGTTAAAAATAGTTTTTAATTTATAATAATTAATTAAATAGTTATAAAAATAATTTTCTTTTTCTAAATATTTTCTTTTATCATTAGGTTTGTAAAAATGTCATTTTCATATCTTTAGGACTTTTATTTCTTAGATCTCACTTTTTATTTTGTACGTTATTTTATTTAAACGTAAGTTTTAAGTTTTAAACGTTCATCAATTTTTAATATAGTGATAGCGTTTATTTAATAGTTTTTATCTTTTAAATTTCCTTTAATTTGCATTTAAGCCGTTGTAATTTGTTGGCTTTTCCTGTAGTTATAATATCATTCAATCCCTTTCCCGTTCAAATTTCTCGATCACTATTCGTTGGGTGATCCATTGCATAGCTCGCTGGGACATAACGACCCGGGGAAACACTATACTCCCCAGATCTTCATTGAGTTCGTTCCTGAACCGTTTTAAGTTTCTTATGGTCGGCCATTCACAAGTGGCCGGTTTGGGTGAGAAAACTTGACGGTTTGGCACAGATCAGCCACCTTGACGGTCTCTAATTGGGGATTCCATGTTGTAGAAGTGCCCTATAATGCACTTCTCTAAGAGTTCATCCTCTCCCCAATCGGTCCTATATTCCGGTCCTAGGCTCAAGCAATCCTTATAGAATCCGAAAATCTTAGCCATAACATAATCTACACCTTTCTCCCTATCCTCATCATTCCTATAATAGACCGACAGTTTAAGTTCCTTTTCATCATTAGAGAGTGATGAAAACTTCTCAATCTTAAACGGCATTTGGTAAGCTATGTCATCGGTCTCATTCTTGAATCGCACTACTCCTAACGAGGGATTATAGGTCATCCCGGTGCTTTCTATGAAAGGTTTTCCTAGAATAACATGGGACAAGCTAGGGTCTATGGCCGTGCTAATATCATCCACAATTATGAAGTCCGTAGGAAACGTGAGACTACCTACATAAACGGGCAATCCCTTAATTCTTCCGAGAAAATTGCAACTAACATTAGGATCATTGGGGTCTTGCCTAGTTGGAATAGGCTTATTCAATATCCAATTGTAGTAGGTGCTAGTCATTATGTTGATTGGGGACTTGCGATCAATGTAGGCCTTTTCCACAAAAAGGTGTCTAATGCAACATGGTATGTTAAGATTCCAAGGGTTCCCAAACTTGATTCGAGGGCTTTTCCTAACATACATGTGACGGAGGTCACGCACTAAGTGAGGGTGGCGAGATAGTTCTTTTTCCGTAGGAAATTTGTTGAAATAGTCAATGTCCACTTCATCTACTTCCTCGGGTGTTTCATCATCCACAAGTGTATGGTCCTCTTCGTCATCTGTTCTATCCGGTTTCACTAAGGCGATGGTATTGACGAATTGGACGTGCTTAGTTAGCTTGCTTGGATCCTTAATCTCTATACCTGAAGGCTCGGGAGTTGAGATAGCACTAACCTTCTTATCACTATTAGTTATGGCTTTCAAAAGGTTGTCTATTTTCCTATCCATCTCGGCTTGTTGATGGTTAAAGCGGTCCGAGAGCTTAGCCATTTGGGTTTCTTGGGATGCAACTAGGTTTTGCAACATCCCTTCGACGTTTTGTTGGTTAGGACCATTAGGTGGGGGCCATGAGAAATCATTGGAGGTGAATTCTTTGGTTTGTCCCCAGTAGAAGTCGGGCTTGCCTTTCCATGCCTCTCGGGTTTCATTGAAATTCCTAGGTCCGGGTATTGTAGGGAATCTTCCTCCCGTTCCATTAATACGTGAGGAGGCGTAGTCAACGGAAGCATGTTCGGGGGATCGAGTGCTAGTGCGCGTGTTATGAGGATCACAAAACGGCTCACACGAGGAAGAAACTTTGTTCACATGGTGTGAAGATTTAGGATTTTCGCAGGAGCTCATTAGGAATTTAACTTGATCTTCAAGTTCGATCATCCTACGGTCGGAAGGAGGCAAGGAGATTGCCTTAACGGTTTTGGGCAGCTCACGGGGGTCATCCCAACTTTCGTTGTCATAGAGGGCGAGGTCCTCTATCATACCCCATGATTCTTCCGCGGTGAGATCACTAAGTTTTCCACCGGCCGCTTGGTCAATGGATCGCTTAGTGGGGAAGTTGACATGATCATAAAAGATTTGGACTTGGAGCCAAAGATCAATGTCGTGATGAGGGACTTTATGAAGTAAGTCCTTGAATCGAGTCCATGCTTCGTAGAGAGATTCACCTTGACGTTGTTGGAACATCAAGATGTCATTCCTAAGCTTAGTGGTTCTCCCCGGTGGGAATAATTGAGCAAGGAAGCGAGAGGTAAGATCATCCCAACTTGAGATGGAGCCGGCGAGAAGTCGCTCAAGCCAATTACTAGCTTGGTCCCGTAGAGAGAATTGGAAGAGACGCAGGCGCGTGGTCTCCCGAGTAGTAGCAACAAGGTCGATGGAATCGACAATTTTGAGGAAATCCCTCAGATGCTGATTTGGATCTTCGGAACGAAGTCCATGGAATGCACATCCGTTTTGCACCAACCGGATGGTGTCGGATCGCAGGGCCGTAGTTTGGGTTTGGTCGGGAAGCTCAATGGTGTTCCTATAGCCTAGGTGGCTTGGTCTTGAGTATTCACCAAGAGTACGGGCTTTTGGCGGGTCATTTGGTTGTGGGTTAATGAGTGGTGGTTGGTTATCATCCTCCATGATGAAAAGTGATGGGTGTTACGAACAAAGGTCACGAAGAAGGGGGATAGACTAAGAGAAAGCTAAAAATGAGAAAAATTTACTTGATAGGAATCAAGCAAAGAACCTAAACGAGGTGGACTACTAACTAGCTATTATATTCCCCGGCAGCGGCGCCAAAAACTTGATAACGCTACACGCGTCGTTCGGGGTCAAGGAAACTTCCTTTTCTTCGAGCAAGTTTTATAACACCCTAGGCAGTGAACCTAATCGTTGTAGTGTAGTAATTAGGGTAAGCCACGGGTATTGATATCGTTCTCTAGGGGAATAGGAATGCTAGTAAGAAGTTACTACGCTAAGGTTAAGGTTGAGGAAGATTATTTTTTGTATTTTTATATTTTATGAAATGGAAAGGTACGAATCTTGGGTATTGGATTTGGGGGGTTGGTATTTCTACCGATTACTCTACTATTATCTAATTATCTAAACTAAGGTTGTGGGAGTCTATGTCTAATTAATGTGTGCTCGTATGATAGTTTAAAGATGTGTTTACTTAGGTTATACTACTCCTTAATTATCTCCTATTGATGGTTGAGTTGTCACGTCCTTATTCTTAGTTGCGTTGTGTGTCTAAAGTTGTAGGGTATGCGTTTCTCCCTAACTCTTTAAACTTACCAAAGGGTCTCGTCTACAAAACCCACTAGGGATGATAAACTCTTACTCTAAGGCACTCTTTGGATAATTTAGCCTACAACTACTCAGGTAATCATATTCTAAGGTTCACAAAGATGAATCAAGCATTAAGTATACAACGAATGACCTATCGCATTACTAGATCATTGATCAACTAAGATAAGAAACAACCAATCAATATTCAATAATTAAGTTTCATACTTCCTAAGCAAACACACAAATAAATTAGCCGGACATGGAGAACATGCAAGCATACACACAAATAATCAAAGACATAATTGAATTAATGAAGTAAATACTTATCTTGATGTAAGATAGGGTTTAAAACCCTAAAATACTGTACAAGACACCTTAGGTTCGGTTTTAGGTTTTCACTCCAAAAGACTCTCCCTAAAACTGAAAAATTCGGATTCTATATATAAGATTACATATGCGACGACGTCACCTTATGTTTCGTGACGCCATCGTGTCGCCGTCATTAGGGTTTCGTCTTGGCCACGTTAACCTTGCGACGACGTCACCTTATGTCCGTGACGCCGTCCTCTTCAGCTTCTGACGTCGTCTGGGTTGCATCTAGGCCGTCTGAGTAGCAACGGCCTACTCTTTTAAAGCCCGACGTCGTCACTTGAAAATAGGGTATTTGGCTACTGTATCGTCACAAAAATCCTCCGACGGCGTCGTAATTAACACCTGACGCCGTCGCCTTCTCTTTTTAGCAGCTTTGAGTGTCTCGATTCTGACTTTGGCCATTTTCTTCATATATTCGCGCCTTTTCGTCCAAATAAGTGCCATTCCAGCATTTTGCCTTCAAGAGACCTAAAAAGTGAAAAGGAACGATATTAAGCAATAACGGATACAAAAGTGATCAAATAAGGACATAAACGACCCCTCAAAATGGTACCTTTTAAAACCTTATCAAGTCTCCAGGACACAACTCGCTATAAATGTGAGTTCTCCCAAATGGAATGTCCTCTACTATTGGGAGAATGAGAGTTAAACAGGACTTGAAGATCTCCTAGTAAGAACATCCCAGAACCTTGTGGTGCAATGGTGCAGTAATGGTTGGTAACGAGAGAGTACAGAGTAAACAAATTTGCCCTGTCAACCAAATGGAGTATTTCCTTCAAAAAGGTGAACTCCATTGAAGTTTTATCCTTTCGATGAAGGACATTCATCTCATTATGCTTCAGAGTCCAATTGACCAGTACATTTTGATCTCCCTCAGGAAAATCAGAAGAAGACCCTTCTTGAATAAAGGTTGACTCATCAGCCTCAAGATCCAGGGTAGTGATTTTGGCCATCCTCTTCTTCCTTCTTCCAGGCTTATAGATTCCTAAAGATGGTGCATCTTCACGAATGGCATTCATCCTTACTAGCAAGTTTCTAGCCTTCCTCGTTTTTATACTTGTTATATCAGCTTCTGAGCAAACAGATGCCACAGATGGAGTGGGAGCTGGTACATTAGGTACTTCAGAAGAAATGGCAACTGGTTCAGCAGATGAAGTTTTGTCAGGTGAGCTAGCAATCTCTGTAGGAGTTTCAGCAGAAACCTTAGATGGTTCAGCAGAAAGAACCTTGTTATCTTTCCTATCCAAAATGTCTTCTTCTGCCTCAGCAGATGCTATAGTTGGGGTGGAAGAGGACATGACTATTGCATCAGTGGAAATACCATGAGGTTCAGCAGATTGATCTGCTTCAGTTGAGTGTGTAGTCTCTATGGTAGCTTCAGTAGAGACTTTGGAGGAACATGACATATCATCAAAATTGTCCACAATCTCAGCTGTCTTTGTCCTCTTAGTCTTAGGAGCACCTGAAATACCAGCAATCCTTTTTAAGCTTGAAGTGTGCGAAGAAGAATACTTCATGATTTGATTATATTTGCGAATCAAAATATGATCGGGGAATGCCTTGACTTGCTTCATTGACAACCCAGAGTTATACAGAGATGAGCTCTGGTTTTTCACCACAAGCCTCATTTCAGCTTTAGTAGGAGGTCTATCTTTATTCCTTTGAGCTGTGATGGCTCTCCTCTTTTCAGCTGCTTCTTGCTTCATTTGTCTTCCACGAGCCATCATCAAATCCACAAAACTTCCACTGTTGAAGTCTCCACCTAAGATACTCTGAGCCAGTGAAGGGTTTGATATGACTTGCTGAGTATAGGCATCCCAATGAGAGTCAGGTAGCTTAGTACGCAGTTCATCGATTTCCCTTTGTCTTTCAAGAGGCAAGGCAGATGTAGACTGATCTTCAATCTGTTTATCCAATTGTTCATCTTTCTTTCTCTCATTACACTCAGCAAGTATTCTGTCTTGTTCTCGCCTTTCCTCTTCACTTACCAAGTCTGGACCAAGCTCATCTTCTACCATTAAACCTTTCTCTTTATCAGCAGGCTCCTTAGCACAATTATCTTCAGTAAGATCAACTAAAAGAATCTCAGAAGAGACACCCAAGTCTTTTTCAGAAGAAACATGTTGTGAGGGAGCTTCAGCAGGAGTGGACACTGAAGGTTTTTGAATGACTGAAGATTGACCAAGTTCAGTAGCAACATCCTTCATTGGGGTATCAGCAGATGCAGCTTTGACAAACTCTGGTTCCTTGGATACTTCAGTAGTTGCTTTATTCAAGTACGATCTCTTTCTCCTTTTGTAAAGAATAGGTTCCTTCTCCTTTGAAGATTCTGTAATTACTGATGAAGGATCATTAAGGGACACATCATCTAACATATCAAGAGACCCATACTGAGGTTCATCTTCGTCCTCCTCAGAAGAAACCACAAACTTCCTTTTGGTTTCCTTTTCAAGTCTGTTCTCTAGGTCCTTAACTTTACTCTGTAGATCTTCAATCTTACTACCAAGAGTAGACTTGGTCACTGCAAGTTCCTTTTTCAAACTGGACACCTCAGTTGCATACCTGTTCACAAGATCATATACAAATGTGAGAGTAATGGGGTCCTCAGCTCCACCAGGAGATTGCTCCGTGGTAATGGGAGCTTCATTGGACCTTTCAGAGGAAACATGGTCATTCTCAACATGAGGAGGTACCTCATCAACATGTACCCTTGGAGGACTAGGTGTGGTCATCTTGTTCAGATTAGACTCAAAATCATCAAGAGGATCGTGTGCTGGTGGTGGACTAGGACAATGTGCTAGAGTTGGTGTTGGTGGAGGCTGCTCTGGAGCAACATGAGAAGCTTCAGCAGAAAAGGAGGGGCCCTCATCAATATTGACTGATGGATTGCCATCAGTAGAAATAGGTGAAGAGGGTGGGATGTTGGCAACATTCTCCTCATCAGCAGCCACATTGCCTTGAGGCAACATAGCTTCTGACAAGGGATAATGTGCCCCCTCAAAGTTAGTTCTCATAGAGGTAAAAAGTTTGGCTGACAGAGCTCCTACGGCATAAAAGGATTGGTCTTAGGTAATGGTGTCTAAAATCATTTGCAGAAACCTAGGGTACATTAAAAACTTAGTCTTTTTCCTTTGAATATTCTCAATCATGTTTTCAAAAATAAACTTAGAAAAATTATAAGTTACCCCTTGGGAAAGACACACAATACCACATCCCAGTTGGGTAGAGAACTGGTCCCATCCTCCTGACTTGTTGCTTAAAATGATCCCAATGCACACATCCTCCATTGAACCTCGAATCCGTCTATAAAATGACCCCAATGCACACATAACTCTTCATCAAGATCCCCAAATATCATAATAAGCCCTAGTTTCTTCAATGTCCCAAAATTAATCACAATCAACCATGAGTAGTTCCAATCCAATCATTCTTTCATCAGATGACAATGAAACCTCCATAAGCAGTCTTGAGAGGTGGAAGAAGAATTATTTGACAAGCAATCCAGGGGGTGGAGAAGATAACTCCTCCTTAAGTTCTTATGTATCACCTTATGAAGACTCAGATGAGGAAGCAACTTCAAAGAGAGGGAAAGATCCTCCCCTTGCTATTGTGAATGTGCCTTCCCTTGCCGTTGATGATTCTGATGACTCCTGTAAGGAGAGAACATCTTACTCCCAACCTCCAGCACCTCAGCCTCCACGAAGGCCACGAGCCAGAAATCCACCACTCCCTAAAGATAGAGAGGTGGTTCTCGGTCTTTCTGCACCAGGTTTTGGTGCATCAACACACATCGTATAGAGGAAATGCTTATAGAAGGTGGATTGATTTCATTTTGGTTGAAATCAATAGATGAAGCACAAAGGACATATTATTTTTCTTCATCATCACGATTTGCATCAATCCATCCTTTCCATTTTGATCCTTAGCATCCTCATCATAGTAGTTATGCATCTCCAGCCATCGAGATAGAACGAATGGGTGGTTATGCAAGACTTTACAAACGCATATCCAGCATCTAGTGTGAAAGATGTGAGCGATCATGCATATCCAACATTATGTTAGATGTTGGAATAGATGATATGTACTAGATTAGGATAAGTAGTATAGCTCTTTTCTTGTAGTTTCATTGAAGTTGATTGTAAGCTGTAAGCTGTAAGCTGTAATTTGAATGAATGAACAATTTTAACTTCAATACTTGTCTTCAGTATTTTATCTTCAGTGGAAACCAATTGCTCACTCCATTATTTAGCTTTCAGAGGAAACAAGCTTTGAGCTTACTAGACCATATACCAAAGGACCACACTTGATGAATTTTAACTGAACAGGGCATTCTGCAAAACAAACTCAGAGAAACACAAGAACAAAAGACAAAACAGACTAAAACTATGAACAAACAGGTGTTAGCAAACAACATATACACAAAGTTTACTATGAAATCCTCCCCTGAGGCATATGCCTCCCCTGAGGCCTATGCCTCCCCTTAAACTTTGCAGTTAAGGGAAGAGAAAGATCCACCATTGTTCTTGGGTTTCCAGTAAAATTTTGGTCCTTTATCCTTCCAAGAACAACCTGCTGAAGTTTTGACAGATTTGTCAGTAGTGCCCCAACATCCTTTCCCATTTTTCATAGAGTCAACATATGCAGGCCAATAACCATGTTTAAAAAATGGGCTAATAGGTTGCACATAAGATCTATCAGCTGATCTCCTCCAAGGAGAGTCAGTTCTAGCTTGTGGGACATAAGGAGGAATATTGTTAACATTGGTCCACACTGGTCTTGGTTTCTGCTGATTAGCACAAACACCCAATCTTTGCTCATAAAAATCACAATCCTTAATAAGAGGAAATTTACTTCCACACACAAAACATGTCTTCCTTTTGGAAGATGTATTCAACAAAGAAGATGTTCGATTACATGTAGAAGAACTTAAACCAGAAACATTAAAGGAATTGTTTTTAACAGACAAATTATGCAATGATTTAAAAGACAAGGCTTCAGGGGAAACAGGCTTGGAAGTAGATTCCTCAGCAGCTATCCTAGAAGGCTTGTAGATAGTCTTGGGTGCAGGCTTGGGTGTAGGCTCAGGTGAGGGCTTGGGAAGGTCTTACTTATCACTTGAATCACAGTTGTAAGTAGATCCTTGATCCGATGAATTGTCACTGTCAGAGAAAGAGACAAAGTCATAAGATGAAGCATCATTGTCTGGCAAGTCTTTTGACTTTTTGCCATACAGATGGTGTGATCCATCAAAGTCAGTAGTAATGGACAGGTCAGTGGGCATAAATTCACCTCTAATAGGTCCAGGGACAGCATGTAAATCACCTTCCTTTTTAAAATGTTCTAAGCCTGCAGGTGTAGATTTACGCCCATCTTACCTAGCTTCCAATCCTACTTACTTTTGAAAGCCTAAACCTATTCCTGAAGTCACTGATTGACTACTATAAAGTGCTCTAGCTAGATTGTCACCTGATATTAACCATTGTTTATGTCTAGCTATTTCCTCAGCAAGTTTCTCTTTAAGCTCTAGATTTTCAGCAATAGTATCAGCTTTCTCTTTTTCAGTGCGTTTAAAGTTAATATTAGCAATATCTAGATCAAACTGAAGCACCTTAATCTTTTCTTCATAAGCTATCTGATTCTTTTGAAACCATACCTTTTGTCTTTCTAATGTTTTTAACGAAAGTTTATAAGCTTCATTATCAACATAGCATTCATTGTATTTAGGTTTCATAGTATCATAAGCTTCTTTTAGTTCATTGTATCTTTCACTACAACCAAATATACAGTTGTGTACCTGTGAAAGTCCCATGAAGGCAAATTGATCATGCCTATCTTCTGAAGTGCACCTTGCCAACAAACCAAGCTTCTCTGCATCAGCAGCTTCCTCATTCACAGGTTCATGTGCAGCCCAGTTGACCTGTTCATCCATGGTGACTAGAGCTGCTGAAGTGCTAGCTCCTTTCTGATTCTGCTGATAGGAAATGTAGCTAGCTCCCTCTCCACTCTTCCTGTCTTTGCATTCCCTCGAGAAATGACCCATCTGGTGACAAGAGAAGCACTTGACCTTTCTCCTGTCAAAACGAGCTGGATCCTTTCCCTTGAACCCAAACTTCCTTCCTGCCTTCTCTTCAAATCTCTTGATATCTACTGAAAGCATGGCCACCTGCCATTTCAGCTTCATCTCCTCCATCTCAAGTGGGTCCACTTGGTTAAAATCTTCATATACCAGATGCTGCTGAGTATCATAATCTGCAACAAATGAATGAAGAACATCCTCCAAAATACTGCCAGTCTTAGTTTGAGGATGTGATGGAGTGGGACGATAGGATGATGATGATAAGTAAGATGGACTTGAAGTATGCATCATCATATTCGAGTGGGATGTCCCAACAAAGGCTGAATGACCAGAAGAGGATGCACGGTAGGGAGATCTGACATCAGGTTCAAGAGATCTGAGTTTGTTGTATAGCTCATCAAAAGTGAGCATGTCCAGCCCACCTTTAGCTTTCAGGGCTATACTCACATGTAACCAAGATGGAGGCAAAGAACGTAGGAACTTTGAATTGCTATCATCATTGTCAGGCTTTGCATTCAGCTGGTTTAGCTGACTCAGAATCTTGTGAAACCTGTCGTATCCCTTGTGGATACCTTCTTCTTCAGAGATATTGAACTCTTGGAAGTGTTGTCTCAGCATGGACTTCCTCATTCTCCTGGACTCTTCATTCCCACCAAACCTTGCTTTAAGAGCCATCCAGATGTCCTTTGCATCAACCATGTGGTGAAAATCACCCAAGTGATCTTCAGGAATATATTGAAGAAGGATGGTTCTTACTTTGTGCTCTCTTTGTACTGGAAGAATCTCTTCAGTAGTTTTGGGAGGAGCAATGGTAAACTTACCATCAAGATCTGGGATAGTCTTCTTCAGACTGTTGCCATTCTTCACAATCTCCCACAGTTTCCAATCAATATTGGAGATCCATTTCTGCATCTTCATGGTCCACAGATCATACTCTTCCTTCTTTAGGTAAGGAAACTTACCATTACTGTTGGAGAGACTAAGTTGTTGCATCCAGGTGGTGTTGTTTTTGGTGTTGTTGGTGACTTCTGATTCATCATCAGTTCCAGGCATGGTGAATATGTTTTTGGTTGTATGGGGGTGAGGTAAATAAGGTTCTCAGTATCGTAGAGACTCTCCCGAGGCTCTGATACCACTTGTTGAAAACTCTCAGACCTTGAGAGATCTTTAGCACTCGTGGATCGTTAGTGTTGCCTATGTAATCATAAGCAAACTAATAGACAGTCTCTACAACTCGTATTCTATAGCGGAAAGTAAATACAAGTTGTTATAACTAAGAACACTTAGATCCTCTATGGATCTTTTTATTCACTGAAACTCTATGTTTCAGATGTGTTTTGCTATTACAAACTATTAAGTTCCTTTTATAGACAAGGAACCCTAATCTATTACAACTCAATCGACTAAGCATGCAAGCATGCATTTAATGACTAATACATTAAATAATATTGAGCAGTACAATAATACCCATGCTAACCTTGGGCAGTACAAGAATAATGATGAGTTAGCATTTAATTCATATAGCGCATGCTGATCCTAGTCAGCTTTCACCCTTCAGCAGTAACACGGCAACGCTTGTACTCTTCAGTAGAATCACTTCTTCAGTAGATTCTGCTTCTACTTCAGCAGAAACCTTCGGCAGTAATGATAGCAGAAATCCTACTTCACATAATTCCCAACAAACACTTATGAATCAATTTTGAACATGAAGTATGATATAAGAGACCCTAATATGTCAAATACGGAAGTCTGCTAAATTTGAAAAGTTTCTAAATAAGGAAAGCTGCTAAAATAGAAAGTTACAAAAAATGCAAGCATACTAAAATGAGTAACCTAATTCTATATGAACGTAAAGTAATATTTGGTTATAAATTCGTATAGGTTCCGTGAAGCGGGAGTGATCATCTTGTGACATTTCTTTTCCTGTTTACTTGCTTTGAATAAGGTACATATATTCTGACCTTTCTTTTAAGGTTTCTCATGATCTCTTACACATCTTTTGATCTTTAGTTATTTTGATTATGAACCTTGAACCATTTGATGTGAACCTTTGAATTGAGCCTTTGCCCTGAACCTTTGGTATGAACCTTTGATTATGAACCTTTGATTATGCTATTCTGATGACTTAGAAATTTGCCAAACTTTGACTTTGCCTTTTGACCCTTCAGTTTAATACCCGAGCCATTTTCCTAGCCATGAAGGTAACATGGCCATGTCATTGATGCACCAATGGCATGACTCCAGGGTGATCGAGTGATGAACCATCCCGTCGCTTTTTCGTTATATATATTATGAGCTCAAGATTATTATATATGTTTGGCCACTAATATCTTCGCAGGGGCGTATGGATGCATCCTAGATTTGTTTCGTATATGATATGATATGAAATGATTGATTTATTTCGGTGATTAATGTTGTGTGCAATACACGTCCTTCACATTTCGGGAGTTAGCTACTCCATTGGTTACTTATGTTTATGATATGTTTCGTTTCGGGCTCGTGGTAGACTACTGATATTTTCCTTTCATGATCTTTTATCTTTGTTTTGCCTCATGATATTTCCAAGTGCACCCTATTTCTCTATTCTACTTCATTATCATTACTTTGTTTATATATATCTGTTCACTGAGCTTTTTAAGCTCAGTCGCTTTTTCTTTTCTCCGCGGCAGGTTGTTAAGCTAGGAGCTGGGGCTATCTTTTGGGTAGATAGTAGGAGCTGAGTGTAGTTTTACTCTTAGACTTTGATGTCATTGTTATTTCATTCATGTTGAGACTTAGACTATTATGTTTTCATATATTTATCTTTGGAATCTATGTAACGTTCAAGTCGTGTTGACTTGTTTTTCTTTGGTATTTATTTAAGACTTCCGCTTGCGTTTATTTATGTATGTTCTGATATGCCACCATAATGTGATACTTCTACCCTTGTCGGGTTGGGGTGTTACAATAAAGGATATTAGATTTACTATCTTTGGCTCTGTTGCCATCCACTTTCGAAAAACCTATGAGGTCACATGAACTTTTTGTAGATAAAAGGCCATGGGTTCGATTCGCGGCTCGTGCTCACTCCAGTTGGTGCTCCTTTAGGCCAAGAGAACTGCCAGAGGTATTCTTTGTGGGGTGGACAATGACTGGTTCCAAAAGGAACCCGGGGTCAGGGTGTTCCCCCCAATCCACACCTTTTGTGGATATGAGAGTCTGATTATATGTTCTCCAATCCTTGTAGCGCTTCCTCGTTTGATGATTCACATGGTAGTGGAAAAATACATTGTCAGATAAGGGTTCATCTTCCAAGGTTGCAGGTGGAGAAGATGATGAAGGATCCTCCATGATGGAGGGTAGATTTAGTTCACTTGATGCGGTTCAAAGACATGCTAATGTCAACATCTGTGAGATAGATAAGTAGAAGAGAATCGCCACTCAGAGCCAAGATGCAGGGGCAAGGGCAGATAGAGGCACTAACGAGAAAATCGAAGACATCTGATTGAATAAATAAACTTATTTGTAGTTATTTAAGTATTGTGGTTAATTAAAATCTTGTCTTAAGTATTAGATTTAAGAACATCAAAGTGGATATTAAAGGATGTCAAATCAAGTTTCCTCGCAACTTGTAGCGATAAAACGTGTGCAAGGCTCCCTTTTAAACCTTTCAGTTTAATTACATATGATTTAGTACTTTATATATATATATATATATGTCATGATGTTGCTTATAAGAGCATTCACTATGATGAGTTTATGAAAAGGTCTAAGAAAAATGAAAACTGTGGAAAACTAGAAGGGGGGTTGAATAGTTTTGCCGATTTTAAGTTAGTTTCAAAAACTTTAGATTCGATATTATGTGAAATCGTATGGATGTAGAGAAAGTATAGATCTAATGATAAAGCAAGTAAATGAAGTAAATCAAGGGATAGAAATGACACAACCGATTTATAGTGGTTCGGCTACAAAGACACCTTCCTTGCCCTACTCCACTCCCCGAGTCACCTACTCGAGAGTTCAAGCACTATGTCAACAAACTCCTTCAACTTGGCGGAGAAGCCTTCACAACGTTCCTTACACCTTTTTCCGGTACAAAGCTAAATACCGAGTTTGTAACATGGTGGACCAAACCAACACGACTATTACACAACAAATATGTGAAATATCAAATACAAGATCTTTGCTACAGAAATCTTGCGGAGGAACAAATCAATCAAGGACCCCTTGCTTGGATGACTTGTAGAATGCTCGTGATCTCGCCTTAGAGAAGGACCTATATGAGAATCACTAAAGAAAGTGATAACGCTACACGCGTCGTTCGGGGTCAAAGGAACTTCCTTTTCGTCGAGCAAGTTTTTCAACACCCTAGGCAGTGAACCTAATCGTTGTAGTGTAGTATTAGGGTAAGCCACGGGAATTGATATCGTTCTCTAGGGGAATAGGAATACTAGTGAGAAGTTACTACGCTAATGTTGGGGTTGAGGAAGATTATTTTTTATCTTTTTATATTTTTAGGAAATGGAAAGGTACGAATCTCGGGGTTTGAGTTTGGGTGGTTGGTATTTCTACCAATTACTTCTACTATTCTAATTATCTAAACTAGTGGTGAGGGTAGTCTATGTCTAATTATTGTGTGCTCGTATGATGATTTAAAGATGTGTTTACTTAGGTTTTACTACTCCTTAATTATCTCCTATTGATGGTTGAATTGTCACGTCCTTATTCTTAATCGCATTCTGTGTCTAAGGTCATAAGGTATGCGTTTATCCCTAACTCTTTGAAACTACCAAAGGTTATTTACTACAAAATCTCTAGGATTTATAAACTTAACGCTAAGGTACTCTTCGGATGGTTTAGCCTACAATGACTCTAGGTACTATAAGCTAAGGTTCACAAAGATTAATCAAGCATTAATTACACAACGGATGACCTATCGCAATACTAGATCATTAACAATTAAGATAAGAGACAACCAATCAATATTCAATAATTAAGTTTCATATTCCCTAAGCAAACACATAAGTAAATTAGCAGGACATGGGGAACATGCAAGCATACACACAATTAATTGAAGACATACTTGGATTAATGAAGTAAACTACTTATCTTGATGTAAGATAGGGTATTTAACCCTAAAATACTGCACAAGACAGCCTTGGTTCGGTTTAGGTTTTTACTCCAAAAGACTACACACCCAAAACTAAAAAAATTCGGATTCTATATATAAGATTACAAATGCGACGGCGTCACCATTTGATTTGTGACGTCGTCGGGTCGCCATCATTAGGGTTTCGTCTTGGCCACGTTAGTCTTGCGACGACGTCACCTTATGATTGTGACGCCGTCCCCTTCAGTCTCTGATGTCGTCTGGATCAAATCTAGGCCGTCTGAGTTGCGACGCCCTACTCTTTTAAAACCTGAAACCGTCACTTGTAAATGAGCAATTTGGCTTCTGAGCCGTCACAAAAGTTGTCCGACGGCATCGCAGATAACACATGACGCCGTCCCTTTCAGTTCCAGCAGCCTGAGTGTTTCGATTCTTGACTTTGGCCATTTTCTTCGTATATTCGCGCCTTTTCGTCCGAATAAGTGTCATTCCAGCATTTTGCCTTCAAGATACCTAAAAAGTGGAAAGGAATGATATTAAGTAATAACGGATACAAAAGTGATCAAATAAGGGCTTAAACGACCCCTCAAAAAGGTACATTTTAAAACCTTATCAAATATTCCTACACTTGGTATTTGCTTGTCCTCAAGCAAATGTGCTTTTAGTCAATTAATTTATAAGTTAGGGGTCATGAAGCATTGGTTTAGAACAATTCACAACACATATACGCCCCGCAAAAGTCATAACAAGCACGGAAATTATATACTAGCACCTCACAAGGGGTGTTTGGATACTCATATCTCTCGAGTGTATATGAAATATAACAAGTTGGAAATGGAAGATAAACACTCATTAACCGGTCCTAGTACATAGATTACCATAGGCTTGAGACTAGATCAAACCTCCATCGCTTTGGCGTAAGCATCTAGGAAAGACTATCCAAGAGGTCTTTTAAAGGGTTGTAATGTTAGGCTTACGGTAGGGAAACAAAGGGTTTGGTGGGATAGGGTATTTAGTGGTGGCAAGTCAAAAATCTTTATGATACAAGCATGCGAAGAATGGCGTTGCTAAGCCAAGACTCGACACTCTAGACTCTAGATAACTAAAACAAACAAACATAAATTAAAGATAGATGTAGGATGGTAGCCCGTATGTTTTTTTTTCAGCACTCTATTTTTTTATTTTTCTCTTTTTTTCGATTTTTTTTTTCTTTCATACACTTTTACTCTACCATCCTCTACGATAGCATCAAAATGATAGGGATTTATAGGCACATCCCTACACTTGAGTTTTTATTACTCTAACACTAATTTGACCCGAATTGAAAAGATCAAAACACTTGGAGTACATTATTATGAAAATAAAGGGAATTTGAATTTAATATTCCCTTCCCGTCATCTCATATAATATTTAACTTTTCCCATGAGTCCCAATTGTCTCAAAACTGTGTACAAAGGATATGACTCGACTTAGCGATTTGGGTGTACATTTGGGGGTGGGGTGTAAACAATGCTCTTCATTGATATTTCGGAAAACCAAAACATCATGAGAACCGCGAAAAGGATAGGCTCTGAGGGGTTAACTAGGGGTATCGTGTACTAAAAATGAGTACAACGCAAAGGTGTGGGGGAATTACTCAACCGATATGTGAAATCGCTACCAAATACCACTCCAACTCACTAACGTTTTATGAAGCAAGTCGCTATGATGAATATCACACCGAGAACCAAGTCGCTAGCAAGAAAAACACCTAAACACCACTTTTCAATCCAAAAACAACCCAACCACGATGATTCAAGCCTTCAAAGTCAAAACCTAAACACTTGTGATGATTCTAAACCCAAAAGTACTATCAAAATCCAAACTTTAACGCTAGAAATCAACCAAATGATGCAAAAACCACTAAACTTTTTCAAACTCAAAAACCACCTAAAAACCACTAGAAATCCAAAGATATGTAAGAGATGATCTAACCATGGCTCTTGATACCAATTGTAAAATATTGGATTTCACATATACATCATAACATTAACACTTTAAGCGTATAGATGATTTTAGAGAGAGAGAAAGTGGGATATCTTAGAAAGAGAAACTTGTGGAATGTTAGATTACCAAAGAACATCCAACCCTCTACCTTGCAAGGTAGAGGGTATTTATAGGTTACAAACTAAATGACCTCCTGACGGCCTGTGGATCAGGTATACAATGGGTAAAGACCCGTCCTTCCTCCACGGTGTTGCACTAAACTAAATAGCTAACTAATAACATAGTAAGTAACGTAATGTCTACGAGCTAACTTATGCGAGATAGTATTTGAGGTGACCGATACTTCATTACGGAGTTTTTCTAATTCCTAACAATCTCCCCCTAAGGGAGGTCACCCCATGTTTTACATTATGAATCCTAGCATTCAAATTAATCTTCAGTCTTGAGCTCGTAGACTTTTCTTCATCAAAGTATTCAAACAATGTGCCTCTGTGTCTATTTCATCATTGCACAACTATGTTGAATGATTTGTGGAGGTTGTTGAGCTGATCCACCATGATAACGTTTTGAGCATTACTAGAGATCATCAGCCACAGCAAATCTCAGCATCACCCATTGTTGTGTTGCCAGCATATGATGTTGTGACAATTGGACCGTCATGCTCACATTCTGGATCATGATTTCTTCTTATCAGGGTAGCGGAAGCTTTTGTTGATTCATGATATTGGCAGCAGCATAGCAGAAGCATGGAGTGAAAATATCAGAGTCATTGATGAACTAATCATGATTTCTTTTGAGATGAATGTGTTAAGTGAGCATGCGGCTATGGATTGACCGCTTCATTCTGATCAGCTGCAAACGTAGGGCATACCTGCATACAACAGTTAGCAATAAATCGCACGAAAGTGTCTTTGATCACTTTCGCTGAATTGAGGTACACGGCCCACGGTTCCCCGTTGATCAGTACAAGTACTGCCTGTGATCAGGTATAATTCCGAAGAATTTTCTTGACAGGGTTTCGCAGCTGCTCTAGCTGTTCTCAAACCGGAACGTCTCAAAGAAGACAACACGGAGTGAGTGAACCAGAGAATAGAGATTCACTGATTGATGAAAGGATATTTGAAAAACAATCGTGTATTGCTCAATAAAAATTGTTTTTGCAATACAACGAAGGTTTTAATGAAAATCAATTATCAATCATAAAACACCTTTTGATTTGAAATATTCGTACACGGTCGATGTGCTAAAGAAAAGAGTTTTTAAGCACAATGACCGGTTTTTCAAAGGTATCCGTCAATCCATAACCTGAACCAGGATTGATTCAAAAGATTGAATCGCTCCATTGTTTCTGTTCAGTTGTCACATGGTTGATCTATTGAATAGATCTCACATGCCACCTACCAGGAGCTTGTTTGATGTTGGCTCTAGAAGGCTTTCCATCTTCATTGTGAATATGTTTGCATATCACTCGGATGTTCTGGCAATATCACAAGGATAATGCGTAGGACTCAAGATATAATCTCTCTTTCCACATTGTGTGAAATAGAGAGTCTTCATTGAAAGTGTCCTAATGAGACTTATGGATGATCTCGTGGCTCTAGACTCAATTTGTGCATATTTGGATCCTGTATCGGAGACTAGGGAGAGGGTCTCCGTCTTCAATATCAACAATCTCTAAGAGAAAGTCGATAGATAATGTCGGTTCCCCGTGAGAATGAAACAAGTCTTTTTAAGAGGAACTTGAGTGGTTTGGGAAGTTGAAGTGCAGTGCGTCACTGGGTCCATGACGTCTTGTCTTCAATACCGATGTTACCTTGGTAACCACCAGTAGCAAATGAATTGAACCCGGTTTCTGCCCTAAGGTTGAATAATTGGAGGGCTATTTGTTTTCACCCTTTTCTCATTCAATTCTTTTTCATTCTTCAACCCCTTCAGTGCTTACCGAGACTTCATAGCTAGAACCTTGTTGGGTTTATTCCAGTACTAGCTCGGACTCAGTCTGCACTCTTCCCATATCTCATTTTTCTCCTTTTTCAATATACCTCAGGACTTCTACACTATCTAGTGGATTGTCCCTGGGTAGATCCCTCCGGTTCTGGCGGATCATAGGAACAAATACCTAATCTTATCATCCTTATATCACCATACATAAAGTAAAGTTGGTCGGTCTATTTGGTATTGTTCATCTGCCATTGGAACCAATTGAAAACCATTTGAAAGTCAATCCAGATACTTGTGATATATTATCAAAGCATTTTGTACCTGAATTGTTTTTGATATTTTTTGAACAAGAGCTCCCCCTCAACATGTGCATCAAGTGTTTGAAATCGTTTTGCACACGGAGGCAAGAGAAAGAATTAACTTCTTTGATTACCATTTTCTAAAAAATATCAACATCACTTCCCTTATCAGATTAAGTAGATAAAGCATTTTGGAAGGATGAGATTTTCAAAAGTTTGCTCCCCCTCAATATGTGCCTCGAGGTTTGAAAGAGTTTTTGCACATATAAGAAGGAAGTACTTTGAAGTACAACCATGATCACCAAACATTTAGAAACCATGTAACACGCAATCAAGGTACCTTATGTAAAAACATGGAAAACTTTGTACCCTGAAGGTTTGAATTTGTTTATAAATACTCCCCCTTAATATATGCTTCGAGATATGTCAATAATTTAGCATATATGGGAGAGCAGTATGCACATTGAAAAGGTCATGTTTTATTGTTGGAATCACTCCTAAACCATAATCAAGTGTTTGTAATTAATATGTAATAGTTAGCTTTATTATGGCCTTTATGTTTGCAATTAGCCTTAGGCTTATGTAGAAGGCCCATAAGCCTAGGCCTTAGTCCATTAAAGAAAGGATGGAAACTAGGAGTGTTGCCCTAGCTTTCCTCCTATAAATACCTTATGTAAACCTTCATTTGAAGGTTGGTTGTTCAAGTTATTCACTCTCTTTCACATCTTTGCTTAACCGTATTATTACGCGTATGTGTGTGTGTGTTTTACTTGTTCAATCGCCTTATCTCTTTCTATATTACTTGTGTTTGTAAATCTAGTGACCTAACAGTGGTATCAATCGCCTACTAGTTGGGTGAACGTATTGTTTGAAGTGAGTTTTGGTCTCACGCATAACGTACGGTCCATTTCTTTGGTTAGCTTAAAAACGCATTTTTTACACTTTTTAATCCAAGATTCATTATATCTTTCTCTATTCCGCTAACTTGTTCATTTTGTGTGTGTGTGTATGCGCATTATTATGCCAATTCGTTTCTACACTTTCTCTCACTTATTGAACTTGTTGGTTGGAAGTTTACTTCCAAATGTATTCCATAAATATCCTCCTTTCGATCCCGTTGTGAGGATCAAAGGTAGGAAAGAAATTACCTGATTCCGGATCCGAATACCCGGAAGATGTATTCGGATTCCGATTAACGTTTGTATTTCCGGTATTATTTCGATTGATAATGTATAATTAATGTTTGTGAAC
>BPTQ01000004.1:164394739-164482189 GCA_019973895.1 Chrysanthemum seticuspe
CTGCCAATATCATGATTCAACAAAAGCTTCCGCTACTCTGATGAGAAGAAATCATGATCCAAAATGTGAGCATGTCGGTCCCAAAGTCACAACACCACAATGGATGTCTCAGAGATTGTTGATAGCTGATGATCTCAAATGATGGCTCAAAATTATCATCACATGGATCAGTAAAAGACCTCCACTTGGAACAATCATACATGCACTGTGAAGAATCAATGACTACGAGTTTAAGTGCAAAGAACTACATCAAGAATGCAAGATCAAGTGCTAATGTAATATCTATTTGTATTCTATGTATTTTTTGGTACGTGATTGAGGTGACCTCACTTAGGGGGAGATTGTTAGGAATTAGAAATTCCCGGTATTAAAGAGTCGGTCACCTCAAGTATATGTAATCGTTAGAAAGCTCGTAGTCGTAGTTCTTTTAAGTTAAGTAGTAATTTAGTTAAGTAACACCGTGGAGGACGGACGGGTCTTTACCCACTGTATGCCTGATCCACAGCCCATAGTGTGGCGAATTGTGTAAGACTATAAATACTCTCTACCTCCCAAGGTAGAGAGTTGGAGCTCATAATAATATTTTTCACTTTCTCTCACTAAGTTCCCTAAACCTCTAACTTTCTCTCTCTAGAATTCCATCTTATTCGCCACCTTGTGTTATGGTTTGATGTGTATGTGAAAAGTTATATCTTACATTGAGCATAATCAAATTTACGAGTAAACCTACGCGTAGTGAAACCCTAAAACTACGCGTAAGTATTTCCTTTGTTTGATCTTCGTTTTCGTGGTTTACTCCGTGTTTTCTTGCTTGGATAAGCCTGAAAATACGTCGACTTTGGATATCTTTTGCACTGTGAAGTGTAAAAGATCACTTGGGATAAAACCCTAAAATTACGCATAAGTAAGCCTACGCGTAGAAATCCTACGCATAAGATTTTTCTTACGCCTAAGCCTAGTCTTACGCATAAGATAATCCTACGCCTAACTTTCTACGCCTAACTTTTGTCTACGCATAACTTTAGCGTCTTTTCCTTACTTACGCGTAAGCTAAATTCTACGCGTAACTTCTAATTGTTACGCGTAACTTTGGTGTTTTTACGCATAAGTGCTACTTGGCTATTGTGATTTCTACGCCTAAGGATACTTCTTCATCAAAGGTTCATTCGACTACAAAGATCCATTTTTACCAACACAAGTTTTCAACATGTCTCAACCACCATACTCTAACTATTTCCCTTACACTTATCCTCAACGAAAACAACAACTAAGTCCACAACATCAACAATGGAATCAACAACAAGCAATTTATCAACAACAATTTAATCAACAACATACTCCACAACTTGGAGCAATTACTCCACCACAAATGGTTCAAACACTGCCAAGTCTTCAAGTTCAACCCTACACAAATGACTTCAATCAACATCCATCAAGGAACACTATGAAGGAACCCACTTGGTTTGCAAAGATGTGTGAAGCTTTAAGCAGCCAACAATCAATTCATGAGGCTGGATCACTTGATAGACCTCCAATGCTCACTCCAGGAAACTACGATCAATGGGTGATAAGGTTCTTTAGGTTTTGTGATCTGAAGAAGCCACATGGAAAGTTCTTAAAGAAGGTTATCTTGGAAGGTCCATTTGAGATGCCTACTGTCATTGTACCCGGAGATCCTAATGTTATTCCACCAAGAGATGAATGAACAAACATTGCTACTGTTGCAGATCTAAATCGAACAGAACTTCTACACTATGAAGCTGATGAGCTTGCAATGCAATATATCCTTTTAGGATTACCTAACCCAATTCTTCGAAGTGTTGATGCTCAAAAGACTGCAAAGGAAATGTGGGACCATATTCATCTTCTTATGGAAGGATCTGTACTCAATCAGGAGGATTTGGAATCCAAAATTTACTTGGCTTATGAACACTTCATAATTGAACCTGGAGAGACACTAGAGTCCTATCATCATCGTTTTTCAGACATCATCAATGATTTGGATAAACACAACATCATCATGCCAAGAATTGCAGTGAATACTAAGTTCCTGAGTAGTCTTGGTCCTGAATGGGAGAAGTATGTCATTTTTCTCCGTCAAGCGAAGAATATGCATCATTCTACATATGGATTGTTGTACGATTACTTTAAGCCTCATGAAAAGGAAGTTGATCGGGAAAGGATTCTCCGTGCTCAAATTGCTCCACCTACACATCCGGAAAATCAACAACTTGCCTTATATGCTCAACAAAGTTATCCTCCTCAACAAGCAACTCAACCAACTGCCTCAGTCACACCAAACGATCAATCACAACAACCTCAACAAAATCAATTGGTTCCTTACAACAACAACAATGATCAAGCACTTCATAGTCAAACTAATGAGGAATCCGATCCGTTCGAAGCATTGCAACAGGGATTTGTTATGATTGCTAATGCTTTTAGCCGTTATACCAACAAATCCAACAATCGTATTCGTTCCTCATCCAATACACGAAATCAGTCTGTTGTGAACAATGGACGAGTTGAAGTTCAGAATCCTGGTTATGGTCGTCAAATGGGAGGTGGTCAAGGTTTTAATGCTATGGGTAGGAATAACAATAGAGCTCAAGTGGTGGAACAGGGAAATGCTCAGAATGGGTTGAATGGTCTTCGATGCTACAACTGCGATGAGAAGGGACACCTGGCTAATGCATGCCCAAAGCCAAGGACTAGGGGCAGTGCTTATTTCAAAGAGGCTCTTCTTTTGGCTCTTAAGGATGAAGCTGGTGGATCTCTCACAAACAAAGAACAGAGCTTTATGGCAGATGCAGACTCAGATGATGATATGGAGGACTTGCAGGACAATGCAGCTATTATGTTGATGGCTAATATGCAAGAGTTACACATGAGTGAAACAGGCCCAGTGTATGACACTGATGGCTTGTCTCAGGTACCCGAACAAACCATCATCATATCTGAACTAATATCTCCGCCAATATCTGAATCCGGCACGGCTCAGACTGTTCAAAATGAGTCATCTACATCTTATTCTGACGATTTTCAAATAAACCCTGTAGTTACATTTGACGATCAAGATGACCTTATGGTTTCCTTTGATAATCAAATTGACTCCGTGGTTGTACTTGAGGATCTAAATAATGATCATGTTGTGACTTACGTTGAACAAGCCGAACTGTTGCCTCATCCAGATTTTGCTCGGTTAATTCAAGACCATCAAATCAAAATGGAGGAATGTTATGCATTAAATAAGGACTTAAAAAGAAAAAATGCACTGTTAACCAAGGATTTTGAATGCTTACAAATGCAACTCAACTTTTTCAAAACTCAAGAAAACCGTGAAAAAGGTTTTGAAGCCGCTTTTGCTAAATCTCATCAAAACGAAAAACATTTAGAGAGACAGATGCGTGATCTAGCCGCTTCGAAGAATGCTTTGTTGTCTGAAATAGAAAAACTGAAACATGAACATAAAAAGCAAATTAACGCTCTCACCTTGGAAAATCAAAAAGCTAAGGCTGAGTTGTTAACTTGTCAAAAACAGTTCTCCGCATACAAAAAGCATTCAACGAATCGGGTAGATGACCTTCTTGAAGAAATTATCGGCTTGCAAAACAAAATCAAAGAGTTTAAAACTGTTGTTTACAAACATGGTGAATCAGTAACAGCTATTGAAAAGTTTACGTTAAAACCCAATCCAAAAGGATATGGACCAAATCTAGCTGATTACAAACCAAAGCTTTCACTAAAAACATTCAAACCAAATCCTGAAGTTTCCAGTGCAGAATATAAAATTAATGATACTGTTATGAGTGTTGTTGAATATCATCGTCAAGAGGAATTAGATGCAGAAGACGAGAGTCGATCAAAATTAAAAACTGTTGTTTACAACAAACCTTTTAATTATTCAAAACCGGTCACTTTCGTCACATCAACGGATTCTTCTAACACACCAAGGGTTATCATCAAAACACCTGAGTCTTCTAATGTTAATCCCCAACCAGATTATGCACAAATTTATGGTCCTTTACCTTCCATCAGTGAAGTAAACTCAAAACCTGAAAATCGCAAAATTCTTAGATATTTTGATATTTTCATGGCTGACCTCAAAACTTTAGAACATGAGATAGAATATCATTCTGAAATCAAAGTTCAACACTTTCAATCGCCTTTAGCGCAAGCACAAAGAGACATTTTTCAGAAAAATCTTTTACCAAATGTTAAAAATTTGAAAAATTGTGCATTAGCTTGGGAAAAGGATTTTCATAAGGAACTTGGAGTGATGAAGGTCGTTTTCGAGAAAACTGAAACATCTATTTCTAATACTAAACGTAAAAAGAAAATGTTGAGAAAAGATGTTGATCGACTCTTGGAAGATGTTATCTGTGCTGATATCCATAATGTTATGTTATTCTATTCTTTGCCACATGCATCTGATTATATCTCTGCTGATAATGTTGACTCTGTGGTAACTGTTGAGAATACTGATAATGTGCTTCAGATCGAGTCTTTAAAAGCTGAAAATAAACGATTACTTAACGAACTTTACAATGCAAAACGTCGTCTTCATTGGTGTGAAAAAGATATTCACAATCATCAACTTAGTTTTCAAAAGAAAATCGCTCAGTTGCAAACAAAATCTTTTGATCCTAAAATTGAGCAACTGGATGATCAAAACGTGTCTTTGAAAGGTCAAATCTCAAAATATGAACAAGAGCTTGTAAAAGTTAAACAGGAATATGGTTTCATATTTGATTTACTCAATAAGACTCGTCATGAAGCATCAAACGAACTTGATCACTATCTTGCTCACACTAGAGAAGTCATGAATTTTGCTGGTAATATTCGGTCTGAAAATCAAGATTTGATTCACACTATCTCTAAGCTAAGAGAAATGTTAGGAAAGTATGAACAACTTCCGCCAACCATCATTAAGAGATTAGCACCAGTAACACTCAGTAATCGTGAACCTAGAATCCCTACTGCCAAATCACAAGTTGCTAACGTGCTTCCTTCTACTGAAACAGGAATAGTTGCGTCTTTTCCAAACGTCCGCACTTCACAGCCTAAGAGCACTCAATCGAAGAATAGGAAGTTGCGACCTAAGAAAAGATCAATAAGGAATGCTAAAGTAGAAGAACACCCTAGGACTATGAATAAGACTCGCGTTGCTTCCACTATAGATATTGCGTCTGGCAAATGTAATAGAAATAGTAATGTAACGAATGCTAAACCGTTAAGTACTTTTGATATTCAGTCTGATGCACCTTGTGTTATTTGTCATAAAAGTATGAATTCTGATTGTCATGACAAATGTGTTGCTAAAGCTATAATCTCTCATTTACGGAATCCTAAGACTCGGAATACCTCTAGGCCCACTAATCATTCTAAGTCTGTGCTTGGTAGACTGCCTTCTTTAGATTCTAAGGCAAGCATTGTTGTCACTGTAGCTCCAGTTTCACCTCCTAAGAATGTAGTACCACCTAGTGCATTCACAAAGACTAAAGCAAACAGTAGTTATAGATGGCAGAAATGGATATATAACATATTAGGATTTAAATGGATGCCAAAAGTTATTAATGTGTGTATGTCTACTATCACTGCTTCGGAACCCTCAAACATTTCGGGTTCCACATCTACTTCTATTCCATCTGTGTCGTCTGTGTGTAATGCAGGTGATACAGATCATTCTCTGGATTGTTGATAGCGGATGTTCCCGACACATGACAGGCAACCTTAAACTGTTATCAAACTTTATTGCAAAGTTCATTGGCACTGTCAGGTTCGGGAATGATCACTTCGCAGCTATCATGGGCTACGGAGATTATGTCAATGGGAATATCAAAATCAGCAGGGTTTACTATGTGGAAGGCCTCGGTCATAATCTGTTTTCAGTAGGTCAGTTTTGTGATGGAGATTTGGAGGTTGCTTTCTGGGAGAAAACTTGTTTCATTCGTGATCTACAAGGAAATGACCTTATGTCTGGCTCGCGTAATTCTAGTCTCTACACTATCTCTATGCAAGACATGGTTGCTTCATCTCCCATCTGCTTACTTTCAAAGGCAACATCAACAAAATCCTGGCTATGGCACCGTCGTCTCTCACATCTAAACTATCAAACCATCACCAACCTTGCTCGACATAAACTAGTTGAAGGTCTCCCACGATTCCGGTATTCAAAAGATCACCTTTGCTCAGCCTGTGAACAAGGGAAAAGCACTCGTGCTCATTTTCCTTCAAAGGTGGAACACAGCTCTCAGCATGTGCTTCATCTTCTTCACATGGATTTGTGTGGCCCGATGCGCGTGCAAACGATCAATGGCAAACGCTACATCTTAGTAATTGTTGAAGACTACTCACGATGGACTTGGGTCTACTTTCTTAGAAGCAAAGACCAAGCTCCACAAATGATCATCACCTTTCTCACGAAAATACAAGTTCAGCTCCGCAACACCGTCAGGCTAATCAGAACAGACAAAGGAACTGAATTTTTTAACCAAACCCTTCGTGAATTTTATGAGAAAGTAGGAATTCAGCATCAAACATCTATTGCACGTACACCCGAACAAAACTGAGTTGTTGAAAGACGAAACCGAACGTTAGTGGAAGCTGCAAGAACAATGTTAATCAATGCTAAACTTCCAGATTACTTATGGGCAGAAGCTGTATCTACTGCATGCTATACTCAAAACCGCTCTATGATCACAAAACGCCACAACAAAACACCTTTCGAGCTTGTCCACAACCATAAACCGAATCTCAAACACTTTCATGTATTTGGATCCCTCTGCTATCCGAATAATGATCGTGATGATTTTGGAAAGCTCAAAGCCAAAGCTGACATTGGAGTCTTTATTGGATATTGTGAGAATTCTAAAGGTTACAGGATCTGGAATCGTCGTACAAAACAGGTGATGGAAACGATTCATGCTCATTTTGATGAACTCACGGAGATGGCTTCTGAGTACAACAGCTTAGAACCCGGACACAACCGTTTAAACTTCCCTCAACCCCCATCATCAGATGAACAAAGCCCCCAGCTCACTCGTCAACAAATGGAAAGGTTATTTGCCCCTCTGTTCAGTGACGATATTGATGAACGTGCTCCAGGTGTATCCGCTGTTTCCGCTGCTCAACCTGATAATACTCTTATAACTGATACACCTGCTACAACAACTACTGTTGAAGATGCACCTACACCAGTTGACTCCAACACAACAGTTGAACAAACCGCTTCCAACAATGATGAACCGGCTGATGATATTCTGAATGAAGTACCCCCACCTGCAGATTTTGATCCAAATGCGTTCTTCAACCCGTTTGCTCATGAGACTGCTGCACCAGATGTCGCGGAATCTTCAACAAACCATTTGAATCCTCAGAATCTGCACAATGTATACCAACATCAACCCTCTACACATCGATGGACTAAAGACCATCCTCTGGCTAATATTATAGGCAACCCGAATCAACCAGTCGTTACGAGACAACGTCTTCACACAGATGGTGAACATTGCATTTATGCACTCACTGTCTGCCAATCTGAGCCTAAAAACATTAAAGACGCAATGACAAAAGACAACTAGATTGAATCCATGCAAGAAGAACTCAACCAATTCAAACGTCTTGAAGTATGGGAACTGGTTGAAAGACCAACAGGGGTCTACGTCATTGGTCTCAAATGGATTTGGAAAAACAAATTGGATGCTGAAGGGAACGTAATCCGAAACAAGTCACGTCTAGTTGCTAAGGGCTATCGCCAGGAAGAGGGAATAGACTTTGAAGAATCTTTTACTCCGGTTGCTCGTCTTGAGGCTGTTCGGATATTTCTCGCGTTCGCGGCTCATATGAATATGACGGTCTTTCAAATGGATGTCAAAACTGCGTTTCTCAACGGACAACTGAAAGAAACGGTTTATGTCAGCCAACCCGAAGGATTCGTTGATCCAGAGTGCCCGAACCATGTCTACAAACTGAACAAAGCTCTTTATGGTCTCAAACAAGCCCCTCGGGCATGGTACGATAAGCTATCGTCTTTCCTCATTGCCAATAATTTCACCAAAGGCTCGGTTGACCCAACTCTCTTTATACAATATCACGGGGCACATATCTTAATTATTCAAATTTACGTGGATGACATCATTTTTGGGTCTACACATAAAAAGTCTTCAATCGCTTTTGCAAAACTAATGAAGAAAAATTTTGAAATGTCCATGATGGGTGAACTTACGTTCTTTCTAGGATTGCAAGTTCATCAATCACCCCATGGTATTTTCTTGAGTCAGTCCAAATATGCCCTTGAATTGTTAAACAAATTTGGAATGAAAACCTGTGATACTTATGCCACACCCATGACTCATACCAAGAAGCTAGACGCTGATTTACATGGGAAATTAGTTGACCCTACCAAATACCGAAGTATTATTGGGTCTCTCATGTATCTAACAGCTAGCAGACCTGATATTGTCTTTGCCATTTATCTATGCTCCCGTTATCAGTCACGACTAACTGAAACCCACCTCTCTGAGGCTAAAAGAATCCTCCGATACATCAAGGGAACCATTAACTTGGGGATCTGGTATCCGAAGGATTCTGGTTTTGAACTAATCACTTTTTCAGACGCTGACCACGCAGGATGCTTAGACTCAAGGAAAAGTACTTCAGGAGCTCTACAATTTCTTGGTGATAAACTGGTGTCTTGGCAATCAAAGAAGCAGGATTGTACATCGCTGTCATCAACCGAAGCAGAATATGTAGCCATGTCCGCGTGTTGTGCTTAAGTCATATGGATGAGAACACAACTCAAAGACTATGGTTAAGTATTTGACAGAATCCCGATGTACTGCGACAATCGGAGTGCCATTGCGATCTCGTGCAACTCAGTCCCGCACTCGAAATCAAAGAACATCGATCTTCGTTATCATTTCATCAAGGACCACGTGGAACAGGGTACCGTTGAATTATACTTTGTGGGTACAGAATACCAATTGGCAGATCTTCTCACCAAAGCCTTGCCTACCGCTAGGTTTAATGAGTTGGTCCACCAGATTGGTATGAGGTGTTTGACTCAAGAGGAATTGGATGACCTCTTAAAACAGTCTTAAAACCTGTCAAACACCAAAACATCTTTTGTAAATAATTTTTCAAAAAAAAAAACCTGATAAAACAACAAAAATATTCTTCTAATCTATTTTTCTTTCAACATGGCAAGTACATTTCTTCCATCAACACTTTAATCTTTCAAAATTCAGTATTTTTCCGAACAAGTGTTGAGGGGGAGAAAAGTATCACTTAACTGTTTCAAAACATCTGTGTACTTGCATGTTATCATATCCCGGTTGGTTATTTTATCAATGGTGGTAAACTTTTCTGGTTTAATGACACTCCTCGGACTAAAATTTATAACCTTTCATTATTTCTTAAGTCGAGGGGGAGTGTCGTCAAGTTTTTTTCTTACAATCTTTGTTTGGTAACCAAAATGGAAGTTAAATGGCTTTGTTTGAAAAAGGAAAAGGTGGAGGGACCAAAAATGTCAAAATCTTAAAGTTATTTTAAATAAAAACACCTCCCACCTACCTTTATCTTCACATTTATTACTCTTAACCTAAAACATCCTACGCATAGAATTCGTTCAAGAAATCCGTACTTTAGATCATCATTTTGTAAGTGTTTTCATGATCTTAACGATAATACAAGCTAAGGTTTTGAATTTCAAGCAAATCCTACGGCTAAAACGTTAGTTATGCGTGATTATGTGTTCTACGCATAAGCGTATGAACACACAATCAATGTGAGTGTGTTTTTGATTGAAAAGAAAGTGTCAAAACGTGTTTTTAACAACAAGGATACTATTTTTACCCTCTAAATCCACCCAGAAACACGAATTGATGGTTTTTGAATATTAGGGTTTATGAGTCGATTTGGGTGTTTACAAATGTGAAGAGTTTTGTTCAAAAAGATTGTTGTGTAATGTTTATATGATGATGAATTGATGATTTCCAAGCTCTATCACCACCCAGAAACTCTAAATGATTACTAAATTTGGAATTAGGGTTTAAAGTTCATAAGTTTGGGCATCTTTGATTCTCCACGATTTAGATGTTATAACTTGGTTTATAGACTCTCACAACATCTTAGAACTACCTAAAATTGTTTGGTGCAAATCCCATGGCTAGAAATTATACGCGTAATTCATAACCCTTAGGGTTTTGACCTACGCGTATGACTTTCTACTCATAACTGTTTATCGAATGTTCATGCCATGATTTGTTGTTAAAATGAATTTTTGTGTCAATATTGATGATTTGATGAATTTATTTCAGGCTTGTTGCGCTTAAAATTCAGAATCAAGGTCATTTGGATCTCTACGCATAAGGATTACCCTACGCGTAGTCAAGTTATGCGTAAGAATAAATCCTACGCATAACTATTACGCGTAAGGTTCTACAATGGGACTACGCGTATCCTGTGAAGGATATGCGTAAACAGTGACCTCTACGCATAAGGTCTACTCTTACGAGTAAGCCTTACGCGTAAGGTTTATATACGCCTACGCTTAAGCTCTACGCTTAAGGTCCCCCTTTCCTACGCGTAACTTTTCTTACGCGTAAGTTAGGATCCTACGCATAAGCTTTCGTCTACGCGTATGTCATTACTGTTTACGCTTAACTTTGCCAAAACTACGCCTAAGCCTTGATTGACCTTCATTATGAATTGTTACGTGTACAAACTTGTAAATAAACTAATCATAACGTCACGAATCCAATAATGTCACTAATAAACTTAATCGTTTGATATGTTGTGAACAATAAGTGATAACATAAACTTTAAAACTTAAAGTTAACTAACTCACGAAACATTTCACGACGTCATTGGGCTATTGGACAAACAAGTGACTTAGGACTCGTAACAATCATTATCACTGTACATTCAATAACTAGACAATAAGACCTTCTGTTGACTAACATTATGTCTTTCGATATGTTGGTTCTTTTGGCTAATGTTATTTCAGATCACGACATGGCTGCTCAAATGAATGTGGATGCACCTGAGGTTCTCACTATTGCTGATATCTTCCCCAATGGCTATCCTAGAAAGATTGGAAAGAACAACCTTAGGGTTGATTTTGAAACCCTCACCTGCTCTGAATCTTCTTGTCTCATTGCTGTGGTTATTCTAAGGAATCATCCCTACCAGAACATGCTCTCACACTCTGCTACTGTACCGGAAATCTACATTCAGCAATTCTGGAATTCTATGCAGAGGATCACAGGTCAAAGTGCAGTGACAGTGACACTTAATCACAAACAAGTCACCATCACTCATGCAGACTTACGGGCTGTTCTTCTCATTCCTGAAATCGAGCCAACTGACTTCTTTGCTACACCTACTGAAGAGACAGTCCTGCAATTTCTTCTTGACATTGGCTATGATGAAGCTTCAGGGATTGTTACTAAGCATTCTCACGTGGAGCTTAAGAACATTCCTCAACCGTGGAGAACCCTCTACATCATCATTACCAAGTCTGTTTCTGGTCGTGACAGTGGTTATGAGCATCCAAAGCTCATGGAACTGCAAATCTTCTGGTCTATGATCAAGAAGAAGGACATCGAAATCGAAGCACTGATATGGGTAGACATGATGCTATCTCACAAGAAGCTTGGCTCAAAGATTCCCTATATCAGATACACAAAGCTTTTGATCCAGAGAGCACTTGGACTTAATCCTGATATCCACATGAGGCTCAATGACCCCGACAATCACGACTTGTTGTCCGAACCTATCCTTTCTATCAGAATCAAGGAATCGACAACTAAGAAGCAGGGTGCCGTACTGCCTGATCACATTCTATCTAAAGAACTCAAGAAGCTTGAAACGTACAAAAGGTATCTAGTAGCAGTAAAAGAAGGCAAAGTCGGTCATCTTGATGAAAAACCTTCAGGAACTCCTACTCGGAGAACCAGAAGAGGAAGTGCTGGAAGTGCAGTAAGTTCTGAAAGCTATAAGAAGCTTCCCAAAAGGAATCCTCCTCGTAAAAGGATTGTTCCTGTAAAGGAAGCTGAACCTATTCCCACACCTGAACCGCAAAGAAAGCTTTTGGACGAAAGCTCTGAAGGTACTGACACAGATGAAGAGATTACCTACTCTGAAACTGCAAAGGATGACAATCCTTCAGTACCAAAACCTCCAAGTCCTCAAGCTGATAAAGGAAAATGGAAGACTCCTGCACTTGTGCCCTATGATGAAAGCTCTGAAGAAGAAGAAGAGCTACTGGATCAATCTTACAGGAAGAATTTTAAATTCGTTAGACACCTTCAAAAGGCTGAAGAATTTGCAAAAGACCAAATGGGTGGCCCTGAAGGATCAAGTGGTGCTGCCCTCTCTTCACCAGATCCTGATGCGGTTAATCGACCCGATAAGGGATCTGGTGCCACCACTCTTGTGCAACAACAAAAGCTTGTGGAGGATACTATCGAATATGAGTTTGAGAAACCGGAAACTGAGAAGTCTGAGAAAGATAAAGATGCTGATTATGACAAGTTGCTTCTGGAAAGTCCTACACGTTCACATAAGGAAACTTCTGAACCGCCCAAGGACCCCGAGTCTCCTCATGTCTCCTCCTCATCAGATTCTTCATCTCACTCCTCACCACCACCATCAAAGAAATCAACCAAATCAACATCCAAATCTGTGAAGAAACCACCTCGATCTTGGATTTCTCAGACACATGAAAGAATTGTGAAAGCTATCAAACAATTCAGAAAGAAAGACATGCTTTACAGGAAGCTGAACTTTCTCAATCAACAAATACAATATCTACATGACGAGAATGACAAGATGCAAGAAGAAAGGAAGTTTATCCAGGAATTCATGAGAAGTCATCGTCAAGAGGAACTGAACGAAATGATCGAAGGTTACAATAACAAGTACCTTCAGGATATCGTTCCTAAAGTCACAAAGGAGATGTTTACCAGACAACTATATCCGAATCTTATGCAGATAGCCAAGCAAACTATAAGATCAACACCTTTAACCGTCACAATCAATCCATCTGATCCTGTAGTTTTCTCGGATAATGAATTGGTAGCCAAGCTTGTCACACAAATGTCTACACGATCTGGGACATTTACTTCTGAGGAAGGAAAGCTGTTTCAAGCATTGCTGGACTACCAACTCAAAGAAGCATGTAGATTCGAAGCAGAAAAGTCTAAACGTCCTAGAGATGATGAAGACAAGGATCAGGATAAGCATGATAAAGCTAAACGTCAGAAGAAGTCTGGTGAATCATCTTCTATGTTACCTCCTCTCCAACGGACTCCTACTCAACAAAGGTCTCCTCCTCGTTCTTCTACAGGTAAACCTCAGGACGATTCCGAGTTACCACCCCTGACTCATAAAACAGGTGATCACTTTGAGTATACGGGTGGTGACGATGAAGAGGTCCTTGAGCCCTTACAACAACCCACATCTCCCAAACAAGTTAAGAAACCAGAATCATCATCTAGGCCAAAACAAAAGAAGAAGAAGGCGCCCATGGCTGACGTCATATCATGGCTAGATGAAGATACAACACAGGAATTTGAATGGTTCTCTACACTTGTCAATTCCACTCCCTACCCTGAAGAAGGTCAAGATCTGGTAGACGGTAATACTTTGGAGCATGCTAAGATTCTGCAAGAAAAATTCCAGGTGAAGAAGATGACGAAATCCGAGTTGAGGCGAATCAAGAATGAAGCTTTTCAATTGTGGAAAGATAGCTCCGAAAGTGCCATCGAGGTCGAATATCACCTTGAGAACATTGCTCGAGCCATGTCTAACAACATGGATTGGCTCAACCCAGAAGCAAACATCGACTTCACCAAACGGGACAACCCTCCATACTACACCGACTGGTCAAAACCTCTACCAACAATTGGCCAACCAGATGAACCGAGGATTCCATTCAGATATTTCTTCAACAAAGACCTGGAATTTCTTCTACATGGTGGCGATGGTTCAAGGAAATACGCTACATCGTTGACACTTCCATTCCCATCAGCTATATACTCGAACTGCATAGCCATCGAGGAACGTGCCAATCACTTTTTCTTTGACAAAGTGGAAGCATACGACCGAGATGCAATGTACGGGATTCATCATTGGCCGGAACGCCGAAGAATCTACTACAGAAGCTTTCAGGTTCAGAAGTCTCAACATGCGGTGTTCAGTACTAAGGATATCGTTGCCATCAAACATGTTGTTCTGTCATCTAAGTGGGACTACACCTTCCTAAAGAATATCGTGGTCAAACGACAAGATGAAAGGGATTATGCATTCTCTGAAGCTGACTTTGAGAATTTGTCTATCAACGACATCGAAGACATGTACCTTGCCAAAGTACAAGGTCGCATGAGACAATTTTCAACCGAAGTACAACGTGAATTCATCAAGTCATTGCTCATCTTCATCAGACGCATAGTCATCAAGGAACGTGTAGAAGATCTTCAGCTGGCAGTTGAATCTTATCAGACCCGTGTCAACTTCACTCCACCTCAGCTAGATCTTCCCGACCTCAACCAGCTCTCACAATACACACTCATCAGCAAACCTTTCGGCGTTGTTTACTGCAGTGAACTTCAAAGAAATTGCTTAATGGCGTGTAATGAACTTCACAAGTTTGGAGATCACACTTTGAAGATGGTTAGGGACGGATTGGTCTATAGGTTGAAGGATATACGACAAAAGATTGGGTCTCCTAAGCGATGGAATTCTCAGGATCGAAGGGATGTGAGGAGAATCATCAGAATGATTGATGAAAGGTTGTTTCGAAGGGATCAGTTCAGAACATTGGAAAGCTTTGTTGGTGGTCGACCCAGGATCAACATCACCAGCTATCAACGCCCTGTTCGCACTCCTGGCGACATCACTGCACTTCCTGGTACCCCTTGAATTGTTTCCTTCATTATTACATTTAGATGTGTGATTATATTTGTCTATGGCTTGTGCACACATAACAGTGTACAACCCGTAATTGTCAAGAAAGGACCCTGTGGTACGCTTCAGTGCCACAATCCTTATAAAAGGAGCGAAAGCTTCTTACTTTTGAGTAAAACCTATCAAACCTTTCATTTTTCAAGGTTTTGCTCAAAAGAATAAGTACTTCCCCGTATGTTTTTCAAAACCTCAACCGTTTATATCACTTGTTGAGGGGGAGTATTTGAATTAAAACTTTGTTCACAAATTGTTCATAGTGGTCATCTTCCCGCAACACTCGAAATGGTCAGATTTATTGTCAACTTTTCAAAAATAACATTTGATATGCCATTTATGTGATAAGAAATATGTTGTGTAAATGCAAATGAATCTTTGTGTAATAGACTCAACCAACGAATTGACGGTACTAAACTGTTAGTAACTCGAAAAGACTTGTCCTGGACGGGTAATAATTTCAAGCTAGTTCGCTAGTAATGTAAACGTGTCTCGCAAAGGACTTGTCTGAGTAGAATGTACCATTCGAGAAACTCTTGGTAGACATGAACTCTGACGGGTTTGACAACCTTTCGAGGTTTGTTTACACCTTCAAGGTAGTTATTAGAGCTAGTTGTCACCTAAAAGCTGACAATGTAACTCTTTAACTATGCAATGTAACCGTGTCTCGCGGGGGATTGTCTATCTTGAGTTGATCAATTATAAAGTGCGCGCTCTTCCCACACTGTGCATATTTCCATCAAAACTCTAAAGCACATGTGGAGGGGGAGTATTTCTGCTAAAAGATAAAACTCTCACTGTGGTTCAAACATGTTTTTCATTTATAAACCCTTTGAGAGATTCTTCACAACAGTGGTTTTAATGGCAACACAGGTTAGTCATGGAGTTATAAGGTGACTAAGATTAGGAATAACCGTCCTATGATCCGCCAGAGCTGGAGGGATCTACCTAAGGACATCACAAATAGTTAGTACTTAGAAGTCCTTAGGTACGATTATAAAAAAGGAGAAAATGAGAATCAGAGAAAGAAGGAGTTGAAGAATTAAAAAGAAATGCAAAGAAAAGGGTGAAAAGAAATAGCCCTCCAAATTATTCAACTTAGGGCAGACACCGAGTTCAATTCATATGCTACTGGTTGTCACTTAGTGACACCGGTATTGAAGATTAAAAGTCGTCATGGACCCAGTTTCTCTCAACAGAAGCTTGTTTCATTCTCACAGGGAACCCTACGTAAACTATTGGCTTTCTCTTAGAGATCGCTGGTATTGAAGAAGGAGACCCTCTCCCTAGTCTCCGCTCAGGAAAACTAAAACGCACTATTGAGTCTAGAGCCACGAGATTCATCAAAAGATCTCTTAGGAACACTAGACATTTCATCACTTGTTGATCACCAAATAAGATCATTAGTGGTTCATATCGAGTCCTACACAGATCTTAGCAATATGTCGAGAACATTTATGAGAGGTTCACAACTGTGATCCTCAGTGATTGAATGGAAACTCCTGCCAGGGTCAACATCAAACAGCCCTGACAGCAGGTCACTTTGGTAACTCCCCGTAGATTACGCGGAGTGTGTCTCAAACGGTCTACAGTCGTGAGGTGATGCTTCGGTGTACCTCAGCGACTCATCTAAACTGTAGATGTACTTCGGTACATCGCGTTATCTCACTTGTGGGACTCCAGTTCAGGAACGGCCTTTGTGAGAATTAGAGTTGTGTTTTCACACTATGCTGTTAACACTCTCGAAGTTCAAACTTGTAAGTGCCGGAATCCGCTTATTACTAACCGTTTTAAATGTTTTCTTCTTATGGAAGCTCCGGAGCGGGATGATTGTGCTGATTCTTCTCATGCTCACGCCAACATCATCACTAATGGAAGTTCTATCCAAAAGCAACACAACAGTCAGAATGATTCTTCGTCAAATCAAAGAATCTACAATGTTAAAAGACTTAAAGAACTTCATTAGTACTGAATTCCAACGTCAAAGAGCGTGTGAGCATGTTGAAGAATGACGTGGAGACACTGGAGCAGCAAAGCAGACCTGAGGCAGACTTGATACAGACTACAACATACTATCACTTTCATCACAAAGAACAATGATCAAAGAACAAAGTTAAAGATGACGTCAAAGCATAACTGTTCAAAGACAACTATCTCTCTACACTGTGGAGATTGTTCGAATCGAGGAAATTCTTCTCACAAGAAAGAAGAATGTCAGAAGACGTCAGAGCTACTATTACATCAACGCCTTCATATTTCATCACCAACACTTGAGGGGGAGATTGTTGGAATCACTCCTAAACCATAATCAAGTGTTTGTAATTAATATGTAATAGTTAGCTTTATTATGGCCTTTATGTTTGCAATTAGCCTTAGGCTTATGTAGAAGGCCCATAAGCCTAGGCCTTAGTCCATTAAAAAAGGATGGAAACTAGGAGTGTTGCCCTAACTTTCCTCCTATAAATACCTTATGTAAACCTTCATTTGAAGGTTGGTTGTTCAAGTTATTCACTCTCTTTCACATCTTTGCTTAACCGTATTATTACGCGTATGTGTGTGCGTGTTTTACTTGTTCAATCGCCTTATCTCTTTCTATATTACTTGTGTTTGTAAATCTAGTGACCTAACAGTGGTATCAAATGAAGGTTTATCATCTTTCATATTTATATCACATTTTCTCCCCCGATCAAAAATTACAAATCCTTTGAGATTTTGGATCTCAAGTGATTTAAATATGTATGAAACAAAACATTTGTTGGAGAAAAATGTGTCTGGTTTATAAGATTTAAGTGGACAAGACTGAGGTTCCCTTTTTATACATAAGGGAAACCACAACACACAACCTAGCACTATTACATACATTATAGTTGCTTAATTGTCATTACACCACATATTACACATCAAAATATAGATCATACAGTACTTCAGGGGGATATCATCATTCAGTTCTTTGAAGCAGTTTGTAATGGCCTTCACGGAGTCTGCCACCAACAAAGCTTTCAAGGTTGCGGAAGATTCTTCGAGTCTTAAGTCTTCGCCTGATTGCAGCAATGAAATTGTCACACCTCTTTAAATCATCATCAGTCCAGAATTTAGTCTTCTCCCACGGCTTCAGATCAACTCTAAATTCATTCACTCTAGAGTGTAATTCTTCATCGACCATTTTGAGTGTACCATCACTAAATTTGTAGATCTCACAAAGTCTCATAAGCATGCGAGTCCCGTATCTGTCGGTGAAGATGACGGCTCTAGGAGTGTCAATAACTCTATATTCGTGACGAAATTCATGCCCCGTTGCATTCCATTGTGGACTAGTAAGGTTGACCCGGGTCTGGTAGCTTTCCATTCCAAGCTGAAAGTCCTCAACCCTTTTTCGAATGACTAAGCCCCTGATCCAAAGATTGACAGTAGCATAGAGAGCCTTTTTCTCACGGATAGGCAAATGTTCAAGGTTTCCTTGGAGATTCAACAGATAGAGATCTTCGAAGTCATTTGGCAGCAGGTGTTTGAAGTCGTTTTCTTTAATGACATACTCCTTTAAGTCTGCTCTTTTAAGAACGATTTTCTTCAAGTACTCATATCCATAGATTCGGAAGATTTCTACTCGTACGACACTTAAGATTCGCAGCTCGGATCGAACATCTTTGCGTCTTTTATCAGCACCATGTCTTTCGATGTAGAAATTCTTCTTTTTGAACCACCAGTGAGATATACCATATGAAGCTGCAATGTCATACTTTTGTTCTTTGACAGCCCAGAATTGATCAGGAACCATTTATTCAAGTCCCTGATCAGAGTAGGTTGCAGCTTTCATTTTTAAGATCGAAAGAGCTGATCTTCTTTCTGTAGAACGAGCACACAGATAATCCAAGTCATGATTGAAGAAGAATTCAGCCTGAATGGTCATCTGTCCAGGTTCACTACCTAGAGGAAGAGGCTTGTTCACATTGAAACGACAGATATGCTCACTGACTTGATCATTCAGCATCTTATGGCATTCTTCCATCTGGTATTGGAGTTGGTTGGCATCTGAGTGAAAAACTTTAACAATTTCATAAGCTTGTCCTTCAAGATCTCTTGGAGTGATGGATGAGATATTCTTCCGTTCACAGTACCACTTAATGAAGCTTCCCATATCACCAGTGAAGTGCAGAAGAGAGTCTTCAGCTGGAACTTCATAATCATTGGTGATAGTTGATACCCAATTGTTGTCAGGAATAATTGTTGTCAGGAATAATACAGCTTTGAATTGTGTCCCTTGAAGGTGCAACTCTGGATGTGCTAGTGCGTTTACCTGCCTAGTATGCATCAAACCAATCTTCTTCTGATGGCTTAGGAATATGCTTGATGGATGTGTCATCTTCATCAGATTCTGACTCTGCCATGACATACGACTCTTCATGAACCATTTGATCCTCAGGAATTGAAGAGATTGTGGGTGTAAACCTTGAATCAACCGTCATCCATGCAACAGATTTCTTCTGAGTTCCCTGTTCTCCGGTAGGACTAGATTGATTGTAAGGTTTTGGTGGTGATGAACGTGGAGGTGGTGGAGGTGTAGAGGTTGTCTTAGAAGATCCACTAGCTCCAGAAGTTCCAGCACCTCCAGTTGGAGGTGGAGGTGGAGGAGGATATTTAGGACCTTTACGCAATGTTTCCAACACTATGGTCCTCCTTTTCTTCTTAGCTTCCTTTTCTCTGATGTCGATCAAGAACTGTTCATGATTGTCGTACTTAATTGATTCTTCGAGAGCCTCATATAGCTTCTTATGGACCTCATGCTTATGCTCGTCAGCATCATACATCTTATCTGAAAGTGCAGCTCTCATATCTGCAATAGGTAGATCCTTGAACCGTCTAAGAAGTGGAGCTTCCATTGCCCATTCCACAGCATCCTTAACTTCACCTTCAATGACGTCTGCAACCCCTTCATCAAAGTTGAGGTGCTCCAACCTATAGACACGATCCACAAGGGAATCAACAGATTTCGGTAGTTCCCTTTCAAGAGCTTCAATTCTTTTTACTGCTTTGTCAAGCAGTTGATCTGAAGTAAGAATTAGAGGTGGTGAAGCAGGTAGAGTTTCCATATCAGCAACTGTAACCACTGGTTCAAGGGATAGATTCTTTGCAGATTCAGGTGGTGAAGGTGCGGTTACTTGATCAGGTTTGGGAGGTGGTTGAAGTGCCGTTGTAAGTGAAGATGCTGACATAGGTGGAATGGTAGATGTGTCTTGCTGAATATTGACATTAAACATGGATTGTGCATCCTCTTTATCATTATCTTGCTTAGAAGACTCAGTATCTATGGGTTTGTCATTTAAGAATTGATCTCCGAAAGTGAAGTCTGTATCTAGGTTCTTTAGTGAAGATAGAGAACCGGTAGATAGATTTGGTTCTTCCATGTGCATGGTCTCATCAGATCTTGACTCAAGATTCTCCTGTGAGTCTTTATGCACCAAGTTATCAACATTCTCCTGAAGAGGATTCAGTTTTTCTCTTCATTTCATATTGATTTTTGGTTCTTAATGGGGAAGATGAGATTGTTAGAAGCATTTGAGCGGCTTGTTCAGTATCAGCACTAACAATCCCTTTTCCTTTGTCTTATGTTATTGGGGTTGTTTGTCGTGGCAATTGATCAGGTTCTCTTATCACTACTCCTCCAACTGGTGCACTCACATTATGACTTTCTAGGCTTTGCTGGATTCCAAGTTGCAGAGCAGTATCATCTTCATCAGTCAACCTCCTATTACCCCTTAAAACCTCAGTATCTTCACCAATTTCCTTTTCCACTTTCTTCTTCTTTCCTTTCTGCTTCTTGGATGTGGAGTCTGAATGTTGTGACATTTCACGTCTCTTTTTAGGAAGAGAGGCATAAGACGCTTGTGATCCTGAAGTGGACTTGGGAGCATTGGGTTGTGGAGGAGTGGGTGTGACATTATCAGAGGATCTGGCAGCACTTTTCTTGTACTGTTTGAAGTAGTCCTTCTTCTTGATATCGTCCGTGAGTAGGATATCAGGAATTGGCAATCCAAAGATTTCTTTATCCATACCTCTAGGAACATATTTAAGGTTTCCTAAAACAAATTCATCTTCTGCATTATGTAGAGCTGATCCAATCCTGGGGTTGAAGTTGTGAGTCTGTTGCAAGTACTGGATAACAAGCTTTGAAAATATGATGCTGGGAATCACAAGCTTGTTTAGTTTCTTTCGACCATGAGCTTTATTCTGTAAGTTTGTTCTATCATATATGAATGTGTGCATTGATAATGAAAATTCTTCCCATATACGATCTGAGACATTCACATTCACCCTATTGACGATACCCCATAGGATTTGAAAGATGGGAATTCTCACTTTATCGAACCCTGATGTTTTGCCAGATAAACACAAGTTGAGAACTGTTGTCATTGCTCTCCAGGGTTGATACATGTGTCCAGTGATGATGTCGGAAGCCCTTGATATGCTAGTCTGATATCCCAATCCAATTAGAAAGACAATTAGATCGTCAGCACCAGGTGGAGGTTCAGAACGTATGTTGGGGTTAAAGGGAGTGATTCCTAGAGCCTTGCTAAGAATGTCCGAATCAATCACAAATTCCCTATCGTCCAGTTTGCAGGAGTATTTAGCTGTGATTTTGTCCCATTGAATGGTGTTCCAGAATTGTTGTATGTAAATGGTGGGAATTGTGCATTGCTTGGTAATGGCACCGAAGAAGTTTGTGTTCTTGAGAATATCAATAGACACTTTGAGGATAGGATTTTGTTGCAACTTTTGAAGGTCCACATAACAGTTACTTATTCCAATTTCTTCCCATTGACTTTTAGGAAGGATTTCGTCATCTGAAAGGACTTTGGGTGGAGCAGAAGATGCAATGTTCTCAGCAGAGGTTGTGTTTGCCATTGAAGATCTAATGATAAATACAATCAACAACAATGATTGGGAACATGTTAGATTATAAATGGTTAGTTAGACATCATTGAATACACCCTTATGTTATAAACACACAAACTTAGAAGCTTAGACAGGGTTCCCATAGGCATATAGAGATAGATTGAGTAGCATTAGCGAGATTTATTTATGGTTAAAGACTCCATTTGATACAGTTTTCACGAGACGTGTTGTCTTGGAATTGACAGGTTAAAAAGCACATTTGCTAAGAGGTAATGTCATGAAACAAATTACAACTATAGAAAAGATATGACAGTTTGTATGAACCAAGTTGTAATATTAAGTTGCTACAGGAAACCCTGAATCAAATTTGTGAGCAAGAGATTATCCTAGCAAGTTGCCTTAAAACATTTTAATAACCCTAGTCGCCGTATGACAAATAAACCAAATAAGTCGCTAGTCATAAGTGAGCAAGTCGCTAAACAAGGCTAAGTCGCTACATGAAAGCAAACTATGTCGCTAACTTGTAAAGACAAGTCGCCATCAATAGTGACACAGCCAAGTCGCTACAAATCAGTTTACTAAGTCGCTACAATTGCTAAGTCGCTAACTTGTATAGACAAGTCGCCATCAAAAGTAACACAACTAAGTCGCTACAAATCATTTCACTAAGTCGCTACCATTTCTAAGTCGCTAACTTGTAAAGACAAGTCGCCATCAACAGTGATACAGCTAAGTCGCTACAAAAGTCGTTAATAATCAGTTCACTAAGTCGCCACACTTACTAAGTCGCCACACTTACTAAGTCGCTAACTTGAGCGAACTTAAAACCAACAACTCGCCACGATGACTTTGTACACTAACACGCTACCAAGAACATTACTAAGTCGCCATCAAGAACACATTATACGCAGCAGACAATCATTACCAAGCAACCAATCATTCAACACCATAACATGGGCACACTTATCAGACAATATAGAATTGTTACAACACAATATTTAACACACTTGCAATCGACAAAAACAACAAACTCAACACATTCATCGACACCCTATTGACGCAATACAAACATCATTAATACATTCCAAAAACACCAAAGCTACCATAATACACAAGCAAAATGATTCCATTATAGCAAATTTAGCAAACCTACGTGGGAATCAAGTGATACGGATCAAGTGCTCGGTGGGATCTGTGTAAAAGGTTGTGTTAGTCAAGCATCTACGACATATAATATAGAGCAGAGAGGGAAAGATGCGAATCATACCACTTCTAAGTCGCTAATTTGAACAATTAACGAGAGAGATAGAGAGAAAATGGAGTTTTAAGTTTTTGAAAATCTAAAAAATGGTAAGTCGTTAAGGTAGGGATAAGATATTAACCAAGAAAAACTAGTTGTCACTTTCGGTCCCTGTGGTTTAGTGATTGTTGAGCAAGTCGCTGATGTATTTCAAGGCAAGTTGCTAACATAGTCATGGTAAGTAGCTATCTTATCATATTATGTATAGTAGACATTTACAATCCATGGACTTATAGACTTATCAGATAGCATACTAACACAGATAGAGATAAGCAAACAAACACAGTGATCACTAACACAATAAGCACCATGAAACAAATAGGCATTCAAAGCATGGGTACACAAAGACAACGACCTGCAACTGAGCACACAACGTAACCAGCACTGACGCAGATAAGAACAAGATATCTTGAAAAATTCTCCCCCTCAACCAATGTCACCAAAGAACATTGATTGAATATAACCCACCCGTTTTAAAACAAGAATATATTAGTTGTTCGAACTTCATCTATGATCCCGTATCATTATTGAATGACATTTCTAGGACCGTAGATGTTATCGATAACAAAGAATATATCCTTTATTAGAATGATGTAAATGACTAAAATAATGAACTTAACAGAATGAGATATTAAAACAGGATTAAACCAAAAAGTATAAAAAAAATGTATAAATGTGTGTATATATATATATATATATATATATATATATATATATATATATATATTTTAACTTGATTTGTACACAGATTCATAAGAGCGAGTCCAGATTCAAGATGAATTGGAGTCAAAGTAGGAGGTACATCAATTCTGGCATGCTATAGCTCCTGAATGAGCTACATTCATTTCTGATGGAAACCAAGTCATGAGGTTCCTGATTGAGTTGAGCATTGTACCTGAAAAAGACTGAGAGCACATTGTACTAGAAGCACATGTAGGATTGCAACTGGATGGGTTAGTTACATGAATAATCTCACTATTTGAGGTAACATCGTTTAATATAGACGTATCAGTATTAGAGACCCTTTTAGGCTCAATATACTTGAAAAATTTTCCTGTGGGTATCCATTTAAAGCAAGATCTAGGTATGTAAGTCCGTTTGGATTATGTGAACTTAAATAATTTGCCAGTGGGAATCCATTTGAAGCAGCTACTAGTAGATTTGTATGTGTGAACTTCCCTGTTTTGACTATTGATCCTTTTGTGATTTGTATGTTTCTTAGGGGATTGATCAGCCAAATGATGTTTCTTATGAGAACAAGTCATACTTCTAGTATTTCTGAACTTAGAGCTTTGAACATTTTCCTAGGGTTTGAAATTCATCATATCGGAACGAAGCAATGAAGTGACTGGTTTAGTCAAAACAACATTCTCATCAACTTGGGAGGCAAGCCTAGATTTCTATGTTTTAACTCTTTCAGTTCTAAAGGCATTAGGCTGCTTGACTACTGTACGTTTAGAGTGGTTATGACCAGTTGACTTTCCCAAATTTGATGGTGTTGCAGACTTAGTGTTCATCTTATTTCCAATAGATTTTCTAAGCTCATTTTTTAAGGCAACAATATTGAAGCTCTTATCTTGAATTTGGGCTTTGAGGTCATCAATGTCTTTTGATAAGATGTTAGATTGATTGATCAACTTGGAATTGGTCTTCTCTAAGTTCTTTCTTAATGACTCATTTTCTCTTAATAGGTTGGACACACATAGAGCTAGTTCAGTATTTCTGGATTCAAGTGTATCACTCATCTCATGACAGTCATATTTCTGCACATTTGAGAGAAGTGATTTCAGAGTGCATAAGGTTGAATCTTTGTCCTGAATCTGGGTTTTCAATTGATTAATTTCAAAAAATTCTTGAAATTCTGGAAATTCCTGATTAATACATGATTTTTTTGCATAAAAGCTTTCATCCTTTTGTTGTATTTCAATTTCCAATGAAATGCAATGTTTTTCAAGAATTGAGTATTTATTTGAAAGTTCATCATATACCCCTTTTTCAATCATGTCTTTAGCTTTAATAGTTTTAGATTCAGGCTCAACCAAGATCGATTTCATAGTGTTATGTTCAGAGTTAGAGTCAGGTACATTAACATATGAATTACTATGATCAGTTAAGTGTACCTCATCACCTGAAACCTTTTCTAACTCTGAATCTTTGAGATCATTACAGTTGTCTTCATCCTCTTTTATTGCAACTGAACTTCTGCATTCGGTATCATTCATTGGTTCAACTGGTCTATTGCAAGACCTGTCACAATCTTCCCATGGCATCACTTGACACTCATTCATTTCATTCAGCTTGTCATTATCTTTAGCAGCTTCCTTAATGTATATTTCCATATTGCCCATAAGTTGAATAAAGGTGTTTCTGAACTCATGAATTTCCATTCTAGTGTGTTTCTTGAATGAGATTCCAGTCATGTCATCATCAAAATCTGAGGAATATTCCCCTCGGATAAGTGGCTGAAATTGATAGAAGATTACTTGAAGAGCTGCATAAGATTCCTCAGTAGAGAACTTTTCTTTGGTAATTTTAAACCTCAGTTGTTCTAAGTTAAGTAACATAGTTCTTGTCAAAGTGGGAAAGTCCTGACGAAGAATAGCACTGCTTGTTCGATCCATAGTTTTGGATAAAACTAGTTTGAGATGCTGATGAAGAAGTTGAAAGGGATCAATGTAGTATTCCATTTGCTTTGCATTATTGTTCATCAACTGGTGTGATTCGTTGAGGTTTGACTCAGAAGGTGAGGAGTTTTGATCACAATTTGATGAATCAATCAAGCTAGGACATTCAGAAATGCAACCAGTTTCATTGTTCTGAGAGGTATCATAGAGTTCAAGCACTTTGGAGATAAACGGGTCAGTGATGTAGGACATTGTGGGTGGAGGAGTATCTGCTGCATGAACGTCCTCGGCAACAGTGGAGATGATAGTAGGAATATTGGTAGACATGTTAACAGATTACACGGGATTTTATGACTCTCTGATCAAACCGGGAAATAGATTCTTTCACGGGATTTTACTGAATCAAGAGAAAACCGTATTAAAACAAGAAATCACCCAAGTCGCTAGGAAACCTTGAACCAAGTCGCTAAGTGCCAAGTCGCTAGCAAAATTTTGACAGCAAGTCGCTACGAACCAAGTCGCTAATTTGTCAAGTCGCTAAGTAGCAACTCGCTAGGTACCAACTCGCTAACACCAAGTCGCTAACAATATAAAGTACAAGTCGCTAACTTATAACAAGTCGCTACGCGTAGTGGAGAATCCACTAAGTGTACTTTTTGTCGGCTTGTCTCAATAGACAAGTCGCTAGGACCAAATCGCTAGCAAATACCACTCCAACTAGCTAACTTTTTATGAAGCAAGTCGCTATGATGAATATCACACCGAGAACCAAGTCGCTAGCAAAAAAAACACCTAAACACCACTTTTCAATCCAAAAAGAACCCAACCACGATGATTCAAGCATTCAAAGTCAAAACCTAAACACTTGTGATGATTCTAAACCCAAAAGTACTATCAAAATCCAAACTTTAACGCTAGAAATCAACCAAATGATGCAAAAACCACTAAACTTTTTCAAACTCAAAAACCACCTAAAAACCACTAGAAATCCAAAGATATGTAAGAGATGATCTAACCATGGCTCTTGATACCAATTGTAAAATATTGGATTTCACATATACATCATAACATTAACACTTTAAGCGTATAGATGATTTTAGAGAGAGAGAAAGTGGGATATCTTAGAAAGAGAAACTTGTGGAATGTTAGATTACCAAAGAACATCCAACCCTCTACCTTGCAAGGTAGAGGGTATTTATAGGTTACAAACTAAACGACCTCTTGACGGCCTGTGGATCAGGTATACAATGGGTAAAGACCCGTCCTTCCTCCACGGTGTTGCACTAAACTAAATAGCTAACTAATAACATAGTAAGTAACGTAATGTCTACGAGCTAACTTATGCGAGATAGTATTTGAGGTGACCGATACTTCATTACGGAGTTTTTCTAATTCCTAACAGTACTTGATAGGAATCAAGCAAGGAAACCTAAACGAGGTGGACCCCTAACTAGCTATTCTATTCCCCCGCAGCGGCGCCAAAAACTTGATAACGCTACACGCGTTGTTCGGGGTCAAAGGAACTTCCTTTTCGTCGAGCAAGTTTTTCAACACCCTAGGCAGTGAACCTAATCGTTGTAGTGTAGTATTAGGGTAAGCCACGGGAATTGATATCGTTCTCTAGGGGAATAGGAATGCTAGTGAGAAGTAACTACGCTAAGGTTGGGGTTGAGAAGATTATTTTTTATCTTTTTATATTTTTTAGGAAATGGAAAGGTACGAATCTCGGGGTTTGAGTTTGGGTGGTTGGTATTTCTACCGATTACTTCTACTATTCTAATTATCTAAACTAGTGGTGAGGGTAGTCTATGTCTAATTATTGTGTGCTCGTATGATGATTTAAAGATGTGTTTACTTAGGTTTTATTACTCCTTAATTATCTCCTATTGATGGTTGAATTGTCACGTCTTTATTCTTAATCGCGTTGTGTGCCTAAGGTCGTAGGGTATGCGTTTATCCCTAACTCTTTGAAACTACCAAAGGTTATTGCCTACAAAATCTATAGGATTTATAAACTTAACGCTAAGGTACTCTTCGGATGGTTTAGCCTACAATGACTCTAGGTACTATAAGCTAAGGTTCACAAAGATTAATCAAGCATTAAATACACAACGGATGACCTATCGCAATACTAGATCATTAACAATTAAGATAAGAGACAACCAATCAATATTCAATAATTAAGTTTCATATTCCCTAAGCAAACACACAAGTAAATTAGCCAGACATGGGGAACATGCAAGCATACACACAATTAATTGAAGATATACTTGAATTAATGAAGTAAAATACTTATCTTGATGTAAGACAGGGTATGGAACCCTAAAATACTGTACAAGACAGCCTTGGTTCGGTTTAGGTTTTTACTCCAAAAGACTACACACCCAAAACTAAAAAAATTCGGATTCTATATATAAGATTACAAATGCGACGGCGTCACCCTCTAATTTGTGACGGCATCGGGTCGCCGTCATTAGGGTTTCGTCATGGCCACGTTAGTCTTGCGACGGCATCACCTTATGCTTGTGACCCCATCCCCTTCAGTCTCTGACGTCGTCTGGATCAAATCTAGGCCGTCTGAGTTGCGACGCCCTACTCTTTTAAAACCTGAAGCCGTCACTTGTAAATGAGCAATTTGGCTTCTGAGCCATCACAAAAGTTGTCCGACGGCGTCGCAGATAACACCTGACGCCGTCCTCTTCAGTTCCAGCAGCCTGAGTGTCTTGATTCTTGACTTTGGCCATTTTTTTCGTATATTCGCGCCTTTTCGTCCGAATAAGTGTCATTCCAGCATTTTGCCTTCAAGATACCTAAAAAGTGAAAAGGAACGATATTAAGTAATAACGGATACAAAAGTGATCAAATAAGGGCTTAAACGACCCCTCAAAAAGGTACATTTTAAAACCTTATCAGAAAGAAAAAAGTACTCTCTATATCAAGTGGTCTTTTGTTAGAAGAGAATGAGAGTATATGAGACAATTAGTAAGAAGAGGGGTGAGTTAGAATGAAGAAATGACTCTCTATTTATAGGCAAAACTTGCCACTGTTCCCCGGATCCCACGGATCCCTCCCACAAGGGATCCGTCTAGTGTAATCCTAGGGATCCGTGGGACGCTCCTCTTTGCCCATGGGTTTTTTGCTTATGGGTCATGGGTCATGGGTTGGTCCATGGGTATTCTTTTAGATTCATTATATCTAATGAGTACAATGTATCTAGTCAAGTGGGTATGGATCAATACCATGGGTTATGGATATGATCTATGGGTTGTGATTTTTACCCATTCTAATAAACTATTACAACAAATGATTTATTACAACAATTTGTATTTAAATGGCTATATGTAAATGTTTTACAAAAATAACATGTATCCTTGTAATTGTACTTAAGATAACATTATATTTGTTATCAACAAAACACAAAGAGATCGCAAAATATTAATAAATGTTTTTACGGTTTATTTGTATTAACAATCTCCCCCTTTTTGTTGATGACAAAACATAATGTTATGATTAGTAAAACTTAAGAATAGATGTATGTTTTGAAAGCCCCTAAGTTTTACTTCTTCTCCCCCTTTTTGTCAAAACAAAAAGTTAACCCATCGAAGAAATAAAAGTGTGGAAAAAGAATCCACATATCGGTTACTCCCCCTTGACGGTAGCTCCCCCTAGTTTGGGGCGTCAAGTGAAGAAAAATAAAAAAAAATCCTAAAAAGAGAAAGGTTAGTAACATGCTTAAATAATCTTGTGATTGACGAGAATCAAGATTGGGGGCCAAGGTATGTAAACAAGGCCTTGTAATAAAACAACAAGCTGTAGTGGTATTTATGCCACCTACAAGCATGTAAAAATAAGAACAAGACTTGTTCTTGAAAATGACCCAAAAAAAGGTACTAATAATAGAAAACAATAATAATGATTCCGTCCATGCTTGCATAAGGTTATGGATGGAGGTTTTGATGAGTAATGATATTGATACGATCAAGGATGAGGTTGAGTATGAATCGCATTTCTTCCCTAACTTCTATTGCAATTTCCCTAGTGGATTGGCAATGTTCACAATGTAAGTGATGTGGGTAATGAGTGCGGAAGTTTTCCGGGTTGTTTGGATTTGTGAGTTGCGGAAGATGTGGTGGAAAAATAGGAAAATACGGATCAAAGTCCAGAATGGTTGGAAGTGGTGGTGGAAAAGAACCTAGATTTTCTTGTAGCTTAATGGGAGCTAAGGGTGGTGATGTTTCAAGGTCATTGAATATTGTGTTTGGAGAAGTGGGAGGTGTCAAAAAGGCTATTTCTTTTTGTTTTGGTTGTTGAGATCTTGTTGGAGTCTTAAGGAGTTCCAAAAGAGTGACTTTGGGTAATGGAAGCATCTTGTGGTGAGTTATTTGATGGTGATGAGCCATTTGATGATAGTTTAGCTAAGCAACAAGGCCGGATGCTAATCCGTGCGGATATCCTAGAGTTTGATTGTGGTATTTTGGAAGGTGGAAGTACAAAGGTTTGGATTTCTTGAAGATGATTGTTTGTACTAGGTGATTCATCTAAGTTGTAAGATCTTTTGGATGACATGGTGTTGTTTGTTTGTGAAGATGAGATGAATTATGCAAGCATTTTGGGAGTCCTATATATAGAAAAACAATGCATTGTAATGAATGCTTGACCCAAAATGTGGATTAAAATCTAATAATTAGATATGAATTTAAGGCATGTGATCATGATAACACAAGCATTAAAGAACATACTCCAAACAAAATGAAATGAGATTGGAGTTTTCATCCAAAGTGAGAAAAATAGAAGATAAAACTAGCTTCTGTCTCACGGATCCCACGGATCCTTCCCTTGAGGGATCCGTCCAGCATTAAGGCTGGGATCCTTTTGGAAACATTTTTGCCTAGTGTGTGCCTATATTCAAACCATTTGGAGTTGCGGTTATCTCGACTCCTAAGAGGAAAAGAAAAATAAACTAGAAGTGAAAAAAAAAACATACTATTATGTGAGATAACCCGAGTGCTCCTAATTCATTATTGCTTAAATGAATGTACCCGAAAATACATATTAGTTATGTATCTCCTTTAGCATTCAAAAGACATGAGATGCAATGAAAACGGGTTTTTACTTTGTATTAATAATGAAAAAGCGATTTGTCCTAGACGTGAGAAATTGCTTTTGTAAAATTGATACGGGAAGAGGTATCATTTTTAGAAAATGTTTCAAAAAGAGGTTTCTATGTGTGAAAAAAGATCGTTTTATTCTTTGAAAAGAAGATATGTATGTAATTATATGTTTGCAACTTGTACTTATTTTGAAAGAAAATAAGAGAAACTATGAGTTATAAAACAAAAACTTATCTTGGGTTTTGAAAATTCCCGTATTGTTTGTGAGTTGTGCGTGAAATAGAGATCCTAGACTCAGAAAGAAGAACGCTAGTGTTTACATACCTTGTAGAGTCAAAAAATAAATTACGACGTTTGTTCCATGAGACCAAGACCAAGACGAAGTAGGTTGAATTGTTCCCGCTTCAACGGTTTGGTGAGGACGTCGGCTATGTTCTCTTCGGACGCTACCTTCTCAATAGAGATGTTCCCCTTTTGAACATTGTCTCTTAAGAAGTGATGACGAATCTCTATATGCTTTGTGCGAGAATGTAATACAGGATTCTTGCTTAAATCTATGGCACCCTTGTTGTCACATAGAATTGCTATGTCTCTTAGATGAATGTCGTAGTCAACTAACGCTTGTTTCATCCATAGTGCTTGTTGGCATGCTTTGCCGGCGGAGACGTATTCGGCTTCGGTTGTTGATATTGCTAATGCCGTTTGTTTCTTTGAAAACCACGATGTTAAACAACATCCCATAAAAGTACATACCCCACTTGTACTTTTTCTGTCAACATAATCACATGCATGGTCAGAATCTGCATATACAATTGTTTCTACTCCCGTGCCCTTAGGATACCATAATCCTAATTGTATTGTCCCCTTAATGTATCTAAATATTCTTTTTACGGTATCTAGGTGTGATGTTTTAGGGTCTTCTTGAAACCTAGCACGTAGACAAACACTAAACATGATATCTGGCCTACTAGCCGTGAGGTAGAGAAGACTACCAATCATGCCACGATATTTAGTATTATCGACGGATTCGCCGTCTTCATCTTTTGTGTGTTTGGTGTCGGATGACATTGGTGTCCTAATTGGTTTCGACTCTTCTAGACCGAATTTCTTTAACATCTCTTTTATGTATTTAGATTGATTAAAGAAGATACCATCTTCTACTTGTTTGATTTGTAGACCAAGAAAGAAACTAACTTCTCCCATCATACTCATCTCGAACTCGTCATGCATGATTTTAGAGAAATCATCACACATGTCTTGACAAGTGGATCCGAATATAATATCATCTACATATATTTGAACTATGATTATATGTGACTCTCTTTTCTTAGTAAAAAGTGTGTTGTCAACTAACCCCATGGTATAGTTGTGTTTGATTAAAAATGACTTGAGTCTATCATACCAAGCTTTTGGAGCTTGTTTAAGATCGTAAAGGGCTTTCTTTAACTTATACACATGTTTAGGTTTTTCAAAATCGATGAAGCCCGGAGGTTGAGCTACATATACTTCTTCATTAATAAAACCATTTAGAAAAGCACTTTTGACATCCATTTGATAAAGCTTTAGATCATTAGCACAAGCATAAGCAAGAAGTATTCTTATAGACTCTAATCTAGCCACGGGGGCATAGGTCTCATCAAAGTCTATTCCTTCTTGTTGGTTATACCCTTGGGCAATGAGTCTAGCCTTGTTTCTAGACACTACTCCGTTTGCATCTAACTTGTTTTTATAAACCCATTTGGTTCCTATTATGCTTTGATTACTAGGTAGAGGGACAAGTGTCCAAACATCATTAGAAACTAATTGATTTAACTCTTCTTGCATAGCCATTACCCAACTTTCATCTTTTATGGCTTCTTGTGTATTCTTAGGTTCTATGGTTGAAACAAAACAAAATAAGCTACATTGGTTTTGAACTTGAGACCTTAGTGTTCTTTCGTTTAACTTTCCTATGACCTTATCTATGGGGTGATCTTTGGACTCTTTAATATTTATGACTTCATCATTTAAAGGTTCTTCTTCTTTATTTATCTTTTTCTTTATTACTATAGCTTCACTTTCTACAATCTCGTCATCGACAAGAGGTGGAGAGGGTTTGGGTGGACTTTCATAAAATTTTACATTTAATGACTCTTCTACCTTCATTGTTTCTTTATTTAATATGACGTAAGCTTTGCTATTTGCAGAGTAACCTAGAAAGATACCTTCGGTTGATTTAGGATCAAATTTTGTAAGGTAATCTTTAGTGTTAAGAAGAAAACATTTGCTACCAAAGACTTTAAAGTGATCTAACGTAGGCTTTTTGCCTCGGAGTAACTCGTATGGAGTTTTACCTAAGATTGGTCTAATTAAGACTCGATTGAGTATGTACGTTGAAGTATCAACGGCATTTCACCAAAACTTTTGAGGTATGGATTGCTCATTAAGCATGGTGCGACTCATTTCTTGTAGGGTTCTATTCTTTCTTTCAACTACCCCATTCGATTGCGGAGTGCGCGGAGCCGAGAAGTTGTGAGTAATACCATTAGTGTCACAAAAGGCTCCAAATTGCACTTCATTATCGAATTCCCTACCATGATCCGTTCTAATAGACACTATAGGACTTCCTAGTTATCTTTGAATTTTCTTGCTTAATATTTCAAAATAATTAAACGTTTCCGTTTTGTTCTTTAAGAATTTTGTCCATGTGTACCTAGAGTAATCATCCACTATGACCAAAGTTTAGTAGTTGCCTCCATAACTTTGGATAGCGGATGGACCAAATAAATCCATGTGTCGTAATTCTAGACACTTAGTTGTAGATACCATGTTTTTAGCTTTGTGACTAGAATGAACTTGTTTTCCTACATTACAAGCATTACAAAAGTGATGTTCATATTTTAACTTAGGTAGATCTCTTACTAGATCTTTGGATGATAGCAATTGAAGAAGTCGCATATTGGCATGACCCAATCTTCGATGCCATAAGGTCGAAGTATCATCCATAGAGGTAAGACAAAGTTTGTCTTTAGGTTCATTACCGATTTTAATGACATAGACTCCATGTTTCCTAATTCCTCTTCCTATGGTTATGCCATTTTTTAATCTACCGGTTTCGGTAAAAAGTACATTGCACTTTTTATCACAAATTTGTCTTATACTTAAAAGATTAAAGTTTAGGTTTTCTACGTGACACACATCGTTAATAGTTAGAGATTTGTTAGAAATCATACCTTTTACCGATGATCTTACTTTTGCTATTTACAAACATCACATTACCTCCATTGAAGGATTCATATGTGGAGAATAGATCTTTATTGCCGGTCATGTGCCTCGTGCACCCGCTATCTTTGACCCATTCATCTGGGTCTAGGTCGACCTTTAAGCACATCTAAGAAAACAATTAACTCAAAAGTTTGGTCCCCATTTGTTCATGGGTCCATTAGTGTTAAACATTCCATTCATGTTAGACATGTATGGATAAGGTGAATATGCATTCCATGGTGCAAAGTTTTGAAAAGGAAATCCATTTTGCATATTTGGGTTCCATCCCATTTGATGGTTACTTCTCGGGTAAACATTATTAGGTCTCCTAGATGGGTTAGGTTTTGAAAACGATGAAGCCTTGTTTCTTGCAAAAATGGGATTATATTTTGGAGGTGGTTGTCTAGTGGTAAAATGAGTTGGTTTCTTCTTATTAACGATAACAAAATCAGTTCTAGATGAAGAAGCTATGTTATTACCACTGTTTGCTACAGCAGACCCACGGATCCCTGGCTGAACACTAGCCGGTTCCCTTTTTATGGGATCCGTGGGATCCGCCACAACAGTGGCTTTTTTTTCTAGTGCCTTAACAAATTGTGTTTCTTTGTTTTCACTAGTTGATGGATCAAGTTGTTGAATACCTAAACCTTTTTGGTTGTTTCCGGTTTTAACACTATCTAATATCATATCTAAAGTATCCGTACTCATTCTAGGAATTTTAGAATCTAGTTGATCAACTAGTGTTTGAAGTTGAACGCAAAGTTCACATTCAACACTTGCTATTTTACCCTTTTCTAGACTTTTCAATTTTGCTTTTAATTCTATGACTTCTTTATCTAAACGTTGGTTTTGACTTTTTTAAAGCTTGTTTTTGTTAATTAGTTTTAAGCTAATATTGCAAAGTTTGTCATATTCATTATGCAATGAGTCGTCATCTAGTGATGAGCTACTATAGTATTCGTAACATACCTCGTCATTTGCCATGAGACAAATTTCTTCATCCTCCTCGTCGCTCATTCCCCACGTGCCGCTCACGAACGCCTTTTGATCATCCCGTTTGGGACACTTACTAATAAAGTGGTTTGGGTCCCCACATTTAAAGCAAGCACGATCATCACTTGGCTTCTCGTCTTCTTTGCTTTTCCGGAATCCTTTCTTGTCGTCATACGGTTGTTTGACGTATCTTCCCTTCCTTCTAAAGACCTTTTTAAAGTCCCTTACCGCCATAGCATACTCCTCGTCGTCACTATCCGAAGAGGAGTTCTCTTCATCGCTTGAAGTCTTTTTGGCTTTAAGCGCAAGAGATTTGTGTTTCTCTTTCACCTTTGAGGCTTCGGAATCTTTAGCAAGGACAAGCTCGTAGACTTTTAAGTTGCCTATGAGTTCATCAAGGGTGAGGATTGTCAAATCTTTTGACTCTTCGATCGCCGTCACCTTGGATCTCCACTTGGATGGAAGTGCCCTTAGATATCTCCTAACATGGTTACGGCTAGAAAAAGATTCATCAAGTACTTGTAAAGATGTAATAATAATATTAAAATTAGCAAATGAATGATCTATAGTTTCCTCATCCGATATTGAAAATTGTTCATATTGTTGAACAAATAAATAAATTTTATTATTTTTAACTTGTTGATTACCTTGATGAGTTACAACTAAATAATTTCAAATTTCTTTAGAGGTTTTAAGCATAGAAATTCTTTCAAATTCCTTTTTGGGTAAAGCATTGTACAAAACCATTTTAGCTTCACTATTTTTAGAAAGATTTTTCTTCATTTCATCGTTTAGTTTATCATGAGGTATGTTAACTAAATTTCCTTTATCATCTTTTGAGGTAGCCTCAAAATCGCCTTCAACAATAATGTACCAAAGATCAATATCTTTAGACTTTATATACGTTTCGAATCTATTTTTCCAATATATAGACCATTAGTTTCAAGTAGTGGTGGTCGTTGCATAGATTGCCCTTCCTTGTAATTTTCAGAACCCATAGTGATCGAAAAGTTTTTAAAATACGGTTTACTTTAAAACTTTTATAAACTTAGCTCTTGATGCCAATTATGGAAAACTAGAAGGGGGGTTGAATAGTTTTGCCAATTTTAAATTAGTTTCAAAAACTTTAGATTCGATATTATGTGAAATCGTATGGATGTATAGAAAGTATAGATCTAATGGTAAAGCAAGTAAATAAAGTAAAGCAAGGGATAGAAATGACACAACCGATTTATAGTGGCTCGGCTACAAGGACACCTTCCTTGCCCTACTCCACTCCCCGAGTCACCTACTCGAGAGTTCAAGCACTATGTCAACAAAATCCTTCAACTTGGCGGAGAAGCCTTCACAACATTGCTTACACCTTTTTCCGGTATAAAGCTAAATACCGAGTCTGTAACACGGTGGACCAAACCAACATGACTATTACACAACAAATATGTGAAATATCAAATACAAGATCTTTGCTAAAGAAATCTTGCGGAGGAACAAATCAATCAAGGACCCCTTGCTTAGATGACTTGTAGAATGCTCGTGATCTCGCCTTAGAGAAGGACCTATATGAGAATCACTAAAGGAAGAAAGAAAGAAGTACTCTCTAGATCAAGTGATCTTTTGTTAGAAGAGAATGAGAGTATATGAGAGAATTAGTAAGAAGAGGGGTGAGTTCGAATGAAGAAATGGCTCTCTATTTATAGGCAACACTTGCCACTGTTCCCCGGATCCCACGGATCCCTCCCACAAGGGATCCGTCTAGTGTAATCCTAGGGATCCGTGGGACGCTCTCTTTGCCCATGGGTTTTTGGTTATGGGTCATGGGTCATGGGTCATGGGTTATAGGTTGGTCCATGGGTATTCTTTTAGATTCAATGTATCTAATGAGTATAATGTATCTAGTCAAGTGGGTATGGGTCGATACCATGGGTTATGGATATGATCCATGGGTTGTGATTTTTACCCATCATAATAAACTATTACAACAAATGATTTATTACAACAATTTGTATTTAAATGGCTATATGTAAATGCTTTACAAAAATAACATGTATGCTTAAGATAACATTATATTTGTTATCAACAAAACACAAAGAGATCATGTTTATTTTAACCATAATGAACACTTATTTCATAATGAACACTTATTTCATGTCTATGTGTCCTTAAAATAACATGTATCCTTAAGATAACATTTTTTACGGTTTATTTGTATTAACAAAAACGTTTATGTTTATTTTAACCATAATGAACACTTATTTCATGTCTATGTGTCATGAATAGGTCCTAATACAGTTAATGTTTTTGTTAAAAAAAGACATTTTATAAAGTTGCAAAAATTTATACTATCGTAAATGCAAGTTTATAATATCAAAAGGTCTAAAATTTATTGATGTATTATTGTATAAACGTTTATAAAAAGTTTATCATCATATAAAAAGTTTGAGTGAGGTTATTTTGCATACCAAATAATCCTCACATACCAAGGGACACATCCCAACCATTGATTCAAATTTAATCAATGACTGAAATTAAAACACACTATCCACTAAAATAAAGTGGAGGGGTATAATCGTCAAATCACAACAAATTCTAAAATGCGCTATCACTCTTCATTTCTCAAATTCACTGAACCTACCTAACACACACTACTCACACATTTACACCGATCAAAAAACCACCGCAAAAATCATCAAAAACTATCAAAAATCACCGGAGAAGATGGAAGATACCGACGCTGAAACAATCACGTTAAAAGAACTGGGAAAAAAAGGAACTACGAGCAAACAAACGGCCAAAAAATCGGTCAAAAAAACCAGCCAAAAAATCGGTTTCAGGTATAATCTTACACTCTAAACAACTATTTCAATATATACAACTTTAATTTATGATTATATGATGTTTTGAACTGTTTATAGCGATTATGATGAAGAAATGTGCAAATAAAAGTTAGGTTTTAACAGCTTATAGATTTTTTGTTATAATTAGGAGTTAGGTTTTAATAGTTTAGAAGCTAGCTTTGCGAGATTAGAAGTGTTTATCGAAGCGTCTTATTCGGCTAAGCCGAAGGCTTAGCCGCATAAGACGCCTTCGACTTTGGCTTCGCCAAAGGTATCTTATGCAGCTAAAACTTTGGCTCAGCCGCGGAAGGTGCCTTTGGCTTCGCCAAAGGCATCTTATGCGGCTAAACCTTTGGCTCAGCTACGGAAGCTTTGACGAATGAAAAAGGCTTCAACAAAGCATTCGTTGCAGCTAAGTAAAAGGATTAGCCGCAGAAGATGCCTTTGGCTTCGCCAAAGGCATCTTATGCGGCTAAACCTTTGGCTCAGCCGCGGAAGGTGCCTTTGGCTTTGGCTGCAGCTAAGTAAAAGGATTAGCCGCATAAGATGCCTTTGTCAAAATGCTAAAGCATCTTATGCGGCTAAACCTTTGGCTTAGCTACAGAACACCAAAGGCATCTTATGTGGCTGGCTAAGCCTTTTGCTTAGCCGCATAAGATGCTTTAGCATTTGACAAAGGAATAGGTTGTGACTGATGCACAAAATGCTTTGTGGGGATATATGATAACTTAAAATAAGCTTTTAAATCTGTTTTTTATTCTATATCAAATATGATATAATAAACATTTGCTTTTAAAATAGCCTTTTAAGTATGTGATAACTTAAAAATTTCCTTAGAAACAAAGGATTTGGCTTAGATACAGGCATAGCCTTTGGAAAAAACTTTCAATCATTAACATTTGCTTAGCCACATGCATATGCATAGCCTTCAACATTTCGGAACACAAATACATGTTTGTAACATATTTTGTAGCTACCAAAATGTTTATGTTAAATATCACATATGATATAATAAAGATGTATTCAACTTTGTCAATTGACTAGGTTGCAGATAAGCAAAGGCTTAGCCACAGGCATAGCCTTCGGCTTTGCCGAAGGCTATGCCTGTGGCTAAGAATTTGACAAAAATGAACAATTATTCAGTAGCTAAAAAAAATTTATGTTACATATCAAATATGATATTATAAAGAATTTTGGTAATATACAAGCATATCCTGTAAATTTGCAAAAAAAAGATATGCCTGCACCTAATCCTTTGAGTAAAACTGTCAGGATATTAAGTAATTGTTCATTGTTGATGATGTAGGTGATAAAGAAAATGACGATGGAGAAGATGACGTAGGGCATCTAATCTCTAAATTGTCGCTACTAAAAACAACTAGTGAAGTGAAAAGCCCTGCTAAAGGTGCATATCATGTTATTAAAGAAACACGTTATGTACTGAGAATATTTCAATTACTAAATCACAAATGATATAATATAAATTTGTTTTGCAGAAAAAACGAAAACAGTTGCTCAAAGATTGAATGAATTACAGAGAAACGCTAAGAAGAGAAGAGCAGAGCAAGAAAAGCAAAGGAAGAATGAAGCAAATAAGAAAAAACTAAAAATCAAGAAGAAAAAGACACTTCAGCAAAGAAACAAATGAAACCTCCAAAGAAAAGAAAAGCATTAGAAACGCAAAGTACTCCGAAAAGATTTACTAGAGGTGATGCTAGGAGAATTGAAGAGGAAAAAGATGCTGATAAAAGTGATGATGAGGATGTTGAGACGGTAGAAGAGACTGAAGTGGAAGAGAATGAAGAGGAACTCGAAGAAGAGAATGATCAACAATTGGTTGTAAAAGAAACCAAAAAGAGAAAGAAGGAAATAGTTGTTGAGAAGGAGGTTGAAGATCAGGAAGATAAAATGAAGCTTAAGGTGAAAAAGGAGAAAACAAAAACAAAAAATTACCCAACATGTTCAACAAGGTCATCACCAAAACCTCTCTATGAAGCGATGATCGGTTTATCAAATGAGAGAAAGAAATGCTTGAAAGAGATGGGATTTGAGAGGTTCATAAACTTCCCTATAGTTGAACTTCCAGCTGCATTGGCGTACCATGTAATCGATAAATTCCATCCACCTAGCATGGAATTGAGATTATAAAAAGGTTCAATAAAGGTAACAAGGAAAAAAATTCATGATATGCTAGGTGTGCCGATGGGGACAAGAAAGCTGGAAAATCTGGAGGAAAGATTTGATGATGACGATTTCGTTAAAGAATGGGAAGAACAGTATGCTCATCTTGGATGAATTACACCACCTGCTGTAGCCTTCGAGATATCGAGCACAACTGAAGCAGATTTCATGTTCAAGATGAATTTCTTAACTTTGTTTGCAAGCACCATGGGCACTTTGGAGAGTGCAGGAAAAGTACCCACAACAATCCTCAGGCACGTGAAAGAAGAAGAAGATATCTCTGATATCGATTGGTGCAGCTACATAATGGAATGCTTGCAGATTAGTAAGCTAAACTGGGCCCAAGTCAAGTTGGGTACCAACTTCTATTATGGTCCCCTAACATTCTTATGTGTAAGTTATTTTCCATTAAACTTATCAACTATGATTCACTCATATAAAAAATTATCTAACAAAATTTTAATTGTATTTTTGTGTATAAAAAAGCTGCTATACTTGGACTCAACAAACTACCCGAGCTTCCAAGTTATGCGTCACCGCCCAGCCCTTAGAAGTTGGAACACTCCAACAATGAGGAAAAGAATAAACATGGAAATGAGAGACGGTTGCTTGGGGATGTTAGAGCATCACGGAGAGTTTGATCCTGATGAGGAGCAAACCGGCCTGAATTTGTACAAGGGAGTAGACATATACTATGAACCGTTGCCTCCCAGAAAGACAGTGGAAAGAGAGGTAATTTTATTGAATTCATTTATAAAATTGTTGTTATAAAAGAGTATGTTATGATATATTTTACTTGTTATTAAAAAAGCATGTTTAAAAGAGTTAACAGAAAACAAAACCTTAAGCTTAGGCGCAAGCATAACCTATGCTTGCGCCTAAGCCTTCGGCTTTAGCCGAAGGCTATGCCAGCGACTAAGCCTTCAGCAGACAAACATTCAGTTGTGCTTGCAAAAATATCATATATGATAAAACACTAGGATGAATATCACATTTGATATTAGTGTTAAATCATATATGATATGTATTATTATATGTGATATTACACTAATATCACATGTGATATTACATATCATATATGATATTACACTAATATGATATTTTTTAAAATCATATATGATTTTGCATATACATTAAAAAACTAACCTGAAATACTTACTTTACAGGAATTTTATGAAAAGATTGATGAGAAATTTGAAATAATTTCAAAAGAAAAGATAGAGTTGGTTGAGACGATGAGAGAGGGATTGAAGAAGTTCAGGGGAGACAAGGTGATGTTGACCTTGTGCAAGAAGTACAAGAGATTGTTCAACAAGATCGATTTCGATATAGAAAGTAGTTCGATGGAAGAGGATGATCATAGTGATAGTGAGAACGATGAAAGCAGTGAGGATGAGGATCAAGAAAAAACAAATGAAGGAAAAATTGTAGTTGAAAAAGAGAATGAAAGTGAGAGCGAAAGTGAGGATGAGGAACAAGAAGAAGAGAATATAGTTGAAAAAGAGAATGAAAGTGAGTGCGAAAGTGAACAGGAGAATGAAAGAGAGAATGTAGTTGAAAAGGAGGGTGAGAGCAAAGATGAAATTCAGAAAGAAGAAACTGAGAAGGAAAACGAAGTTGGAAAAGAAGAAGCAACTCCAACTGAAACGCAAAAACAACCTGAGAAAGAAACAGAAACGGAGAAAGAAAGAGAAGTTCCAGTAGTGAAGGTGAGTGTGAAGGAAAAACAAACTGAAGTTCCAGTAACGAAGGTGAGTGAGAAGGAAAAACAAACTGAAGTTCAAGTAGCGAAGGTGAGTGAGAAGGAAAAACTGATTGAAGTTGCAAAGGAAGTAGGAACTCCAACTGTGGAGGTTACACCGGGTTATAAGTTGAGAGTAGCAACTCCAGATGAATTTTGGAATCCAGAAAACTTTGATAATCTCGTGAGTCAAGAAGAACAAGATTATCAAAAGCTTCATGGGAAAACAGAGAAGAGTGATCAAAAAGAGATTGCTGGGACAACAGAGATGATGAGTGACCCAAAAGAGATTCATAGGGCAACAGAGATGAGTGATCCAAAAGAAATTCAAGGGTCAAAATAGAAAATGACAAGAGGAATAATAAGAAAATCAATGACGCCACCATCTGAGAAAATGACAAGAGGAATGATAATAAAATCAATGACGCCACCATCTTTCAGTCTTGGTATAAGCCCAATGGCAACAGAAGCTGTTGTTGAGACTGAAACAACATCAAAACTGGAAGAAAAGACAGAAAAAAGGGTGAGAGATATTGATGTTGAGACTGAAACAGAATCAAAACAAGAAGAAGAACATCTGGCAAAAAGAGTCAAAAAACCGTCACGTTTTCTGATATCACCATATATGAACAGAAAAACTGTAGTCCACACACCACCACAACCAGATGAAGTGATGATAATGGACGCGCTATTTTCAATGGAAGGAAATCCAATGTAAGTCTGCTATTTCTTATTTAAAATCATACAAAAAATAATAATATTGTGATAATAATATGTATATGATTTAAATTTTGTGTAGTGACTTTGTCTTTGAACCAAGCGTGAAGGGAGCCCCTACCATAAGGGACAACATGCAAACACTAGCACCAAAATTGAAGGTGGAAGCTAGTGTTATTGACAGCTTTGCTTCTCTTTTGAACTACGAAGAAATGGTGACCAATACCGGAAAAAAGAGGAAGTATTACTTTCAAACAGAAATGTTGGTAAGTAGATAAAAACTTAGAAACTAATTACTAATCTGTTTGTTAACAGTTATATGATATTGTTGATTTTTGACAACAGACAAGCCAAATGGTAGAGTTGCCGAAGAAAGATGAAGCTAAGCAATATAAAGCTTTCCTTGATTGCATGAAAAGCGAGTTTCAAGAAAACCCAAATGATATGTCAATGCAACATGTAAAAATGGTAACAACTTATTTCACTTATTATGAAGAAAGAGATTCGACTTTTATTTGAATTAAAATGAATACAATTTTCTTTCAATTTGTACAGGCATTCTTTCCAGTAATCGCTCATGAACACTTCTATGTCGTTGTATTCAATCTAGCCAACGGAACTTCAGCGATCATTGACAACTCCAACTCTGGGCAGACATATGATACCAAATACAAGAAAGAATGCGATGTTTTGGTAAGTAACTCAAACTAGGCATGGAAAGAACATAATTGCATTTAATTTTAGAAACTATAATATGACAGTAAAATATCATATATGATATAATTGTCTTTAATATTACAAACTAAAATATGGTAGTAAAATATCATATATGATAAAACACTAGCAAGTAAATTGAATCTTTTGTTTGAAATATCAGATATGATAAAACACTAGTAAGTAAATTGAATCTTTTGTTTGTGCAGAAAAGAGTGTTTTCACAATATTTGGAATCATTCAACCATCCAAAATCAATGCAGATAAAGAAAAACAAGACAACAATCATGAAGGTCAAATGGGCAACAAAATCAAATGTGATTGATTGCGGGGTTACAGTTATGATGCACATGGAGATGTACAATGGTGAAACGGCAAAGAACTGGGAGTTGAACTTTCCAACTGAAGAAGAAGGCCAAGAAATGGCAATAATCAAGCTGAGAGTAAAGTATGCAACCAAAATGTTAACGCATGAAATTAACAGTCATAGAGAACGAATCAGCGATGAAGCACATGCGTTTGCAAGGGAGCATACAGACAAAGCAATGAAACAAAGATACATAAAGGAGCAGATAGACAAGAAGAAGAAGAAAGAACAAGATGCAACCCGTGTTGCCAGTGCAATTTGAAGGTAAAAGTTACTAGTAGACAGTTGATAGATGGTAGGAGCTGACGAAAAGATGGGAAGAAAAAAGTCACTCTTTTTGGGGTAAAGGTGAAGCGACAATGGTGATGCAGTTAGAAACTTACTTCTATTTAGTTAAATTTGGGATATTGTATGCCATTTAGAATGGTTAGAACAATATGTTATGTCTTATGGTACAATGTCAGAATGTTATGTCGTATGCTACAATGTCGTAACTAGTATTACACTTCTATCTGAAATGGTTATCTAATGAATATGGCGGCACATCTGCGGATGTGATTTTGGATTATATATGTTGTTGTACAAGTTTTGCTACACAAAACTAATATATTCGATAAAATGATGTTGCTAACCGACTCTGCATGTTATAACACATTGGATAAAAAGAGTAAAACTATAAAAAAAAAATCAAAAATATGATAGTTGGATATGTACAAAATACAATTTGAAAACATATGATGTGAGATCTGATTAACAAATGTGCTAATGGTAGTATCACATATGATTTTTGAAAACAAAATATAACAGTAAAAAATCAAATGTGATTTTGTATGTATATCAAATATGATATATAACAGGAAAAACAAACTAGATAAATCAAATGTGATAATTCTCATAAAAGTAACCACACAAGAAAAGATAAATCATTTAACACCAAAAAAAAAATCAAAAATCCATTTCATAAAACAAAATCTATAAACAATCAAAGAAGATTCAAAGTACTTCAATCAGAATTCTTATTTGGACAAAAACAGTAAAAAGATTTATGATGTAGCTTCAGATTGAACCAAATCATCTTGTACTCTATACTTATTTGGACAGGTCATCTTTTTGTGGCCATATTTAGCTCCACATATTGAACATGAATTCCTATTAATTGAACTCTCATCAATAGCTTGCTCTTTTCCACCTTTTATACGCGACTTTTCACGTCCTTTGGGCTTACAGCCAGACGGATTCTTAACAGCAACTACAGGAGGCTTTGGCACTCCGACAAGCTCTTCAAGATTATCAAGCTTGTCCTTTGATGGAGGATTCGGGCAATCAGCTTCAACATCTAACTTTAGCAACTTCAACTTCTCAATAAAAGCAGCTAACCTTGTCTCGTCTTTACTCAACATATGCACACAGTGATCAACAATAGAAATAGCCTCGTTTGCATAATTGTCAACAATCTCATTCTTCTCACCGTACCTGTTCCTTTTGTTCCTCAAACCATCATGTATCAAGTTCTTTGTCCAACACCTCAAGATGTATTGATTTGGAATCATTTCAACATTCGCATTCTTAAAGACACAAAAAATGTGTCTACACAATAACCAGCTCTAACAAAAAGCTGACAGGAACAAACAACTGATCCATCTTCTATGTTTCGCAAAACCTCCATGCAAAAAAAATAATACATAGTCAAAAATCATATGTGATACATCATTTGATATATCATATATGATATATCACATATGATATATCATATGATATATCACATATGATATATCACATATGATCTATCAAAATAATCAAAGTATAAAAATTAACACTAAAAAAAGCTTTAAAAGACCATAAAAAAAAACTGGTTAAGAAACTAACAAACCTTATACAGTCCATCTTCTCTGTGAAACAAGTTAATCGGCTCCTATTCTTCTTCATTTTTATCATTATCATCACCTTTTTTCTTAAATTTCTCTTTTTTATTAGCTTTCTTCTTCTCCAATAATTCATCAACAAACTTTTTCTCTTTAATAACAGACACCTCAGATCCTTCAACCAAACTTTTGGTATCTATTTGGAAAAACCATGTCCCTGCAAATATTTCAGCTTGAACCAATTCTAAAAGGGGACGAGTATAAACCTTTGACGCATGACGTTCAATCTTAAGATAGGTTCTAAGTGTAGGAACAGAATCAATCGACTTATTATCTAACCTCTCTTGTATATGCCTCTGTTTTTCCATTGCCGTCTCAAAACAATTCATAAAATTCATGAGAGTCGAACCGGAATTAGTAAAATGAGAGAAAAAGGAATTCTCACTCTCAGACCTAGAAGTTGTCCTCATTAAACAACAAAAAGGAGAGTCCACAAAAAAATCAGGAATCCAACATGAACGTATGCGAAACATCTTTGTTAACCACTTCTGATTATGCAAATTAAACTCATCTAATAACTTTCCCCATTGATACTCAAACTCATCAGGACTGATCTGCGCTAAACAGTCAAGTCTAAAAGACTTAAAACAGCTCAGACACAAATACAATTAAGATCAGAGAATACAGGGGATTCCCGGGTCGTTTAGTCCCAAGGAGACTCAATGGTGTGTAAAACTGATTCAGATGAAGGAATGATCACTAAGGATAGTGATCTGTAAAGGTTATGATTAGAAATTACACTACTGATTGATTTGGAATAGAATTGGACACAGGATTGGAAAGCACAACAACCAGATCAAAGAAACGTAAACGTAAGTTTTGGAAACTACGTATACGCACAAAATAAAAAGTGAAAACTAAAAAGTAAAAGACCTAAAAATATAAAAAAGACATTTTTGGAATCCTAAAAATAAAAGAAAATTATTGGAAAAGGAAAATTATTTTTAACACTATTTAATTAATTACTATTAATTAAAAACTATTTTAACTATTTAATAAATACTCTAAAATAGAAGAAAATAGGAAATAAGGCTAGAAAAATAAACTTATGATTCTGAAAAATCTAAAATACTATAAAACTAATTTTAAAACTAAAAATATATTTTTCACACTTTTTATTTAATTATTACTAATTAATTATTATTTAAAATACACTTAAATACTAGAAAATACAAAATAAACTTGGAAAATAAAATTTTAACTTTGAAAAATCTAAAATATGATAAAACTAATTTTAAAACAGAAAATATATTTTTTAGACTTTTTAATTATTTATTACTAATTATTTACTATTTTTAACTAATTAAAATTATAATAAATACTAAAAAAGATAGAGAAAAATCTGAAACTTTTTCTAAAAATACTTTATGATAACAGAAACCTAAGAAAAAGAGAAAAACAAGTTTTGCTTATTAAAAAGTTGAAAAGAAAAATCAAAAAGCTAAAAAATCTTAAATAAACGCTATCACTATTTTTATATTGATGTTTTTGTGAATTTTATTTTTAAAAACTACTTATATACTAATATTATGAAACTTTAATAAAGACAAAAAATTTATAAACCACCAATAAGCTGTTTTGAAGACTAAAAAGCTCAACAGTGCCTTAAGTAGCTTATTTAATGGAAATAAGCTCTAAGAAGCTTAACAGATGAAACAAAAGCTTAAAGTGGAATCAAACAAGCTTAATAAACAGAAATGATGCTAATAGATTTCAAGAAGCACACTGATTAAGCTAAGAAGAAGCAAATAAGCACTTGGCTTTTGTAGAGAAAAACTGAAAATGGGACAGACTTCAAGCTTGTAGCAGCCCTAGCTAACAAGCTCCAAACTGAAAAATAAAACTTGACAACTCAAGAAGACTAGGTTGGCTTTCCAAAGAACTAGAGAACTCAGAATTTGGACAAGTAATAAGCTTGATGCAAGCTTTTCAACTTGAGCTTATTTTCTGTGCACAGAGCAGTTTTGTGAAACAGTTACCAATAAGAAGCAGTGAAATAAGCACTTTAACAGCTGAGAAACAAAGAACTATTATTTTTGTATTTTTCTACACCAACTAGACTACAAATCCCCAAGAGCTTATACTCTGAAACCTACTAATGAACCCTCAGTGAAATTCCCAAGTTTATTCAAAAACGACCTTTTTGACAAATTGACTTTTTGACAAAAACTAAAAAGTTGACTAAGTTGGATTTTGATTTGATCTAAAGTGCTTAATATGTTGTGTTAAGGTAATATAAGACTTACTTAAGCAAAGTTAACAACTTTAGAACACAAAATGATGATCTTGCTTTTGAGAAATCCCACAGTGGACTGCCTAAGGTACAAAGACATGGGATTTTGACTTTTTGCTAAAGATGACTTGATTTCTTGACTGAGCTAAGTTGTATAAACCAAGTTATGCAAGTTTCCAACAAAACTAAGAATCAAAGACCCTTTGAACACCTTAAACCAAACACACCTTAATGATGACTATCATGAACTTTTACAAAGCAAATCTCACTTTTAGACCATGAGCTTAATTTCAGACATTGAATTATGATTAAATAGAACTAAATAAGCTTAAACCAGTAGTAATAACAACTTAAGACTAAGACTTGATAATAATACCACTTTAACTGTCAATTTGGAATTTTCTTAAAACACAAATTTTAAAGAACAAGCTACTAACTTAAAGGCCTAAACACACTATATTATGACAAGTGAACACAAAGAAACCAAAATATAAGCTACTTAATCACTATAACAGTAAAATGCCAATTTTATCAAAAAGCTTACAAATGCTTCCAAGCTTTAAACTGAGAACCAAGACCAAGTAGAACTTCCTATAGAACCCTCACAGGTTCACTAACCCAAGGCCATCCAAAATACACCCTGCTCCAGCTTTTCTTGTACCTTTCAAGTGATTTTTGATTTTTTGACTATTTAATTGCTATTTTTGTGATTTTTTCTGTTTTGATTCTAAACTGATTTTTAGTGTATCTAATAGCTTATAAAAGCTATATGGGAGCTTACATGAGTTATTCTAGTTCATACAAACAACAAACAACATCATTTGAAACATTTGAGATTTTGCATAATTATGAGATTTTTCATAAACTGTAAATAGAACTTGTAACTGAAATTGATTATTCACAGAAGATTTATTATAGCATTGAAACTTAAAATACAGAGTTTGAAGATAAAAACATACACTTAAAATTGAGAATACTTAAAAACGACAATAAAACTTAAAATTACTCTAGATATATTTTACAATGTATCTTCTTTCCACTTTTATAGACTTTTCCACCTTCCCACATGCTTCTGATTGTTTCCCACCAAACTTGAGCCATTGGATTGGCTAGAATAATCTTATCCGTCCATTTGTGATTTGGCGCCAAAAATTCTTCAAAGCAGGTTCTAACAATTAATGGATTTGGTTGTGTTAATTAAAGAATTTGGAATGTAGGGGAGTTGGAGGGGACATGGAATGGGAGGGAGTTGAAATTGTGGTGAAACCAGGACTGGTTTTTGAGTTTTCAGTGATTGTGAGAGAAGGGCTACAGTGACTGGTTTTTTAGCGCGAGGGTGGGATTTGACCATGGTTTGACCGTGGAGTATTAGTATCAAAGGGGTCAAAATGGGTTGGCTGGGGTCAGAATAGGTTGTGGACTGGGGGGTCAAGGGCAAAGGGTCAAGGCAGTGGATTGGGCTTGTTAATAATATTATGTCCGTTTGGTTTTAGTGGTAAACAAGGACCAAAAGTGAAATTTTGCCAAACTCCAAGGACTGAAATTGAACATTTCCAATGCTCTCACAAGGACTAAATTTGCCATACATTGATAATACAAAGGCCTTTTTTGCATAAAATCCATTTTTTTAAAGGTCCAAGGAATATTTTTGTAATTTTCCAAAGATTAGGGACCTTTCTTGCCAATTGACCAAAGAATCATTCAAGGATCATTTTTAACAACTTAGAATACTTCAGGGACCTTGAATGATAAATTTCCACATTTTTGAATTTCCAGGGACTAGATTTGACAACTTTTAAAACTCGGGGGACTAAAACTGCCAATTTTTCAAACTTGATACATTTTTCATCTGATTTTGATATTTTTGCATTTAAAACACATAAAACACTGATTTGTGATAATTTGATCATTTTGATGTGTTTTTGAGTGTTTTCAGATGATTTTGCAGTTTAGAATACACAAAAATGATGAGTATTTGGACACTCATCAATCCCCCACACTGAGATATTGCTAGTCCCTAGCAATGATTTGAGAAAACCTTGATGGATTTGAAGTACTCTTTACCAAAAGCCATCACTTCTGGAGTAGCCGATTGTTTTTATTCAAGTAAGAATCTTGGTACAACGATAACCAGATGATTTATTGGCAAATCATAAACCATATAACGGATTTGATGTGTCTTTACCAGAAGCCGTACCCTTCTGGACTAGCCAACTCTTAGATAAATTATCAGGATTATCTTTGGTGAGCTGAATACCCATTATGGATTTTCCACTGCCTTTACCACAAGCCATAACCTTGCGGGCTAGCCAACTCATTATCTTTTGAGGATGATGGGGAGCTGAAGAACCATACAATTTTGGGCAAATTGCAAGCCATATAAACGGATTTGAGAAATCTTTACCAAGAGCCGTTTGCTCCTGGATTAGCCAATCCTTTTGTCTTACAGACAAGGCGGACTGATAACCAAATGAGAGAGTGTAAAACACTTACTCCAAAAAAAAATTTTGGCCAAAAACGGGGGAATTGGGTAGATAATATATATGAAATTCGTGAGAATTCCCCCCCACACTTAGAAATGAATATTGCCCTCAATATTCAAAGTACCGGCGGTTATGCCGAAACAAAGAACGTAAAAGGGAAATATTACGGCCATTATTTAGAAAGAAGATTTTTTTTTTTTTTTTTTTTTTTTTTAAGAAAGATTGAGAATATACAACAGTGTGGGGAAACTCCCCCACACTAGGGTGGTAGAAAGGGGATAAGAAGACAGAATTATGGGTGAGAACCCATATGATGCGTGCTAATGTTTTTGATTACCGAGTCACTAGCTTGACTCGATCCCCGCATTCATTGGTTCATGGGGAATGTTTGTAAATCTGGGACAACCACAGGGGGAATGTCCTCTCCAAAGTAATGCTTCACTCGATGACCATTCACTTTAAAATTAGGACCATCGGGTTGAGATAACTCAACGGTACCATAAGGATAAACCTTAGCGATAGTGAATGGACCAGACCAGCGGGACTTGAGCTTTCCCGAGAAAATCTTCAATCTGGAATTGAAAAGAAGGACTCGATCACCAACGTTGAAAACGCGGTTTTTGATCTTGGAGTCATGAATCTTCTTTGTCTTTTGCTTGTAGATCAAAGAGTTCTCATAAGCTTGATCACGAAGTTCATTTAGTTCATTCATTTGAACTTTTCTGTGATCACCGGCTGTCTGAATATCAAAGTTCGCATGCTTTAAGGCCCAGTATGCCTTGTGCTCTAGCTCAATCGGAAGATGACATGCCTTTCCGTACACTAGCTTGTATGGAGTACACCCAATAGGTGTTTTGTAAGCTGTACGGAAGGCCCAGAGTGCGTCATCAAGCTTATCCGACCAGGATGCACGATTCTCGCCTACTATCCTTTCAAGGATCCTTTTAAGACCACGATTTGAAACTTCCACCTGCCCACTTGTTTGGGGGTGGTATGCAGTAGAGAGACGATGGGTAACACCATACTTTTGCATGACTCTTTCAAATTGGTCATTACAAAAATGTGTACCGCGATCACTGATTATCGCTCTCGGAGTTCCAAACCTGGCAAACAGAGATTTCAAAAACTTCACAACTACTCGGGCATCATTGGTGGGTAAAGCTTTTGCTTCAACCCATTTTGACAGATAGTCAACAGCCACGAGTATGTACTTGTTACCACGAGACGAAGGAAATGGCCCCATAAAATCAATACCCCATATGTCAAATATCTCACAAACTTGAATGGCATTTTGCGGCATTTCATTCCTTTGAGATATATTTCCATGACGCTGACAAGCATCACAAGTTTTGACAAAATCGTGGGCATCTTTATAGATTGTGGGCCAATAGAACCCGGAATCAAACACCTTTTTGGCGGTGTAGTTTGGACTATGATGGCCCCCGGTGGGTCCAGCATGGCAAGCTGTGAGAATGTCAATAGCTTCCTGTCCATAAACACACCGTCGGATGACTTGATCCGCACAGATTTTGAACAAGAAAGGGTCGTCCCAGAAATAATGTTTAACATCTTTGAAGAATTTGTTCTTCTGCTGGGTCGACATCCCTTTCACGATGAAGTTACCCGCATGGTAATTTGCAAAGTCAGCAAACCATGGGGTGGTAGAATTTCCACGAAAAGAAACCGCATTGAGTGTCTCGAGAGGAAACGTTTCATTAATTTCCTTTTTCTCGAAAACATCTTGGTGAGGGTTTTCTAATCTGGACAGATGATCAGCTGCTAGATTCTCAGCTCCTTTTTTATCACGTATGATGATATCAAATTCTTGGAGGAGGAGAATCCAACGAAGCAATCTCGGCTTTGCATCTTGTTTTGCAAAGAGATATTTAAGAGCCGAGTGATCCGTATACACTACGCATTTGGTCAAGATAAGATACGGCCGAAACTTCTCAAAAGCATACACCACGGCTAATAGCTCTTTTTCTGTGGTGGTGTAATGAGTTTGAGCCTCGGTCATAGTTTTGCTTGCGTAGTGAATAGGCTGAAAATGCTTATTTCTTCGTTGCCCTAGGACTGCACCAATAGCAAAATCACTTGCATCGCACATGAGCTCAAAAGGCAAGTCCCAGTCGGGAGCAACGAGAATGGGTGCTTCAGTTAGCTTTTTCTTCAATGTTTCAAAAGCTATGATGCACTCGGGTGAGAAGATAAAAGGAGCATCCTTTTCAAGAAGATGGGTCATAGGCCGGGCGATTTTGGAAAAATCTTGAATGAATCTACGATAGAAACCGGCATGACCCAAAAAACTCCTAATACCTTTGACGGTAGTAGGATGAGGCAGCTTAGCAATGACATCAACTTTTGCTCTATCTACCTCAATCCCGTTCTTTGAAATCTTATGGCCAAGGACAATGCCTTCTTTGACCATAAAGTGGCTCTTCTCCCAATTTAGACATAGATTGGTGTCTTCACACCTTTGAAGCATTTTATCTAAATGGGAGAGACATGATTGAAAAGAATCCCCAATAACCGAGAAGTCATCCATAAACACTTCCATTGTTTCCCCGATCATGTCGTGGAATATGGCCATCATACATCGTTGGAACGTGCCAGGAGCATTACATAAGCCAAAAGGCATACGTTTGTAGGCAAAAGTTCCGTATGGACAAGTGAATGTGGTCTTCTCTTGATCCTGTGGATCAATAGGGATCTGAAAGTAACCCGAGAAACCATCAAGGAAGCAATAGTACTCATTCCCTGCTAATCTCTCAAGCATCTGGTCCATGAAGGGTAGAGGAAAATGGTCTTTACGAGTGGCGTCATTCAACTTACGATAGTCGATGCAAACACGCCATCCCGTAACCAATCGAGTTGGGATTAACTCGTTATCTTCATTTGTGATAACAGTAATGCCACCCTTTTTCGGGACACAATGAATTGGGCTGACCCAAGGACTGTCTGAGATCGGGTAAATCAATCCTGCATCAAGAAGTTTGATAACCTCTTGTTTGATAACATCATGGATTTTTGGATTCACACGTCTCTGATGTTGAACTGCGGGTTTGAAGTCATCCTCCATCAAGATTTTATGAGTACAGAACTCAGGGTTGATACCTTTGATGTCGGAGAGTTTCCAAGCAATTGCTTGCTTGTGTGACTTCAAGATTGTAATGAGAGCAGCTTTTTCATCTTTACTCAAATCTCGAGCAATAATGACGGGTAATTTATCATCACCTTCAAGAAATGCATACTCGAGATGAGGAGGTAAGTCCTTAAGCTCAACCTCAGGAAATTCTTCAGTTTTCTCAACTGACTTGACTTCCTCGTTATGAAGTTTGATGGGAGGGAGAGGAAGAGAAGTATCCAGATTTGACAATTTCTCAAGAAGAATATCTCCCTCCAGATTAATCTCATTTTGATTAATCTCAACTGGGATTGAATCACTGGGATGAGGGGTTGATGATGGATCATCATTGAGTAACTTCTCGATAAGAAGTATATCCCCTTCAATATCAATTGGAGCGTGATCAATCTCCCAAGGTACAGAATCACTAGCCAAGTATGCTTCAATCTCATCTAAGATGAAGTCGCTTCCCTCAAACGGAGTGATAGAAGGAGTAGAATTGGCTATGATAGGCTGAGAAGATGTGGTGGAATCCCCACTCACAGAATTATGAGAATAACCAAGAACTTCTTGAGAGTACTCGTCAGAAGCAACATCAATGATATCTATTCGGTTGACCGATTCAGAATCATAGTTTGCGGAGTACCTCGAAGTTTGGTCAAGATTGAAGGTGACAGCTTCATTACCAACACGCAATGTGATTTCTTGCTCAAATACATCTATGAGAGCACGGCCCGTTCTCAGGAATCCTCGACCAACAATGAGAGGAACCCGATGATCGGCATCAAAATCAACAACCACGAAGTCAGCTGGGAAATGGAACTTTCCTACTTTCACAAATACGTCCTCAGCAATGCCAAGAGGACGGGATATGGAACGATCAGCAAGCTCGAGAGTCATGCATGTAGGAGTGAGTTCCGGAAGAGAGAGTTTCTTCCACACTGAATATGGCATAAGGTTTATGCTTGCACCAAGATCTGCTAGGGCAAAGCATTCAACCATCCCTGGGAATACACAAGGTAAGAGAAATTTCCCAGGATCTCCAAGCTTTTCAGGAAGCTTTTTCAGGATAACTGCTGAGCAGTTCTCGTTAAGAGGAGTCTTAGCCATTTCAAACAGCTTTTCCTTATTGCTTAACATGTGCTTGAGAGTTGATGCAAACTTGGGCATCAGCATGATAGCATCCGCAAAGCTTATGTCAAAATGTAACTCTTGGAAAATTTGGAAAAATTTATCCATTTGATGACTAGCTTTCTCGCGGAGCTTTTGCTCATTCAAGCGCGATGGGTAAGGAATAGAAGATTTGGATTTCTGATTCTCAACGGGAGCTATAGGAGGTTCAAAAACAACTCCTTGATTTGACTTGGGTTTCTGGACCACTTGAGGATGGACTACCGAAGGTAGGACGTGTGCGGTACTTCGTGGGCTTGAATTATGCACCTTGTCCGTAGTATCCTTGGTAACTTGACTCATTGGCACTGGTGGAGGTGGCATTGGAGTCGTAGGTCCATTATGTTTTGGAGGTTCACTGTCCACTACCTTAGGAAGAGAAGAAGAAGAAGAGGTAGTAGGAACAGCAAGTCCAGGGTATGAAACACCACTTCGGGTTGTGATCGCCTTGGCATCGCCCCTCGGGTTAGCGATCGTGTTGCTCGGTAAAGTACCTGAGCCCGAGGGTCGATCATTTAAAGACTTCTTCAGATCAGCAATCTGACTGACCAACAACCGGTTCATTTCATCTTGGGATTTCATAAACTGCTTCAGTAACTCATCAGATGATGGTCCTGGAGGAGTAATGATGGGAGGAGCTGGAGGGACAATTTGAGGCCGTATGTTTTGATTATGACCAAAATTCCCTTGATTATGATTCATATTCCCATGAAACTGATTCCCTCGATTGAAATTGTTTTGATTGGGGTTTCCTTGATGATGGAAACCTTGATTGGGTCCAGGATAGAAATTACCTTGGTTTTGATAACCTTGGTTCATTCTTGGTTGGTTCTGATTCCGGTTGTGCATGTTGTGATTTGGATTGAAACCGGGTGGTGCCTGATTAGTGTTAGCACGGTAGTGTGGTTCATTTTGAGGACGGTATTGATTACCTCCTTGTTGTGAACTACCGGCTAAAGCATTAGCCTCAAAAGGACTACCATCGGTGGCAGTACAATTGTAGTAAGCATGAGGACCACCACAAGTGACACAAACTTCAACCTTCTTCACTTCAGCATGTGTTGGTGGCTGAGTGAAGGAAACTTTTTTCTGGTTAGCAAGAACCAAAGCCTGAACAATGTCTGTGAGTTTATCAATCTAAGCATCGGTGCTAGATGTACTCACTGGGGATGAAGAAGAAGAAGGTCCAGCATTAGACTGATATGTCTTAGCTCTGAAAGGACGGACCTGAGATTTGTTCTCAATGATCTGCAAGGCCTCTTTGGTGGTCTTGCTCAGGAAATTACCTCCCGCGGAGGCATTCAAAGAGTCTTGATTGGCCTGATTGAGACCATTGTAGAAAGTATCCATTTGCATTAACTCGGTAAAACCGTGATGCGGACACTTGCGAAGCAACTCTTTGTAACGATCCCATGCCTCTCCGAATGATTCATCAAATCTCTGAGAAAATTTCATTATCTCATTCTTAAGACTTGTGGTTCGAGATGGAGGATAGAACTCGTTAACGAATTTGGTGACAAGATCTTCCCATGTCTCTATAGAACGAGGGGGTTGTTTCTCAAGCCAATTCCGGGCTTGTCCCTCTAGAGAAAATGGGAACAGAAGAATCTTGATAGCTTCGGATGGGACATTCTTGTACTTGATGGTTGATGCAATTTTATTGAACCATCGAATGTGTGCATGAGGATCATCCCGCTCAAAACCATAGAATTGGCTTTGGGTTACTAGATTAAGCAACCCGGTCTTGAGCTCGAAGGTATCAGCCACAATGGCTGGGACAACAATGGCATCTCCGTAACCCTCGATGGGTGCTTGGAGAAGCTCATTCATCGGTTTGTCTTCTGCCATTTCGACAGGAGGTGGTGGTGGTAGACGTTCCTCAGTCACGGCTGAAGGAGCTGAACGTCCTCTACGTCTGCGAGGAATGTTTCCAAGTTCGGAAAGTGGACTTGTAGAACTGGAAGAACGAGTGCGCATGCACTATGTATAAAAGCCAATTTTCAACACAAATGAGGCAAAACACAAGTGAACTTAACCAATAATCACAAATGAAATGGCTTCTTTGAAAAAGGTACACCAAATCACAAGTGACACAAAGGCAAGTTTTAAATCTGATGTTCGGGAACTTATTAATGGTCGCACCCCCAGTTAGGTAGTGCACTGCCTTGATTTGCGGTGGTTGATTTTTATGTATTCAATTAAGTACCACTGAAAAGACGTAGGTAAGATTTGTGCAGATGGGTTCAAAAACTTTTGGACAATATTTTTGTTATCGTCCCGTTTAACCAAATCGTATCTCTTCAAGAATCACCTTAAAAGAGAATACAAAATAGAAAACGTTCCGATTGTTTTGTTGTTTTATATTTTTTTTGGTGTTTTAACACTTTAGGAAAAGTGTTAATGATTTTTTTGATTTTTTATAACTTTACAAAAACTTTTTACAAATGGTGGGTATGTGCAACAATGGATCTGAAAATGGCTAGACACACGCTAAAGCCTCCCCGGCAGCGGCGCCAAAATTTTGATCTGCGCTAAACAGTCAAGTCTAAAAGACTTAAAACAGCTCAGACACAAATACAATTAAGATCAGAGAATACAGGGGATTCCCGGGTCGTTTAGTCCCAAGGAGACTCAATGGTGTGTAAAACTGATTCAGATGAAGGAATGATCACTAAGGATAGTGATCTGTAAAGGTTATGATTAGAAATTACACTACTGATTGATTTGGAATAGAATTGGACACAGGATTGGAAAGCACAACAACCAGATCAAAGAAACGTAAACGTAAGTTTTGGAAACTACGTATACGCACAAAATAAAAAGTGAAAACTAAAAAGTAAAAGACCTAAAAATATAAAAAAGACATTTTTGGAATCCTAAAAATAAAAGAAAATTATTGGAAAAGGAAAATTATTTTTAACACTATTTAATTAATTACTATTAATTAAAAACTATTTTAACTATTTAATAAATACTCTAAAATAGAAGAAAATAGGAAATAAGGCTAGAAAAATAAACTTATGATTCTGAAAAATCTAAAATACTATAAAACTAATTTTAAAACTAAAAATATATTTTTCACACTTTTTATTTAATTATTACTAATTAATTATTATTTAAAATACACTTAAATACTAGAAAATACAAAATAAACTTGGAAAAATAAAATTTTAACTTTGAAAAATCTAAAATATGATAAAACTAATTTTAAAACAGAAAATATATTTTTTAGACTTTTTAATTATTTATTACTAATTATTTACTATTTTTAACTAATTAAAATTATAATAAATACTAAAAAGATAGAGAAAAATCTGAAACTTTTTCTAAAAATACTTTATGATAACAGAAACCTAAGAAAAAGAGAAAAACAAGTTTTGCTTATTAAAAAGTTGAAAAGAAAAATCAAAAAGCTAAAAAATCTTAAATAAACGCTATCACTATTTTTATATTGATGTTTTTGTGAATTTTATTTTTAAAAACTACTTATATACTAATATTATGAAACTTTAATAAAGACAAAAAATTTATAAACCACCAATAAGCTGTTTTGAAGACTAAAAAGCTCAACAGTGCCTTAAGTAGCTTATTTAATGGAAATAAGCTCTAAGAAGCTTAACAGATGAAACAAAAGCTTAAAGTGGAATCAAACAAGCTTAATAAACAGAAATGATGCTAATAGATTTCAAGAAGCACACTGATTAAGCTAAGAAGAAGCAAATAAGCACTTGGCTTTTGTAGAGAAAAACTGAAAATGGGACAGACTTCAAGCTTGTAGCAGCCCTAGCTAACAAGCTCCAAACTGAAAAATAAAACTTGACAACTCAAGAAGACTAGGTTGGCTTTCCAAAGAACTAGAGAACTCAGAATTTGGACAAGTAATAAGCTTGATGCAAGCTTTTCAACTTGAGCTTATTTTCTGTGCACAGAGCAGTTTTGTGAAACAGTTACCAATAAGAAGCAGTGAAATAAGCACTTTAACAGCTGAGAAACAAAGAACTATTATTTTTGTATTTTTCTACACCAACTAGACTACAAATCCCCAAGAGCTTATACTCTGAAACCTACTAATGAACCCTCAGTGAAATTCCCAAGTTTATTCAAAAACGACCTTTTTGACAAATTGACTTTTTGACAAAAACTAAAAAGTTGACTAAGTTGGATTTTGATTTGATCTAAAGTGCTTAATATGTTGTGTTAAGGTAATATAAGACTTACTTAAGCAAAGTTAACAACTTTAGAACACAAAATGATGATCTTGCTTTTGAAAAATCCCACAGTGGACTGCCTAAGGTACAAAGACATGGGATTTTGACTTTTTGCTAAAGATGACTTGATTTCTTGACTGAGCTAAGTTGTATAAACCAAGTTATGCAAGTTTCCAACAAAACTAAGAATCAAAGACCCTTTGAACACCTTAAACCAAACACACCTTAATGATGACTGTCATGAACTTTTACAAAGCAAATCTCACTTTTAGACCATGAGCTTAATTTCAGACATTGAATTATGATTAAATAGAACTAAATAAGCTTAAACCAGTAGTAATAACAACTTAAGACTAAGACTTGATAATAATACCACTTTAACTGTCAAATTGGAATTTTCTTAAAACACAAATTTTAAAGAACAAGCTACTAACTTAAAGGCCTAAACACACTATATTATGACAAGTGAACACAAAGAAACCAAAATATAAGCTACTTAATCACTATAACAGTAAAATGCCAATTTTATCAAAAAGCTTACAAATGCTTCCAAGCTTTAAACTGAGAACCAAGACCAAGTAGAACTTCCTATAGAACCCCCACAGGTTCACTAACCCAAGGCCATCCAAAATACACCCTGCTCCAGCTTTTCTTGTACCTTTCAAGTGATTTTTGATTTTTTGACTATTTAATTGCTATTTTTGTGATTTTTTCTGTTTTGATTCTAAACTGATTTTTAGTGTATCTAATAGCTTATAAAAGCTATATGGGAGCTTACATGAGTTATTCTAGTTCATACAAACAACAAACAACATCATTTGAAACATTTGAGATTTTGCATAATTATGAGATTTTTCATAAACTGTAAATAGAACTTGTAACTGAAATTGATTATTCACAGAAGATTTATTATAGCATTGAAACTTAAAATACAGAGTTTGAAGATAAAAACATACACTTAAAATTGAGAATACTTAAAAACGACAATAAAACTTAAAATTACTCTAGATATATTTTACAATGTATCTTCTTTCCACTTTTATAGACTTTTCCACCTTCCCACATGCTTCTGATTGTTTCCCACCAAACTTGAGCCATTGGATTGGCTAGAATAATCTTATCCGTCCATTTGTGATTTGGCGCCAAAAATTCTTCAAAGCAGGTTCTAACAATTAATGGATTTGGTTGTGTTAATTAAAGAATTTGGAATGTAGGGGAGTTGGAGGGGACATGGAATGGGAGGGAGTTGAAATTGTGGTGAAACCAGGACTGGTTTTTGAGTTTTCAGTGATTGTGAGAGAAGGGCTACAGTGACTGGTTTTTTAGCGCGAGGGTGGGATTTGACCATGGTTTGACCGTGGAGTATTAGTATCAAAGGGGTCAAAATGGGTTGGCTGGGGTCAGAATAGGTTGTGGACTGGGGGGTCAAGGGCAAAGGGTCAAGGCAGTGGATTGGGCTTGTTAATAATATTATGTCCGTTTGGTTTTAGTGGTAAACAAGGACCAAAAGTGAAATTTTGCCAAACTCCAAGGACTGAAATTGAACATTTCCAATGCTCTCACAAGGACTAAATTTGCCATACATTGATAATACAAAGGCCTTTTTTGCATAAAATCCATTTTTTTAAAGGTCCAAGGACTATTTTTGTAATTTTCCAAAGATTAGGGACCTTTCTTGCCAATTGACCAAAGAATCATTCAAGGATCATTTTTAACAACTTAGAATACTTCAGGGACCTTGAATGATAAATTTCCACATTTTTGAATTTCCAGGGACTAGATTTGACAACTTTTAAAACTCGGGGGACTAAAACTGCCAATTTTTCAAACTTGATACATTTTTCATCTGATTTTGATATTTTTGCATTTAAAACACATAAAACACTGATTTGTGATAATTTGATCATTTTGATGTGTTTTTGAGTGTTTTCAGATGATTTTGCAGTTTAGAATACACAAAAATGATGAGTATTTGGACACTCATCAAGGACCAATATACATATTCCACACAATTTGATTGAATTTCCTTTTAAAGTCTGTGTGATCATAAATGTTTGAGCATATCTGCAAACAAATATCATATATGATTTAACAAATGATTTACCAAATGAAAAAAGTATGAAATATCACATATGATAAATCATTAGAAACTACAAGAAAGAAAATAAAATACAAGAAAGCACATAAAGTATCACATATGATATAACAAAAGAAAATACAAGAAAGCACATAATATACCTTTCCAGGAAGCTTTTGTGTAATATGCCACATACACAATCTGTGTTTCGATCCAGCAAATTCTTGTTCAATCGCCTTTCTCATAGCCCCGTCCTGATCAGTGACAACGATACTAGGAGCTTTACCAAAAGCTTTTATAAATGCTTTGAGCAACCAAATATAACAGTTTGTAGTTTCATTCTTCAGCAAGCCTGCAACAACCGTAACACACTTCCTATGATTATCAATTGCTGTAAAAGGAACAAACATCATTTTGTACCTGAAAAACAAAAACAAAAATATTTAAAAAAACAAATACGAAGAAAAAATACAAGTAATACAATAAAATATGATATATATCACTTAAACACTTACTTATTTGTCCTGTACGTAGCATCAAAAGAGAGAACGTCACAAAACTCTTTGTAATTGTACTTGGAAACTTCATCAGCCCAGAAAATTGCAGAAAGCTCAGCATTCTCAACCAAGTAATCAAACAAAAAATATGGAACATGCTTCTGACTATTTTCCATCTTAGCTATAAGCATCTGCGCATCACTATCGCCAATATAACAATTCACACTCCTAAAAAAGTTCTTAAAGTCAACAGTTGTACCATGAACAAGCAAATACGATCCCTTCAGACCAGTCAACAAGTGATGAGCTCTTGTTGCACCTATATTCACGCTTGCAGCTTTAACAATAAACAACTACTCAGCATATGTTAACTGCCTTTCGGTCTTTTACAAATGCTTATATTCTTTACGTTCAAGCTCATGGTTATGTATACTATCAAAAACAGTCAACTTATACTTTGTAGAACCAGGAATCAACTCAAACATAACACGTGCTTTGCAACCTGTGATATGCATGTTCGAACTTCTCTTATGCTTGTCGCTATTCTCTAAATCTAGTGTGCCTACATGAATTCCCTTAGGACAGCCTTCCCTATTACACACTAAATACTTTTGCTTAACAATACCGCTCCTCAACCTTTTCTGACATGATTTCCTAACCACAAACCTTGCTTTTGAAGCATATTTCATATACACACTAATGCACTCATCAACTGAATTAAAAACATTTCCCTTAGCTAGTAAAACGTTGACAGGAACTTTAGGAATATAATAAACCGTTCCACCAAGAGTATCAAAATTAGAGTGAGTAGAGAATGATTCAGGAGTTTTCAAAGCATTCAGTTCTGAAAAAACAAAAAGCACAAAATAAAAACATTGATCAAGTAAAAATGAAATAACAAACACAAGTTCTTATGATCACATATGATATAACACATGTTCTGTATGTAATAGATATATATCACATGTGATATCACATGTAATATCATATGTGATATCAAATGTGATATCACATGTGATATATCATATGTGATATCACATATGATATCAAATGTGATGCAAAATAAAAAGTGCTTATCAAAACATAACAAATAGCTTATTCAAAAGCTTAAACTACTTAATTCAATCAAAGCATAAACTAATAGCTTATTCAAATCTTAATATGCTTAATTCATCAAAAATTAATTAACAGCTTAACTTGAATCTAAACGTAACTAATCGCTTATTTAGAGCTTTAAAATGATTAACACCTTATCCATCTTCTTCACGTAACACTAAACTAACAGTTTAGTTCAATCTAAAGCTAAATAATAGCTTATTCACAGCTTGAAACTAACTTAAAGCTGCTTAATTCAATCTAAAACTAGATTAAAACTGCTTAATTCAATATAAACCTAACTAAATAGCTTATTCATAGCTTAAAACTATTATTCAAACAGAAAACACAATGAAAAACAAAAATTAAACACATCTTACTCTTAATAGCTGCGGATTCATCACCATGTTCATAAGCTACAATCTCCTCCGTATACTTAGCAGAAACATCATCACTAACAACATTATCTTCAGTTGCAGATTCAGTTATAGAAACAACGACGTTTTCAGTTATAGAAGAAGAACGATCAGATTCAGTTGCAGGTTCAGTTATAGAAGAAGAACGATCAGAAGAAACTGAAGAATTTGGAATCGAATCCATAAAAGAATCGTTTAATTGAAAACGAATTAGGGTTACGTGATGAAGAAGATGAAAAAATGAGAGGATAAAGGGAAACACACACTTTGTGTGTGTGAAATTAAAGAGCGTTTAATTGAAAAGAAAGATAAAAAAAAATGCTTTTTATATTGACTAAAATACCCCTGCAGTGTAAAAATTAGGTTTAATCTAAGTCATTAGATCAAAATAAATAAAAGGTGAGGATTGGTCCTTTAGTATGTAGATAAAGTTTTGTCTCTAAATGATCTTTTATCAAAAAGTTTATCATAATAGTTCATTTTATATGATCGTTTTTCGAGAATGCATCAATCTAGGAATGGATATTGCTTGCTTAATGGCTTTAGAAAGTCGGGTTTAAATAAGGATTTATAAAAATAAGTTAGATGATGATTTGATTGGGTTGGTCACGAGGTTTAAAAAGGTGATTCCAATGAAACATTTGAAATTGAAGTATTGTTCTTAAAACTTTCCCGTTTGGTTCGTAGATGGGTTTAGGATTAAGATTTGGATTTGGATTAGAATTTGGATTTGGATTAAGATTTGGATTTGATGTAGAGAGAGAAAATAATATTAAAAAAATATATTATATATTAAAATATAAAGTTAGTATAAAGTTTTATTATAAAAATAAGTGAGAAAGTATATTTAAAATAAATAAAAAAACACCAATGGTTGACATTTGTTTTGGGCCCACACTTTAACTAAAACCGAACAAATCTCAGCTAATGTGTTGCCTTTTGTAAAATCCTTACTATTTAGCTATCATCCCTTATTTATGGGCCCACATATATTAACCAAACAATACAATTCTACCATCAGCCTAAACCTCTTTTGAAATACCAGCTACCAAACAGGCCCTAAAAAAAAGTGATATATAACTCAATCTTATGAGTGCGTAAAAGTATCAAATTTCATAAACTTTGGATGAATTAAAGGCCGCAATATTGTCTAACTTTTTTTGTAAATCTGAAAATATAAGGAAATCATGAACTTGAAACTATTAAAGAAAACACTTTTTGTTATTACTAAATTTAAATTTAAATTAATATTTTTTTAACACTAAAACCATATGCATACATGAAGTTATTAATACAAAATAAAATAAAAATATTAAAAGAAGTAACAATAAATAATGATTGAGAAAATCTTGTAACCGCGACTAAACAAAAGTAACACCCATGTGAAAAATTAATTGCCCCCAATTGTAAAGTGATAAAAATTACATAGTGTAAAAAGCCAATTATCATATGACATGTGTTTTTCCACATATTTTATTCAAAAAATTCGTCCAATGGTAAAATCATAATTTTACCCGTTTTTTCTTTTCCACCTCAAATTTCAAACGCACATATCTCTTAAATGACAAACTTTTCGGAAAACCCGATTTTACCATAATTCTTAAAATTTAATCCTCTTTAATTTAGTATAAATTTTGTTAAATATTTCAAACTTTTTTTTTAACATATCAAATGGGTATTGATTTTCTTGATATTTTTATCATTTTTGACCTTATTTTTTAGCTTCAAAATTGCCGAATCTTGAAATACTTTAAACACGAAAGTTGTAGACTTTGAATTACTCTTTACCCGGAATTTTATATCACTCAAATACGATATGATATGAGTGATATATCACACGTTAAAGATGACATTTTAGTCATATTTGTTGCACACAAAATGTTTGATGAAATGTCTAGTTTAGATTTTAGTGTTAAAATTTCATTAAATGCTCTAATATTTGTACCACAACGCATCATTAATCATTTTATTAATGTAAGTGTCAAAAAGTGATAATCTTTAATCGCTTTTTTTAAACAAATAAAATAAACATTATGTTCATCAATTAGTCTTGTTCATCAGTTAATATTGTTCATCAGTTAATCTTGTTCAAGACTGATGAACAATATTAACTGATGAACAAGACATATTTATTACTAAAAAGAGTTGATCATCAGTTTATCACAACGTTCATCAGTTCTCTTTCTTTTTGTTCATCAGTTATATCAAAATGTTCATAAGTTAGATTATGTAGCCCATCAGTTTTCTAACAAAAAAATCATAATGTCATCAATAAAAAAATCATAATGTTCATCAATTGTCTAAAAGAAATCATAATGTTCATCAGTTAGAGTCACAGTGTTCATCAGTTCATCAATTAATTGTTCATCAGTTAGTATTGTTCATCAATAAAAAGAGTTGTTCATCAATTCTCTTAAATTTGTTCATCAGTTTATCGATTTTCAAAAAAATAAATAAATAACCATAATGTTCATCAGTTATGGTCACAATGTTCATCAGTTTATCATTTGGTTGTTCATTAGTTAAAAAAACCAAAAATAACAAAAGATATATCAATTAGCGCATTTGAATGTACTTTATAAAAAAAAAATCTCTTTTAGGCATTTTATCAAGCACTTTATGTGCACTAAATATGACTAAGATGTCATTCTTAACGTGCAATATATCACTCATATTATATCGGAATTGAGTGATTCAAAAATCAATAGGTAAAAAGCTACAATTTTCGTGCTTTAAGTTTTGCATTATTAGGCCTTTAAACTAGACAAAATTGAAGCCGAAAATGACAAAATTTTAAAAAAATCAACACCTATTTAAAAAGTTGAAAAAAAAGTTGCGATTTATATACTAAAATGCATACCAAATTAAAGAGAATTAAATTATAAAAATTATGGTGAAATCGGTTTTTCATAAAAGTTTGTCGTTTGAAAGTTATTTACGTTTGAAGTTTTGAGTGGTATAAAAAAATGGGTTAAAATGACCAAAATAATCCCTAACCGAGTTTTTTTTTTCTTAAAAAAAAAAAAAAAAAAAAAAAAAAAAAAAAAAAAAAAAAAAAAAAGTTAAGTAAGAGACACGTGGCACTAGATAATAGACTTTCTAAACCTTTTAATTTTTATCACTTTGCAAGAGATTCAAACTCCTTGTAACATCTACCAACCTATATAACAACACCTATAATATTGCTACACAATAAAGAATTGTAAAAATCAAGAGAAAATGCACATTTTTCTGTCAAAGATTATTCAAAAAAGTTATTCCCTCCGTCTCAAAATTATTGTCCCCTATTGACTTTTTTAGTCTTTCTTCTTCAACTTTGACCATAATTATTTTTGTTTGTGTTATATAATATTTGATGAAAAATATATGAATGTATTGGGTTTTAAATGTATATTTATTGATATAATTTTCATCAAGTATTATATAACACAAATAAATATATTAATATTAAAAGTTGAACAAGAAAGACTGGTAAAAGTCAAAGTGAAAAATAAAAATGAGAGGGGGAGTAAGAAACAGAGCCGGGTAAATAATTTTAACGTGAATATGGATAAGTGGGGATGATACACTTAAATACATTATACATGCATGGCATGAGACCATGTTTATTGCATGAGAAAAACTATCGACATATATTTTGGCCCATGATGCATATCTAGCCATGGAGAAGACTTCTTTCATTTGCTTATGTTATTACTATAAATATGATGTCAAAAGAAGAAGATGGAGCACTCAACACATTCCAGAAAACTTTGTAAGCCAAAATGGCATCAAATGTTATGAGTTGTGAAAAACTCTAATATAAAGAAAAGTTTCTTCAAATTATTATTGTCTTTCTTTCCATATTTAATTATTGTTTATCTTTTTTCATTAAGCATGTTCGATATCTTTGTGATCGAAATGCTCAATGGATCACTTTGAAATAGGAATTAAAAAGTCATTTTACACATAATAAATTTACAACTACAAAGTCTTCTTTAAAGTTATCATCACGGAAACGTATAATCGAAAAGTTATCAACACCGTCGATAACTTTTGTTAGCAACACCGTCGATAAAGTTATCATCATAAAGAACTTATAATCAAAAGACATTTCGTCAAAAAATTTAATTACACGAGTACTCACCGGTATAACGTGCCTCTAATATTAAGTTAATAACATTAATACCTGAGTACCAAACAATGTTAGAATCATTCGCATTAAAAAAAGAATTAAAAAAAACATCAACGATAAATGAGGATTCATTTATGTTTTTGTTGACCAATCACTAGACGCAAATTTCACGCATCATCCCCTCACCTAAAGAAAGAAAAGAGTAGGCCACAAAACTAGGCAACTTGATTTTGTAAATATTGTTTGGAGGCCCCTATTCAATAATGGGCTATGTAATCACTGATTCTTTACATGTTCTACCCGGTTCTGTTTTCGTTTTCTAACAATCTTTGTAAACCTTTTCTCATCCACATGAAGATCAGAGACTTCCGTTCGAGATGAAGTCGTTGAAGCAACAAGCACTCGGAAACTGAAAATTTAGACTCTTGAGTCTTTTCTCTATGAAACGGACTCTCATTCAATTTGAATTTTAGACTTGAGCAGTTGAGCCTTCCATACATGATACACCCGTTTCATATATTGTTATCGCAATAGTGTATTTCTATCTCACAAAGCTCAACTTCACATTAATTATACAATCCTATATTGTTCCATCATAGGAGATATAATTACACATTGTTTTCAATCTAAAAACAAAACCCTGATTTTTCAACACAGGATGAATATCCGTTGTCATAGACATGAAGGTCTCACGTGATTATGTGAACCTAGACTAAAACCTGAAATCATCTCCTCCACACCAACAATACACAACACCGCCACCACCTCTACACCACTAACCTCTGCAAACCCAATTCCCGCCCTTGACCATCAAGCAAAAATTAGTCATAGTCATCTTTGCTAAAAAACGATTTATAAATGACACCGTTTGATGGTCTCTTTTAATGCTTTCAACTCAGAATGTTTTAACAACAATTAGGTAAGTTTGACAACCTAATTAGTCATTTCCCTTGTTTTATCTTTGAACATGAGTCACACAATGGATGCTCAGATTACAGCAACTAATGCAGGTGGCCATATATGAGCTACTGAAACAGACTCCCAACCACTTCACTTAAATTAACAAGCTAGAAGCGAACAATCAAAAACTGTGCTGACCAAAACTGCCGCTAGTATAACTCAACTGCTGTTCTGCTTTTCTAGAGAGACTTCTCAAAGTGAAACATAAACAGTAAACACAAGCCGAGAGATCCATTTAATATAGTCCATCAGTACAAATGTTACAATATTGATACAAGGGAAAGAACAAATATGTCCACAGTCGGAGCACAGGGGATCAAACAACACTGGCATCTCATAACTCAACTATACTCTTCATGCAAGTCCCGTGTTATCATACAAAAAATATAACAAAACCACCATGGATCCCAGCCTCTAGGAACTTCCAAGATGGCAAGCCGATGCGTGCCTCTATGTATATCCCTATAATTGGAAAACCGTTTTCTAAAACGTGCCGATTTCACATTTCTAATATGAGAACTCATGACCTCTAAGTGAGATGTATTTTTTTACCCATATAGCAATATCGTCTGCACATGCCTGTGCTTCAGGTGTCCTGAGAAGCATGTCAAGAGTGGCAAATTCATGAACACAGTCCTTGTAATCCAGAACCGGTGCATCAACATTCACTTTTTTTAGCTCCTGTGCATAAGCTATTGCACGATCCCTCATCCAATCATGTTCTGCCACAACCGTCAATGTAGGGGGCATCCGCTTCAGAGGTGGCCCACCTCTGTTAGCAACGAGAGGATTGGCTGCAGGGTGATCCAGGTCAAACTCTTCCTCTGGGAGGAAAAGTCTCCAGGCAAGTATACTCATAGACTTGTCAAAGAAATATGAGTTTGAAAGTTTAATCTCGGAGTGTGTGGGAGTACTTCCAATGAAGAAGGGATACATCAAAACTTGGGCCACTACCTTAACTGGGTCGAGTAGCGTACCAGATTCTACTGATTTGCGAGCTACATAATCAGCAATGTTTGCACCACAACTGACCCCAAGAAGCACGCACCTGTTTCAGAGACATCAGGTTGAGTAAGACAACATCTAACAAACGAAGTATACATGAAAAAGAAGAGAGTAGCATAGATGTAAAGAGTAAAGACCCCCCACCACTGCCAGATATACATGCATTATTTTACTGAATCTCTCATCTAAATGTAAATGGCAGAATCGATAACATGTAACATCTTAATACAAATTCCAATAGTCTCCAGTGCAATAATGATAGATTATGTTACACAAATGGAAAGGTACCCCATGATTTAAGTCATTGGGTTTTGCGCTTATAAATAGCTAGCATGGAACTCTATTCAAACCTTCCACTCAATAAAGAGAAAGGACGAAACTACTGTAAAAGGATACCTTAATGCACCAGGCTCCTCAGCTTTGTGAGAGCAGGGGCAAGTAGTATTTGTATATAACCTTACCTAGTTACCCTTGCATTCCTGTTTCTATATAGTCAACCTTCCTTTCATCAGAGTACCCTTAACGGTAACCCCAAGTGTTTCCCCTAATTCCCAACTTCCCATAACAAAAGTATACTACAATGGTCATTGATAACTGAATTCTAGCAAGGTTTGATTTATAGCTTTATTGCTGATTTAGAGAAACTAACTTGTGGAATTTCAAATTTAGAACAATTTTATAACCAAATCATGATCATTGCTTATGGCTATTAGAATCAACAATCAATTAATCATTTACATCACTTAACAGCATAACCCCATACAGTAACAGAGACGAAATTACACATAAAATTTGTTTTCCATATACCACATACACATCTGACCAACCCTCCTTGATTTGCTAGGGTTTGGAATCAAGAGGGATATTTTGGTAAGCCGTCCTTGCAGTTTGCCAAGACGCTTGACGGATTAGTCAGGATTAATCAATATGAATATTGTTTTAAATTGTCCACAGCAGCTATAGCATTGGCATTTGACCATCTGGGAGAGCATAAGCACCTCATAGTAGTATGATAGGAGAGTTTTAGGTGTTTGGTGGGTCCAGTTGGCATAACAAACACAGAAGAACATAGAGTGTATAGGCTGAGGGCTACAAATACTAAACGAGGTAAAATAAAAATCTCTTGTTGCTATTTCCATAACCCTGGTAATTCTACATAAGGCGTGAAACTAATTGCGTGAATATTATTACGATAAAACACATCCATCGGGTGCATTGAGATGACATCTTCATATCAGATACTCTTGATAAAATTTAGACCCACAAAGCTTTTTAGAGGGATCCATTACATGTGGTGCCTTATCGCCATATCTTTATTTATTGGCAACCAAACAGAATCGTCCGTGCCTAAATAGGTTGTTTGCTTGGTGATAGATGTGATGATATACCATAGGGATTGTCATAGCAGACCTCTGCAGAGGGGCACAAGTGACTTATTTTGGAGAATTATCGGCCCTAAATTACAAAAATAACTCAAAGAACAGAGACTAAAATGTTATATCACCACAAGGTCAGGTGTTTTTCTCATGGGAAGTTCAAGCAGTAATCAGTTATTACTATAACGCTACAGCTAGTTATGATTTATGTCGCTGCTATATTTCTAGTCTTAAGCAGTTATTTATTGGAAGCGTTAATAAACTTTCAGTCACTTTTATACCAGGAATACTGAGGAAAAGTAAGGCAAGTTGTCTTTCCAAAAAACGTATTTAGAGATCAGCGAATTCTCTCAAATGAGCTCTCAATATCATGAGTAAATCAAACATGAAAGGAAGATCATCAAAGAAACATACAAGGTCTTCATTTGATTTCCTTTTACAAAAACACACAATAAGATCCATAAGCATACACCGTACCAACTAGATGGTACTCAACTCTATTATAGCCAAATCAACCTTACAACTAGTTATGATCAACGATGAATTGATGACTCCCTCTTAAATATAGTCAGATTGGTGCATTACTCGTATCCTAGATTAAATTTCAGTAGTCATTCAATGCACTCTTGAAAATCAGACATATTTTAATAACTACATTAAGAAAACGAGCAAAATAAAGCACGAGTGATAACCGAGGTAATAAAAAGCTACCTAGACGGATCTCCATGAGCAGCAAGCCACGGCTCAACCAAAGACGCCCCAAACGCATCTTTAACATGCCCTTGCACATCCGACTTCCTGGAATCCATCTTCTTCCCTCCTAACGACTTCCCACACTCTGCCAAATTCGCCTGCTTCCCTAACCAATACAAAACCTTCATCCCATCCTCAAACGCAGCCGGATACTTATTCTCAGGCGCTAACCTATACCCAACCGCCACCACAATGACATCGCACACTTTAGAAATCCTCCTACAAAAGAAATCATTCGCAACCGAATCACAACTCCCCGCCACAAACCCCCCTCCGTGAAACTGCACCATTAACGGCAACTTCCTACATTTATTACTAAACGGCGTATAACCCCTATAAACCCCCCCAACCCCAACACTACTCTCATCACTACCAAAACCATTACAATAGCTACTCCTCCTATTAGTACCACTCGAATTCACCGTACTCGAATTCGATTCGCCGTAACTGTTACGTCTCGGAATCGAAAGCGATCTAGACGAATCGATATGGTTCGATCTGTTAGGTTTAGCGTTACTAGGATCAGCAAGACACGTGTCAGGTAAAAAGATACGAATAGTTAAATTAGAAGAAGGATCAATGTGAATATCTTTAGTAGCAACACCGTCAGTAAAAACAGGATTAACCGCAGCGGTAGATTCTTCGGGGCGTGACGTCACACCAAATGAAGATGAAGTATTATCTTTAGGGTTGTGGATTTTGTTTTGTAAGCGACGTTTGAGGATTAATTTGAAGAATAGACTGTATAATTTCACTGCAACGCTAGGCATTTCATATACAGAAGCCCTAATTAAATGTGAATGATTTGGGGTTTTTCAGATTGATTTATTTATTAATGTCAATTGTAGAGTGTGTTTTTGTAAAAAAGGTGAACGATTGTTGTTGTTGTGATTGTGAGTGGTGATATCTTTGATCGTAAGGTTTCTTTTGAATGGGATTAAGAAAGAGAGAGAGAGGGATCAAATAATGAAAAGAGGTGTAGAATGATGGTGTTGTTGCCAGGGTTGCACAAACTTATTTGCGCTGTGTCGTATTTTGGCATTTTTTGGGATTTGCTTTTTTCTTTTTTCAAACACAAAATTCTTACTGTTATGTTTTGAAATTATTTTGGTTTAGTTTTAAAGTTTATTCATAATACTAGCCACTTCGACGACCTACAAACGACTTTTAACACGTCAAAGCAATCTTTTATTTCTTTTTATCTCTTCAATTTTTTTTAACAGCAAAATTAAATTTCATTAATAAGAAAACATTACATAATAATTCAAATAACATTAAAACATTACAATAATAAAATGACTAAACTAGTTTTGGTTTGCACGATGTCAAATGTCTTCCATTAAATCGACTTTTAGACTTAGATAAGTTGTTTTGTCGATTATCTCCCGAGTAACTTCTAACGATTCTTTATGCGTTCTTACGGGATCATAATCACGGTGTTGCTCCCCTCGAAAAAATGTGGGAGATACCACTCGCCCTTTGTCTTGAATTGTCATATTATGTAAAATGATGCATGTGTACATTATACCCGATAGTCGACTTCGGTCCAACCCTCTAGCCGGATGTTTAGTCATTAGCCACTTCTTCTTTAATACACCAAAAGCGTGTTCCACATCTTTCCTTGTTGCTTCGTGCTTCGTCTTATACAATATTCTTTTGTGATCATTCTTACCTGGATTTGAAATGGACTTCATAAGAACGAATCATTCTGGATATATCTCGTCAGTAAGATAATATCCCCTTTTATAAGTCATGTTGTTAGCCACGAATGAAACATCCGGTGCTCTCCCCGCTTTTAGATCATTGAAAAGAGGCGATTGACGTAAAACATTCACGTCATTATTCATCCCGGAGACACCAAAGAACGCATGCCAAATTCATAAATCTTGGGAGGTGATTGCTTCCAATAAAATGAACGCATCTAGTCCGTGATCACCTCTAGCAAATTGAGTTGTATGAGCTTGTGGCAATTCGCCTACGACCAACTTGTACAATCCATGCTTTTGCTCGTGATGAGCATAACGTCTTTCAATGTCACTATATATTGGCTTTTACAAAAACTCTTCACCATATAACTCCATGATGGCCTTAAAAAAAATTCGGAGAAACTTACGAGCTGTTGTTGCACCCATTTGCAGATATTCGTCCAGAGCATCAGGATTGGCTCCCTATGTCATTTGATGAAATGCCGAAGTACACTTCATGAATGGGGAAAGACCAAGTGTGCCCGCACAATTAGTAGTTTGTTGAAAATAACGAGAATAATCGGTTGCCCCTCCAACAATTTGTGTGAATAGGCTTCGGCTCATTCGAAAAGGTATACGGAATGTTGCTTCGTCATACACTGGGTGTTCAGAGAAGTAAGCCGCCACTAAACGATTATGAGCACCGTAATGAGCCTTGTGAATGTGGGTTCATGGGATTTTTGGATTTGACGCTTGAAAAGCCTCCCAACATGCTTCCGTAAAAAGCGCAAGCTCGCTATTAACTTGAAGTGACAAAAAATAGCTCGTAAGACATTATTTAGATTAAATGTGTAAAAGTGTTTAGAGAGAATGTGTTTGAATGTGTATAGAGAGAATTGTAGTTTGAATTTGTGAATAAAATGGTGAAATGAGTGGGTTATTTATAATGTTAATGTGTTTTAATTTTAAAAGCTAAAAAAGTTTTTTCTTTTTTTTTTAAACCAAATGGTCACATTTTACTTTTCAATTTGTTGTTTTGTGCTTGTTTCATTCGGTTGTACCTGCGACCGATTTCAAAAAACAAAAACTCGGCCGACTGAGTATCCACATCAATGGCGACTGAATAGTGAATCGGTCGACCCTCACTTGACCAATGTTGGTATGGGTAGCCTAAGAGTTTTTATATATATGTCCCTGCTTATTTAAAAAAATTCATATATATCTTTTTGATGTATTAAAATATTATACTTGATGCCTCAAAAACTAATACAAAAGATATATGTAATTATTCATTCAGGGAAGGATATATATATGCAATTCTCTCGATTTTTAGTAATATTCCTTCCATCCTAAATTATAGTTTACGTTTCTTTTTCAGTTTCAGATTAATTGTCGACTACTAGATAAGATAGTTTAATCAAGTTTACTATATTACTTTTAATTGTTATTATTAATTAGTTAAAGGTAAAACTGTCGTTATGCAAAAAGTAAAATGAGAAAATAATAATTATTGTGTTGTTTCTTAAAATGTGTGTTATTTTTATCGGGGAACAACAACTTTAAAATGGATGGAGTAACATTTTAAGACTTTGGTACGAGAAAAAAATTGTATAGTTAATCAGTGATAATTATGATTGAATAATGAAGCAAATGGATAAAGTTTTTTTTTGTCTATGTTATTTATAAAAAAATGAGTAGTAAATTCAAATGTGTGTCACCTGATCAGTTTATTTTGACTTTTTTTGGCCCTACTCTAAGGGCACTTTAATTTCTTACCGTTTCTAACACTCAAGTGACTCTCCATTTATTTAATTAGTGAAGTTTGAATTTTAGACCTTGATGAGGTGTTAGGTTTTTAAAGGGTCATTTAGTCTCTAAATCCGTACATATCTGATAATTTATTATCCTAAATCGTTTCTATTTGAGTTTTAGGTACTTGGAAAGCAAATAATGAAAATTGACATACTTTGGACTCGATTAGACGGAAAAATGACAACAATGAGAAAAACGCCAGAAAAAGGACTTGGGACGGCGTCACAAACACAAGGTGACACCGTCATTTGAAGTTAACGAAGATAATCACTTTTAAGAATTTCCAAGTGACGGCTCAGGCTGTGGAGACGACCTCGATCTTACGGCGTCATGACCAAGAAAATGAAAAGCGACGGCGTCACAAACCATAAGGTGACACCGTCACAATAAGTCAATTACAAATCCAAAAATGTAATGACGGCGTCACAATTGACAAGTGACGCCGTCACAATTGTATTCTATATATACTTTCGTATGTTTTACATTATAAAGTGTGTAACCTTGTAGGAGATATTAGAGATAAACCCTAGTCTGAATTTTACCAGCTTTTTAGGGCTTTTTACCCTAAGAAATCCTATGTATTGAAGAGATAAGTTTGTTAATTCAATCATTTAATTATGTTTACTTGTGCTTGTTTGATTACTTTATCTGTTTTTCTTTTCATTACTATGCTAGGCTAGATTTATTAGTATTCGCTTATGATTGCATGAAACCTAGTTATTGATTATTGTTTGTCGATTCTTGTTTGGTTAGTTGTGAATTGTGTTAGGAGTCAGAAAAATGGCTAGATCAAATATATTACAAGCTTTAACGTCTGACTAAACACTTAGTTATTAATTAACTTGATGTCCGTTGTATTTAATGTGTGAATTGTGTTTGCATTTTAGAAATTGAGAGTTAAAAGGGCATTTTTAGGCGCCGCTCAATTAGAACATAGTTCATAGAGTTAGGAAGTAACCAACCCTCAATAGGTATTAAGATGCTCTAACTAGACAAGGACGTGACAACTCGACTAATCAATAAGAGATGAATAAAGAGTAATGAGATTCTAAGTGAATACACTTTTTCTATCATACAAGTTCACCAAGGTACTTTTCTGCATATTAGTTAGTTTAATTTAGTTTTAATTAGTTTTAAAAACCAAAGTCTTCAAACCCTGAGATTTTAATTGCTTTATATAAAATATAAAATACAAAAATAATCATCTCTCACCCCTTAGACTTAATTCGTTATTGTAACACCCCTAAAATATCGCAGTGGAAGATTGTGTTACTGTGGTATTACTTATTAGCACACAATACAAGTTATAGAAAAGGACCTCTAAATGAGACGGTTTAAAAAGTTACCATTCGAATAATAAAATCGGAGTTACAAACAAGAGAATTCCATAGTACAATACATAAATATTTTTATAACATGTCGAATGGTAAATGATAAAAGCATAAGCCTTCAAAACATGGCATGTGACTCTAGGCTCCATGCACCAGCTATCACCTTACATACTTGAGATAAACATGCTAAAAAGTGTTAACACAATGGTTGGTGAGTTCATAGGTTTTTATTAATAAATGTAAGTTGATTGGTCTCCAGACAGTCAAGTTTATCACACAAGCTAACCACTTGTGAATGGTCAACCGTAATAAACTTCAAACAGCTCAGAAAGCAATACAATTAAGATCAGAAAAATATAGTGGATTCCTGGGTCGTTAAATCCCACGGAGACTTAATGGTGTTTGAACAAATTCAGATGTCGAATAATCACTAAGGATAGTGATCAGTAAGGATTTTGATGGATAATTACACTACTGATTGATTGGAATGAATTTGGATACAGAATTGTAAAACACAACAATCAGATAAGACAAACGTAAATACGTACGTTTATTAAACTACGTAACGTATGAAATAAAACGTGAGTTCTAAGAAATAAAAGACCTATAAATATGAAAATGATATTTTTGGAATCCTAAAAATAAAAGAAAATTATTAGAAAAGGAAAATTATTTTTATAACTATTTATTTAATTATTATTAATTAAAAACTATTTTTAACTATTTAATACAACCTAAAATAAAAGAAAATATGAAATAAAGATAAAAAATGAAATTATGATTTAGAAAAATCTAAAATATTATAAAACTTATTTTAAAATTGAAAATATATTTTTTACACTTTTTATCTATTTATTACTAATTAATTATTATTAAAAATACACTTAAATACAAGAAAATATAAAATTAACCTAAAAAAATGAAATTTTAACTTAGAAAAATCTAGAATATTATAAAACTAATTTTAAAACTGAAAAGATATTTTTTATGTTTTTTTTATTTATTTATTACTAATTATTTAATACTTTTAACTATTTGAAATTCTAATAAATACTAAACAAGCTAGGAAAATTATGAAACTTTTTCTAAAAATATATTATGATGACAGAAAACTAAGAAAATTATAAAAACAAGAAATGCTTAATAATAAGCTAAAAAGAAAATTTAAAAAGCTAATTTCTATTAAATAAACGCTATCACTATTTTAAAAATGATGTTTTTGTTGTTTTTCTTTTTGAAAACTATTTAACTACTTAAAATAAGAAACTTTAATGAAGACAAAAATTTTCAAACTTAAAAATAAGCTATTTGAGAGCTTATGAATCAAACAGTGGACTTATGAGCTTATTATGATGTTTTAAGCTCAAACAAGCTTCTCAGCTTGAAACAAAGATACAATAAGCTACAAACAAGCTAAATGAACTTAAATGAAGCTGAAAAGAACAAGGAAACACACTGATAAGCTATTAATAAGCTAATAAGCACTAACGCTAAGCCAACTAACCAAACAGGCCTGCAGCCATATTCCCAAGCAAAATAAGCTTATGTAATAAGCTAAAAAACTCAAAATTAAAACTGAAGTGTCAAGATGAACTGATGGGCTTCCCAAAAAGCCAAGAATCTAACACTGGAGCCCACTAATAAGCTTTTGACAAGCTTATGAAGAAGGCATCATTTCACTGAGTAAGCAGTTTATACAGAAATGGGACAAAGTAAAAACAACTAGCAGCCCTATTAAATAAGCCAAAAAGCTGAGAATAAGCACTGGAATGAAAAGACAGCTAGGTGAGCTTTCCAAAAAGCCAATATTCAAAAGCTAAGTCTCACTAATAAGCTCTGTGTGAGCTTATTAAAATGAGCAGTTAACACAAACTTCCTTGGTACAGGGCACTTTTTAAAACAGGTTGTCAAAATAAGCTAAGAAATAAGCCATTTAAAAGCTGAACTAGAAATTATAAAAAATATTTTTAGGAAGATGAGCAACTAGATTTTAATAACCCAAAAGCTTAAATCTTGAAAGCTAATAATAAGTCCTATAGAAAAGTTTCTAGTTTATTCAAAAACGACCAAACTGAAAATTTGACTTTTTAAGAAAACCAAATAAGTTGACTTATATGAACTTTGAATTGATTATACTAACTGATTATGTTATATTGAGCTAAAATAAGATGAGATTAAGCTAAAGTAACAAGTTTTAAGCTACTGTGGTGAATTTAACAAGCTAGATCCTAACAGTTAAGTTCTAAGGTGAGATTAAAGAGAATTTTGACTTTTACTCTAATAAAGACTAGTGTTTATGGTTTCTTTGGGTTATTAGAACCAAGTTTGACAGATATCAACCAAGAACAAAGTCTTGAACACTCTTAGTACAGTTAAACAAACTAAACCAAACAAGCCTTAATTAGAATGTTTCAAGGCTTTAGGTACTAAACTAGCTTTTCAAACCAAGAAATCTAGAGATTATCTTGTATTAACTATAATTAGACTAGATTAAACTGAAATTAACAAGATTTAAACAGATAAACTATGAAATGCAAATTTTTAGAAAATTGCTTACAAATTGGAATTCAAGTGAAAGCTGAGAACCAAACACTGAAAATACTTCCTATAGCTTCCCAAGAAGCTCTAAACCCAAGGCAATCCAATATCAACCTTGCTCCAACTTCTTGATCTTCCTTTCCATGATTTTTGATTTTTCACTATTTTTTTTGTATTTTTGGTAATTTTTTCTTTTGGTACTAAACTGAGTTTTATGGTATCTAATAGCTTTTAGAAGCTATCTAGGAGCTTATGTTAGCTTACTCAGTCCATAACAACAACTAACAACAACATTAACATAACATGAGATTTTGAACTTGAAAAATTGCATAAACTGGAAATATGATTAAGACTTGAAATTGATACTTGAAAAAGTTTAACAATACACTGAAATGACTAGAAACAGTACTTGAAAGCTGTAAATTACACTTGAAAGCTTAAACTAATTAAAACGACTTAAGAAATTAAAAATTACACTTCATAGCTATCTACATTGCACCATTCTTCTTTATAGATATCTTTTAGAGACTTGTCAACATCTCTGAATCTTTCCCAGCTCATTCCAACCATTGGATTGGTCAAAATCATCAGAACCATCCATTTGTAGTTTTGGCGCCAAAATAGTCAAGAGCAGGTTTATGCATTTAAAGAAGTTTGGAAGGTTGTAGAGGTGGAGGGGAGTGGGTATACAAGTGGAAAGACAGGTGGAAATGTGGAAAAGATGGAAAAACCACTTCTGGTTTTGGTTTTACAGGCATGAGGAAGGGGATGTACAGTGAAAACGGGTTTTGGCGGGTTTGACTAATTTTGACCATTTTGATATTAATAAAGGGGGGTTCATGAATGGGGGGTCACAGGTATATTGGCAGGGGTCTTTTGGGTTTGGCTGGGTTTAAAATACAAAGGGGTCCAATTGGTTTGTTTAATACACAAGGACTAATCTTGTAATTTTCTGTTTTTGAGGGGCTGAACCTGCCAACAATCCAAAGTTAACACAAGGACCATTCCTGCCAAATATGAATAGTACAAGGACTAATTTTGATTATTTTCCATTTTTAAAAATCCAAGGACTATTTATGTCATTTTTCAAAGATTAGGGACTAAAGTTGTAATTTTGCAATTTTAAATTTCAAGGACCAATTTTTACAACTTATGAATCCCTAGGGACTTTAAATAACATTTTTCTTTATTTTGATTTACCAGGGACTATTTTTGACAACTTTTGAAACTTGGGGGACTAAAATTGCCAATTATGCAAACTTGATACGTTTTTCATCTGATTTTGATATTTTTGCATTTAAAACACATAAAACACTTATTTGTGATATTTTTATCATTTTGATGCATTTCTGAGTGTTTTCAGATGTTTTTGGCATTCTAAACGGTACAAAAATGATGAGTATTTAGACACTCATCAATCCCCCACACTAAGATATTGCTAGTCCCTAGCAATGTTTTGAAACTTTAATGGATTTTAAAGAACTCTTTACCAAAAGCCATCACTTCTGGAGTAGCCAATTGTTTTAGTTCAAGTAAGAACCTTGGTACAATGATAACCAAATGATTTTGAGCAAATCATAAGCTGTAAACGAATTTGATTTGTCTTTACCAGAAGCCGTTTGCTTATGGACTAGCCAACTCTTAGATAAATTATCAATATTATCTTTGGTGAGCCGATTACCAATTATGGTTTTTCCACTGCCTTTACCACAAGCCATAAACTTGCGGGTTAGCCAACTCTTCACTAATTAAAGATATGGTGAGTTGAACACCATACAATTTTGGGCAAATTGCAAGCCATAAACGGATTTGAGATATCTTTACCAAGAGCCGTTTGCTCCTGGATTAGCCAATCCTTATGTGGGTTAGACATGGTGGACTGATTACCATTTGCTGAGTAAGTGAAAAACACTTACTCCAAAAAAAATTTTGGCCAAAAACGGGGGAATTGGGTGGAATAATTACATGATAAAATTCGTGAGAATTCCCCCCCCCCACACTTAGAAATGAATATTGCCCTTAATATTCAAAGTACCGGCGGTTATGCCGAAACATAGAACATAAAAGGGAAATATTACGGCCATTATTTTATTTGATATATACACATTTTTTTTTTATTTGAGAGAAAACTTATATACAATAGCGGGGGGCAACTCCCCCACACTAGGGTGGTAGAAAGTAGAAAGAAGTCAGAAATATGAGTGAAAACCCATATGGTGTGCTACTGTTTTTGATTACCGAGTCGCTAGCTTGACTCGATCCCCGCATTCATTGGTTCATGGGGAAAGTTTGTAGATCCAGGACAATCACAGGTGGAATGTCCTCTCCAAAATAATGCTTTAATCGATGACCATTCACTTTAAAATTTGGACCATCAGGCTGAGATAACTCAATGGTACCATAAGGATAAACCTTAGCAATAGTAAATGGACCAGACCAACGGGACTTGAGCTTTCCCGAGAATATCTTCAATCTTGAATTGAAAAGAAGGACTCGATCACCAACGTTGAAAACGCGGTTCTTGATTTTAGAGTCATGAATCTTCTTTGTCTTTTGTTTGTAGATCAAAGAGTTCTCGTATGCTTGATCACGGAGTTCATTTAATTCATTCATTTGAACTTTTATGTGATCACCAGCCGTCTGAATATCGAAATTGGCATGTTTTAGGGCCCAGTATGCCTTGTGCTCAAGCTCAATCGGAAGATGGCATGCCTTTCCGTACACTAGCTTGTATGGAGTACACCCGATGGGTGTTTTATAAGCTGTACGGAAGGCCCAGAGCGCGTCATCTAGTTTATCCGACCAGGATGCACGATTTTCGCCTACTGTCCTTTCAAGAATTCTTTTAATACCACGGTTGGAAACTTCCACTTGCCCACTTGTTTGGGGGTGGTATGCAGTAGAGAGACGGTGGGTTACACCATACTTTTGCATGACACGATCAAATTGATCATTGCAAAAATGTGTACCGCGATCACTGATTATAGCTCGCGGAGTTCCAAACCTAGCAAAAAGAGATTTTAAAAATTTCACAACAACTCGGGCATCATTGGTAGGTAAAGCTTTCGCTTCAACCCATTTTGACAAATAGTCAACAGCCACAAGTATGTATTTGTTTCCTCGAGATGATGGAAATGGCCCCATAAAGTCAATACCCCAGATGTCAAAGATCTCACAAACTTGAATGGCGTTTTGCGGCATTTCATTTCTTTGAGAGATATTTCCGTGACGTTGACAAGCGTCACATGCTTTGACAAATTCGTGGGCATCCTTGTAAATTGTGGGCCAATAAAACCCAGAATCAAACACCTTTTTGGCAGTGTAGTTTGGACTATGATGGCCCCCGGTGGGTCCAGCATGGCAAGCTTTGAGAATGTCCATAGCTTCTTGTCCATAAACACACCGTCGGATGACTTGATCCGCACAGATTTTGAATAAGTAGGGGTCGTCCCAGAAGTAATGTTTAACATCCTTGAAGAATTTGTTCTTCTGTTGGGTCGACATTCCTTTCACTTTGAAGTTACCCGCATGGTAATTTGCAAAGTCAGCAAACCATGGGGTAGTAGAGTTTCCACGAAAAGAAACCGCATTGAGTGTCTCGAGAGGAAATGTTTCATTTATTTCCTTTTTCTCGAAAACATCTTGGTGAGGGTTCTCTAATCGGGACAGATGATCAGCAGCCAGGTTCTCAGCTCCTTTTTTATCACGTATAATGATATCAAATTCCTGGAGGAGGAGAACCCAACGGAGCAATCTCGGCTTTGCATCTTGTTTTGCAAAGAGATATTTGAGAGCCGAGTGATCCGTATACACCACACATTTGGTCAAGATTAAGTATGGCCGAAACTTCTCAAACGCATACACCACAACTAATAATTCTTTTTCTGTGGTGGTGTAATGGGTTTGAGCTTCAGTCATAGTCTTACTCGCGTAGTGGATAGGCTGAAAATGCTTGTTTCTGCGTTGCCATAAGACTGCACCGATAGCAAAATCACTTGCATCGCACATGAGCTCAAAAGGTAAGTCCCAGTCAGGAGCAACGAGAATGGGTGCTTCAGTAAGCTTTTTCTTTAATGTTTCAAAAGCTTCGATGCACTCAGGTGAGAAGATAAAAGGAGCATCTTTTTCAAGAAGATGAGTCATAGGCCGGGCGATTTTAGAAAAATCTTGTATGAATCTGCGATAAAAACCGGCATGACCTAAAAAACTCCTAATACCTTTGACGGTAGTAGGATGAGGCAGTTTAGCAATAACATCGACTTTTGCTCTATCGACCTCAATCCCATTTTTGGAAATCTTATGGCCAAGGACTATGCCTTCTTTGACCATAAAGTGGCTCTTCTCCCAATTTAGACAAAGATTGGTGTCTTCACACCTTTGAAGCATTTTTTCTAAATGGGAGAGACATGTTTGAAATGAATCCCCAATGACCGAGAAGTCATCCATAAACACCTCCATTGTTTCCCCGATCATGTCGTGGAAAATGGCCATCATACATCGTTGGAACGTACCAGGAGCATTACATAGGCCAAAAGGCATACGTCTGTAGGCAAAAGTTCCGTATGGGCAGGTGAATGTGGTCTTCTCTTGATCCTGTGGATCAATGGGGATCTGAAAGTAACCCGAGAAACCATCAAGGAAACAATAATATTCATTCCCTGCTAATCTCTCAAGCATTTGGTCCATGAAGGGTAGAGGAAAATGGTCTTTACGGGTGGCGTCATTCAACTTACGATAGTCAATGCAAACACGCCATCCCGTAACCAATCGAGTTGGAATTAACTCGTTATCTTCATTTGTAACAACAGTTATGCCACCCTTTTTAGGAACACAATGAATTGGGCTAACCCAAGGACTATCAGAGATCGGGTAAATTAATCCTGCATCAAGAAGTTTGATAACCTCCTGTTTGATAACATCATGGATTTTTGGATTTACTCTTCTCTGATGTTGAACTGCTGGTTTGAAGTCATCCTCCATCAAGATTTTGTGAGTACAAAACTCAGGGTTGATACCCTTAATGTCAGAGAGTTTCCAAGCAATTGCTTGCTTGTGTGACTTCAAGACCTTTATGAGAGCAGCCTTTTCATCTTTACTCAAATCTCGAGAAATAATGACTGGTAATTTATCATCACCTTCAAGAAATGCATACTCGAGATGAGGTGGTAAGTCCTTAAGTTCGACTTCAGGAAATTCTTCAGTTTTCTCAACTGACTTGACTTCCTTGTTATGAAGCTCGACGGGAGGAAGTGATGATGGATCATCATTAAGCAACTTCTCAATGAGAAGTATGTCCCCCTCGATGTCGATGGGAGCGTGATCAATTTCCCATGGAACATAATCACTAGACAAGTATGCTTCAATCTCTTCCAAGATGAAGTCACTTTCCTCAAACGGAGTGAGAGAAGGAGTAGAATTGGCAATGATGGGTTGAGATGAATGAGTGAGATTATCACTCGAAGAATTATGATTATAACCAAGAACTTCTTGAGAGTACTCTTCAGAAGCAACATCAATGATATCTATTCGGTTAACCGACTCAGAATCATAGTTTGCGGAGTACCTCGAAGTTTGATCAAGGTTAAAGGTGACAGCTTCATTACCAACACGTAATGTTATTTCTTGCTCAAATACATCAATGAGAGCACGGCCCGTTCTCAGGAATCCTCGCCCAACAATGAGAGGAACCCGATGATCGGCATCGAAATCAACAACCACAAAGTCAGCTGGAAAATGGAACTTTCCTACTTTCACAAATACGTCCTCGGCAATGCCAAGAGGACGGGATATTGTACGATCTGCAAGCTCGAGAGTCATGCAAGTAGGAGTAAGGTCCGGAAGAGAAAGTTTCTTCCATACTGAATAAGGCATCAGATTGATGCTTGCACCAAGATCGGCTAAGGCAAAGCATTCAACCATTCCTGGAAATACACAAGGTAAGAGAAATTTTCCAGGATCTCCAAGCTTCTCTGGAAGCTTCTTCAGGATAACTGCAGAGCAGTTCTCGTTCAGAGGAGTTTTTGCCATTTCAAACAGTTTTTCCTTGTTGCTTAACATGTGTTTGAGAGTTGATGCAAACTTGGGCATCAGCATGATAGCATCCGCAAAGCTTATGTCAAAATGTAGTTCTTGGAAAATTTGAAAAAATTTGTCCATTTGATGACTGGCTTTTTCGCGGAGCTTTTGCTCATTCAAACGTGATGGGTAAGGAATAGAAGTTTTGGATTTGGTATTTTCAACGGGAGCTACAGGAGGTTCAAAAACAACTCCTGGATTGGATTTGGGTTTCGGGACAACTTGAGGTTGGACATTGTTGGTACATCCGTTATTAGTAGGAAGTTCCTTGTCCTTTGTAGCCTCAGGTTCACTTTCCACTACCTTCGGGAGAGAAGAAGAAGAGGTAGTAGGAATAGCGGGTCCATTGTATGAAACACCACTTCTGGTTGTGATCACCTTTGCATCGCCCATCGGGTTAGCGATCGTGTTGCTCGGAAGTTTTCCTGAGCCCGAGGGTTGATCATTTAAAGACTTCTTTAGATCAGCGATCTGACTGACCAACAACCTGTTCATTTCATCTTGGGATTTCATGAATTGCTTCAATAACTCATCAGATGATGGTCCAGTTGGAACAATGGCTTGAGTTTGATTAGGAAAATTCTGGCCTCTATTGTTAGGAATAGGGCCTTGATTTTGAAAATTTCCTTGATTAGGATTCATATTCCCATGAAATTGATTCCCTCGATTGAAATTGTTTTGATTAAGGTTTCCTTGATGTTGGAAACCTTGATTTGGTCCGGGATAGAAATTACCTTGGTTTTGATAACCTTGGTTCATTCTAGGTTGGTTATGATTCCGGTTTTGTATGTTAGAATTCTGGTTAAAACCGGGTGGTGCCTGATAAGTATTAGCACGGTAGTTTGGTTCATTTTGAGGACGGTATTGATTACCTCCCTGATGTGAAGTACCGGCTATAGCATTGGCTTCAAACGGACTACCATCGGTGGCAGTACAGTTGTAGTATGCATGAGGGCCACCACAAGTAACACAGACCTCGACTTTCTTCACTTCACCATGTGATGGTGTCTGTGTGAAAGTGACTTTCTTTTGGTTAGCAAGAACCAAAAGCCTGAACAATATCCGTGAGTTTATCAATCTTAGCATCGGTGCTAGATGTACTCACGGGAGATGAAGTAGAAGGTCCAACATTAGACTGAGTCTGATATGTCTTTGTTCGGAAAGGGCGGACCTGGGACTTGTTTTCAATGATTTTCAAGGCTTCTTTTGTGGTCTTGCTCAAGAAATTACCTCCCGCGGAGGCATTTAAAGAGTCTTGATTAGTCTGGTTAAGACCATTGTAGAAAGTATCCATTTGCATTAACTCGGTAAAACCATGATGCGGACACTTGCGGAGCAATTCTTTGTAACGATCCCATGCCTCCCCGAATGATTCATCAAATCTTTGAGAAAATTTCATTATCTCATTCTTAAGACTTGTAGTTCGGGATGGAGGATAGAATTCGTTAACAAACTTAGTGACTAGATCTTCCCACGTCTCAATAGAACGAGGGGGTTGTTTCTCAAGCCAATTCCGGGCTTGTCCCTCTAGAGAAAATGGGAACAGAAGAAGCTTAATTGCTTCATGTGGGACATTCTTGTATTTGATGGTAGATGCAATCTTGTTAAACCATCGAATATGTGCATGAGGATCATCACGCTCAAAACCATAGAATTGGCTTTGGGTTACCAGATTAAGCAACCCGGTTTTGAGCTCAAAGGTATCAGCCACGATGGCTGGAACAATAATGGCATCTCCATAACCCTCGATGGGTGCTTGGAGAAGCTCATTCATAGGCTTATCTTCTGCCATTACGACAGGGGGTGGTGGTGGTAGACGTTCCTCAGTCACGGCTGAAGGAGCAGAACGTCCTCTACGTCTACGAGGAATATTTACAAGCTCAGAAAGTGGACTTGTAGAGCTGGAAGAACGAGTGCGCATGCACTAAGTATAAAAATCAGTTTTCAAAACAAATGCGAGGCAAAACGACAAGTGAACTTAAACCAATAATCACAAATGAAATGGCTTCTTTGAAAAAGGTACACCAAATCACAAGGACACAAAGGCAAGTTTTAAATCTGTTGTTCGGGAACTTATTAAGACTCGACAAACTTCAAATAATGCCAACTGGTAAGTGTTCACCAATCGAACACACTATTTGAACTGACAGACCTCTGGTTTGTTTAAAACCGCGGCGACGGCCCCTCCGACATTCGCACAAGATTCGTAAAGGTCTAGGTAAGAACGTGTATATGGTGGAAAACATTTATCAAAAAAACATTTCAATTAGTTTTAGTTTTTCAAGTAATTGTGAAAAGGATTTCACAATTGTTGTGGTTTGTTTTATATTTTGTTGTTTTGTTAGCATTGCAAAAGATCGAACACAAAGGAAATTCCACTAAGAATTTCTCTATGCTAAACCAATTTGCTCTGCTATGGTTTTTATAACAGGTTTTCAAAAATTTGGTAGTCGTGTTTAGGTATGGATGCAGAAAAGTCACCATGAATTATTTATGTATTTTTAGTTGGTGGCGTTTGGTTCCGTCATGTGGATGGTTGACCCCCACACTTGTAATTATTCAAGGGCTTGTTGTCTAAATTTTGAACGGAAACACAGGAACACTAAACCACATGGAAAAAGTTTCTTCGGTAAAGTAAACACTAATAACCAAATTCAAGTGAACAGCAAAACGGAGCGTAAACAAAACTTTTGACTAAAAATATGAATCACGTACGCGTGAGCAAGAAGGTCGAGATGTTCAGGTGAAAGACTCGAACATTTATAAGGAGCATCTGCATCTCCTGCAAGACGAGGAAGTCGGCACTGACTCCTTGCAGATGGTGGTGGTGGGGGACAGCATTACCGTCTTCTATTCGGATACTTACTCGAAGAGGTTCGTGGGTAGCTCCCAATAC